>CM060916.1:627353825-628603825 GCA_030737875.1 Allium sativum
TATCGGTTTATTCGATATAACTAGAGATCGGGTTTGAATTTAGACAGGGTTCTTTTGGGAAGTAGTGATAATTTAATTTTTAGAATTTTATGGAAATTTTTAATTAATTAAATAAGCAACTTTTTATTTGGAGTATTTGGCACCCTGTATCGACATTTCGGGGTTTCACAATATGAGCCCATCTACCGGTATTATTACATTTTTGGGACCAGAGCACGTCACTCATTTAAATGGTATCTTTGTTTCTGTCCATAGCAGTCCCTACGTGAACAGGATATTTCATAGTACGGTACACTAAGTTTTTAACTTGAAACAAACTAAACTGAATGATTAACTGGTCAAACGAACTCGAAATTCAACGAAACAAGTTTCATACGAAACCTTAGGAAGAGGTCTAGTGAAACGTCAAGGCCTCATATTTTTTGGATTTTTTCTGTAATTTTAAGGAATTAATGCTCGGTGTTTTTCATCGATATTTTCTAAGGGATTTTCACAAACGGTGTCGGAATTCGACGAAACCTGTCCCATTGGATCCGGAATATTATTCTATGCTAGGAATAGCTTAGTTTGTCAAAAACAGATATCGTATGAGGTTATATTTTCGCAAGACTTCACGTGTAAGTTTTAAATATAATAAAATAAGGAAAATATCCCCATCTCTTTCACTATAAGTACCCCTCGTTGGCATTCCCTTAGAAACCTAATTCTTTTCAGATAAAACAAGCCGCCGGCTATTTTCAATCCTCAAACAAAAACCGTGAGTTAAAAATCAAGATCAATCCCAATATTCTACTCAGAAAAATAAATCCAAACGTGGATTCAAAAGCCCCTCTTTATTTCTCAAAGATAAGAGAAGTCACCAAACTTGCTGAGTGGAAGGCTTGGGTGCGAGAAGACCTGTAGGGTATTTGAGGGTTCGAGTGTGTACTTCGATGATGGGTGTGACGCTCCTCTGTGGTGTTCGAGAATGTCCAGCGTTCGTTCGGGAGACCTAGGGTTTGCTGTAGTGATGTTTTGAGGAGTGAGTGCGAGTTGATTTTTGGGTGCAGATTTGTGATGAATGGTAGAAGCAAGATGGAGGTCCTGCGTGAGTTGATGAGGAGGATGAGGGCTGAAGGATGGTGGGTGAAGTGATCAAAATGAGGTTATGTTAGAAGTAGGTCACGGCTTTAATTTGTGGAAGGAGAGGAGTGGGGATTGTAGTGTGATATTTGCAGGAGACATACGGGTATGGGTTTGGGAAGAAGCTGTAGGTACGGGGTCGGGTATGGTTTGGACGTGGGTTGATTCGGAGCTTGGGCCGATGTAAGAACTTGACGAAACCAGATCCGACCGGATAGCAGGAACAGACATAACGACAGGGGATTGAGATGGAAATGATTTGGGGCTATTCTGAATGTGCGACAAAATAAAATGTCAGAACGGAACATTGAACGGTTATCGTTATTTAACGACTACCGGCTAATGTGAATAAAACTCACCAACTCTGAACAGTTATATTTTTATAATGAATTTTTAGAACTGTTAATCATCTGTTGATTGTTGTGTGTTGGTTGATTGATTGAACTGCTAGTCAGTTAGTGAAAATTATATATATATATATATATAAACCGTTAAATATTTATATATTGAATCTGCTATCAGAATAATGTATATTGAACTGAAAGTGATGATAATCATATTGTGTAACATCTGTGGATGCAGGGAAACAGGTTGGAGGAATCCAACTGGATTCCTCAACAGTTATTTTTTTGTTTTTCATATATTGTTATATGATGTGATATAAAATCTGTGGGCGATTATATGTACTTGGACGATATTGAACATCGTGATTTGATATGATTGAATACCATAACATACCGAAATGTTGATAAGGGGATTTTCAATGTGATATTGAAAATAGAATATTTATAAAATGGGATATTTATAAATAAGAGATATTTATAAAGTGGAATATTTATAAATAAGAAATGTTTATAAATTGGAATATTTATAAATAGGAGATATTCAAAAAGGAAATAATTACAAACCATTTTCTTTTTGAATGGAAAGGCCTGTGTGGCGGGTTTGGGGATTTTCCCGATGCTCCCGTTACAAAGGAGGTTATGGCGATTTTTTCAGAGAATTTAAGGAGTTAGAATATTTCAAGAATAAATTTGAAAAGGAAATATTTGTAAACCATTTACAAATAGAATTGAAAAGGAAACGTTATAAAAATGAAATCATTTTTAAAGTGTAGAACCGTTATTTAAAAGTAAATCTTTTCAAATGAATAAAACGTTGTTAAAAAGGAAATCTTTATAAAGTGAATAAAGTAAATCGAATATGGTATTCGAAAGGAGTTAAATCGAATATGGTATTCGAAGGGAGTAAATAGAATATGGTATTCGAAAGTTAGTAAAACGAATATGCTATTAGAAAGGGGTTAGTCGAGTTAGTTGAATAGAGTTAACTAGTTCAGTAGAGTTAACCAGTTCAGTAGAGTTAACCAGTTCAATAGAGGTAACCAGTTGGGTTAAGTAAGTCAAGTTAACCAGTTGGGTTAAGTAAGTCAAGTTAACCAGTGAGTTAAGTAAGTCAAGTTAACCAGTTGGGTTAAGTAATTCAAGTTAACCAGTGAGTTAAGCAAGTCAAGTTAACCAGTGAGTTAAGTAAGTCAAGTTAACCAGTGAGTTAAGTAAGTCAAGTTAACCAGTTGAGTTAAGTAAGTCGAGTTAATCAAGTCGAGTTGATCGAGTTAGAGTTACTCAGTTAGAGTAAATCAATTAGAGTTAAAACGAACTAGAGTTAATCAAATATAGTTATTTGAGACAGAGTTAGTCAAACATAGTATTCAGGGTAAGTTGCCATCTCGTACGACTGCTAGCGTAATTCGCAGGGCTGTAAATAGCCTAAGGCGGTCGGATGTTGCCTAAGGGAATCAGGCGTAACCATTGTGATCGTTGCGATCTAGAGTCAAGCGAATGGAGTTAAATCGAAACTAGTTATTCGATAGGAGTTAATCAAGATGAGTTAAATAAGTTAAGTTAATCGAATCTAGTTATTCGATAGGAGTTAATCAAGATGAGTTAAATAATTTAAGTTGATCGAATCTAGTCATTCGATAGGAGTTAATCAAGTTAAGTTAAATAAGTTAAGTTAATCGAATCTAGTTATTCGAGAGGAGATTATCGAATATATTTTATTCGAAGGAGTTATCAATTATTAGTTATTCGATGTGAGTAGTCGAATATTGGTTATTCGAAGTGAGTTAATCGAATATTGGTTATTCAAAAAGGGGAGTTATCAAATCGAATAGATTAAAGGAGTTAATGGAATATAGTTTATTCGAGTAGAGTTAGAGGAGTTATCGAATATGGTTTATTCGACAGGAGTTAAGTGAATAGTTAGATTAATCAAAGTGAATTAGTTAAGTTAAACTAAGTGAATTAGTTAAGTGAATTGGTTAAGTTAACCAAAGTGAATTTTTCGAGTTAATCAAAGTGATTAGTTCAGTTAATCGAGTTGAATTTGTCAGTCGAGTTAATAAATGGAGTTAGTCAAACCAAGTAAAACTAGTTAGAGTTAATTAATTAAGGTTGACCAGTTAGAGTTAATCAATCAGAGTTAATCAAATAGAGTTAAGTAAAATTAGAACTGACTAGAGATTAGTAAATTGAATGGTTTTCTAAGTGTCTATCTGATGTTGGTTTCGGCCTTCGGGATTTATACTTAGGGAATTGTTCACATACTAGTTCACAGTCAGGGACTGATAGTTGGGGAAGAGTAGTGATTTGTAAATAAGCAAACGGAAAATGTTTTCCAGTGTTAATAACATATATTTTCTAAACATAGAAAATAAGGCAATGTGAATATATATATATAGATATATGTTGATGATTTACCGATATAATTTCCATTTGGAAATAATATCGTTGTTTGCACACTTGTTTTTCTTTGATGGTTAAATCACAGACTATCGAAGTTTTGACCATTTTAACGTTGTTAATATGGAGAGACCAGTTGGATTATTATCCAAAGAACCACTATGTATTGGCATAAGCGTTGCGAATCATTTATGCCAAAGATAATTGAAGACGGAGTAAAGTGCAAGGGCTATTGTATAAGTCTTAGTTAACAGTGACTAAGATGGATATACCGAATAGTACCTTCGGTTTGTCCAGTCCCAGGACAACTTGTATGGACGAAGTCTGACAGAGTATATCCAATGGATCGCGTAAGTTGATCTCTTCAAACATATATACGTTGGTGGCGGAGGAATTCGTTTCTCTTAGTTGTATACCCGTTGTATCTTTAAGGAAATCTATTTGTGATTTTGCGAGTATGACGATGTGACATTTCTAAGTGAATGAAGATGGATGTCTGACAGAGTATTTCTAGACGATCACGTACATTGATTTCTCCAACCGTACCAAGAGTGGAAGCGGAGAAGGAAACTTCTTTTAGCTAACACATAATGTATTGTTGAGGACGTCAATCGGTGCTTGGATGGATTTGATGATGTGGCATTTAAAGTGAATCTGATGTGAAGATAAGTGTAGCTTCTAGCCTCACATCCGGTAAATGACAGAAATCGGGCAGGTAGCATGGCTATGTAGGTCGCACCTATTAGGGTGTATAATCACCTGATCTAGAGTTTCATTTATTTCTAAAACCTATTGTTCATGCTGTCCCATTCGGGAAACGATTGCTGATCCCAACCGTTGGTGATATACATTCGATACACTCAAGCAAAATAAGTGGTCGGTCATGTGTGGCTGAGTTACAAGATGTTCTTGTTGAACTCTAGTGTATCGTTCCTAGAGTACATTGATCGGAAGGTGGTTCCATACCTTGTCATAGTTGGAAATCCATTATCCAATACGTGCTTGCGATTTTGATTGTATACTATATATATAGAACGTGAGATGAAAGCGTTTCTGCTAGTTGATATCTATTTGTACATAGACATTATTATAATATCAGAAGTTTTTGATATAAAGATATTTTGGATTCTCATAAGGGAAAAACCCGTTCCGTTCTGCGGTGTGGTCTTATGAGATATCGTTTACTTGTTCATATACCTGTTTAAACTGTTTTACTCACACCAGTCCCATGATTGACGCGGAGTTTACTTTGTTGTTTTCCCTAAACTCTTGGGTGTCCAATTTTGTATGGGTAGTCAAGTAGTCAGGATTTTACAGATATACTTGGAGAGCTTGGAGCAGGAGGCTTCAATATCATATAGCTATAGTTATTTCCGCTGTGTTGTAAGTGCTGTACTCTGATAAGTGCTATTGTATACATAACTGTTATATTTCAAAGTTATGTTATCTATTATATGTTATTCGTTCCGCTGTGAGGTTCGTGTTACTCTGATGTTGTGTTCTTCTTCTTCTATTCTAAGTTTCTATCTTATCTATTCTCACCTTCTAATTTCTTTCATTAATTACCGGGATTTTTCGATGTTTTGGTTATCGACATCGAGCTTATGTCGATAACCAAAGTCGCTAAAAATCCGGGTCGTTACAGTTGGTATCAGAGCTTAAGTTAAGAATTACTTGGCTTTGTGGTGTGACTCGGTAGAGATAGGGTAAGTAATACCTTAGATTGAGTTGAGTGTATATATACGAGTGCGTATTTGTATTTGATATAAAAATGGTTTTATATTGTGGAGATTCATTGGCTGAGTTGTTTATGAGTTCTGGTCGATCAGTTTGATCCACTGTATCGGTAGGAGTAAATAAATACTTGAATACGATGGACCGACACAGTATGGATATGTAATATATTATCATATATTAGATATATTGGTTGTAATTATAATTGAATGAGATTATAAAGTGAAATGGTTATATATAACCAATCAGAATCATATAAGTAAAGTATATGAAATAAGATGAATTAAATATGAATTTAAATCAGATTTGGGATTAAAATAAGGAAATTTTAAGTTCCTGGGAGATTTTGAGATGTTTTCAAAATGGATGTATTTAGTAAGGGTTTTGAAATGATATAGTATTGAAATCACTTGGGTCGCTGGAAAATAATTCCGATGATGACTGCGCAGTATCATCGGTGTGATTTTCGAGTTCTAAGTGGTGGATTACTACCAGAGATTTTGATTTGAATTATTTTGAGAAAACAAGTTGTTTAGAAATTCAAAGGTTTTGAATTGGTATTATGATTTCAAATTTGATTTGAAATAAAACCGGGAATTTAAGTTCTAGAAATTAAAATTTAACTTGTGAAGTTAATTCGAATGGGATGGTAAAAGTAAATAATAAACCAGAACTTAACTTGAGATGATAGGTTAAGAAAAACTGGAAGTGATTAGAGAATAATCTGGTTTTGGATTTGAAATGATAAGTTGAGAGTATGGAATTTGAAACTCGAATTTGAAATTGAATTCGGCTTAGATAAGCGAATGGTTGTGTTAAGAATAACTTGGTTGGAGTTGATTGGGATGGCATTTGTATATGCCGAGTTGATAACAGATGGTAGGGATATAATGATATGCCCAACAAAAAGGTACAAATTTATATTTTATATGTTTTTGGAATTTATGAGCCGAATTGGCAAGCCGTTTGGCGTTTTGACTTTCTTTCGGGTTGAAGAAGGCCCAGAGAGGCGAGTTGGAGTTTGAGCTATTGACCAGTACAAAGGAGGTGCTGGAGAAATTTTTTGAAAGTTTAAAGTGTTAGAAAATTTTCAGAATTTTTGAAAATTTTAGTTAGTCGGAATGAATAAATATTTTAGTCGATATTAATTGGTTCAGTTAAAATCAGAAATAAGGGGTAAACAAATCTTAGGAATTCCAATAGGTAGGGTCGTCCTCCAACTTAGCAATTTCGAGGACGAAATTATTTTATGTGGGGAAGAATGTAATGACCCGCATTTTCCAGGGGTATAATTAATTAATTTAATTGTTTAAAATAGTGATTTAGGGAATTAAATCGTCGTTAATTAAATTATAGTGAATATTTAATTAAATTATATAATTAAATAATATATTTAATTCAGAAATAATCAAAATATTGGAAATCACAATATTCTGTGAACTGGGTCATCCCTAAGATTTAATTCGGCTAAGAGTTGAATTATATTGACGAATATATTCAATCGACGACGGTTTGAACGTATAATTATATTATAATTAAAATCGAGCTTGAAATGGCGCTGCAGTTCGCGATTTGGCGATTTGAACTTCAACTGAATGTACAGGATTCGTTTTAAGCCGGATTTCTGTGAAACAAGAAACGCGTGGAGCTGGTGGAGTATATCTTCCTAGTGAAAGAGAAAAATCAGGATTTCGTCGTGTAGATTTTGATTCACGTCCAAATCAAAATTTGAAATAGTCGTTATAGAATCGTTTATCGACCGTATCGGTTTATTCGATATAACTAGAGATCGGGTTTGAATTTAGATAGGGTTCTTTTGGGAAGTAGTGATAATTTAATTTTTAGAATTTTATGGAAATTTTTAATTAATTAAATAAGCAACTTTTTATTTGGAGTATTTGGCACCCTGTATCGACATTTCGGGGTTTCACAATATGAGCCCATCTACCGGTATTATTACATTTTTGGGACCAGAGCACGTCATTCATTTAAATGGTATCTTTGTTTCTGTCCATAGCAGTCCCTACGTGAACAGGATATTTCATAGTACGGTACACTATGTTTTTAACTTGAAACAAACTAAACTGAATGATTAACTGGTCAAACGAACTCGAAATTCAACGAAACAAGTTTCATACGAAACCTTAGGAAGAGGTCTAGTGAAACGTCAAGGCCTCATATTTTTTGGATTTTTTCTGTAATTTTAAGGAATTAATGCTCGGTGTTTTTCATCGATATTTTCTAAGGGATTTTCACAAACGGTGTCGGAATTCGACGAAACCTGTCCTATTGGATCCGGAATATTATTCTATGCTAGGAATAGCTTAGTTTGTCAAAAACAGATATCGTATGAGGTTATATTTTCGCAAGACTTCATGTGTAAGTTTTAAATATAATAAAATAAGGAAAATATCCCCATCTCTTTCACTATAAGTACCCCTCGTTGGCATTCCCTTAGAAACCTAATTCTTTTCAGATAAAACAAGCCGCCGGCTATTTTCAATCCTCAAACAAAAACCGTGAGTTAAAAATCAAGATCAATCCCAATATTCTACTCAGAAAAATAAATCCAAACGTTGATTCAAAAGCCCCTCTTTATTTCTCAAAGATAAGAGAAGTCACCAAACTTGCTGAGTGGAAGGCTTGGGTGCGAGAAGACCTGTAGGGTATTTGAGGGTTCGAGTGTGTACTTCGATGATGGGTGTGACGCTCCTCTATGGTGTTTGAGAATGTCCAGCGTTCGTTCGGGAGACCTAGGGTTTGCTGTAGTGATGTTTTGAGGAGTGAGTGCGAGTTGATTTTTGGGTGCAGATTTGTGATGAATGGTAGAAGCAAGATGGAGGTCCTGCGTGAGTTAATGAGGAGGATGAAGGCTGAAGGATGGTGGGTGAAGTGATCAAAATGCGGTTATGTTAGAAGTAGGTCACGGCTTTAATTTGTGGAAGGAGAGGAGTGGGGACAGTAGTGTGATATTTGCAGGAGACATACGGGTATGGGTTTGGGAAGAAGCTGTAGGGTACGGGGTCGGGTATGGTTTGGACGTGGGTTAATTCGGAGCTTGGGCCGATGTAAGAACTTGACGAAACCAGATCCGACCGGATCGCAGGAACAGACATAACGACAGGGGATTGAGATGGAAATGATTTGGGGCTATTCTGAATGTGCGACAAAATAAAATGTCAGAACGGAACATTGAACGGTTATCGTTATTTAACGACTACCGGCTAATGTGAGTAAAACTCACCAACTCTGAACAGTTATATTTTTATAATGTATTTTTAGAACTGTTAATCATCTGTTGATTGTTGTGTGTTGGTTGATTGATTGAACTGCTAGTCAGTTAGTGAAATTTTTATATATATATATATATAAAAACCGTTAAATATTTATATATTGATTCTGCTATCAGAATAATGTATATTGAACTGAAAGTGATGATAATCGTATTGTGTAACATCTGTGGATGCAGGGAAACAGGTTGGAGGAATCCGACTGGATTCCTCAACAGTTATTTTATTATTTTTCATATATTGTTATATGATGTGATATAAAATCTGTGGGCGATTATATGTACTTGGACGATATTGAACATCGTGATTTGATATGATTGAATACCATAACATACCGAAATGTTGATAAGGGGATTTTGAAAGTGATATTGAAAATAGAATATTTATAAAATGGGATATTTATAAATAAGAGATATTTATAAAGTGGAATATTTATAAATAAGAAATGTTTATAAATTGGAATATTTATAAATAGGAGATATTCAAAAAGGAAATAATTACAAACCAATTTCTTTTTGAATGGAAAGGCCTGTGTGGCGGGTTTGGGGATTTTCCCGATGCTCCCGTTACAAAGGAGGTTATGGCGAATTTTGCAGAGAATTTAAGGAGTTAGAATATTTCAAGAATAAATTTGAAAAGGAAATATTTGTAAACCATTTACAAATAGAATTGAAAAGGAAACGTTATAAAAAAGAAATCATTTTTAAAGTGTAGAACCGTTATTTAAAAGTAAATCTTTTCAAATGAATAAAACGTTGTTAAAAAAGAAATCTTTATAAAGTGAATAAAGTAAATCGAATATGGTATTCGAAGGGAGTAAATCGAATATGGTATTCGAAAGTTAGTAAAACGAATATGCTATTCGAAAGGGGTTAGTCGAGTCGAGTTAGTTGAATAGAGTTAACTAGTTCAGTAGAGTTAACCAGTTCAGTAGAGTTAACCAGTTCAGTAGAGTTAACCAGTTCAATAGAGTTAACCAGTTGGGTTAAGTAAGTCAAGTTAACCAGTTGGGTTAAGTAAGTCAAGTTAACCAGTGAGTTAAGTAAGTCAAGTTAACCAGTTGGGTTAAGTTAGTCAAGTTAACCAGTGAGTTTAGCAAGTCAATTTCACCAGTGAGTTAAGTAAGTCAAGTTAACCAGTGAGTTAAGTAAGTCAAGTTAACCAGTTGAGTTAAGTAAGTCGAGTTAATCAAGTCGAGTTGATCGAGTTAGAGTTACTCAGTTAGAGTTAATCGATTAGAGTTAAAACGAACTAGAGTTAATCAAATATAGTTATTTGAGACAGAGTTAGTCAAACATAGTATTCAGGGTAAGTTTCCATCTCGTACGACTGCTAGCGTAATTCGCAGGGCTGTAAATAGCCTAAGGCGGTCGGATGTTGCCTAAGGGAATCGGGCGTAACCATTGTGATCGTTGCGATCTAGAGTCAAGCGAATGGAGTTAAATCGAATCTAGTTAATCGATAGGAGTTAATCAAGATGAGTTAAATAAGTTAAGTT
This sequence comes from Allium sativum, assembly GCA_030737875.1. NCBI lineage: Eukaryota > Viridiplantae > Streptophyta > Magnoliopsida > Asparagales > Amaryllidaceae > Allium > Allium sativum. The sequence goes on from CM060916.1 coordinate 627,364,214, forward strand.
AATCGAATCTAGTTATTCGATAGGAGTTAATCAAGATGAGTTAAATAAGCTAAGTTGATCGAATCTAGTCATTCGATAGGAGTTAATCAAGTTAAGTTAAATAAGTTAAGTTAATCGAATCTAGTTATTCGAGAGGAGATTATCGAATATAGTTTATTCGAAGGAGTTATCAATTATTAGTTATTCGAAGTGAGTAGTCGAATATTGGTTATTCGAAGTGAGTTAATCGAATATTGGTTATTCGAAAAGGGGAGTTATCAAATCGAATAGATTAAAGGAGTTAATCGAATATAGTTTATTCGAGTAGAGTTAGAGGAGTTATCGAATATGGTTTATTCGACAGGAGTTAAGTGAATAGTTAGATTAATCAAAGTGAATTAGTTAAGTTAAACTAAGTGAATTAGTTAAGTGTATTGGTTAAGTTAACCAATGTGAATTTTTCGAGTTAATCAAAGTGATTAGTGCAGTTAATCGAGTTGAATTTGTCAGTCGAGTTAATAAATGGAATTAGTTAAACCAAGTAAAACCAGTTAGAGTTAATTAATTAAGGTTGACCAGTTAGAGTTAATCAATCAGAGTTAATCAAATAGAGTTAAGTAAAATTAGAACTGACTATAGATTAGTAAATTGAATGGTTTTCTAAGTGTCTATCTGATGTTGGTTTCGGCCTTCGGGATTTATATTTAGGAAATTGTTCTCATACTAGTTCACAGTCAGGGACTGATAGTTGGGGAAGAGTAGTGATTTGCAAATAAGCAAATGGAAAACGTTTTCCAGTGTTAATAACATATATTTTCTAAATATAGAAAATAAGGCAATGTGAATATATATAGATATATGTTGATGATTTACCGATATAATTTCCATCTGGAAATAATATCGTTGTTTGCACACTTGTTTTTCTTTGATGGTTAAATCACAGACTATCGAAGTTTTGACCATTTTAACGTGGTTAATATGGAGAGACCGGTTGGATTATTATCCAAAGAACCACTCTGTATTGGCATAAGCATTGCGAATCATTTATGCCAAAGATAATTGAAGACGGAGTAAAGTGCAAGGGCTGTTGTATAAGTCTTAGTTAACAGTGACTAAGATGGATATACTGAATAGTGCCTTCGGTTTGTCCAGTCCCAGGACAACTTGTATGGATGAAGTTTGACAGAGTATATCCAATGGATCGCGTAAGTTGATCTCTTCAAACGTATATACATTGGTGGCGGAGGAATTCGTTTCTCTTAGCTGTATACCCGTTGTATCTTTGAGGAAATTAATTTGTGATTTTGCGAGTATGACGATGTGACATTTCTAAGTGAATGAAGATGGATGTCTGACAGGGTATTTCCAGACGATCACGTACATTGATTTCTCCAACCGTACCAAGAGTGGAAGCGGAGAAGGAAACTTCTTTTAGCTAACACATAATGTATTGTTGAGTACGTCAATCAGTGATTGGATGGATTTGATGTTGTGGCATTTAAAGTGAATCTGATGTGAAGATAAGCGTAGCTTCTAGCCTCACATCCGGTAAATGACAGAAATCGGGCAGGTAGCATGGCTATGTAGGTCGCACCTATTAGGTAGTTTAATCACCTGATCTAGAGTTTCATTTATTTCTAAAATCTATTGTTGATGCTGTCCCATTCGGGAAACGGTTGCTGATCCCAACCGTTGGTGATATACATTCGATACACTCAAGCAAAATGAGTGGTCGGTCATGTGTGGCTGAGTTACAAGATGTTCTTGTTGAACTCCAGTGTATCGTTCCTAGAGTACACTGATCGGAAGGTGGTTCCATACCTTGTCATAGTCGAAAATCCATTATCCAATATGTGCTTGCGATTTTGATTGTATACTATATATGTAGAAAGTGAGATGAAAGCGTTTCTGCTAGTTGATATCTATTTGTACATAGACATTATTATAATATCAAAAGGTTTTTGATATAAAGATATTTTGGATTCTCATAAGGGAAAAACCCGTTCCGTTCTGCGGCGTGGTCTTATGAGATATCGTTTACTTGTTCATATACCTGTTTAAACTGTTTTACTCACACCAGTCCCATGACTGACCCGGAGTTTACTTTGTTGTTTTCCCTAAACTCTTGGGTGTCCAATTTTGTTCGGACAGTCAAGTAGTCAGGATTTTACAGATATACTTGGAGAACTTGGAGCAGGAGGCTTCAATATCATATAGCTATAGTTATTTCCGCTGTGTTGTAAGTGCTGTACTCTGATAAGTGCTATTGTATACATAACTGTTATATTTCAAAGTTATGTTATCTATTATATGTTATTTGTTCCGCTGTGAGGTTCGTGTTACTCTGATGTTGTGTTCTTCTTCTTCTTCTTCTATTCTAAGTTTCTATCTTATCTATTCTCACCTTCTAATTTCTTTCATTTATTACCGGGATTTTTCGACGTTTTGGTTATCGACATCGAGCTTATGTCGATAACCAAAGTCGCTAAAAATCCGGGTCGTTACAGGCCCACTTTCCAAGTTTAACATTTTTGGTATAAGAGTTTATACCATTTAAGAGCCACCAATTTTGGCATGTGGCAAACATGCCAATTCATATAATTTTCACCCATTTATGTCAAGTTTCCTATATTTACCAATTTTCCCCAACGTTACCCCTTTCTAAGTATTAGGCTAACAATCTTAGCCTAATTCTACGTTCACATGATTTTTAATATATAATATTAGGCTAAAAACTTAGCCTAATTTAGCGTACACAAAATTGGCATAATGACATAGGTGTAAACTTGGCATTTTTGGCATAGTCAATATGAACATCTTAGGTGTGAACTTGCAAAATAGTCAACATGAATGTCATAGGTGTGAACTTACAACGTAGACTAAATCAACATACATGTGAATTTGCAACATAGCCTAAAACAACTTACATATATGTGAACTTGCATTGAAATAGGGATTTAACCAAATAGGTGTCACATAAGTTAGCATCTGATTTAGACAACATAAGCCTAAACATGTTTTGGATCTAGGCATAACATCGAACATCAATAGCATATGACAAGAATATGAAATTTTCATAAAGTGTGTATAATTTTATGACAAGGGTGTGAACTAGTTCCAATCATATGTCTAATTACAACATGAAACATGTATTAAAGTGGATCTTGACATGGATCCAATTAGGAACTTGCAACTTTTGTATAAATATAGGAGCATGTATATGACATAACCATTTAGGCATAAATGTACTAGCATAAAGTATATACATGAGATCTTAATCACATACAACCTATATAATCACATAAACATATAGGTGTAGATTATAACATGAACTATACAACTTGCATGTGATGTTGTTTTCATTCTAAATGTACAATAGGATCAACATCAACTCAATTATACCACAAACATCCCAATTCCATTCACAACACAATCATTTCAATACATAGATATGAATTAACATCATCGTTATACAATAGCACAATTCCACTTCCATTTTACATCGAATCAAATCCTAACTTTTATTCATATTGGAAAAATCACTATACTTACAACAAACGACGGTCTTGTTTTCTGATTTCTGAGTTCAGAATTTGATATGCTTTCCTTTGGGTAGACTAACGTTGTTTGATTCATGTTTTATCTTTAATTTTGGCTTGGCTCTAAGCTTTCTCTAACTGACGGCTACTCCTAGTTTCTTCCCAGCTGCATGACGGCTCAAGTTCTATATTATTTGTGTGAATTTAGGTTGAGAGTTGAGTTGTATTTATAGAATTTCAAATTAATTAGAGCCGTCGATGAAGCTAGAGTTAATCAAGGCCATCCATCTCAAGAGAAGCCAATCAGAAAGCGACATGTAAGCCCTAGTGACATAGCCAAGCCCCAAAAATCGACCAGAAATCCGACTAGGCCAGCCAGGGCCAAACCAGGTCGACTGGGCAGGTCGACCCCTAGGTCGACCCTATGGTCGACCTGGTCACCAAGGTCGACCCCTAGGTCGACCCCCTGGTCGACCAGGTGCCTAGGCGGGAATTTTCCCGCCCAGCCCAGTTTGGGTCTGGTTTTTTAATTTTGAACCGAATTTGAACTGTTTGAATTTTAATTTGAATTCTGAAACTTCCGGAGGTCACAACTCCTTCATACGGAGTCCGATTCACGCAAACTTGGACTTATCTCAGGCAGAATTCCGAGACGAGCGCAATGGAGTAACCCGTTTCCCTTAATTCTTTCATTTAGAATTAATTATACTTTAATTTGTTAATTTACAGTTAATAGAAAATTCGGGGTGTTACAGAACCCCAATGGCGGCATAATTTTTATCTTTGTTTTAGAGATAGCCAACCGAATATACAAATATACGTACGCATACAAATTCAAAATTTGAAAGGATAAGAACGCACATATAAGGAAATAAAGAAAATATATGTATATATATATGAGAATATATATGTGTGTATGTGTAGAAATATATGTATATAAGAGGTAAATTTCAAAATAAGGCTGCAACTAGCGAAATATGGAAAGAATCAAATAACGGTGCAACACCGTTCGAATTTTGAAATCAAAATATAAGTTATGTGTATATATATGCGTAAAATGGTCATTAGGAGATTTGTATGCATATAAGAAAATTTCATGTGAATATAACAGATAAATAAATTCCAGAAATTCAAAATTCAAACTTCTGCGCCAAAATAGCTCGTGGGACCCATAAGGGGGTTGACCTAGGGGTCGACCCACCCATAGGGGGGTTGACACCCCTGCAAGGGGGTTAACCCATGGGTCGACCTCACCCCGATCTAGCTAGATTCGTCTACGAATCTGGACTGTTTTATTAACAAGGTTCATTGCTGACTCAATGTTGCGTGTAAGATAAGATCCTGAACAGCTATAAAGAGGCTAACAGAGTCTAGCTATATCTCACATTTCTGAGATGACGTCTATAGTCTGCCATTCTTTCTCCTCTTTAAATCTGTTTAAAAAAATAAGATAGTTAGTTTAGGAAAATTCTAAATCAAGATCTGGAGGAAAAAATGAATATTAATTAGAAGGTGTTCAGAATCATATTCGAAGAGAGGTAATTTTCTAGATCTGGTATATTCAATTTTCTTTCTCTTTCTTTTCCTTTCTCTTTTAGTTAAAATTATGAATCCGTGGTTGTTAGGTTCTGAATCCACTTAGGGAAAAACCATGGAATGCTAGATTTGGACCAGATCCAGGATTTGGAAAGCAAATAAGGTGAGTGGATTTAAATTATATCATTTTAAATAATGATATATTATCGTTTAGCATTCCCCGTTATGTATGACTAGTTGAAATATGATATGTTGAAATGTTTAAACATATGTTAAAAGATTAAAGTGACGAATGTAACATGTTGAATAGTTGATATGCTAAGATATTAATATGTTGGAAGATTCATATGTTGAAATATGAACTAGTCAAAATATGTGTAGCGATTACTATTGTTTCAAATCCATATTAATTTATGACATTTATGTGCCAGGACCATTAACGGTAGAAATTGAGATCATTACATGTTAGTTTGTTTGATTTGAATAATTACATGATTAAAAGATTACATGTTGAAAATAGACTTTATTGTATGAACATGCAACATAAAATGGTTTTAATATGATGACATGTAAAATATAGACTTGAAAGAATAAACATGCCTAAATATATAGAAAATTTATAGTGAATAGGAAACTGTAACCACGCTTAGACACGAGTTTAGATTACACTTGTGATAGAAGTTTGCAGGAAACCGCCTGGCATATACAGCATTCACAAGTGGTAAATCTATTGTGAGGAGTCTAAATGCAAAAATAAGACATGTAGTGGCGTTAAGACACGAGGTTAAGCCAACTTGTGGTAGAAGTCTGCCCAGAATCACCCGATAAATCCAGCATCCACAAGTGTAGGCTTAATGTGAGAGGTCTAGTGCATAAACATATATATAAATATATGTAAAAAGCAGGATTGATAAATGGCATTAATTTAATTAATGGAAATAAATGGAATTGGATGAAAGATACAATAGTAAAAAGGATTGGAATAAATAGGGAATGATAATAAACTATCAAAAACAAATTACATTAATGAGAATGTTGTATAATACGTAGACTTATCCTAGGGACAAGTGAAAATTATAACTTAGGTTATAATAAACTAGTAAGGAAATGAGATAACTAGTGAAATGAGATAAGTGGCACTTAATTGTAAATTAAGTAAATAGTGAATGGGGAAAACCTGAAACCAGTTGTTTGTAATAAGTAGAGAAAAGGGGGAAATTTATGAAATGTAAAAAGTTGTACTTAATTTTAAATTAAGTAATTTGAAAACTTGGAAATTTGAAATATGCTGATAAGAATAACATGTTAAGGTTTGTCCTAGGGACAAGAGAAAATTATAACATAGGTTATAATAAATGGAAAGGAGACTTATTAGTCAATCTTAGTTAAGAAAACTTAGTTAATAAGTAAATAACGATAAGTTGTAGTAACTGTGTAAGATGGAATTATGATTAAATAGGAAAGAGTGAGGCAAACTTATGAAATGAAATAAGTTATATTTAATCATAAATAATGACTGACATGTTAAACAGAAAACATGTGATTTGAGATATACTTAATTACATATTAAGTAGAACATGTTATTGTAACTATGAAATCAAACAAGAATATAAAGGGATCATGGATTACAGACCTTGGATCACAATCTTGAGAATAAAATGTTGTGGGCTTATTAATAAACTTAAATGGGTTAAGTTATATGATTGAAATTAATAAGCAAGAGGAACTTGGTAACTTGAACAAGAAATCAATGTGAATGGGAATAACCAAGTTAAATGAAACCTGATGAGGTAAAGCAAGCGCGTAAAAGAAAGTTTAGACATAGGGTCTAATAACATACTAAAATGAGGCTCTTGGACCAGTCTGCACGTTTGAGGGCGAATAACCCAATGAGGTAGATCATCACGGTGTCATGAGGCACGAGGGGAGCGCATGTCCATCTGATTACTCTGATAGCTCCGAAGAACTGGAAGGGGAAGTACACGGCTTCCTGAGATACGTAAGGTGCTCCTGGCAGTCCTGTGTGTGGTGGAAGATGTTTAGGTTGTGCTCGCAGAGGTGGGTTCTGTGTGTTACTACCAGGTGGGTGAGACTTGACTGCAAAAGTAGCTCTGCAGTCAGAATGTTGTGACAAGGTGACACTAGGGTGATTCGGCGGTCGCCTCAACGGGGAGGCAGAAGTCAGGACCAATAAGGATAGTAGATCATCGGGTACCCGTCATCGGCAGCCAGTGGGATGCGAAAAGACTAGAGCTAAACCCAATAGACCATTTACCTTTCGCTATCGAGGTACGGTGGTGAGGGGCGATGCCAAGTGTGACAACCCACGTCCGTTAATGTCACTCACAAAGGGAATGCATTAAGTTTCGTGAAGCGTTATAGGTAAATAGACATAGTGTAACGACCTGCAAATCCGTACTATCTGAGTTGACTAATAACATCACACGTCCAACCCAAATTGCACAGAAATACGAATCATTATTAGAAAGAAGTTAAAGGATGAGAAATAGAAAGAAAGAAAGGTTAGAATAGAAGAAAACAAAGAAGACAAATCTCACAGCGGAATGAATAAAATATATTATATAACATAACTTTTGAAATACAAATCAGTAACTTTATATACATACCATCATCAGAGCACAACAGTTATTCCTAGAACAGTTACAAGCACTTGTTTCCAGATACAAACATGGTTCACAGCGGAATATATGATAGTCTATAGCTAACTGGTGAAGCCTCCTGCTTCCAGCTCTTCCAAGTGAATCTGGAAAAAAAATCCCGACTACTTGACTGGCCGTACAAATTTGGGCACCCAAGAGTTTAGGGAAAACAAAACAAAATAAACTCTGGGTCAGTCATGGGACTGGTGTGAGTAAAACTCCAACCATTTGTTTAACTTTCAAAATCCCTTCGAAAGGAAAGATAATAGTAAGACCAGCCCACACATAAACATGGACGGTTTTTACCTTACTATAACCCAAAACACTTTGATACGAAATCCAGTGATATTATAATAGTGTCTAAATCAAATAAATAACCAAATAGCAGAACGCTTGCATCTCACGCTCCATATATAATATAAAATCAAAAACCGAGGGCGCTTATTAGAGATTGGATTCCGACTATGAGAAGGTATGGAACCACCTTCCGCTAGTGTATCTCTAGAGAGGAATACACTGGGTTCAACAAGGACATCTTGCAACCCGGCCCACATATGACCGACCACTTATTTCGCTTGAGCGTATCGAATGTATATCACCAACGGTTGGGATCAGCAACCGTTTCCCGAATAGGACAACATCGAATAGAATAAGGAATTAAATGAATCTCTAGATAGGTGATAATACACCCTAATGGGAGCGACCCACATAGCCATGCTTCCTTCCCGATTTTTGTCATTTCCCGTGAAACGACCCGAAATCCCCCTTACGGGAAATCCCGGATTGAGTCGAGGACAAGCCACATCAGAACGCAGACGGGAGAACATTTCATTGTATATTACAACAATTCATCATAATACAAGAATATACAGAGTATAAATGAATATTACACAGAAATATCAGAGATTTAAATTACATTTAAATACAAAGCAGCAGAAAATAATACAATACACAACTGAAGGAGATATACGGATACAAAGCTTTCCGGATATCATTCCAGCTATAAACCAGGATCCTGTGAATATAAATCTGCAAAACCAAAACTACAAGCTTCCCGTGTCAAAATAAGGGCACCCAGAGTTTAGGTTAAAACAATAAACTCCAGGTCAGTCATGGGACTGGTGTGAGAACTAAAACAGTTATTAATCTTTATTTTAAAGTTAGGCAAATCAAGGGACCACGCCGTATAACACGGAACGGGTTTCCTCCCAAGAACACCAGTGCATAAAACAAACAACGCAATGCTAAATAAAGAAAAATGAAGCTATTATAAGACCCAGGTCCTATCACACAATGCAACGCAAGCCGGGGGATAGTGTTTTCCCTTATAATAGCCAAACATGCTTAGTACATTTAAAACAAATCTTTTGATACTATTTTAAGTGCATAGTGTATAAAACAACTTCAAATCATAAGTATCAATCATAGACGGCATGGGTACCATATATCATGTCGCCATACTAGGCTCTACAATCAAAACCGCAAGTGTCACGTTTTTGGAAATTGGATTTCCATCTATGAACCGAGGAAAAAGATAGTCCTCTACCGATTCGAGACAATCTAGCCCATGTCTCAGGAACAGCCGCAACTGCCCCATGGATCGTCAGGGCCGGTCCACCGATGTGGATTATTATGCTTGAACACTATGTCTCCCCACCCTATGGGGCGTAAATGAGCCAACGAATGACTCCATTGGTCCCGGATCGACCGATATATCCGAGGCGCTTCGCAACAGCAACAACCACATAATTCAAACTCGTCGGGGCGTGTAAAACCACTGACGCCACTTTTAGCTAGAAGGAAACGCATGCCCTCCCTGAGGTCCGTCTCCCGTTTTTGGTTCACACCGGGGTGTGAGGCTCGCGAATCAACGTTACACAAAGATATGCCACAAAGGCCGTGCTTTGATCATCCACCACAAGACTCTGCTTTTCAACAGAAGCCTTGATCATATTGCCACTTTGGAATGCCACACAGGCAATTCACTCCATGCGTTTGATATCCATCAATATATAACCCCTGAGCTCATACATCTCAGAGAAGGGCGTTAAGCAAGAGAATAAATTCTCCGCCGCCAAACAGATATATATTTAATAGAAATCAATCACATAGACTAAAATCCAATGTCAGACACACAGTCCATTTACAAGTTCGTTCTGGGTCTGAACGAAACCGGAGGCATCTAGTACCCCGCATATCCATTGATCTCCAAGTACGTCTGGACGATCACCAACTGATTCCCTCCTCTTGGGTGTACGGCCCAATCAAGATCATCAGCAATAAACCAAATGACGTGAAGACCTCCGGTCTTCAACCACCGTCTTCATCTTCGACACCACGTCGAATCAGTTATTCAGAATGGGATAAACCCGGTCTTTCTGAATAACTCGCGTATATAATCATCAAGTGTTACACAAACACAACATACGCCTCATTCCAATTTAGGATATTCGTTTATTCAAATATTCTTCTACTTTGGGAAAGATTCCCATTAATTTTATCAAAGATAAAATCTTTAAATTTATTCTTTAATCTTCTTTGAATATCCATTCAAACTAGTCCGGATTAGCGAACCACACCGAAGTAATCATTTATTTTATTTCCCAATCCTAACCTATTCATCCCATGAAGTAAAACTGGTCATACTTCATATCTAACACCACGGTGTTATCGGTAAATTCAATTACCATTTCACGTTCAAATCTAATTAAAGATTTAACTATCGCCTGGAGCAAAACTGGTGACACTACATTCTCGATCGTTTCAATCTAATTAAAGATTCATTAAAACATCACTTAGTTTTAATCTTTAACTGGGTTAAAGAATCGGTGTCATTTAAAACACGGTTCACGATAAACCCAAAATCACATTCCATTAATTATCGGGTTAAAGAACAAGTGTTATTTAAAACACTGTTCACGATAAACCCAAAAATCAATACCAATTCAATTCCAATTAAATATAATTTAATTGGTACGCTTCATTAAATCTAAATAAAAAGATTTAATCTTTTTCCTCCACTGGGCTTAAGAACAGTGTTAATGAAGACACCATTCACGACAAACCCAAATCACATTTGATATTAAATACAAGGCTCTGAATAGGAAATATATCGGCTTATATTCAATATCAAATTCTACCACCAACAAATATCGTATTGGGAATAACGATATTAATATATCTTTCAAATTCCCACAACAATAACTGTATCATCACGAAATCCAACATCGAAATATTCCGAAGACAACTTCGATTCAAATCCATTCAAATTTAATTATTGGAAGTTCTCGTTATTTTCAAAACCATTTCAAATCCACTTTATTTATTTTAAAAAATAAATAAATTATTATTCTAGTTCAAAACTAGTTCATTTCGATAAAAGTCTATTTTTATCTTTTCAAATATGGAGTTTTTCATCCCAATTCTTCACAAATCATTTCTTATGATTTTACACAAATTATTGATATTTTTAATAATTTTATCAAGGCCCGTACAGTCGATTTCCATCAACGGCCATCGAACTGCACTTACAACGACCTTTTCCAAATTTGATTTGGACCTAATTCCAAATCCAACTGTTAGATTTCAAATTTCTTATTTTCTTTAGAATGCTCTTTTCGATACGAAACCAACGGTTCCGGTTTTAGGGGAATCCGACGGTCGGATCTCCCGTAATATCCGTTCGAAGTCAATGGTCGAAATTCGCGAACTACCGCGGCGCGGCGCTTTCTATTCAGGCCATTATATTATATATATAATACATATAATATATACTTCGTCGATTTCAATTCAAAACGTTCTTTATAAATTGTTTTAATTCATTTTCGAAACGATTTCAACTTCATTTTCAAATCAAATCAAAATTGAATTTTTCCAATATAAATTCGTTTTAAATTCGTTTCAATTCAAATTGATTTCTAATTCAATTTCAATTCGAATTCATTTCTATTCAATTTTAATTCGAATTCATTTCTATTCAATTTCAATTCGAATTCAATTCTATTCAATTTCAATTCGAATTCATTTCTATTCAATTTTAATTCGAATTCATTTATATTCAATTTCAATTCGAATTCATTTCTGTTCAATTTCAATTCGAATTCATTTCTATTCAATTTCCATTCGAATTTCAATTCTTTTCAAAATATCAGATTTTGAAATCACTTTCGATATTCCTTATAAAATGAATAAAATCGATATAAATATCGTTCACGTCAAAATGGCGTCAATCTAATCAACACGGCTTCATATATTTCTATTTCTAGATATCCTATTTCAAATATTTCTATTTCAAATACTTCTTTTTCAAATATTTCTTTTTCAAATATGGAATGAGGCCCAATCAATTACCATATAATGTTAATTATATGGATTTTCTACAACACATGTATACAATAACAACGATGAATAATCAACCATCATCCAAGGTGCATTCTACACTGTATAAGCATCAAATATAAATATTCAACGCTTATAACAGTCTGTCAATCAATCGATCGACGTACAACTAAACAATCGGGATTAGTGTACATCAAATATCATCCTAATACCCATGTGGGGTTTCAAACAATCAAACACATATTTTATTTGTGCAGTTGGGCGATGTGTAAAATTTATCATCCCAATCAATATCAGTCAAATGTGTGTTTACAAACAAATCTTTCGATTTGTTTATTTCATTTCATATACACATTAAAAATTCTATTTTTAACTATAAAATATTTTCAACTACATAAATATTTTATTTCATTTCACATTGCATCACACAATCAACTACACATCAAAATCATACAAACAAGCATACAAGCCGTCCATGGTCTGTGGACGACGGGTGTTACTAAACACCGTTTGCATCCTAGTATATATTTTAACTAGAAAATTAAATTTAAAAGTGAGAAGTTCTCACAGATTAGCTAATCCAAACATCTCGACTCTTCAAATGTAGAAGTCTCCGCCGTTTCTTCTTTCGTCACCTTTGTCATCCGTATTCACTACCTATATAAAAATCGCATTTTTACTTCGCTATTCAATATATAAAAATCGAATTTTTTACTTTTCTATTCAATATATAAAAATCGAATTTTTACTTTGCTATTCAATATATAAAAATCGAATTTTTACTTTGCTATTCAATATATAAAAATCGAATTTTTACTTTGCTATTCAATATATAAAAATCGAATTTTTACTTACCGTTCATATGAATAAAAATCTAATCTTTTCTTCTATAAAAATGTAATCTTTTGATATAGGAAAATATAATCTTTCCCTTATAAAAATCAAATCTTTTTATTCAATAAAAATAAAACTGATTTTTTTTTAAATAAATGAAGATAAAATAAATGGAAGAACTTACAGCACGTGGCGAGGAGGGTAAAGATGTAGCACCGGAGTTTCTGAGGTGGCGGGGAGGCTCCTCAGGGCGGATTGGAGGGGAGGAGATGGAGGCAGAGGGGGGGGGGGGGTTCGCATAGGCGGAAGAGAGAGGGGGGGGTAGTGTATCGCGCGCAGGAGAGGGGGGAGGGTATCGCGTCGCGCACAAGAGGGGGTGTATCGGGTCGCGCGTAGGAGAGGGGGGGTATCGCGGCGGCAGCGCCGCCCGGGGGTGGGGGGTGGTCGCGATCGATAGTCTAGGGTTTTGTTTTTATTTCGTTCTGAAATGAACGAAGGAAGGGGGAGGAGAGATAAAGGAGGTGTGAGGTATAGTTAATATTTATATTTTATTATTTAATTATTTCAAAAAGTAACTTTTACATTCGAACTCGAAATCGAACCCACCGCCTGTCGTCCATAGCTAATTACCCCCATTCCGAACACAATGGGATATGTATCGTAAGCTGATTCGACCGTTTCGATCAGTTTTCATCAAAATCAACATATAACTCTATATATTGAATTTGAACGCGCATTTAAATTTATCGGGGCCACATACTAACTAGAAAAATTCCCGAAAAATATTTTCTAGCTTCGTATTGACGATACGGTCCTAACAAAACTAATTTCGTCGAATTCTGAGACCGTTTGAAAAATGGCCATTTTCCAGTCGATTAAAATCAACTAAAACTGGTCAAACGCGTTTTCCTTTGCCACGCTCACATATTGATTCGAAAAATTATGAAATTTGAAACCTAGCAATAATTTGACATCGCGGATCCAACAAAAGTGGTTTCGTCGAAATCCGAGGTCGTTTGCAAAATTGCCATTTTTAAGGGCCTGAATTCCATAGCGACTATTCAGAATTTTCAACTGGACAAATCTTTTGATCCCCGCTATGAAATTTCGATTTTTCGGATTCGTTGGAAAGATATCATCAATTAGATCCTATTATTTTTGGTTTCGCTAAAATCCAGTTTATTTTGCACCCGGTACATTCATTTGAAGTTTGAAATCGAATTATCGAACTACCGAGCCATTTTCAATTCCTTTTATAATTATATATAATTATTTATATTCTAACGACGACGTATATAATATATACGTTCGAATTCTATTCAAAATAAATTTCTCGTCGATATTACTTAAAATAATTCATTTTAAATGTTCAAAATTCACTAAAATTGCCAAAATAAAAATTTTAAACTGGCCCAGAATTTACGGGTTGTTACAATCTCACCCACTTAAAACTTTTCGTCCCCGAAAAGGAACAAAGCCGAAAGTTGTTTAACAATTCAACTCAACTTCCATTATTTTGACTACGGCTTAAGTTCTTCAACTTTTCAGTTTCTAAAAACTTTTCAAATTTTTCAAAAATTTGGCTAACACCCTAAATTTTCGAAAAATTTCGCCATAACCTCCCCTGCACCGGGAGCAACGGGAAAATCCCGAAATTGCCATATAGGCCTTCTGATCTCAAAAAGAAAAAGAAAAGGCCAAGCGGCTAGCCAATCGTCTCATAAAATCATCATCACCCAAACAAAACAGTAAATTATAGTAAACATGTACCTATTTGTCTGGAAAACAAATTTTATTCTCTGCTCTAGCCTCCTTGTTATGACCTATTCAATGTAAGTACATGTATATGCAAGCAAATGCGATAAATTTCAATACAATTCACTATTTGGTTCAATTGGGCTATATGGTACAAATTTTAATTAATCAAACAAAAATCAACAACACAACCGTCAATCAATTAGTTGATTAGCTTTTCAAATTCATAACTTTGATATATAATCAAAAATCACATTTGTGGTACCAAATCACAACAATAAGCCCTATCTAATTTTGGTTCTCACACCAGTCAATAGGAAATATATAGACGTCCCACCTACGTCACTCGAACATAAATACTGATGATGCGATCGCTATCATCAGAACTACCCCCGAACGACTACAGTACGATTCTATATCTATCCAGTATATTAAAACTTCAAATACACGCGGATCAGACGTATACGCAAAGTCTATTTATACTGGACTATCCAAATCAATACAAATAAATATTCAAATACGTATAATTGATTTAAATTTTCAAAACAAAAATTGTTTTCACTTTTATTTATCAAAAACACTACTCTTCACACTCGTTCTAGGATACTACTGATCCTATCTCTAACGAGTCATTCTCGTTGGATATTACTAATCCAATTTCTGATGAATTCTTTCGTATGGTTCTAATGTGTCTTGTTCTCTGACCTTTGTAAACCAAAGCTCTGATACCACGGTGAAACGACCTGAAATCCCCCTTACGGGAAATCCCGGATTGAGTCGAGGACAAGCCACATCAGAACGCAGACGGGAGAACATTTCATTGTATATTACAACAATTCATCATAATACAAGAATATACAGAGTATAAATGAATATTACACAGAAATATCAGAGATTTAAATAACATTTAAATACATAGCAGCGGAAAATAATACAATACACAACTGAAGGAGATATACGGATACAAAGCTTTCCGGATATCATTCCAGCTGTAAACCAGGATCCTGTGAATATAAATCTACAAAACCAAAACTACTAGCTTCCCGTGTCAAAATAAGGGCACCCAGAGTTTAGGTTAAAACAATAAACTCCATGTCAGTCATGGAACTGGTGTGAGAACTAAAACAGTTATTAATCTTTATTTTAAAGTTAGGCAAATCAAGGGACCACGCCGTATAACACGGAACGGGTTTCCTCCCAAGAACACCAGTGCATAAAACAAACAACGCAATGCTAAATAAAGAAAAATGAAGCTATTATGTGACGGCAAGGAATTTCGCTCGGTCCGAACCAGTCGCTAAACCGACCCAGACCGTTCGAAACGCCCTATCGTTTGAGAACACGACAAATCAGGACGCATACAGAAGAACATTTCACTGTATATTACAACAATGCACCAGATTACAAGAATATACAGAGTATAAAAGAATATTACACAGAAATATCAGAGATTTAAATTACATTTAAATATATAGCAGCGGAAAATAATACAATACACAACTAGAAGAGATATACGGATACAAAGCTTTCCGGATATCGTTCCAGCTGTAAACCAGGATCCTGTGAATATAAATCTGCAAAACCAAAACTACTAGCTGCCCGTGTCAAAATAAGGGCACCCAGAGTTTAGGTTAAAACAATAAACTCCAGGTCAGTCATGTGACTGGTGTGAGAACTAAAACAGTTATAAATCTTTATTTTCAAAGCTAGGTAAATCAAGGGACCACGCCGTATAACACGGAACGGGTTTCCTCCCAAGAATACCAGTGCATAAAACAAACAGCGCAATGTTAAATAAAGAAAAATGAAGCTGTTATAAGACCCAGGTCCTATCACACAATGCAACGCAAGCCGGGGGATAGGGTTTTCCCTTATAACAGCCAAAGAATGCTTGATACGTTTAAACAAATCTTTTGATACTATAATAAGTGCATAGTGTATAAAACAACTTCAAATCATAAGTATCAATCATAGGTGGCATGAATGCCCCATACCACTATGTCGCCATATATAGGTTTACAAATAAAACCGCAAACGGCACGCATTTGGAAATTGGATTTCCGTCTATGAACCGAGGCAAAAGATAGTCCCCAACCGATTCGTGACTCTCTAGCCCGAGCCACAGGCAAGTACTCAGTCAAGCCTTGGAGCGACAGGGCCGGTCCACCGATGTGGATTAAAATGCCTGAACACTACGTCTCCCCACCCTATGGGGTGTAAGTCTGGTTCGTCAGCCGACCAGAATGCATTCGGCCGAAACCGATATAACCGAGGCGCCTCGCAACCGCAACAACCACATAAGTCAAACTCGTCAGGGCGTGTAAAACCACTGACGCCACTTCTAGCTAGAAAGAAACGCAAGTCCTCCCTGAGGTCCGTCTCCCGTTTTTGGTTCATACCGGGTGTGAAACACGCGAGGTAAACGTTACACAAAGCTACGCCACAAAGGTCGTGCTTTGATCATCACCACAAGACTTTGCTTTTCAACAGAAGCCTTGATCATTTGCATCTTAGCATGCCACACAGGCAAGCCATCCTATGCAACCGATATCAGTCACACAGAATGAAATCCGATGTCAGACACACAGTCCATTTACAAGTCCGTTCTGGGTCTGAACGAAACCGGAGGCACCTAGTACCCCGCATATCCATCGATCTCCAAGCACGTCTGGACGATCACTAACTGTTTCCATCTTCTTGGGTGTACAGCCCAATCAAGATCATCAGTTATCACCCAAACGACGTGAAGACCTTCGGTCTTCGACCATCGTCTTCATCTTCGACTTATCGTCGTATCAGTTATTCAGAATGGGATAAACCCGGTCTTTCCGAATAACTCGCGTATATATTCTAAAAGTGTTACACAAACACAACATACGCCTCATTCCAACTCATTAGTCATTAACCGTAAATTAATCAAGAGAATAATTCCCCAAATATTAACCCCGAAGGCCGAAACCAACATCAGATCAATATCCAGAAAACCATTCTACTTAGCTAACCGACAGTTAGTTTCTA
This sequence comes from Allium sativum, assembly GCA_030737875.1. Classification (NCBI taxonomy): domain Eukaryota; kingdom Viridiplantae; phylum Streptophyta; class Magnoliopsida; order Asparagales; family Amaryllidaceae; genus Allium; species Allium sativum. The sequence goes on from CM060916.1 coordinate 627,381,873, forward strand.
AATTTCACGTTCAAAACTAATTAAAGATTTAACTATCGCCTGGAGCAAAACTGGTGATACTCCATTCTCGATCTTTTCAATCTAATTAAAGATTCATTAAAACTCCACTTAGTTTTAATCTGTGACTGGGTTAAAGAATCAGTGTCATTTAAAACACGGTTCACGATAAACCCAAAGTCACATCCCATTAATTATCGGGTTAAAGAACAAGTGTTATTTAAAACACTGTTCACGATAAACCCAAAAATCAATATCCATTCAATTCCAATTAAATATTATTTAATTGGTACACTTCATTAAATCTAAATAAAAAGATTTAATCTTTTCTCAACTGGGTTCAAGAACAGTGTTAGTGAAGACACCATTCACGACAAACCCAAATCACATTCATTAATTATCGGGTTAAAGAACAAGTGTTATTTAAAACACTGTTCACGATAAACCCAAAAATCAATATCAATTCAATTCCAATTAAATATCATTTAATTGGTACACTTCATTAAATCTAAATAAAAAGATTTAATCATTTCTCAACTGGGTTCAAGAACAGTGTTAGTGAAGACACCATTCACGACAAACCCAAATCACATTCGATATTCAATACAAGGCTCTGAATAGAAAATATATCGGCTTATATTCAATATCAAATTCTACGACTAACAAATGTCGTATTGGAAATAACGATATAAATATATATATCTTTCAAATTTCCATAACAACACCTGTATAATCACGAATTCCAACATCGAAATATTCCGAAGACAATTTCGATTCAAATCCACTCCAATGCAATCATTGGAAATTTTGGTTATTTTTAAAACCCTTTTTAAATTCAATTTATTTATTTAAAAATAAATAGAATTATATTTCTAGTTCAAAACTAGTTCATTTCGATAAAAATCCATTTTTATCTTTTCAAATATGGAGTTTTTCATCCCAATTCTTTCTAAATCATTTCTTATGATTTTACACAAATTATTGCTATTTTTAATAATTTTATCAAGGTCCGTACAGTCGATTTCCATCAACGGCCATCGAACTGCACTTACAGCGACCTTTTTCGAATTTGATTTGGACATAATTCCAAATCCAACCGTTAGATTTCAAATTTCTAATATTCGTTAGAAAGCTCTTTTCGATACGAACCCAACGGTTCCGGTTTTAGGAGAATCCGACGGTCGGATCTCCCGTAATGTCCGTTTGAAATAAATGGTCGAAATTCGCGAACTACCGCGGCGCGGCGCGTTCTATTCAGGCCATTATATTATATATATAATATATATAATATATACTTCGTCGATTTCTATTTAAAACGAATTATATAAATAGTTTTAAAATTCGTTTCAAAATCTATTTCAACTTCCATCTCAATTCAAAGCAAAATTGAATTCTTCTCTATAAATTCGTTTTAAAATTCATTTCTATTCAATTCAAATTTCAATTCAATTTGAATTCGTTTTCAATTCAATTCATTTCGAAATCGTTTTCAATTCAATTCATTTCGAAATCACTTTCAATTCAATTCACTTTGAATTCGTTTTCAATTCAATTCATTTTGAATTCGTTTTCAATTCAATTCATTTCGAAATGACTTTCAATTCAATTCACTTTGAATTCGTTTTCAATTCAATTCATTTTGAATTCGTTTTCAATTCAATTCATTTTGAATTCGTTTTCAATTCAATTCATTTTGAATTCGTTTTCAATTCAATTCATTTTGAATTCGTTTTCAATTCAATTCATTTTGAATTCGTTTTCAATTCAATTCATTTCGAAATCACTTTCAATTCAATTCACTTTGAATTCGTTTTCAATTCAATTCATTTTGAATTCGTTTTCAATTCAATTCATTTCGAAATGACTTTCAATTCAATTCACTTTGAATTCGTTTTCAATTCAATTCATTTTGAATTCGTTTTCAATTCAATTCATTTTGAATTCGTTTTCAATTCAATTCATTTTGAATTCGTTTTCAATTCAATTCATTTCGAAAATCGTTTTCAATTCAATTCATTTCGAAATCACTTTCAATTCAATTCACTTTGAATTCGTTTTCAATTCAATTCATTTTGAATTCGTTTTCAATTCAATTCATTTCGAAATGACTTTCAATTCACTTTGAATTCGTTTTCAATTCAATTCATTTTGAATTCGTTTTCAATTCAATTCATTTTGAATTCGTTTTCAATTCAATTCATTTTGAATTCGTTTTCAATTCAATTCATTTTGAATTCGTTTTCAATTCAATTCATTTTGAATTCGTTTTCAATTCAATTCATTTCGAAATGAATAAAATCGATATAAATATCGTTTACGTCAAAATGGCGTCAATCTAATCAACACGGCTTCATAATTTCTATTTTCAAATTTTCTTTATTTTTCAAATTGGAATGAGGCCCAATCAATTACCATATAAAATTAATTATATGGATTTCCATACAACACATGTATATAATAGCATTGAAAAATAATCAACCATCAACCAAAGTGCACTACACTGTATAAGCATCAAATATAGATATTCAACGCTTATAACAGCCTGTCAATCCATCGATCGACATATTTAATCAATCAGGATGAGTGAAATTCATATTTCATCCCAACACCCGTGTGGGGTTTCAAACAAACAAACACAGATTTTATTTGTGCAGTTGGGCGATGTGTAAAATTTATCGTCCCAATCAATGTCATTCAAATAAGTGTACATAAACAAACCGTCTGGTTTGTAAATGAATATTTATTTATTCACATTCACGTTAAAAATTATATTTTTAACGATAAAACATTTTATTTCAACCTATGAATTTCTATTCAATTCATTTACACAATAAAATGATTTTTTTTTTCCAACATATTTTAGAAAATTTCGGCGGCATAACGACACGATACTAGATACGGGACAAGGCCTAGCCTTATCCCCGGTCTAGTGAAGGCCCACGCCATTCACACATCAATTCTAATCAATTTCCAATTCAACCAATCAATCAAATCCCAATCAAATAATCTAACCAACTACACAACCAAACAAACAAGTCCATGGTATGTGGACGGGTGTCGGGTGCTTCTAATAAGCACCGTCTGCATCCTAGTATATATATATAACTAGAAAAATAAATTGAAAGGTGAGAAATTCTCACATATTGCTATCCAAACATCCTGACTCCACTTCGATTATTCTTCTTCGCTCTCGCCTTTTCGACATCTTCGTTGTCCGCTTTCACTACATATGTAAAAACCGAATTTTTACTTCGCTATTCAATATTTAAAAATCGAATTTTTATTTCAAAGTTCAATATATATAAAAATCATATTTTTATGTCAAAGTTCAATATATAAAAATCATATTTTTCCTATGAAGTTCAATATATAAAAATCGAATTTTTACTATGCTATTCAATAGATAAAAATCCTATTTTCACAACGCTATTATATAGATAAAAATTATATTTTTATCACGCTATTTTCTATATAAAGATTTCGCCTTTTTTCATTTGAAGATTTCACCTTTTCTAATTTAAAGTTTTCGCCTTTTCTCATTTAAAGTTTAAACCTTTTCTAACTTAAAGTTTTAAAATAAAATCAGTTTTAAACCTTTTTCAAAATCAGTTTTTGAACTTAAATATAATCAGTATTTAAACTTAAAAATAATCAGTATTTATTTTCCTTTTTAAAACAAAAATCAGTTTTAACTCCTAAAACCAAAATCAGTTTTTATAAAATTCTTTTCAAATATAAAAAAAAATCTCGTCTTCACGAATATAAAGATCCCACCTTTCTAATATAAAACTCTCGTCTTAATGAATATAAAAATCCAACCTTTTCTAATATATAAAAAAAAAAAAATCTCCCCTTTACCTAAAGAAAAATATAATCTTTCTTTAAGATAAATTCTAGTCTTTCTATTTACACATAAAAAAATAAAACTGAATTTTTATTTCAAAGAAAATCAAATATATGAATAACTGAACTTTCAAACAATGTTTTATATTCAATAAAACAGGAGAAACTTACTGATTTTCCTAAGGTTTTGCTGCTCGACTTGGAAGGGGGCTCGTGGTGCTGGTCTCGGCGTCGAAGAAAGGGGGGGGAGGGAGTGGCTCGCCTGACCGGCGGAAATAGGGGGAGGTGGCGCGTCAGTGGGGGTGTGGCCAGGGCTGAACGGAGGCGAGGGCTGAGGGTTTTCAAATCGATTTGGGGTTTTCGCGGCAAGGGGAGGGGGAGAGCGGTAGAAGGAGATGGAGGAGAAAGGGGATCGAAGATTGGGGAGGAGGCGCGCCATACAACGGCTAGGGCGGCGGAGCGGCGATCCGCTGAGGGTGACGGTGGAATCGGGATCCGCCAGCTTTCTTTTTTTTTTTTTTTTATTCTGTTGACTTTGAATGAAGGGAGGGGGAGAGTAGTAAATATATATATAATATTTAATTTTGAGTCCATAAAGTTCAATTTCCGTTCGAACCCCAAATTGAACCCAACGACTGTCGCCCCTAGCTAATTACCCCCATTCCGAACACAATGGGATATGTATCGCAAGCTGATTCGACTGTTTGAATCAGTTTCCGTTTTATTTACATTTAAATTGCTATATTGAATTTTAAACGTACATTTCAAATTACCGGGGTCGCATACTAGCACGAAAAATTCCAGATTTTTTTTTTCTAGCTTCGTATTGACGATACGGTCCTAACAAAACTAGTTTCATCGAATTCTGAGACCGTTAGAAAAATGGCCAATTTCCAGTCGATTAAAATTAACTGAAACTGGTCAAACGCGTTTTCATTCGCCACGCTCACATATTGATTAGAAAAATTATGAAATTTGAAACCTAGCAATAATTTGACACTGCGGATCCAACAAAACTGGTTTCGTCGAAATCCGAGGTCATTTGCAAAATGTCCATTTTTAAGGGCCTGAATTCCATAGCGACTATTCAGAATTTTCAACTGGACATATCTTTTGATTCCCGATATGAAATCTTGATTTTCCGGATTCGTTGGAAAGATATTCACTATTAGATTCCATTATTTTTGGTTTCACTAAAATCCGGATTGTTTTGCACCCGGTACATTCAATTGAAGTTTGAAATCGAATTATCGAACTACCGCGCCATTTTCAATTCCTTTTATAATTATATATAAATATTTATATTCTAACGACGACGCGAATAAATATATACGTCGAATTTTAATTCAAAATAAATTTCTCGTCGATATTATTTAAAATGATTCATTTTAAATAATCGAAATTCGCTAAAATCGCCAAAATAAAAATTTTAAACTGGCCCAGATTTTACGGGTTGTTACAATCTCCCCCACTTAAAACTTTTCGTCCCCGAAAAGGAACAAAGTCGAAAGTGGTTTGATTAATCAACTCTACGTTCGATCTGGCTTTCATTCTCCAACTTTTCAGTTTCTGAGAATTTCCTAAAATCTCAAAAATTTGGCTAACACCCTAAATTTTTGAAAAATTTCGCCATAACCTCCCCTGCACCGGGAGCATCGGGGAATTTCAAATAGCTTCCCCGGTCCTTCAGATCTCAAAAAGAAAAAGAAAAAGCCAAGCGGCTAGCCAATAGGCTCACAAAATCATCATCACCCAAACAAAACAGTAAATTATGTAGTAAACATGTACCTATTTGTCGGGCAAACAAATTTTATTCTCTGGCTCTAGCCTCCTTGCTATGACCTGTTCAATGATATATATGTATATGCAAGCAAATGCGACCAATTTTTAATATAATCCAATATTTGGTACAATTAGGCTAAATGGTTAAAAATTATCAAACAAATAAACAACCAACTCAAACATCAATCAATTAGTGAATTAGAGTTTCAAATTCATAATTTGATACATATACAAAAAATCATGTTTTGGTGCCAATTCACAACAATAAATCTGTCTATATTAGTTTTGGTTCTCACACCAGTCAATAGGAAATATATAGATATCACACCTTCGTTACTCGAACATGAATACTAATGACGACTAGTCAATCATCAGAATCATCTTCGGGCCTCTAGAGTATGATTCTATATCTATCCAGTATATTAAAACTTCGAATATACGTTTGCAAGGCGTATATGCAAATTCTTTATATACTGGACTGTCCAAATCAATATAAATAAATAATCAACTACGAATAATTGATTTAAATTTTCAAAACAAAAATTTGTTTTCACCTTAAAAATATACTCTTCACACTCGTTCTAGGATACTACTGATCCCATCTCTAACGAGTCATTCTCATTGGATATTGCTAATCCAATATCTGATGAATTCTTTCGTACGTTTCTAATGTGTCTTGTTCTCTGAGCTTTGTAAACCAAAGCTCTGATACCAACTGTGATGGCAAGGAATTTCGCTCGGTCCGAACCAGTCGCTAAACCGACCCAGACCGTTCGAAACGCCCTATCGTTTGAGAACACGACAAATCAGGACGCATACAGAAGAACATTTCACTGTATATTACAACAATGCACCAGATTACAAGAATATACAGAGTATAAAAGAATATTACACAGAAATATCAGAGATTTAAATTACATTTAAATATATAGCAGCGGAAAATAATACAATACACAACTAGAAGAGATATACGGATACAAAGCTTTCCGGATATCGTTCCAGCTGTAAACCAGGATCCTGTGAATATAAATCTGCAAAACCAAAACTACTAGCTGCCCGTGTCAAAATAAGGGCACCCAGAGTTTAGGTTAAAACAATAAACTCCAGGTCAGTCATGTGACTGGTGTGAGAACTAAAACAGTTATAAATCTTTATTTTCAAAGCTAGGTAAATCAAGGGACCACGCCGTATAACACGGAACGGGTTTCCTCCCAAGAATACCAGTGCATAAAACAAACAGCGCAATGTTAAATAAAGAAAAATGAAGCTGTTATAAGACCCAGGTCCTATCACACAATGCAACGCAAGCCGGGGGATAGGGTTTTCCCTTATAACAGCCAAAGAATGCTTGATACGTTTAAACAAATCTTTTGATACTATAATAAGTGCATAGTGTATAAAACAACTTCAAATCATAAGTATCAATCATAGGTGGCATGAATGCCCCATACCACTATGTCGCCATATATAGGTTTACAAATAAAACCGCAAATGGCACGCATTTGGAAATTGGATTTCCGTCTATGAACCGAGGCAAAAGATAGTCCCCAACCGATTCGTGACTCTCTAGCCCGAGCCACAGGCAAGTACTCAGTCAAGCCTTGGAGCGACAGGGCCGGTCCACCGATGTGGATTAAAATGCCTGAACACTACGTCTCCCCACCCTATGGGGTGTAAGTCTGGTCCGTCAGCCGACCAGAATGCATTCGGCCGAAACCGATATAACCGAGGCGCCTCACAACCGCAACAACCACATAAGTCAAACTCGTCAGGGCGTGTAAAACCACTGACGCCACTTCTAGCTAGAAAGAAACGCAAGTCCTCCCTGAGGTCCGTCTCCCGTTTTTGGTTCATACCGGGTGTGAAACACGCGAGGTAAACGTTACACAAAGCTACGCCACAAAGGTCGTGCTTTGATCATCACCACAAGACTTTGCTTTTCAACAGAAGCCTTGATCATTTGCATCTTAGCATGCCACACAGGCAAGCCATCCTATGCAACCGATATCAGTCACACAGAATGAAATCCGATGTCAGACACACAGTCCATTTACAAGTCCGTTCTGGGTCTGAACGAAACCGGAGGCACCTAGTACCCCGCATATCCATCGATCTCCAAGCACGTCTGGACGATCACTAACTGTTTCCATCTTCTTGGGTGTACAGCCCAATCAAGATCATCAGTTATCACCCAAACGACGTGAAGACCTTCGGTCTTCGACCATCGTCTTCATCTTCGACTTATCGTCGTATCAGTTATTCAGAATGGGATAAACCCGGTCTTTCCGAATAACTCGCGTATATATTATAAAAGTGTTACACAAACACAACATACGCCTCATTCCAACTCATTAGTCATTAACCGTAAATTAATCAAGAGAATAATTCCCCAAATATTAACCCCGAAGGCCGAAACCAACATCAGATCAATATCCAGAAAACCATTCTACTTAGCTAACCGACAGTTAGTTTCTAAATTTCACGTTCAAAACTAATTAAAGATTTAACTATCGCCTGGAGCAAAACTGGTGATACTCCATTCTCGATCTTTTCAATCTAATTAAAGATTCATTAAAACTCCACTTAGTTTTAATCTGTGACTGGGTTAAAGAATCAGTGTCATTTAAAACACGGTTCACGATAAACCCAAAGTCACATCCCATTAATTATCGGGTTAAAGAACAAGTGTTATTTAAAACACTGTTCACGATAAACCCAAAAATCAATATCCATTCAATTCCAATTAAATATTATTTAATTGGTACACTTCATTAAATCTAAATAAAAAGATTTAATCTTTTCTCAACTGGGTTCAAGAACAGTGTTAGTGAAGACACCATTCACGACAAACCCAAATCACATTCATTAATTATCGGGTTAAAGAACAAGTGTTATTTAAAACACTGTTCACGATAAACCCAAAAATCAATATCAATTCAATTCCAATTAAATATCATTTAATTGGTACACTTCATTAAATCTAAATAAAAAGATTTAATCATTTCTCAACTGGGTTCAAGAACAGTGTTAGTGAAGACACCATTCACGACAAACCCAAATCACATTCGATATTCAATACAAGGCTCTGAATAGAAAATATATCGGCTTATATTCAATATCAAATTCTACGACTAACAAATGTCGTATTGGAAATAACGATATAAATATATATATCTTTCAAATTTCCATAACAACACCTGTATAATCACGAATTCCAACATCGAAATATTCCGAAGACAATTTCGATTCAAATCCACTCCAATGCAATCATTGGAAATTTTGGTTATTTTTAAAACCCTTTTTAAATTCAATTTATTTATTTAAAAATAAATAGAATTATATTTCTAGTTCAAAACTAGTTCATTTCGATAAAAATCCATTTTTATCTTTTCAAATATGGAGTTTTTCATCCCAATTCTTTCTAAATCATTTCTTATGATTTTACACAAATTATTGCTATTTTTAATAATTTTATCAAGGTCCGTACAGTCGATTTCCATCAACGGCCATCGAACTGCACTTACAGCGACCTTTTTCGAATTTGATTTGGACATAATTCCAAATCCAACCGTTAGATTTCAAATTTCTAATATTCGTTAGAAAGCTCTTTTCGATACGAACCCAACGGTTCCGGTTTTAGGAGAATCCGACGGTCGGATCTCCCGTAATGTCCGTTTGAAATAAATGGTCGAAATTCGCGAACTGCCGCGGCGCGGCGCGTTCTATTCAGGCCATTATATTATATATATAATATATATAATATATACTTCGTCGATTTCTATTTAAAACGAATTATATAAATAGTTTTAAAATTCGTTTCAAAATCTATTTCAACTTCCATCTCAATTCAAAGCAAAATTGAATTCTTCTCTATAAATTCGTTTTAAAATTCATTTCTATTCAATTCAAATTTCAATTCAATTTGAATTCGTTTTCAATTCAATTCATTTCGAAATCGTTTTCAATTCAATTCATTTCGAAATCACTTTCAATTCAATTCACTTTGAATTCGTTTTCAATTCAATTCATTTTGAATTCGTTTTCAATTCAATTCATTTCGAAATGACTTTCAATTCAATTCACTTTGAATTCGTTTTCAATTCAATTCATTTTGAATTCGTTTTCAATTCAATTCATTTTGAATTCGTTTTCAATTCAATTCATTTTGAATTCGTTTTCAATTCAATTCATTTTGAATTCGTTTTCAATTCAATTCATTTTGAATTCGTTTTCAATTCAATTCATTTCGAAATCACTTTCAATTCAATTCACTTTGAATTCGTTTTCAATTCAATTCATTTTGAATTCGTTTTCAATTCAATTCATTTCGAAATGACTTTCAATTCAATTCACTTTGAATTCGTTTTCAATTCAATTCATTTTGAATTCGTTTTCAATTCAATTCATTTTGAATTCGTTTTCAATTCAATTCATTTTGAATTCGTTTTCAATTCAATTCATTTCGAAATCGTTTTCAATTCAATTCATTTCGAAATCACTTTCAATTCAATTCACTTTGAATTCGTTTTCAATTCAATTCATTTTGAATTCGTTTTCAATTCAATTCATTTCGAAATCACTTTCAATTCAATTCACTTTGAATTCGTTTTCAATTCAATTCATTTTGAATTCGTTTTCAATTCAATTCATTTTGAATTCGTTTTCAATTCAATTCATTTTGAATTCGTTTTCAATTCAATTCATTTTGAATTCGTTTTCAATTCAATTCATTTTGAATTCGTTTTCAATTCAATTCATTTCGAAATGAATAAAATCGATATAAATATCGTTTACGTCAAAATGGCGTCAATCTAATCAACACGGCTTCATAATTTCTATTTTCAAATTTTCTTTATTTTTCAAATTGGAATGAGGCCCAATCAATTACCATATAAAATTAATTATATGGATTTCCATACAACACATGTATATAATAGCATTGAAAAATAATCAACCATCAACCAAAGTGCACTACACTGTATAAGCATCAAATATAGATATTCAACGCTTATAACAGCCTGTCAATCCATCGATCGACATATTTAATCAATCAGGATGAGTGAAATTCATATTTCATCCCAACACCCGTGTGGGGTTTCAAACAAACAAACACAGATTTTATTTGTGCAGTTGGGCGATGTGTAAAATTTATCGTCCCAATCAATGTCATTCAAATAAGTGTACATAAACAAACCGTCTGGTTTGTAAATGAATATTTATTTATTCACATTCACGTTAAAAATTATATTTTTAACGATAAAACATTTTATTTCAACCTATGAATTTCTATTCAATTCATTTACACAATAAAATGATTTTTTTTTCCAACATATTTTAGAAAATTTCGGCGGCATAACGGCACGATACTAGAAACGGGACAAGGCCTAGCCTTATCCCCGGTCTAGTGAAGGCCCACGCCATTCACACATCAATTCTAATCAATTTCCAATTCAACCAATCAATCAAATCCCAATCAAATAATCTAACCAACTACACAACCAAACAAACAAGTCCATGGTATGTGGACGGGTGTCGGGTGCTTCTAATAAGCACCGTCTGCATCCTAGTATATATATATAACTAGAAAAATAAATTGAAAGGTGAGAAATTCTCACATATTGCTATCCAAACATCCTGACTCCACTTCGATTATTCTTCTTCGCTCTCGCCTTTTCGACATCTTCGTTGTCCGCTTTCACTACATATGTAAAAACCGAATTTTTACTTCGCTATTCAATATTTAAAAATCGAATTTTTATTTCAAAGTTCAATATATATAAAAATCATATTTTTATGTCAAAGTTCAATATATAAAAATCATATTTTTCCTATGAAGTTCAATATATAAAAATCGAATTTTTACTATGCTATTCAATAGATAAAAATCCTATTTTCACAACGCTATTATATAGATAAAAATTATATTTTTATCACGCTATTTTCTATATAAAGATTTCGCCTTTTTTCATTTGAAGATTTCACCTTTTCTAATTTAAAGTTTTCGCCTTTTCTCATTTAAAGTTTAAACCTTTTCTAACTTAAAGTTTTAAAATAAAATCAGTTTTAAACCTTTTTCAAAATCAGTTTTTGAACTTAAATATAATCAGTATTTAAACTTAAAAATAATCAGTATTTATTTTCCTTTTTAAAACAAAAATCAGTTTTAACTCCTAAAACCAAAATCAGTTTTTATAAAATTCTTTTCAAATATAAAAAAAAAATCTCGTCTTCACGAATATAAAGATCCCACCTTTCTAATATAAAACTCTCGTCTTAATGAATATAAAAATCCAACCTTTTCTAATATATAAAAAAAAAAAAAAATCTCCCCTTTACCTAAAGAAAAATATAATCTTTCTTTAAGATAAATTCTAGTCTTTCTATTTACACATAAAAAAATAAAACTGAATTTTTATTTCAAAGAAAATCAAATATATGAATAACTGAACTTTCAAACAATGTTTTATATTCAATAAAACAGGAGAAACTTACTGATTTTCCTAAGGTTTTGCTGCTCGACTTGGAAGGGGGCTCGTGGTGCTGGTCTCGGCGTCGAAGAAAGGGGGGGGGGAGGGAGTGGCTCGCCTGACCGGCGGAAATAGGGGGAGGTGGCGCGTCAGTGGGGGTGTGGCCAGGGCTGAACGGAGGCGAGGGCTGAGGGTTTTCAAATCGATTTGGGGTTTTCGCGGCAAGGGGAGGGGGAGAGCGGTAGAAGGAGATGGAGGAGAAAGGGGATCGAAGATTGGGGAGGAGGCGCGCCATACAACGGCTAGGGCGGCGGAGCGGCGATCCGCTGAGGGTGACGGTGGAATCAAGATCCGCCAGCTTTCTTTTTTTTTTTTTTTTATTCTGTTGACTTTGAATGAAGGGAGGGGGAGAGTAGTAAATATATATATAATATTTAATTTTGAGTCCATAAAGTTCAATTTCCGTTCGAACCCCAAATTGAACCCAACGACTGTCGCCCCTAGCTAATTACCCACATTCCGAACACAATGGGATATGTATCGCAAGCTGATTCGACTGTTTGAATCAGTTTCCGTTTTATTTACATTTAAATTGCTATATTGAATTTTAAACGTACATTTCAAATTACCGGGGTCGCATACTAGCACGAAAAATTCCAGAATTTTTTTTTCTAGCTTCGTATTGACGATACGGTCCTAACAAAACTAGTTTCATCGAATTCTGAGACCGTTAGAAAAATGGCCAATTTCCAGTCGATTAAAATTAACTGAAACTGGTCAAACGCGTTTTCATTCGCCACGCTCACATATTGATTAGAAAAATTATGAAATTTGAAACCTAGCAATAATTTGACACTGCGGATCCAACAAAACTGGTTTCGTCGAAATCCGAGGTCATTTGCAAAATGTCCATTTTTAAGGGCCTGAATTCCATAGCGACTATTCAGAATTTTCAACTGGACATATCTTTTGATTCCCGATATGAAATCTTGATTTTCCGGATTCGTTGGAAAGATATTCACTATTAGATTCCATTATTTTTGGTTTCACTAAAATCCGGATTGTTTTGCACCCGGTACATTCAATTGAAGTTTGAAATCGAATTATCGAACTACCGCGCCATTTTCAATTCCTTTTATAATTATATATAAATATTTATATTCTAACGACGACGCGAATAAATATATACGTCGAATTTTAATTCAAAATAAATTTCTCGTCGATATTATTTAAAATGATTCATTTTAAATAATCGAAATTCGCTAAAATCGCCAAAATAAAAATTTTAAACTGGCCCAGATTTTACGGGTTGTTACATATTATAAGACCCAGGTCCTATCACACAATGCAACTCAAGCCGGGGGATAGGGTTTTCCCTTATAATAGCCAAACATGCTTAGTACATTTAAAACAAATCTTTTGATACTATTTTAAGTGCATAGTGTATAAAACAACTTCAAATCATAAGTATCAATCATAGACGGCATGGGTACCATATATCATGTCGCCATACTAGGCTCTACAATCAAAACCGCAAGTGTCACGTATTTGGAAATTGGATTTCCATCTATGAACCGAGGAAAAAGATAGTCCTCTACCGATTCGAGACAATCTATCCCATGTCTCAGGAACAGCCGCAACTGCCCCATGGATCATCAGGGCCGGTCCACCGATGTGGATTATTATGCCTGAACACTACGTCTCCCCGCCCTTTGGGGCGTAAATGAGCCAACGAATGACTCCATCGGTCCCGGATCGACCGATATATCCGAGGTGCCTCGCAACAGCAACAACCACATAAGTCAAACACGTCAGGGCGTGTAAAACCACTGACGCCACTTTTAGCTAGAAGGAAACGCATGCCCTCCCTGAGGTTCGGCTCCCGTTTTTGGTTCACACCGGGGTGTGAGGCTCGCGAATCAATGTTACACAAAGCTATGCCACAAAGCCCGTGCTTTGATCATCCACCACAAGACTCTGCTTTTCAACAGAAGCCTTGATCATATTGCCACTTAGGAATGCCACACAGGCAATTCACTCCATGCGTTTGATATCCATCAATATATAACCCCTGAGCTCGTACGTCTCAGAGAAGGGCGTTAAGCAAGAGAATAATTTCTCCACTACCAGACAGATATATATTTAATAGAAATCAATCACACAGACTAAAATCCAATGTCAGACACACAGTCCATTTACAAGTTCGTTCTGGGTCTGAACGAAACCGGAGGCACCTAGTACCCCGCATATCCATCGATCTCCAAGTACGTCTGGACGATCACCAACTGATTCCCTCCTCTTGGGTGTACGGCCCAATCAAGATCATCAGCAATCACCCAAACGACGTGAAGACCTCCGGTCTTCAACCACCGTCTTCATCTTCGACACCACATCGAATCAGTTATTCAGAATGGGATAAACCCGGTCTTTCTGAATAACTCGCGTATATAATCATCAAGTGTTACACAAACACGACATACGCCTCATTCCAATTCAGTATATTCGTTTAATCAAATATTCTTCTACTTTGGGAAAGGTTCCCATTAATTTTATCAAAGATAAAGTCTTTAAATTTATTCTTTAATCTTCTTTGAAAATCCATTCAAACTAGTCGGGATTAGCGAACTACACCGAAGTAATCATTTATTTTATTTCCCAATCCTAACCTATTCATCCCATGAAGTAAAACTGGTCATACTTCATATCTAACACCACGGTGTTATCGGTAAATTCAATTAACATTTCACGTTCAAATCTAATTAAAGATTTAACTATCGCCTGGAGAAAAACTGGTGACACTCCATTCTCGATCGTTTCAATCTAATTAAAGATTCATTAAAACTTCACTTAGTTTTAATCTTTAACTGGGTTAAAGAATCGGTGTCATTTAAAACACGGTTCGCGATAAACCCAAAATCACATTCCATTAATTATCGGGTTAAAGAACAAGTGTTATTTAAAACACTATTCACGATAAACCCAAAAATCAATACCAATTCAATTCCAATTAAATATAATTTAATTGGTACGCTTCATTAAATCTAAATAAAAAGATTTATTCTTTTTCCTCCACTGGGGTTAAGAACAGTGTTAACGAAGACACCATTCACGACAAACCCGAATCACATTTGATATTAAATACAAGGCTCTGAATAGGAAATATATCGGCTTATATTCAATATCAAATTCTACGACCAACAAATATCGTATTGGGAATAACGATATTAATATATCTTTCAAATTCCCACAACAATAACTGTATCATCACGAAATCCAACATCGAAATATTCCGAAGACAACTTCGATTCAAATCCATTCCAATTTAATTATTGGAAGTTCTGGTTATTTTCAAAACCATTTCAAATCCACTTTATTTATTTTAAAAAATAAATAAATTATTATTCTAGTTCAAAACTAGTTCATTTCGATAAAAGTCTATTTTTATCTTTTAAAATATGGAGATTTTCATTCCAATTCTTCACAAATCATTTCTTATGATTTTACACAAATTATTGATATTTTTAATAATTTTATCAAGGCCCGTACAGTCGATTTCCATCAACGGCCATCGAACTGCACTTACAGCGACCTTTTCCAAATTTGATTTGGACCTAATTCCAAATCCAACCGTTAGATTTCAAATTTCTAATATTCGTTAGAAAGCTCTTTTCGATACGAACCCAACGGTTCCGGTTTTAGGAGAATCCGATGGTCGGATCTCCCGTAATATCCGTTCGAAGTCAATGGTCGAAATTCGCGAACTACCGCGGTGCGGCGCGTTCTATTCAGGCCATTATATTATATATATAATACATATAATATATACTTCGTCGATTTCAATTCAAAACGTTCTTTATAAATCGTTTTAATTCGTTTTCGAAACGATCTCAACTTCATTTTCAAATCAAATCAAAATTGATTTTTTCCAATATAAATTCGTTTTAAATTCGTTTCAATTCAAATTGATTTCTAATTCAATTTCAATTCGAATTCATTTCTATTCAATTTTAATTCGAATTCATTTCTATTCAATTTCAATTCAATTTCAATTCGAATTCAATTCTATTCAATTTCAATTCGAATTCATTTCTATTCAATTTTAATTTGAATTCATTTCTATTCAATTTCAATTCGAATTCATTTCTGTTCAATTTCAATTCGAATTCATTTCTATTCAATTTCAATTCGAATTTCAATTCTTTTCAAAATATCAGATTTTGAAATCACTTTCGATATTCATTATAAAATCGATATAAATATCGTTCACGTCAAAATGGCGTCAATCTAATCAACACGGCTTCATATATTTCTATTTCCAGATATCCTATTTTAAATATTTCTATTTCAAATATTTCTTTTCAAAATATTTCTTTTTCAAATATTTCTTTTTCAAATATGGAATGAGGCCCAATCAATTACCATATAATGTTAATTATATGGATTTTCTACAACACATGTATACAATAACAACGGTGAATAATCAACCATCATCCAAGGTGCATTCTACACTGTACAAGCATTAAATATAAATATTCAACGCTTATAACAGTCTGTCAATCAATCGATCGACATACAACTAAACAATTGGGATTAGTGTACGTCAAATATCATCCCAATACCCGTGTGGGGTTTCAAACAATCAAACACAGATTTTATTTGTGCAGTTGGGCGATGTGTAAAATTTATCATCCCAATCAATATCAATCAAATGTGTGTTTACAAACAAATCTTTCGATTTGTTTATTTCATTTCATATACACATTAAAAATTCTATTTTTAACTATAAAATATTTTCAACAATATAAATATTTTATTTCATTTCACATCGCATCACATAATCAACTACACATCAAAATCATACAAACAAGCATACAAGCCATCCATGGTCTGTGGACGACGGGTGTCGGGTGCTACTAAACACCGTCTGCATCCTAGTATATATTTTAACTAGAAAATTAAATTTAAAAGTGAGAAGTTCTCACAGATTAGCTAATCCAAACATCTTGACTCTTCAAATGTAGAAGTCTCCGCCGTTTCTTCTTTCGTCACCTTCGTCATCCGTATTCACTACCTATATAAAAATCGCATTTTTACTTCGCTATTCAATATATAAAAATCGAATTTTTACTTTGCTATTCAATATATAAAAGTCGAATTTTTACTTTGCTATTCAATATATAAAAATCGAATTTTTACTTTGCTATTCAATATATAAAAATCGAATTTTTTCTTTGCTATTCAATATATAAAAATCGAATTTTTACTTTGCTATTCAATATATAAAAATCGAATTTTTACTTACCGTTCATATGAATAAAAATCTAATCTTTTCTTCTATAAAAATGTAATCTTTTCATATAGGAAAATATAATCTTTCCCTTATAAAAATCAAATCTTTTTATTCAATAAAAATAAAACTGATTTTTTTTAAATAAACGAAGATAAAATAAATGGAAGAACTTACAGCACGTGGCGAGGAGGGTAAAGATGTAGCACCGGAGTTTCTGAGGTGGCGGGGAGGCTCCTCAGGGCGGATTGGAGGGGAGGAGATGGAGGCAGAGGGGGGGGTCGCGCAGGCGGAAGAGAGAGGGGGTAACGCGTCGCGTGCAGGAGAGGGGGGGGGGTATCGCGTCGCGCGCAGGAGAGCGGGGGGTATCGCGTTGCGCGCAGGTGAGGGGGGGTATCGCGTCGCGCGCAGAAGAGGGGGGTATCGCGTCGTGCGCAGGAGAGGGGGGTATCGCGGCGGCAGCGCCGCTCGGGGGGGGGGGGTCGCGATCGATAGGCTAGGTTTTTTTTTATTCCGTTCTGAAATGAATGAAGGAAGGGGGAGGAGAGATAAAGGAGGTGTGAGGTATAGTTAATATTTATATTTTATTATTTAATTGTTTCAAAAAGTAACTTTTACATTCGAACTCGAAATCGAGCCCACCGCCTGTCGTCCATAGCTAATTACCCCCATTCCGAACACAATGGGATATGTATCGTAAGCTGATTCGACCGTTTCGATCAGTTTTCGTCAAAATCAACATATAACTCTATATATTGAATTTGAACGCGCATTTCAATTTATCGGGGCCACATACTATCTAGAAAAATTCCCGAAAAATATTTTCTAGCTTCGTATTGACGATACGGTCCTAACAAAACTAATTTCGTCGAATTCTGAGACCGTTTGAAAAATGGCCATTTTCCAGTCGATTAAAATCAACTAAAACTGGTCAAACGCGTTTTCCTTTACCAAGCTCACATATTGATTCGAAAAATTATGAAATTTGAAACCTAGCAATAATTTGGCATCGCGGATCCAACAAAAGTGGTTTCGTCGAAATCCGAGGTCGTTTGCAAAATGGCCATTTTTAAGGGCCTGAATTCCATAGCGACTATTCGGAATTTTCAACTGGACATATCTTTTGATCCCCACTATGAAATTTCGATTTTTCGGATTCGTTGTAAAGATATCATCAATTAGATCCTATTATTTTTGATTTCGCTAAAATCCGGTTTATTTTGCACCCGGTACATTCATTTGAAGTTTGAAATCGAATTATCGAACTACCGAGCCATTTTCAATTCCTTTTATAATTATATATAATTATTTATATTCTAACGACGACGTATATAATATATACGTTCGAATTCTATTCAAAATAAATTTCTCGTCCATATTACTTAAAATAATTCATTTTAAATGTTCAAAATTCACTAAAATTGCCAAAATATAAAATTTAAACTAGCCCAGAATTTACGGGTTGTTACATCCCGGTTGTTGAGGCCTGAGGCTACGATTACTTTCCATTCATTGATAGCACAATCACTTTGAATGCCATATTGTCAGATCCGTTAATCACCAATTGATTTGCACAAATATTCTGGATATTATGCTAAGAGAATAAATCCATTGCCACCATATATATTTGTACAGATCAACATATTCGATCATTGGAAATACTTTGTCAGACATTCGTCCATATACATTCGTTCTGGGACTGAACGAAACCGAAGGCACAATTTCTATTAATAGAAAAAGTCCTTGCACTTTACTCCGTCTTTGATTATCTTCATAAAATCTGATTCGCAACGTTACTGCCAATATGGAGTGGTTCATGGATAATAATCCAACTGGTCTCTCCATATTGACAACGATATTCGGTTATTTAACTATCGAACCGACTATCGAAGAAAAATAAACAAACATCCATTCAAAACATCAAACAATCACTGGGCCCCTTAATTAATATTTTTTTAATTAAATCACTTCTCCATTTCCTTATCAATTTTGTTAACATGATATTTTGGATAATCGTCTTCTTGGCCTCTTATGCTATTTGGAAAAACATTTCTATATATCGTCTTCTTTTATTTTCTATATTAAAAAAAAATATCTTCTATTTATAATTGGAAAACATTTCCATTTACTTATCTCTTGCTCGACTCATTTAATTCTACTCTCAGGAAATATATATTATTATATTTCCAAAATTCCACTTATTTGGGTTAAAACGAATGTTGTGTAAAACATCGTTACACACAAAATATTTCATTCAACTATCTTTTATTCAACCATTGATCTTCGAGACTGGATCTTTTCTATTTATCGGTTAAAAGTGAAATCAATCGAGTTGGGGTAAAATTACCTCTCAGACCTTGACTAAAAACATCCTTAACTTCAAAACAGGCAAGACCATTATTCCTGAATAATCAACACCATAAACACCAATTATTCAGTTATAAAACACTTATACGTTTCTCTTTCTAAATTTTTATCAGATTTAATTATAGATTTCCTTTTTGTTATAATATTCTATTTTAATTCGTTTCTTTATCGAATTCTATATATATCGATACATTGATTTCCAATTATCAAAATTTCTTAAAAATATTCTAACTCCTTAAATTTCCGGAAAATTTCACCGTAACCTCCTTTCAAAACGGGAGCATCGGGAAAACCCCCAAACCGCCACACAGGCCTTTCCAATCAAAAAGAAAAAGAAAAAGCCAAGCGGCTTGCCAATACTACGCATAAAACCTTATATGGAATTTAAACGTGTACCTTTTTGTCGGGCATTTCAATATATCTCTTCATATACTTCATTCCAAACCTGCTCAACCGATATTTACCTGTTTTCCAATTTATCCAACTCAACCCGGTCATTCCTAACTCAATTTGACAATTTATTCTTTAATTAGCTATTTTGCCAAATCCCTTTATTTTGAACATATCATGTTCAAATATATTTTAATTCGGTTATAAACAAGTAGAAATTCATTTTTTAACTTGAGTTTCAAATTCGATTTCGAATATGAATCCATAAAACCAATTTACTTATCCAATGCCAATTTCGATTCAAAACTCGATTAACTATTTATTCTTCAAAATTAGTTAAATCTATTTAATAACTAAAAATCTGATTTTTGTTTCAAAAATCATTTCGCTTACTTCACTGGAGTTCATATTTATTTTATATCTCCAGTCAGGATTTTTCTAATGGCAATTCGGATTTTAATTTCTTTAAAATCCTTTTATTTAATAAAACCGTTATGGTTTTTAAATGATTTTGGCGCTGCTTTTCTGAAAATTTGATTTTGAAATAACTCAAATTCTATAAGCCGAAATCAAGAATTTTCTCCTCCATTAGAAAACTATTATCAAATCGGTCCTGACGTTTCTTGTTTCAGTGAATTCCGACTTCAATCGAGATCTGTATACTCAATTGAAGTTCGAAATGCCAATTTACGAACTACCGCGCTGCGGCGAGTTCGTTTTAATTATATTTAATATATAAACTCTTAAAACTTCGTTTATATCAAATCAGTTTTCCAATTCAACGTAATATTTTCAATTATCTATAATTGTCGATTTTTCCTAACTTGGAAATAAATTTATTTACTTCGATTTTTTATATTCAAATTCCATTTCAATTCTATTTAAATTTCCTATATTCAATTTCCATTTCAACTTTATTTGAATTCTATATTCAAATTTCCCTTTCAACTCTATTTGAATTTCCTATATTCCATTTCAACTCTATTTGAATTCTATATTGAAATTCTATTTCAAATACTCTATATTCAACTCCATTTGAATTTCTATATTCAAATTCTATATTTCAAATTTCTTTATTCAAATCCCATTTCACTTTCTATATTCAAATTCTATATTTAATATTCTTTATATTTTCTATATTCAAATTCTATATTTGAATTCCATTTGAATTTCTATATTCAAACTCCATTTGAATTTCTATATTCAATTTCTATTTGAAATTTTCTTTATTCATTCTTAAACAAGTCTCGATTTCAATTTCTTTGAAATCTATATTTCTACTTTTGGGAAATAGATTTCCCTTTTTAATTTCACACTTGTATTTTTATTTTCGAATTATCCAATGATAATTCTTTTCACTTCATTTATAAACTTCATTTATAAAAGAACTATTTGTTTTTTTTTTAAAAACAAGTTAATATTTTTATTCTATTCAAATTTCATATTCTATTTTGGAAAAATAGAATTTCCCCTTTTAACTCTGGAAATTTCCTTTTTCGGTATTTTTAAAATATCAACATTTAAGCCCAGTGATATTTAAACACCACACAAATCAATTATTTATTTCAGGTTTTCTAACACATCATATATGATAGTATATATGCAAATAAATAAACAAACAGATAATATATTTTTGAGGAATCCAGTTGGATCCCTCCAACCTGTTTTCCTGCATCCATAGACGTTAGTCAACAAAAATAATACCCATCCTGCTTCGTGGCAGGATATCGCGGTATGAAGGTCATCCACTATCATAGCGTGGGGCGTATAGGGTAATCATCCGCTAATGGTACCGCGGGCATCCGCTAATGAGACTGAGGGAATCCAACCACCAAACCAGTATATATATATATATATAATAGTCACCCTAAATAACTAATATATTTAAAACAACCAGAAAGCATTCGAACAAGCAACAACAATTATTTTTAATGAATAAAAATAATTATAAATAAAGGTGAGTGAGATTTACTCACCAAAATTGTAGTTGTCGAATATCTTGTTTATTTCCAAATCCCCGGCTACGAATCTTCTCGAACGAATTCGCACCTATGATAATTTGATTTAAATTTACTGATTAACATTTATTTATTTAAATTAACAAATAAATAAATTTCATCTGTATTTTTCTTCCAACTAAAAATCTCATTTGTCTGACTCCATGATTTATGGACCTCGTATGAATTTATTCATGGATTGTATAAGATATATATATATATATTTTTCTCCTTAAGAAAAAACAAAAAAAATTGGATTTTAATCTAATTAAAATAAATAAATTCCTATACCTTAAACCCCTTTTTATTATTCTTGCTTTTGATTTCCAATGCAATCCCAGAACCATCATCTCCGACCAGTCAGGAATGCTTCTTTCCCAAATCATCGAGATCTGCTTTGAAATCCCAAACAGTTCACTTCTAAACTTAACTCAGCCCTTATCCATGTTCAGAGCTTTTCCCCTTCCCTAATTCGCACTGTCCAGGAGTTCATTTTCATCACTGAATATTAGACAATCTCAACCCAGAAACCATCGTACCCTTCATCATCATCCCCTCATAAACTTCAACTCGCCTCAGAAGCTTGTCCCATTCCTGTCTTCTTTGATTTACACATCCAGCAGCCCCAGGAAAAAACAACGGAGGCTACCCAATACTGGCGATGACCGCTCCCCAAAATCATGAACTCCACGCTGCTTCTGCTTCATCGAGTTCTGCCCCAAATCGCCTAACGACGTTGCGACTCCCATTTCCGCACCTCCAGCATCATTGCGAACCACATCTGTGACTCCTAAAATCATTGCATCCAACCTCGCTTAGTGATGATGAACCCTTGTGCAACTCGGAGTTGCTCACGATTCTTGGAATCGAATTTGATTCTGAGTTCTCCCTTTTTGTTTTTGAACGATTTTGAATTCAGTAGAGGAGTGCGGCTATTTCTACTTTACTGGAAGCTCGGATTTTGTTTATAAGGAGCGAAATTTGCAAAGAGGAAATAGGACGGGGGTAGACGTGATTTGCAAAGGAAAAAGGGTGGGATATGAATAAAGCTTTTAATTTGATTTTCTTTGCAGAAGAACGAAATGGAAATTACAGAGAGAGTAGTCGCGTTTATATAGAAGTGGAGAGGGAACCAGAAGTACACAACAAATCTTTGTATTTATTTTAAAAAGATTTTCAAATTAATTTGATTTGATTCTGATTCGATATACAGAGGTCTTTTATTCTTTTTAAACAGATATCGATTTGATTTTTGATTCGATTTCGAGCTTATCCATTATAAATATCTCGGGGTCCATTAATTTAAATCACGAACCGCTATTTCAGCATACCGACCATCTTTCCAATATTATAACGCTATTCTGAACTGAACAGAAATGATAAAAAAATCTAATCTGAACGTAAATATAAAATAACTATATTAAATTAATATAATATAATTAAAATTCAGAACTAACCACTTTCTCGATAATAAATTATTATTATTATTATCGATTATATTCACATAGAATTTATATTTATTATCTAAATTGTTTTGACTCAGTTTAAATCTCGAATTGAATTATTTCAGTTCTCGTATTTCGATAAAATATATATTCGAAATAAATCGTATATTGATTATAAATGGATAAATCAATATAAAAATTGATTTATATTATCAGCTCAATATTTTAAAACTATATTAAATATTTAAAATAAATTGACCAAAAATACGGTTCGTTACACATAGAATATTACAAGACAGATATAATAAAGATAGCAGTGGAAATTCAAAAAAAAAATTCAGACACAAATCAAACATCGTGGTCTAAAATAACATAAGTCACAAAAGCCATTGCAACAATATAAATTCTGTCTTTTACCATCAGATTACATAAATACTTAAAAGAAAACATAACTCCCTAAATAAAATAGACAAAGCCATAGTATAGATAAGAACTTGAGCCATACTTCGAAAGCAGCTCTAGCAAGATGATATCTGAGTCTCGACTAAGCCTAAGTGTTTCCTACCTGAGATCCTAGGGGGCAAACGGAAGAAAGAAGAGGAAACAAAAGGGTCAGACATGAAGTATGGCGAGTCTAGTTACTTTTAGCAAGTAAATAAATAAAAGTAGCATGATAGGCATATAAAGCGGATAAGAGAGATCACTACATAAATAGCGGATGTGACAAGGTAGACAGGATAAGGTGTATACGCTTCTCTAATGACTACTATGCACTATTACTAGTATAACCAGAATGAGATGATCCCTTCCATTATAAGGTGGTAGACTTAGGCATACATCCAAATGTACCCTAACTACTACTCTAATTGACTGGCTCCCTACTCTGTAGATACTCTGTGCCTACCCCACAGTAGGATGTATCACGTCCTAAAGTGGCAACCCCTCGCTAATATGCACAGTCCCTTATCTACAGGTGTCACGGTCGTCTTATCCCTTTCTGCCTGGCTCATGCACGCACATGGCCCGGTCGGTTTGCGTCGCCCACACTGTACTCCACGTTTGGATCTCCTACAATCAGTCCAGTAAGCGTGCCCCTTCTCTGACCTAGTACGGAGTACATGTTTTGATACCAACTCCGGGTTACTGGATGAAATGGATCACACGCAATATGATACAAGCTCCCCCCTTTGTCTTATATCCCCCACTAGGTTTTCTTTGGCTATGTATACCACTAGGTGTCTTTAATTACATAAACCTATCATTTCTAAAAGTTATGTTTACCCTAAAAGATGTCTTTAATTACATAAGTTTATTATTCCAACCGGTCATGTACACCACTAGGTGTCTTTAATTACATAACCTTATCGGGTTTAGTCTATGGGCCTATATGTAAATATTAGCCACCCCCTCTAGATTTTCTTAACCCATCCACTATCCAATCAATTTTACTTAACCCTAACTTTAGTTCACAATAATACAATCCCTATGGATTAGATTTGGTTAAGTAGTCCAATCTATTACCATGTCCATTTATGATTCATAATGGCTAGACCTCCCACATTAGGCCTACAACTTGTGGATGCGGGATATGCCGGTCGGGTCCGAGCAGTCATATTCCACAAGTTGGGCTTATCCTTGTGTCATAGCCCGATTCGTATTTGCGCACTTAGACCTCTCACATTAGGTTCAACATTAGTGGCTACTGGATATCCCGGTCGGGTCCGGGCAGACTTCCACCACTAATGCAACCTAACCTCGTGTCATAAGCGCCATTATAATTTCTAATTGTAATCCCAGGTATTCATTATTAATTAATCAATTAATTAAACCAATGCCTTTATAGGTGTTAACGCCCATTTTACCCAATAATTTGAATTATATGTCCAATGATGTTTATATTCAAATTATGCCAATATTAACCTATTTCCCACATTCCTTAACTAGCGCACTCACAAAATTGGTGGCATGCCTAGGCTACATAATAGCCTAGTCATAAATGATAAAAGGGAAAAATAATAGGAATATAACCAAAGTGATTGTTTTAACATAACTTGGCATAAACATAAACTAGCATGGTGATAAGGTGGACATATGAGCATAAATCTGATTAACTTGTAGCAATTACTAGTTCTAACATAACTATGATGTCATAATGAGCATAATAAGATCTAAATTAATCATTTAGATGTCCAACTATTCAGATCTAACATAATAGGAACAAGATGATAATCTAGATCTGATTAACAAATTAAATTTCCACACAATTTAGATCCAATAGTTTAAAAGTAGATCTACACAATTAAGGTTTAAGATTCACATCATGGCATATTATAGAAGTTAAAATAGATCCGTCTAGGTAGAGGTTTAGATCCAAATCGTAACCAATTCAGAATGTCATACAATCACAATTTACAATGGATCTGATAAAATCTAGGCATATGAACAAATCCAAGTCATAGTCGTGTCATATTTACTCTTAAATATTCAAATCTAAAAGCAACTAGGGACTCATAGAGTTTGGATAAGAAGATAGAACTAGAAAAGATTGGATCATGAATCTCCAATTGACTTGCTTTAGTTGAAGAAGACAACGGATCCAGATCAGTTCAGATACCGGTTGAGTTTGGCCACCATGAATTCTCAATGAAGAAAACAAGAGAAATGACCACGAAAAGTTAGCTGCCGGACCCTCTGAAACCGACTGCCATGTCAGCCTTAGGGGTTTCAACACCCCTGTTGGTGGGTCAACCCTGGTGTCGACACCCCTTAAGGGGGGGTGTCAACACCCCTCTAGGGGGTCGACCCCCTAGAGCGGGAAAAATTCCACCACTTTTTCTTTTTCAAATTCGAACGGTTTTGGATAAAACTATGACTCATCCCTGACTCCTGTTTATATATATAATTCTTCTGCGTGTATACAAACTTAAAGCCCTCATAACTTCTTCATACAGTGTCTGTTTTACGCAAACCAAATGTCTATCTTGACCAGATATTCAAGACAGACGCAATGGCGTAGTCCGTTTTCCTTAATTATGAATATTACATTAATTATAATTTAATTTATCCTCTTTTAGTATCGTTAAAAATACGAGGTGTTACGTTCTCCTCTCCTCAAAGGATTTTGTCCCCGAAATCTCTAAGTTGAGAAGAATGCATATCCTACCATCCATCATCCATCTACTCATCCATCAATCACCGGTATCCATTGTCCTTAAAGACTTCTGATGCTTATATGAATATACACAAGGGTGTGTGTATATGTCCCAACACTAATGCGGAAATTAAGCGGTCTACTAATTCAGTTGACCTCCTTAATGCAATGTATGTTAGTGCCATGGATCCAATATTTATGAAATAATCCTATTATAACATGTGAGTTCTATATGTGTGCACACTCATTCGTCCAAATGCAACATCCATATGGTAATACATCCATTTCCATCCATAAAAGAAAAGAAAATGCACACACATCTATATGCAGTATGAGAGTGATTGAGCCGATCTAGTGCCTAATGTGTGTGTATTGCATCCACAGGCAGCCACTAGCAAACACTTGCATCCACTTGCATCCATCAAACATAACATGTCTCAGACACATGTTTACATCCATAGGATTCCTATCTAAAGGTCAAGAATACTATGGATAAGACATATTCAAATAATAGAAACAAGCACAGATAAAACTTTGGAAAAAAGATTTAAGAACATACCCTCGAAAAGAAAAGGGTATGAAGCACGAATCTTGGCTTCGGTCTCCCAAATCGCATACTCTGGGTTATCTCCCCATTGAAATTTTAGTAACTTGATCTCTTTATTGCATAGCTTCTTAACTTCTGATCCAAGAATACGGGTAGGGACTCGCCTGACTGTCGCCTCCCGTTCCACTTCTACCTCTTCCAATACACTCGGCTCAACGACTCCCGCGGTGTCCTGCAAACACTTTCGTAGATGAGAAACGTAGAAAACATCATGAATACCGCTGGATAGAATTTCTGGGAGCTTTACTCTATAGGCCATTTGGCTAATCCTCTCGGTTATGGGAAATGGTCCCACAAACTTAGGTGCCAACTTCCCTACTGATCCGAAGCGAACCACATTCCTCAGAGGCGATACTTTAATAAAAACCAATTCTCCCACTTCAAATTCGATGTCAGTCCTTCTATTGTCAGCATTGGATTTCTGCCTATCTTGAGATGTCTTCATCCGCCGTCGAATAAGGTCAATCTTTTCGGATGTTTCCCTAACCATATCTGGTCCAAGTAATAATCTTTATGTAGATTCCCACCAACAAGTTGGTGATCTACAGGGTCGTCCATACAATGCTTCGAAGGGTGCCATGCCGATGCTGGATTGATAGCTATTGTTATAGGTAGACTCTACTAAAGGAAGGTGCTTTTCCCAAATTCCTCTGAAATCTAGGATGCACTGCCTCAAAAGATCCTCTAGAATTCTATTCACCCTCTCCGTCTGTCCATCGGTCTGAGAATGATAAGTGGTGCTCAAACACGACTGTGTACCTAACGCTTCTTGCAAGCTCCTCCAAAATTCACTGGTAAAGATGGGGTCACGATCGCTCACGATGCTGGAAGGTACTCCAAGAAGACGAACTATCTCACGAGCGTAAATTGCTGCCAACCATGATGCCGTCCTCTTGCTCTTAACTGGAATAAAGTGAGCGCTCTTAGTTAGTCTATCAACCACAACCCAGATATTGGTGTTTCCTTTCTTCGATCTAGGCAAACCATCTATGAAATCCATAGAGACACTCTCCCATTTCCACAGAGGAACCTCCAAAGGATGAAGTAAACTGTCGTGCTTCTTTTGCTCAGCTTTAACTTGTTGGAAAACTAGACATTGGGAAACAAATTCGGCCACATCTTTCTTCATCCCAACCCAAAAGAAAACCCTTTTCATGTCTCTGTACATCTTATCACCACCTGGATGAATAGTCATCTTAGAATGGTGGGCTTCTTCTAGGACTTCCTTTATCAAGCTTCCAGTTTAAGGAACACAAAACCTTCCATCTCGTCGCAACCACCCTTTTTCATCTATGGTATATCTACTAAGGTGACTAGAAGTCTCCCCTTTTCTGAGCTTTTCCATGATGTCTAAAATATGTGGGTCACCTTGTTGCGAAGCTCCTATTTGATCCATAAGAGTTGGTCGTATCTCCAAGGATGCAAACAAATCAGGAAAAATCTCGATGGAGGGTCCAAAATCAAAAGATGATATGAACTCCAAGCTCTTCCTCTCCACAAACATAGGATTCAAAGCTATCCTCTGCCCACTTAGTGCATCTGCCACCACATTAACCTTGCCATGGGTATAAGCAATCTCAAAATCATAGGAAGCTAGAAACACCATCCCTTGTTGTTGCCTTAAATTGAGATCCTTCTGCGAGAACAGATACTTGATAGATTTATGATCGGTGTATAACTCGAACTTCTCTCCAAGTAAATAATGGCGCCACGTCTTAAGCGCGAATACTATGGAAGCTAGCTCTAGATCATGGGTGGGGTAGTTCTTCTCATGAACTCTCAACTGTCCACCCCCATCTAAGTTTTAAATCTCGGATATCGGTCTCGTTTCGTCTTGGTGATTTTATAGACTCGGTCTCGTATCAGGAGAGATCTCAAATGAGATGAGTCTAACTCGAGAGTTCATCTCGGATTTTCGTCTCGGGTCTGAAAGTTCATATCGGAACAATCTCGGGTACATGATATGTTAAAAATGTTATTTTAACAAAAATGATTTTTATGAATGCTATTAAAAACGTAGTAACGTAAACTTAAAACGCAAAATAACTTTATTATTCTTTATTTTGCGAAAGATCATTCATACTCTATATCGTAATATGCTTAAAATAGAAATATTATTAGATAGAAAACATTAAAAGAATCCAAAATATTAAAAACAGTCAGCATAAATAGACCATAAAATACATAATTTCATAAGTAACATGTATGTAAAAAGACGAATATGAAAATCGTAAGCATTGTAAACCATATACGAACATACAATATAGTCATTTAACATGCAAAATGTAAAATAACAAAAGATTGATATAGCTAGATTTGAGTTTTTTTATTATATTTCTAGTTCAGGCACAAATTTAAATTTTAACCAAAATAACTAAGATCTCGGACGATATTCCAGTAAATCGTCTCGGTCGATATATCGTTCGATATTGCAATATCTCGGGCGATATATTCGAAAAGAGATTTAGAGTCATATTTGTTGTTTCGTTTCGAAAGGAGCCAAAAACGAGATCTCGGAGGAGATCTCGGGCGATATTTGCGAGATTTGGAACAGTGACCCCCATAACACTACTTTCCCTTCTTGCATCAAACCGCACCAAGCCCTGTACCACATGCATCAGTGTAAACCGTAAACACTTTGTTCCCATCGGGCAAAGTCAAGACTGGGGCTGTTGTTAGAGCCCTCTTTAAACGTTGGAAAGCAACATCATAGTTTATATCCCATGAAAATGCCAAGTTCTTCTTTGTCATCCTGGTGAGTGGGGCTGATATCTTTGCGAAGTCCTTAATGAACTTCCTATAATAACCACCTTGGCAGGATCTACAGTTATCCCTTCTTTGGAGACCACAGGCCCTAAGAATCCCACCTCTTTTCTCCAAAAATGGCATTTGGAGACTTTGCCTTAAGCTGATGTGCACAGAGAGTTTTCAAAACTTCTCTCAAATGTTGGGCATGCTCTTCTTCACTCTTAGAGAAGATCAAAATATCGTCAACAAAGACTACGACAAATTTATTTAGGTATTCAAAGAAACGGAAGAGATTGCTCTGAAAAGCATCTTTATATCTCATTTAGGATGGTCGTCCGAAACACCCTACTCATCAGATCAACAAAATAAGTGAGTGCATTTGTCAGCCCAAAAGGCATAACTAGCCATTCAAAGAAACCATCCGGAGTCCTAAAAGCAGTCTTATCTATGTTGTCCTCAGCCACCCTCAACTGATGAAACCCCGTGGCCAAGTCTAACTGGGAAAATACCGAGGCACTAACAAGCTGATCAATTAAATCATCAATCCTCGGGAGCGGGTGCCTATTCTTCTTGGTGAGTTTATTCAACTCTCTATAGTCAACACACAAATGAAGCGAACCATCCGCCTTAGTGGCGAATACAACTGGAGAACCCCATTCAGATATGCTTCGTTTAATAAATCCTTTCTCAAGTAGCTCCCCTACTTGCTTACTCAGCTCCCTCCTTTCCTTTGGAGCCATATGGCGCACTGGTAATGCAATTGGCTTTGCATTATCCACCAGATATATACGGAAATCGATCTCGCGCCTTGGAGATATTCCCCGTACCTCATCTAAAACATCAGAATAATCTCGGACCACTGGAATAGATTTCAGATCATCGATAGATGCATCAAGAGACTCTAGGAAACTAAGCATAACCAACCCTTGTGGGTCACAAGAAATATCGAGGGTCCTCCTATGACAAGTCAAAAGCCTAACGACCCTCCTCTTGCAATCCAAAATGGCACCATACATGTAAGCCAATCCATTCCTAAAATGAACCCATAGCCCATAAACTTGAGCACATACGCGTCGCATTTAAACTCGATGCCTAACACAAATATTTTCAAACCCCGACAAATCATAGATAAATGAGCTGAACCACCAATGGGGTTTGAAAAAACTACGGGATCCATTACCATACTAGTAACTAAGTGCAGAGATTCAACCACAGAACTAGATATAAATGAATGTGAAGCACCAGAATCAAAAAGTGTTCAAATTAGATGATTAGAAAGAGAAATTAAACCTTCCACAGAAATTTTTCTACCTCTATCAGGAGCACTGATCACGAGAGCATGCTCCTGCCCTCCATAAGTTCCTGCCCTTTGACCTTGTCCCTGTGATCCATGTTTCTTCGAGCACTCCCTAGAAAAGTGTCCGACCTCTCCACAGTGGTATCAAGAGTTCTTCCTTCGCTTACAATCTTTGACAAGGTGACCCTCTTTCCCACAATTGTGATATTTTCTCTTATCCTTGCCTTTGTCATTCTTTCCACCTTTCTTCTACTGTTGTTATTGTTGCTATTTCCCCTTCTGGGCCATACCTTCTTATTTTGCGATGTTTCCTCAGCCTTTACTTCCTTCTTTTCTCCCTTGTCTTCCTCATGCATTAGGGCCATATCGAAAAGCTTTTCAAAAGTGGCTCCCATTGGAATATGGGACATGGTTAACCCATGAAGGGGTTCATTTAGCCCTTTAGCAAACCACAATGCCTTCTTTTGCGGAGTATCCACCAATTCTAACCCGATCCTTACTAGCTTGTTGAATTTGTTCACATATTCTTTCACCGTCAAGTTCCCTTGCCTGAGTGCCCAGAACCTCTCAATCTGCATGATTTTCTCGGCTTGGGAAAGAAACTTTATTTCAAATCTTTGTCTAAAATCTTCCCAAGTTTCCATCGGACGTCCAGCCTAGATAACTTCCCACCAAAATGATGTTTCGTCTTTCAGTAGCCAGGCGGCTAATTGAACCTTCCTTTTATCCTCTACTTCAAAGTTTACTAACAAGTCCTCGGTCTCATTGAGCCAATTCTGTGCTTCTACGAATGTCTCGTTCCCATGGAATGGCTTCCCTCCCATAGCATGGAAGTCTTTCCAGATCTTAGTGAAATTATCTGCTCTTGGAGGGGGAGGAGGAGGAATGACTGGTGCAGCTAGGGGAAGAACGTTTCCTTGGCCCTCGGCAGGTGTTGTGGCCTCCATATACCTACGGAACCATCTGGGTATTGTAACGCCCTCTGGAATATTAGGAATGTTTAGTTCCCCGGACATGCTGAAAAGAAAAAGGGAAGAGATTTAGACAAAGGACCAAAGGATAGTACATATGGCTTCTTGGGGAATGTCTTTCAAAACAAACTTTTCATTTTGAAAATGCTTTCTTTTAAAACCTTTTTGAAAATATTTTTCAAAAACTTTTATCTAATGTGGTAACCTTCAGCTCTGACATATTTTATGTCTCTGTCTTTTTTGTAGGATACCAGAGTAAACCAACACGAGTTTCAATAGATTAGAATTTTGAACAAAAAATCGGTCTGTCATAAGTCGGGTTGTTACATCTGGTATTAGAGCATAGGTCTAGGATTCTTGTATAAATATTGAGTGAACATATTTGTATTTCAAAAATATAATTATATCATATATATACCTAGATCCATAGAGGAACCCACTAAATAGAAAGAGTATAATGTGGTAAGAATTGGGATGTCTGTTTTGTACACTAACGGAATGAATAGGAAAATTTGAGACCTTTAGTTAATTTAGGTGGGAAGTGTACAATATACTTTGTAAGAAAAATAGGTGAATTCCATGTGTTAGTATTTTGGGTGAGTGGACTTGGCGGTAAAACCTTATAAATTGGAAAAGGGTAAAAAGAGAAAAATGGATCAGGAATATATATAGTTGAGAGAATTGACTATGTGAGAGTGTCTAGGAAAGCCTAGGAAAATTGGAAACCGACTTTGAGTCTAACCCCATTGTTAACTTTTAAGAACTTGAAATTATAAAAGTTTTTGGACAATGGTTTATGGTGTTTCCAAGTTTTAATCTTAAAAGTTATAGTTTTAAAATATGTAAAGAAGTACACATATTGAGTTTTAAAGTAAAATGGGGTATATTTTGTAAATAGTGATTTCTTGCGAAAATTTTGTTTGAAGTAAAATTCTCGCAGTCAAAGGTTCATATTATAGAGCATGTATAGCTCGCTAGTTTTCTTGAGAAAGATTTAATACAAGAATTTTTAATAAAGGAAGTTTAAAGTCTCTATTCTTTTGAAATCATTTTTGATAAATTGTTTTAAAAGAGAAAAATTTGTTGGGTGGACAAAATAAGTTGTAGAAATTAAGAATAGAGTGGATGTTTGCACCATATAGTAAGAGACTGAACTGACCTTATGGGCCAGAACAAGTAGTAAACCTGATTGAGAAAATAGTTGTCTGTATCTACTCAGTTTTCTTGATTTGAAAAAAAAATGATGATTTACATCTTTTTAGATAATATGTTTTATGGTTTGGCAAAAGTAAGTGTTGATGAGAAAAATAAAGTTTTGATACTTTTTTAACTTTTGAAAAAAAAGTGAAATGAAAAGGCCAAACCGTGTTTTAAAAGTATCGAGTAGGTAAGGATAGTGCCTAGGGAAGACGGGAAAAGTTTTGAGGCTATAAAGTAAATAGCAAGAATTATCTTGGAATAATGGTAAGTTCCCATATAATGCGTAAGCATTTAAAGCCTAGGGTGTTGCTTGAAATAATTTCTAGTACATAGCTAGGACTAGTGGTGACTACTAGATAGTAAAAGGGCAAGTAAGTGTTTAGATCATGTTGCTAATTTTCATGTTAGGGGTAAAACCCGTTACTACATTTCTGTTACGATCAATCCGTTATTTTGTTCCTGTTTGGTAGTTAGGGTAACACCTA
Organism: Allium sativum; assembly: GCA_030737875.1. NCBI lineage: Eukaryota > Viridiplantae > Streptophyta > Magnoliopsida > Asparagales > Amaryllidaceae > Allium > Allium sativum. Next base: position 627,415,907 of record CM060916.1, read on the forward strand.
AACCTGTCGTAGATCCCATGGTTTGGATTTTTCTACCTGAGGGGGACATAGTCCCGAGATTCTTAGCCTTAGTAGTAGCTGCGTAGAGTGTCTGTTTTCCTGTTTTAGTTGAAAGACCAGAGGCTTATTTGAAAACTCAACTTAGATCATATGATTAAATAAGCTAAGAGTATAGTAAAGGCATAACTAAAAAGGATAGAGCAAATTCGGTAAAGCGACAAACTTGAAAAATTATGAGAAAAGATGAATAAGAGTGAAAAAATTCCAAGATATGTTGAAAAGGAAAATTTGTAACAAAGAAAATTTTCTTATATGGGCTGAGATTGGACAGGAAAATAAGGAATCTTTACAAATAGTTACATAAAATCCAAGTACGATTGGAAAAGAGGTACATAAAAGAAAAATGGAAGATGTGAAATTTTCTGTTTTCAACCTTTTTGTAACATAAGAAATCAAATTTAGAAAATTAAATTTTTCTAAAATTCGAAAAATAAAGTTGGTTGGTAGGATTTTGGATGCAACAATTGGATGAACTACGCTCTTACTCAGTAAGAGTGGGGAAAATTTTGGATGAAAATATATTTTCATTTTCAATATATTGCATTCATGTAGAACAACCGGTATATTTAGGATGTGAGCATCATATTTTAAAAAGGATTTTTGAAAATTTTGCATACACATTGGAGGTACTGCTTAGGCATACATGCATTATTGTATTGTATTTCACTTTGCACAAGTGCACAATGTTTGCAAAAATTGGACGCACACATGATGGATGTATATTATGTGAGGGGTTAATTGATTTTTACCCTTACCAAATTTTGGGGACGAAATTTCCTAAGGGTAGGAGAATGTAATACCCCACATTTTATAATAATTAAATAATGCATATGTGTATATATATGCATAGGCATAAAATATTTAAGAAGAAATGCAATGCAATTAAAATGCATATTTTAAAAAGAAAAGAAAATTTTGAAGAGCTTCCAGAATTTGGCCATGGGATTAGCATCATTGCATTCATAGTTAACTTTTGGTCAATTTAGACCTATGGATTGTAGAAAACTGATTTAAGATGAAAGAGATACCTTTAAATGAAGTATTGTAACAAAACATGAAAATAAGGTAAAAGATGGAGAACAATGACTACCATTGTTTCTAAACTTATTAACAAAAGACATCATAGCTCACTTGGTTAAGGCATTAGATATGTAACATAGAGGTCGGGGGTTCGAACCCCGGCGGCGACATAATTTTTATCTTCGTTTTAGAGAGAGCCAACTGAACATACAAATATATGTACGCATACAAATTCAAAATTTGAAAGGATAAAAACGCAAATATAAGGAAATAAAGAAAATATATATATATATATATATATATGAGAATATATATGTGTATATGTGCAGAAATATATGTATACAAGAGATAAAGTTCAAGATAAGGCTGTAATCAGTGAAATATGGCAAGAATCAAATAACGATGCAACATCGTTTGAATTTTGAAATCGAAATATAAGTTGTACAAATATATATATGCGTAAAATGGTCATTAGGAGATTTGTATATGTATAAGAAAATTTCATGTGAATATAACAGATAAATAAATTTCAGAAATTCAAAATTCGAAATTCAAACTTCTGCGCCAGAATAGCTCGTGGGACCCATGGAGGGTCAACCTAGAGGTCGACCCACCCATAGGGGGGTCGACGCCCCTGTAGGGGGGTCGACCCCACCCTAAGCATGGCTAGATTCGTCTACCAAACTGGACTGTTTTCTTAACAAGGTTGTTCGTTGCCGACTCAGCGCTGCGTGTACGATAAGATCCTGAACACCTATAAATAGGCTAGCAGAGCCTAGCTAAATCTCACATTTTTGAGATGACGTTTATACTCTGCCATTCTTTCTCCTCTTCAAATCTCTTCAGAAAAACAAAGATAGTTAGTTTAGGAAATTCCGAATCAAGGTTTGGAGGAAAAAAATTGAATATTAATTAGAAGGTGTTCAGAATCATATTCGAAGAGAGGTAATTTTCTAAATCTAGTCTATTCAATTTTCTTCCTCTTTCTTCCCTTTTTCTTTTAGTAAAAATTATGAATCCATGGTTGTTAGGTTCTGAATCCAATTAGGGAAAAACCGTAGAATGCTAGATCTGGAATAGATCCAAGATTTGGAAAGCAAATAAGGTGAGTGGATTTAAATTATATCATTTTAGATAATGATATAATATCGTTTAACATTCCCCGTTATGTATGACAAGTTGAAATATGATATGTTGAAATGTTTAAACATATGTTAAAAAGATTAAAGTGGCGAATATGACATGTTGAATAGTTAATATGCTAAGATATTAAAATGTTGGAAGATTCATATGTTGAAATATAAATTAGTCAAAATATATGTAGTGATTACTGTTGTTTCAATTCCATATTAATTTGTGACATTTATGTGTCTAAAGCATTAACGGTAGGAATTAAGAACATTATATGTTAGTTTGTTTGATTTGAAAAATTACATGATTAAACAATTACATGTTAAAAATAGAATTTATTGTATGAACATGCGACATAAATGGGTTTAAAATGATGACATGTAAAATATAGACTTGAAAGAATAGACATGCCTAAAATATATAGAAAATTTATAGTGAATAGGAAATTGTAACCACACTTAAACACAAAGTTAGATTACACTTGTGATAGAAGTCTGCCCAGAATTGCCCGGCATATCCAGCATTCACAAGTGGTAAATCTAATTTGAGGGGTCTAAGTCCATAAATAAAGCATGCAGTGGAGCTAAGACACGAGGTTAAGCCAACTTGTGGTAGAAGTCTTCCCGAAACCGCCCGGCAAATCTAACATCCACAAGTGTAGGCTTAATGTGAGAGGTCTAGTTCATAAACATATATATATATATATATATGTAAATAGCAGGATTGATAAATGGCATTAATTTAATTATTGGAAATAAATGGAATTGAATGAAAGATACAACAGTAAAAAGGATTGGAATAAACGGTGAATGATAATAACCTATAATAAATAAATTACATTAATGAGAATGTTGTATAATAGGTAGACTTGTCCTAGGGACAATTGAAAATTATAACTTAGGTTATAATAAACTAGTAAGGAAATGAGATAACTAGTGAAATGAGATAAGTGGCACTTAGTTGTAAATTAAGTAATCAGTAAATGGGGAATACCTGAAACCATTTGTTTGTAATAAGTAGAGAAAAGGGGGAAATTTATGAAATGTAAAAAGTTGTACTTAATTATAAAGTAAGTAATTTGAAAACTTGGAAATCTGAAATATGCTAATAAGAATAACATGTTAAGGTTTGTCCTAGGGACAAGAGAAAATTATAACATAGGTCATAATAAATGGAAAGGAGACTTATTAGTGAATCCTAGTTAAGAAAACTAAGTTAACAAGTAAACAACGATAGGTTGTAGTAACAGTGTAAGATGGAATTATGATTAAATAGGAAAGAGTGAGGCAAACTTATGAAATGAAATAAGTTATATTTAATCATAAATAATGACTGACATGTTAAACAAAAAATATGTGAATTAAGATATACCTAATTACATATTAAGTAGAACATGTTATTGTAACTATGAAATCAAACAAGAATATAAAGGGATTGTGGACTACAGACCTTAGATCACAATCTAGAGAATAACATGTTATGGGCTTATTAATAAACTTAAATGGATTAAGTTATATGACTGAAATAAATAAGCAAGAGGAATTTGGTAACTTGACTAAGAAATCAATGTGAATGGGAATAACCAAGTTAAATGGAAACCTGATAAGGTAAAGTAAGCGCGTAAAAGAATGTTTAGACATAGGGTCTAATAACATATTAAAATGAGGCACTTGGACCAATCTGCACGTTTGAGGGTGAATAACCCAACGGGGTAAATCATCGTGGTGTCATGAGGCACGAGGTGAGCACATGTCCATCTGATTACTCTGATAGCTCCGAAGGATTGGAAGGGGAAGCACGTGGCTTTCTGAGGTACGTAAGGTGCTCCTGGTAGTCCTCTATATGGTGGTAGATGTTTAGGCTGTGCTCGCCGAGGTTAGGTCTACGCGTTACTACCAGGTGGATGGGCCTTGGCTACAAAAGTAGCTTTGCAGTCAGAATGCTATGACGAGGTGACACTAGGGTGATTCGGCGGTCGCCTCAGTGGGGAGGCAGAGGTCAGGACCAACAAGGATTGTAGATCATCGTGTACCTGTCATCGGCAACCAGTGGGATGCGAAAAGACTAGAGCTAAACCCAATAGACCATTCACTTTTCACTATCGAGGTACGGTGGTTGAGGGGAGATGCCAAGTGGATGTTTAGATTATTTGTTAGGGGCAAGTCGCTTAGCTCTTGTAGTCTTCACTAGTTGAGGGAGGGGCCGAGGTGGGGCCATAGTCGCCATGAAAAACAGACCCTAGGGATATCTGTATTTTGAGACTCTTAAAGGCAGGACTGTACAGATATAGAAAATCTCCCAACCGAGTTTCTTGTATAGCCCTGCCACGGAACTCGGTGCACATTATATGCAGTTAAGGCATCGAATACGATTGATGATACGTACGTGGGAAAGTCTAGATACATGCATGTCTGCTCTGGGTGGTGTATCGTAGACTTAAGGGCATTACTCTGGTATGGAATCTGATTCGATCAAAGGTGGCAGTCCATACGCTTACGTAGCATAGTAAAAACAGATATATATGGAACGTAACATTGTTATGTAGAGATCTGTACGACACTCCGACGTAGGATAAGGGATTGCATTCATTTCTGTGGCATTATGGCGGCGGAGACCGTGCGAATGGGGTACCATACAGTGTACCTCTATATTGGGGGTAGCTACATATATATTGTACTAGGTTAATCCACTGGGATGTAAATAGGTACGACGTGTGTGTAAGCCTTGAGTGTTATTAACCCAAGTAACCTAATAAATAAGAAAATTTGATTGAACGGTATATGTATGATTATCCAAAGTGTATAGTTTAAATCCAGTCACCAGAAATTGTGTTCTGACCCCTCCTCATAACATACTCGTAGGTTAGATTTGTGGCAGAGACAGGATAGCTTTGGATACTAGTTAGTAAGTATTATTAATACGGTAAGGCTATACTTTGATTATACTATATTTTACCCACTCCACCGTGAGATAGTTTCTAGGCTCTAACATATTTTATGTCTCTGACTTTTCTGCAGGATACCGAAGTAAACCAACACGAGTTTCAATAGATTAGAATTTTGAAAAAAAATTCGATCTGTCAGAATTTGGGTTGTTACATATTGCTTCGAATTTACGTAGATGTCTTGATTTGAATAGCTTGAGAATGAAGGGAATGAAAACCCATGATTGCCATTTATTTTTGGGGAATCTTTTTCCAATTGCTTTCAAAGAGTTGTTTCTGCATAAAGTTTGGTGTGTTATAACGGAGCTTAGTCTATTTTAGAAGGAGTTATGCACAACAACAATAAAATTGAGCGAATTGAGAAGCTTGAGAAGATCATACCAGAACTAATTTGCAAATTGGAGATGATATTTCCACTCGGTTTTTTTAAGGTAATGGAGCATCTTCCAATACATCTTCCTTTTTAAGCTAGAATGTGGGGACCTATTCAATATGGGTGGATGTATCTATATGAAAGGTTATTTTATAAAACTCATATCATATTAGTACATATTATACATATTCAAGTTTGTTTACACATATTACTTTAGATTTATAAGACACTAGAAGAAAAAAGTGACTAATATGCCTACATCATGGAAGAGGCGACAACATTCTTTTCTTGTTACTTTGAGGATCGTGTAAAGAAATTGAATACAACTATCTCATGCAATGATCATAGTATAGAGGAATTTTTCAATGATCGTTCATTATCTGTGTTCAAAAAAGAAGGACGTCCCTATAGTGGTTGGAAAAAACATTGGTTGACTGATAAAGAATACAACGCTGCTCGAAATTACTTTCTTCTTAACTACAAAGAAGTAGAACCTTATATTAGGTGAATTTTGGTAGCATTCAATGATTTTACTTTCAAAATTTATGTATCTCACACACTTTAGTGCTCTTGCAGAATGTTTGAGGAGATGAATCCTGTTATTCCACATGCATCAAATTTTAGTGATTGGTTTCTCAATTATGTAAGATTAATATAACAAAATCCAGCTACTTTTTATTTGAGAACTTATCAAATATAGTTATGTATATATTAATTTATGTTTGTTATAATAGGTATGTGATCTTGTTAATATAGTCATAGATAAACGATTAAAGTTTACTGCATTTGGACCTCAAAAGGAAGTGAGAAAATGCAAAGTATTATTTTTTAATGGGTATAAATTTCAAACAGAGTAGTACAGATATGGAAAATCAACTTATAATTGTGGTGTATGTGTTAAAGGCAGCAATGACCAAGAAATGCATATGCAAGACGACTTATTGTATTTTGAAGGAAATTTATGAGCTGACTTAATCTATTGATCCGGAGTAGAAAACTTTCCTATTCAAATGTCATTGGTTTGACAATACACCTAAAATTGGAATTAATGTGCATCCTCTGTACAATCTCATCGAAATAAATCATCCAAGTATAAGACCTATGTGTTCGATCTACATTAACCCTAGAGGGGGTGAAGTGGGTTTATTATAGTTTATCGAGATTTTTAAAAACAATCACAACACAGAAATCAGCAGGGAAATAAATGCAGTAAATAAATAACACACAGATATACCCAGCTTTGGCAGACTCTGCCTACTGCTGCATTCACTAAGGTTTCTACTAGGTGTTAATAACAGATTCCGCTTACAGACCCTGTAAACTCGCAATCCTTGCTCCTGTACTAACCCTACACTAAAAACCCTAGACAGACCGATATCACCTCGACCAAATTTTCCTACATTACAAACCCGTAACACGTAACCCTAGATTTTACAGACTCTAGTAAACTGCCAGCAAAACACTAATTGGATTTCCTAGTTTTCTACAGACACTAGAAAAACTGGTCGAATGGTTTACAAAAAAAATACAACACAAAATAAAATTCAAAACACAAAGGCTTAGTCTTTTAAACCCTAGAAATAAAAACATTAAGGGTTATCCCCTTTTATAATATAGTCGTCCCTTTGTTAATCCCTCTCTTAAAAAAATGTTGGCTGCTGAAAATAAAACTAGGGTTTGCTTCCTTGATCCAAATCATCTTGCGATTGATTTCTCATGAATTAATCCTTGATATGTTGATTCTCTATGCTCTTGTTGTTCGGATTTGGAGGACTTGCGATCAAAGAAATAAAGTGAGTAATTTAAAATGAATTTTCTTGTTGCTCTTCAGGTTTTTTTTCAATCTCTATAAAAGGCCGATGATGAATTGGTTGTTAATATAGGATAATTAAATCCTATTGCTTCTTTGATTTCCTTGTATGATTTGGTTGATTTGCGGTTTCCTCTTTTGACTTTGCCTTGAATTGCTTGACTGAAATAATGGATTTTCCTGGCATTGATATTGCGTGGATTGTTTGATTTATTTCTGGAAATGAATGATTCACTGTCCCTTGAACAACTGCCATGAATTTGGAAAAGAACCTTAACAAAAACATCTGTCTAGACTTGGAAACAAACTTGAAATTGTTTTCTTGCTCCTATCATGATTTCAGGAATGTTTTGAAACCTTGCCAAAGATGGATTCTACAATTTCATTAAAAAAGATGCCAACAAATCTTTAAATTGTTCATGCTAAAACACTTTCCAGTTTTAACCATTGCCCAAAAAAGACTGACTTTTCGATTCATTGTTGCCTTGCATTAAAACGTGAATAGCTTGTGAACCTGGATGACTTTCTGAACAGATTTCTGGAAAGAATGAAATGCTTGCCAAATATGCAGACTTTAAACCATTTCTCTTACTGTTCTTAGACAGAAATGTTTGCATGGCATTTAGTATATTCATGTGTATGCCATTCTATTTGCTCCTCATTTATACTGTTGCCAAATGAAAATTTTCCTGATTGCTTGCATGTTGATTCATCCATGCTGCTGCATATACACATGCTTGTTTTGAATTCATGAAGTCATGCTATATTGAACCATGTTGAACAGAATTTGTGCACATCATTGTACTTGGTTATGCTGTGTCCTTTCGCTAAGTTTCTTGAAATATGTTGATTTATTACCACTTGGTTATTTACTTGGATCTGCAAGAACTTTTGGATATCCATTTAAACTGAGCATGTATAGCTGCTTCATATGTTCATGTGCATGTCCACATATCCCTGAACTTTGTACATATGCATGTCCATGTTGTTTGCCTCGTTGCACTTGAACTGTCGAACCATTTGCTTTGCATTTGTGACCCTTGTGCACATGAAACTGAACTAATTTTGTTGCTCGACCCTTGAATCGTGCTCTGTCCAGTTGTATCTTTGTATTTTGCTTTGGTCATGCTGTAGCTCCATCATTTACACACCTGTTTGTAGCTCCACGTATATGCATTTCTCCAATCTTAAACTCATTCTTGAAATACTGCTGCTTTGACCATGACTGTCACCATATCTATGATGTACAGTTTTGTGCACCAAACATGCTATGTTGAACATTTTGTATACATGTTGTCTTGGCCTTGCTAAACCATATGTATCACCATGCTTCACCAATGTGTGTAGAGCTAATCCACTGTGAGTGTGTTCATCAGGCTTATATGATATGTGCATATCTACTTGTACATAATATGTAGAGACTTGCTTGTTCACTGAAATGCACCATCCATATGTACAGATGCACTATACATTGCTGCAACTTGATTGCACATGCTGATTTGAACCATATTTGGGATGTTTTGAATAGAGAGTGGTTTGCCAACTAAAATCACATCTTTTTTTTTGCATTTGTCCATTGTTTTTGACTTGTTGCATTTAGCACTTTGTTGCCTCGACCATTCTGCTTTGTACTTTGAGATGTGTTGACTTTGTTGCTCGATTCATAGACTTGCTGGTTTGACTCTGACTTGTACATTTGAGTGTATTTATGCAAGCTCGACCATGTTTGTATAGCTTGAGTTACACTGAGTCGAGTTGGTCCACGTGACTTCTCCTCAGTTGCTCGCTACTACATTCTGATTAGCGAGGCAGTGCACACGTGTATATCTATACACGCGTGTATGCAGCCATCAGGCAAGATTTCATGTCCCTGTACTTTACATATACACACTGACTAGACACAAATGAATCAGATCAAGTCATGAAAAATGATGAGAAACACACCAGAAATCTGAGGCAAATAAAATTTTAAAAAAATAAAATTTGCATGTGTTCATTTTTTTTATTTCTATTGCAGTGTACTCTGTGTGTGTTTCATGTATGTGACAGGTATGAAGACTGGACCGACTGAAAGCTATGAAGATAGAAGACTGAAGACAACAAGATAGTGTTGATCATGTATATGAGTGAATGAATATATATATATATATATATATATATATATATATATATATATATATATATATAACCGAGTGGAGTGTTGTAGAGAGGAACTGTGTACTGAAAAAGAATGTATTGAAAAGTATATGAAATTGTATATTAGTGAATATATACAAATAGTGGAGTTGTAAATCTGTATTGTTTTAAATATTGAAATAAAATATTATATTTAAACAAAATACCGTGTAGTTATTTGAATGTTTGTCCACTTGTATTTTATTTAAATATAAACATTATATTCTTGCCACTGACGTATATATGAAACAGTACAAAAACAAACACATTTAAGATAACATATATTTGGTTGTTACCATCAAACAAAAATCATATAATTGTGTATATGAATACGTCATATACAATAATCTCCCCCTTTTGATGATGACAAACAAATAAAAAGATTTTGAATATAATAAATGTATTTGTTCGAGAATAGTGAAACTCCCCCTATTTGAATGCTCCCCCCTACAACTAAACTCCCCCTAGCTCTAATACCATATGTGCACGAGTGAACAGAATAAATCGAATGATTTTCCAATGATATAAATATTTGTAAAATATTCACTCAAAAATCAAAATCTCAATCCATTCAAAATTAAAAATATTTATAAAATATTCACTCATAAATCAAATTCTCAATCCATTCTCCCCCTTTTGTTATCATCAAAAGGAATCAGAATTTAAAATATAGATTAAAAATGACTAAAAAATATAATTTCAGCTTAAGAGGAAGAATAGTCATCATAAATCTCAATCAGTCAAACAAAAATCATAATAAACTGAGAACTAGTGTCTTATTTCACATTGCAGAGAATGATGGATTTACGATGAAATTTATATAAACGGAGAGAGTTTTAAAAACATAAATATTTTCCAATTATTTCTAAAAGAATTTAAAAAATGAAGCACAAAAACAATGATGTATTTGGACTATAATTAATAATTCAATTTAAATGACAAAATCGTATAATCTCAAATCCCAATAGCTATCAATCAACAAATCATAATACTTCATAACATTTCAGCACATTTCGCAGATTAGAAAGATGGATTGGTAGGTTGGTTTTTATACACCAAGGAGAATTTCAGATTAATTTCAATTTATAGCACAATAATTCCTTTTTCTTTTTATTTTATTTAAGAGCACACTGACCACACATAACCAGATCTTGGATTTTTAAATGAGGTCAGTCGCAGCTTAAATTATAAGTTGTCTCATAACCATTCATGACCAGAGCTTGGATTTTTAAATGAGTTTAAAGATACACTTATGTATTAATTATATATTTATTGTTTTTAGCTTTAAAAGGAAAAACTCCTCGGTATATAAAACCAATATGAATGATAGAAATGTGGTAGGTACAGAAATGGACTTTGAAATAAATTTCTAAATTAATTATATTATGAAATATGCTTGACTGTACTGGTATCATTGAAATTTTTTAGTTATCACTAATTCTGAATAATAACATAGTACAATTTCTATCACAAATATTTCCACTGTTTATCCAAAAAGATTTAAAAAAATATTAACTCTCCATATTAATATAAAATCATAATGAATGGCAGAAGGATGATAGATAATGAAGATGGTCGTGAAATAATTGCCAATTCAAAGATATTATAATAAATGTTCAACCATCATGAAAAATATAAATAAAATCTCCTCTTGTTGTAAAATATACTGCAGTCACGATTCATCACAATTTTAAAATATGATAATAATTTTGATGAATTATAAATACAGTTCAATTGGATATTGATTTCAATTTCTGAACGAATAATCAATGAATAATTTTAAAATTGAAAATCAATTACAAGAGGGATATGAAGATCTATACATGGAAAGAGGGATAAATTTGTACAAGGCAAAAAGAATGTGTGGATCTATACAAGGTGTAACAACTAAGAAAATCAGAACCAATTTAAAAATTTTAATTTGGCTATTTCAGTGGATTTTGAATATTTAAAATAATTTATTCTAATTAATAACGACTAAAAATTCTTTTGGATCAAAATTATAGTGAACATATTTATTTTCATTATAAAATAAGACCTGAAATGCCGCGGTAGTTTGAAAATGTGAATTCGAACTTTAACTGACTGTACAGGATGCAAAATAAAACGGATTTTAGTGAAACCAAAAATATTTAAATAATCTTTTTAAGAATATCTTTCTAATGAATCTGAAAAATCAAAGTTTCATAGCGGGGGTCAAAAGTTATGGCTAAATGAATTTTCAGAAAGGTCGCTATGGAGTTTATATAGCCCTGGAAAATAGACATTTGCAAACGACCTCCGTTTTCGACGAAACCACTTTTGTTGGATCCGGGATGTCGAATTATTGTTAAATTCCAAATTCCACAATTTTCTGGAGTTAATATGTGAGCATGGCAAAAGAAAATGTGTTTGGTTGATTTCAGTCAAATTGGATCGAGCAGAAAATGGCCATTTTTCAAATGCTCTCCAAATTCGACGAAACTAGTTTTGTTAGGACCGCATCATCCAAACATAGCTAGATTTAATTTTCTGGAATTTTTGGAATCAATATGTGTCCCCGGCAAATTGAAATGTACGTTCAAATCCATATTTGAATGTTTTCTATTTTAATTAGAAGAAAATCTAACTGAAATAGTCGAATGATCTTACGAAACATATTCCATTGTGTCCGGAATAAGGGTATTTAGCTAGGGACGACAGTCATTGGATTTGAAATGGAGTCCATATGGACTAAGGGGTATTTTCGAATTTAAATAAATTAAATAATTTAATTATATGTGTGGACCAATGAAAATTCTCTAACACTTCATCGTTTCTGAAAACAAATCCCGATACCCCCTGCTCGAACGGCGACTCCCTTTCTTCACTTCTCCCCTCTTTTTCTCCTCAATCATTCAACGAAATCCAGTGCCACAGTAGAAGTTTTGGTAGAGATTCTCCTGAGCTTCACATCCATCTAAACCGCGCCCTCCATCGTCATGTGTAGCTCGAGATCCAACGCTCCAAAGTCGCCACGTTTCGACCTCAGCCGGAGCTCTGATCTGCCGTCGAGTTGGGGGTGGTGCACCTCTCCAGGAAGCTTATCTAAAGTTGTACAACGTCATATAGTCTGATCGTCCTCAAGCCCCAAGGATTTCACGAAAACCATTAACCTAATTTTGAACAAAACAGGCAGGTAACGGCCTTGTATATTTAAATTGATTTTAACAGTTTAAAACCGTAGCAAAGTGTGATTAACTTCTAAAAATCATATATTTTTCATTTATGGTCGAAATCCAGTGAAACAAGAGACATTGGACTCGTATGGACGTCTTCTACATTCTATAAGAGACCGGAGAATTTTTGAAGGAGTGGAACCCAATGTGAGATTTCTAAATTCAAAACGATATGGAATGGGGATGTATAAATTATATAATCGATGTATAAGTTATATAAGCGTTGTACACCTCATGTATAAGCGTTGTATAAATTATATGTGCGATGTATAAGTTATATATGCATTGTAGAAATCATATGTGCCTTGAATGAAATTGAAATGAAATTGAAATGAAATTGAAATGAAATGGAAATATATTTATATACGTATATCTATATATATATACTCCCCTCATCCACAGACCATGGACGATATGTATTGGTTGTGATTGTTTGGATTTGGGTTGACGTGAAATTTGGTTGATAAATGTGAATGGTTGATAATGATTGTTTGTGGTTAAAACAAAATGGGAATTGTTTATGGAAAAATCCATTGGGATATCAAAATGAATCGAAATATTTAGATTATTATAAGGATAAGCCCCTTAGGGAACGCCGCGAGGTGTAAGGTAGTGCGAGGAGCCGTACTCGGGATAGAGCCGGTTTTAAACCCCCTGCTGTTATGCTGCCGAAATTTTCTGAAATATTTTTGTGTTTGATTTATATTCATGTGTTGAAATATATATATATATATATGTGTGTGTGTGTGTGTGTGTGTGTGTGTTGGAAAAATATTCATATGACGGATATTTGTTTGAAAGATAAAAATAACATTTTTATCATGTATATGAAATATATAAAATATCCATGTTTGAAATAAACTGTTTTAACAGTAAAAATCACAGTTTTATTATATATATGAATCTCTAAAAATACCCATGTTTGAAATAAATTGTTTTAACAATAAAAATCACATTTTTATTATATATATGAATCACTAAAAATATCCATGTTTGAAATAAATTGTTTTAACAATAAAAATCACATTTTATTATATATATGAAGAGTTGAAAATAGTCAGGTGTTGAAATAAATATCTATTGGGAAAAAAATATTATTTTTATCAAATATATGAAATGAAAATGGTTTGGAAATCGAAGAACGGATTATATATATAATTAAAATGAAACGAATAATGACGCTGTAGTTCGTGTTTTGAAATCGTGATTTTAAACGATTATTACGGGTGATCCGACCGTCGGATCTGCCCGAAACTGAAACCGTTGGGTTCTCTTTGAAAATATCTTTCCAATGATATAATTTTGTAAAGATCGCCAAAATGGATTATATATATATATATATATATATAATTAAATTAAAACGAATAACGACGCTGCACTTCGTATTTTGAAATCGAAACTTTAAACGATTGTACCGGGAGATCCGACCGTCGGATTTTCCCAAAACTGGAACCATTGGGTCCGTTTTGAAAAGATATTTCCATTGATATAAAATTTGTAAAGATCCAACGGTTAGATTTTCAGATATGTGTAAATCAAATCTAAGGAAAAACAGCGCCATGGCCGCGTTATGGCCTGAAACGTCGTTTGAATAAATGGGCTATTTTTAAACAAATAAAAATAGCGATAAATCGTTGTAAAATATTATAAACGATATGGAATGGAAATAAACCGAATTTACTCGATTTATTGGAAATTTGATGGTTAAATGTGTTTGATGTGAAAATAACATTAATGAACTGAATTATGGATGTCAAATAATTTAACCATAGAAATGAATTGATTTGAATTCTAAATATACGTGAATTATTTGGAAAGGCCAAGTTAAATCTCATTTCAAATAATGGGTCAACGATTAGAAGTCGAAGATATGAAGGCAGTGCAAGACCGATGATCCTCACATCGAATGGATGGCTACTGATGCCATTGATGGGAGTTGCCTCGAAAGGGTTACAGTGGTGGTTGTCCGGACGTACTTGTTGATCGTTCGGATGGGCGACGACCTCTCTCCTGTATTGGACACGTGGGACGAAGAATAAGGTGCCTCCGGTTTCGTTCAGACCCAGAACGGACTTGTAAATGGATGTGTGTTTGACGTTGTAGATTGACAACGTGGCACATAGAGTTGCTGTGATCAAGGATTTTGTTGAAAAGAAGAGTCTTGTGGTTGATGATAAAAGCACGGCTTTGATATAGCTAGCTTTGTGTATAGCGTTAATTCATGAGCCTCTCACCCCGGTATGAACCAAAAACGGGAGAGGACTGCAGGGAGGGCATGCGTTTCCTTCTAGATAGGAGTGGTGTTTGTGTTTTACAAGCCCGGATGTTTTACTTATGTGGATGATGGATAGCGAGGCGCCTCGGTTATATCGGTCGGTCCGGGGCCGATAGTTTGGTCGGGATATGACCAGTTTACGCCCCATAGGGCAGGGAAACGCATTGTTCAGGCATTTTAATCCACTCCGTGTGGACCGGCCCTGAAGGTCCAAGGTGCAGTTGCGGCTGTTCCTGAGGCTTGGGCTAGACAGTCACGAAGCGGTAAGGACGATCACTTGCCTTGGTTCATGATGGAAATCCAATTTCCAAATACGACATCGTGCGGTTTTGATTGTAAACCTATATATGGCGACATGATATATGGTACCCATGCCGTCTATGATTGATACTTATGATTGAAAATGTTTTTTTGAATCATATAAACACTAGTAACAATATCAAATGCTTTTGTTTTATACGTATCAAGCACATTTTAGCCATTATAAGGTAAAACTCTGTCCTCCGGTTTGCGTTGCATTGTGTGATGGGAACTGAGTCTTATAATGGCTTCATTTTTGTAAAAAGCATTGCGATGTTTAAATGATTTACTTGTTTTGAGCATTGGCAATCCAATGGAGTAAACTCGTTCCGCGTTAGCGGCGTGATCCTGTGATTGGTCTTTTTTGTAAATAAGTTAAGTAGATTTCTCATACCAGTCCGATGACTGATTCGTAGTTTGTTTCACTTGCAAACTCGGGTGCCCTATTTTCTACACGGGCAGCCTTGTTTTCAGGTTTTAGCAGGCTCTTTCTAGATAATTATGGAGATGAACATGGATTCTATCACTTCTTTCTTTTTGTGTTGTTCAGCTCCTGTTATGTATATTATTTTTGATTCCGCTGTAGACATTTTATATCAAGCTGAACTGTATTTTGTACTAAGTATGATCCTATATATTGTGTAACTCTGATGATTATGTTTATCCAGTGTATTCTGTTGTACATTATCTGGTGTATTGATATATTTATGCTCTGCTATCATTTGTATATGTGTTATATTCCAAAGATTACCCTTGCCACCATGGAACGGGGGTTTGGTGTCGTCACACGTGGTATCGGAGCTTTGGTTAAGCTTAGTTATGGAATATAACATATTAACGAGCTCGTCAGAAATAGAATCAGTAGTATTCTATGAAGTATAACTCATTTCAGATAGGATCAGTAATATCCTAGAATGAGTGTAGCAGAATGAAATACACCCCGATAGTTGCATTTACATTCAAGTATATGTCTCTATGCTTTAAAATACCTTTTCCGTTGGCCTAACACTTTGTCTGCTATTTGCAGACATAGAAAAATGAGTGGTAGAAGCAGAAGAAGTAATCCTATGGTTCGATAATTTAATGAGCCAGTTGTGCTCCCACAGCCAGAATCAGATATGGAAGCTCTATTAAAGAGGTACTGAAATCTGGGTGGAGTACCATTCTTGGGCAATGAGTCCATTATTCAAACGCAGGCTTGGATGCATTCTGCTGAGAGGATATTTGAAGGTTTCAAGCTGAGAGATGATAAGAAAAGATTACTGGCATCTTGGGCACTCAAAGACAAAGCTTTAATCTGGTAGGAAACAGTTATTAAAGATAATACAGAAGTTAATATTACATGGGATGGATTTAAAGAAATTTTCAATGAAAGATTTATTCATCCAGAAGCAATTGAGCGGTTAAGTGATGAATTCTATTATCTGATACAAGGAGATATGACCATTATGGAATATCATTAGAAATTCAATGAACTTTCTCGTTTTGCACCGCATCTAATTCAAAATCCAAAGAGGAAGAATCTGAGATTTATTAACGGGCTTCAAAGAAAATACCAAAGTAGGGTAACTGCACATGTGCAACTTCCTTTTTCTAAAATGATATACATGGCTTACCAGTATGAAGATCTCGATAAGCAAGGTCTTCTTAGAGACGAAGAGGAATGTAGTTATAGTAACAAAAGGAAATTTGAAACTGATAGCTCATAGACAAGTACACAGCCTGAGGCATGTACAACATCTAGGGTCAGAAAGAAGCCTAGAGTCAAGAGGAAAAAGGTTAAATCTGAGAAAGAACCAGTAATGACTGCCATATGCCTTAACTACAATCAGAAGGGCCATTTGTCCAAAAAATGTAAATCTTTGAAAATGCGGAGAAAGAATGGATCTAAATCCAAGAACAAGTTTCAAGAGAATAGAAAATGCAATCTTTGCCATCAGTTTGGTCATGCAAATCAAGAATGCCAGCTGTTAAAAGGGACCAAAGTGGCTCAAGTAAATGAAGTGGCAGAAACTTCAGCACCTTCAGCTAGTCAGGGAAGGCCAGATGTTTTAGAAAGCACGCTTAATGTCAAAAATATTCCAGTTAAAGTACTGTTTGATACGGGCGCATCACGAAGTTTTATTTTGACTACGGTGGTAAAGAAATTGGATTTGAAACTGAAAAAGCTTAAAAAACCCATGACTTTCCATAATCCGGTTGGGGGTTCCCTCAATCTTAGTTGGATTTATGGGGTGTCTGCTTCTTTTTCCTGTTATCGGTTCCCTACTACCTCGATCGTCATGAATTTCACAGAATTTGATCTTATTATGGGATTGGATTGGTTAACCAAATACGAAGCGGAAGTTAACTGTGCAGAAAGAGTTGTTAAAGTTAAAACAAAGCTAGGATATATAACCATTCCATGTGAAGGTCCGAATTCGGATAGAAAAGACTTTTGGTCAGCTCTTGATGTTTCTCCTGCTCAAATAGAAAAGATTCATGTCGTTACGGAGAATATTCCGGTCGACGTAGAAAATATTCCTATCGTCAAGAATTATGCAAATGTGTTCGAAGAAGTTGTTAGCTTACCTCCGCGTAGAGAAATTGATTTCAAAATTTCTTTAATTCCAAATGCAAGGCCAGTAGTTCACGCTATTCGAAGAATGACCTTGAAGGAAAAAAGAAGAGTTAGACAATCAAACTCGACAGCTTGTATGGAAGGGTCTGATCAGACCTAGTTTCTCTGATTGGGGAGCAGCAGTGGTGTTTGTCCCAAAGTCAGACGGTACTCTCAGACTATGTGTGGATTATCGTGACTTGAATAAGCAGACATTGAAGAATAAATATCCATTGCCGCGAATTGATGGTTTGTTGGATCGTATGAATGGCGCACAAGTATTTTCACGAATGGACCTAGCTACAAGTTTCCATCAACTTCGTATTGCCGAAGAGTGTGTTCCATTGACAGCATTCAGATGTCCAGAATTATTCTACAAGTAGTTAGTAATGTCGTTCGGCTTATGTAACGCTCCAGCTTATTTTGTCGAACTAATGAAAAGGGTATTCAGAGAGGTATTGAATAAATTCGTATTGGTTTTCATTGATGACATATTGATCTTCTCTAAGTCAGAGAGCGAGCATGCAAAACATATGGAACAAGTGTTAGAGATTCTGAGAAAGAATGTTTTAAAGGAAAAAAATTCCAAATGTATATTCTGGCAAGAAGAGGTAAAATTCCTTGGCCATGGTGTATCAAAAGAAGGAATTTCTGTCGATCCCAGTAAGATCACAGCTATTCAAGATTGGAAGCAGCCAACTACTCCCACAGAAGTCCGAAGTTTTCTTGGATTGGATAGTTATTATCAGAAGTTCGTTAAAGATTTTTTGAAGATATCTAGTTCCTTAACGAAGCTTACTAAGAAACATTCAAGATTCAATTGGACTCCAGAATGTGAGACAGCTTTCCAAGAGATGAAGTTAAGATTGACAACTGCTCCAGTGTTAACAATTATTGATGGCAATCAAGACTTGAAAGTCTGGACGGATGCTTCTAAAGAAGGTCTTGGTGCAATATTAATGCAAAGAGGCCAAGTAGTCGCTTATGCTATGTAACACCCCGTAAGTTTCAATATTAATGTTCACAAATTAAAGAATAATTAATCTCATGTGTGAGAATTAAGGGAAACGGGTTGCGCCATTGTGTTCATTTCGGAATTCTGGTTGAGATAGAGTACGAATTTGCGTGAGTTGGACTTCGTATGAAGAAGTTATGGCCATCGGAAGTTTCACTAAAATTCAAAACAGATTTCAAAATTCAAATTTCAAAGTCAGGTGGGCTAGGCGGGAAATTTCCCGCCATGGGCTAGGTCGACTAGGGGGTTGACCTGGGGGTCGACCTACCCACACAGATCGACCAGGGGGTCGACCTGGGGATCGACCTGCCCCTAGGCAGATTTGTTTGATGAAAATTTTCTGACTCTTGGCTGAGTCATTAGGGCTGACTTGTCACCCTATCTTGACTGAATGGCTATGGTTCATTCTAGGTTGATCGGATGGCCTAAATTAATACTAAACTCTATAAAAACACATGTAGACTCAAACCCTAAATTCAAATAAAAATCAGAATCATGGCCTCCATGCTGTCACCTTGCAACCTAGAATAGCCGCCACCAATTAGAGAGGAAGAAAAGCAAATCAATTCAATTCTAATCTAAACCACAACAAATTGTCTTCTTCAAAGGAAAGCTAAATCAGTTTCAGAACTCAGATTTCAGAACTCAAGACCTTCTTTGAGTTGTGAGTTCGATTTCTTTAATAAGATAATTAACAATTTAATTTGGTTGAGTTATGATTTGGGATTATATGGTTATGTTGTGAATCATTGACCGTTATGTTATTATCTATGTTGTAAATCTGTTATGCTACTATCCATGTTGTTATTATCTATGTTGTAAAGCTGTGATGTTATTTTGTAAATCTATGTTAATTATTGGCTTATGTACAATCAATTCATATGCTAGTTTGGTTATGTTTGTGGAACTAATTCATGTGTTAAGACATATGTAAGTTTAACTTGATAATTCTACATACAAGTTAGGATGTTAATTGAGGCATGGATCATATGCAAGTTAATGAAAATTTTATATACAACCTTACATGTTTCATAACATCTATTTTATGTGTAACTTGGATCTAATGTTAGGCTATGACATGTGTGAGTTATATGCTAGTATACAAAATTCTATATGCTAGTTTACATGTTTAGATGCAAGTTTACATCCTACTTTATGTTGCATAAATCACCTATGCAAGTGTATATATATATATATATATATGTTTGGAGTATGAATCATGTAATGTAAGTTTGTGATTATTGCCTATGCAAGTTTACACCTTATGATTAGATCTATGACATACATGGTTTATGCAAGTTTGTGACTATTACCTAAACAAGTTTACACCTTTAGATTTAGATCTATGACATATGTAGTTTTGTGCAAGTTTGTGACTTTGGCCTATGCAAGTTTTAGATGAAGAACCTTATTCACACATGCAAGTTCACCCCTTATGTTTAGATCTAGTTTTATTCATATGTATGTTGTGATGCTTTCTCTTTATTCCATAAGTTAGACTATTTGAGTCTAACGTATATTTCACGTTAAACAAACGAACGTACAATGTGGGGCGAAGGGATAATATTAAAAGATTTAATATTGAGAATTGGCATAAATGCCTTAAATGGCATAAAATTAATTTGTGATGATAATTGGTATAATTTTACATACCACAAATAGATGGACATAATTGAGCCAATTATGGACATAGTTAAATTTGGAATTGATTGATAATTTGAATAGGGAAATTAATTCAAATTGGGGGATAATTAATTATGTGTAATTAATCGCCTAAGACACGAGGTTTGGCTCTTTTGTGGTGTAAGACTGCCCGGACCCGCCCGGCAAATCCAGCTGCCACAAATGCTAGTTTAATGTGAGAGGTCTTAGGCATAAATTAAATGCGTAACAGTTGTAAAGACATGAGGTTAGGCTCGTTTGTGGTGTAAGACTGCTCGGGCCTGCCCGGCAAATCCAACTACCACAAATACTAGTCTAATGTGGGAGGTCTTTACAAAGTTACGGGGTTAATGAATTAAGAAACACTTAACCAGATAAACATGTGGTGGGACATGAGGGTTAAGTGGGTGCCTTGGGTGGCTTGTGAAATACAATTAGAAACACCTAACCAAAACAAAACATGTAAGTGGACATGAATAAGAAGAGGGTTAAATGGGATGTACTAGAGGGGACCAAGCTTAGGTGGATAGCTTGTATCAAGTAATGGGGGACCATTTCAACCAGTAACCCATAAGTATCTTTTTGGGCTCGACCCAAGTCGAGGACGGGACACGCATACTGGGCTTGACTGTAAGAGGACAAAACGGGTTAGCGGTGGCAACACAAGTCCAACGGGTTCATTTGCGTGTGTGGGCCCGGGCTGGTAGGTAAGACGTTGTTGCATCGTGTAGGTATAAGTCGTGCATCGTTGGTGGTATCGGGTTGCCACTTTGGGGAGTGCTACACCCCACTGTGGGGCCTGCACGGGTATCTACGAGTTAGGGAGCCGATCACATGGGGGTAGTGGGTACACCTAGTGGAGATAGGGGCAGGCGGCACCTATGAAAGCAACTAGGGGTACACGAAACTACCATTATCATTATCAAAGTTTTGTAGGCAGGATCAACTTTTAGGGTGCTTAGAGTGGTGCAATGTAGTAATAATCTTATAGTGACTAGGTGCGCCTTTAACATTATTTTTGTTCATCTTATTTTCTTTAGTTTGCTCTGCCATACCCAATTGTTCACAGTCATTTCCTTATTTTCCAACTTATGCCTTAGCCTAGTTATTTTGATAATTATATTGTTAAAGTTATCACACTTTCCAGACTTTATGTTTGACCCCCTGTGTTTCCACCCCTTTTCTTCCTCCCCCCCAGGTGCTCAGGTTGGAACTAGCACCAGTGGAGCTTGATTTTGATCAGCTGTACCTCTTGCTTTTAGAAGTTGCTTGGATCGCTGAAGTAAAAGTTCAGCCTATCTTATTTATGGCTATTTTGTGTTGGGGTTATGTCTTTCAATTTATGTACTCTGATTTAGTCAAGATGGATATTATGTACTTTGACTCTGGTTTTTGATGATGTAATCAAATTTATGTGTCTGCCGCTGCAATGAATAAAATTTTAAATTTCTAAGTACTATTTATATCTGTCTTGTTGTTAAGTTTCTGTTCTATACACACTTAAAACACTCCATAGAAGTTAATGCATTCCCTTTGTGAGTGACATTAATGGACGTGGGGTGTTACACGTGGTATCAGAGCTGAAGGTTACCAGAACATATATGAATTTTGAAAAACTGTTTTTCAAAAGCACTTTTATAAAGAAGTACCTTCAAAAGTATGTTTTAAGGAAAGTATTTTCAAGACAAAAGCTTATTTTAGAAAGCATAACCCCAAGAGCCATATATCTTTCCTTCTATTCTTTTGTATTGAATCTTTCCTTTTTCGTTTCAGCATGTCTGGAATTCCTGAGATACCTGAGGGGATACCGATACTAAGATGGTTTAGGAGGTATTTGGAGGCTAGGGCCACCACCGCAGGTCCAGCAAATGCTCCTCCCCCTCCTCCTCCTCCTCGCGTCGATACTTTTGCAAAGATATGTAAGGACTTTCGGGCAATGGGTGGAAAACCTTTTCACGGGATGGAAACATTTGTTGAAGCATGAAATTGGCTAAAGGAGGTGGAAGAATTGTTTGGGATCTTTGAAGTGGAAGATGGAAGAAAGGTCCAGTTAGCTACCTGGCTAATGAAGGATGAGGCCTCGTTTTGGTGGGAGGTCACTAATGGAGAGCGTCCAGTTGATACATGGCCAGATTTCAGGCGTAGGTTTGAGGCAAAGTTTCTCTCACATGCTGAAGAAAATCTATACATGGAAAGGTTTTTAGCATTGAAGCCTGGGAATCTATCAGTGAAAGAATACGTCAACAAGTTCAATCAGTTGGCGAGATTTGGCTTGGACTTGGTGAATACACCCGAAAAGAAGGCCCTGAGATTTGTTAAGGGTTTGAATGAGCTGCTTCATGGGTTAGCTATGACCCACATCCCTATGGGGGCTACCTTTGAGAGACTAGTTGACATGGCGCTTATGCATGAAGAGGAGAAGGGCGCCAATGCTAATAAGGCACCCAAGAAGAAAGGGGATCAAAAGAAACCGCAACAGCAACAATAGAACAAGAAAGGTGGTAAAGGTAACAATGGTAAGGGAAAGAAAAGATGCTTTAACAGTGGGACACCAGGCCATCTAAGCAAAGATTGTAGGAAGAAAAAGAAGACTGGCTGTTTCCACTATGGCGAAACGGGACATCTTATTAAGGACTGCCCAAGGAAAGGGCAGAGGGCAGGGTCTACCTCGGGAGGACAGGTGCAGGCTCTCATGGCACCAGGGCAGGCAAGGGGGCAAGTTCAGGCTCTCGTGGTCCCACCGCTGCAAGAACGAGGTAGAGCGATTTCCATTGAAAGTTTAGTTTTTCTGTTTGATCATCTTGTCTGTACTTTATTCGATTCTGGCGCATCACATTCGTTTATCTCTACATCATTAGTTGAAACACTCCACCTAAATACTAGTTTAGTTACAGATCCCTTAGTAGTCTCAAATCCTATTGGTGGTTCGGCTCATCTTTTTATGATTTGTCGGGATTTGAGAGTGTTTATCTTGGGCGTTGGGTTTGAATGCAACGCCTTTGTTCTTGGCTTCATGGGCTACGGCTTGATTCTAGGTATGGATTGGCTAACTAGATACGAGGCCATCCGAGATTGTGAAAGAAGGGTAGTTAGATTGTTGACTCGTTGTGGAAAGACCCTTGATATTTCTTGTGACCCTAGAGGTCCGGTAATGCTTAGCTACCTAGAATCCCTTGACGCATCCAATGATGATTTACATTCTGTTCGTATAGTCCGTGAATATGTTGATGTCTTCGATGAGGTGAGGGGTTTACCCCCAAAATGTGAGATATACTTTCGAATATATCTAGTAGATAATGCAAAGCCAGTTGCATTGCCAGTGTGCCACATGGCTCCAAGAGAGAGAAGAGAACTCAGTAAGAAAGTGAAAGAATTGCTTGAGAAGGGGTTCATAAGACGTAGTATATCGGAGTGGGGTGCTCCAGTAGTATTTGCCACGAAGGCGGATGGGTCCCTTAGACTTTGTGTGGACTATAGAGAACTTAATAAGCTTACTAAGAAGAATAGGCACCCACTTCCGAGGATTGACGATATCTTCGATCAGTTAGTTGGCGCCTCAGTGTTTTCGCAGTTGGACTTAGCCACTGGTTTCCATCAGTTGAGAGTGGCTGAGGATAGCATAGACAAGACTGCCTTTAGGACTCCGGACGGCATATTCGAGTGGCTTGTGATGCCCTTCGGTTTAACAAACGCCCCCACATACTTTGTTGACTTGATGAGTAGGGTGTTTAGGGAGTACCTTAATAAATTCGTGGTAGTCTTTGTGGACGACATCTTGATCTTTTCTAAGAGCGAGGAAGAGCATGGCCTACATCTTAGGGAAGTGTTGGAGACCCTTCGAGCGCATAGCCTTAAAGCTAAATTTTCTAAATGTCACTTTTGGAGGAAGGAAGTGCAATTCTTAGGGCATGTGGTTTCCAAAGAAGGGATAGCTGTGGATCCCGCGAAGGTAGTGGCCATCCAAGATTGGAAGGTCCCTAAAAGTGCTACCGAAGTGAGGAGTTTCTTAGGGTTGGCTGGTTACTATAGGAAGTTTATTAAAGACTTCACAAAAATATCAGCCCCATTAACACGCTTGACGAAGAAGAACCTAGTTTTCACATGGGACGTGGATTGTGATGATGCGTTCCAACGTTTAAAGAGAGCTTTGACCACAGCCCCAGTCTTAGTGTTGCCAGATGGGAGTAAGCCATTTACCGTTTATACCGATGCTTGTGGGATAGGACTAGGCGCAGTCTTAATGCAAGAGGGAAGGGTAATAGCCTATGGAGGAAGGCAGTTGAGAGTGCATGAGAGAAATTACCCTACGCATGACCTAGAATTGGCCGCTATTGTTTTCGCGCTTAAGTCTTGGCGCCATTATATTCTTGGCGAGAAATTCGAATTGTTCACTGACCATAAATAGCTAAAATACTTGTTCTCTCAGAAGGACTTGAACTTAAGGCAGCAAAGGTGGATGGAATTCTTAACGTCCTACGATTTCGAGATAGCATATACCCCTGGCAAGGGTAACGTGGTGGCAGATGCCTTAAGTAGGAAAACGTTGTCCTTGAGTCTGTTGTTTGTTGAGTGGTGAAGCTTAGAGTTCATCTCTATATTTGACTTTAGACCTTCCATTGACTTTGTACCCGGTTTGCTAGCATCCTTAGAGGTCAGACCTACGCTTTTGGGACGAATTGGTGAGGCCCAGCGGGATGACCCACAGTTGGTTGAGTTAGTAGAGAAGCTCAAAAGGGGGGAGTCATCGAGCCATCTCAGTAGGTATACCCTAGATGATAAGATTTGGTTACGTAGGGATGGTAGACTTTGTGTACCACGGGACGAGAGTTTGAGGAAGACCATTCTTGATGATGCACATCGTTCGAAGATGACCATCCATCCCGGCAGGGACAAGATGTACATGGACATGAGATGAGTTTACTTTTGGGTCAGTATGAAGAGGGATGTGGCCGAGTTTGTCGCTAGATGCTCGGTGTGCCAACAAGTAAAAGCAGAGCAAAAGAAGCCCGGTGGGTTGCTTCACCCATTGGAGGTCCCACAATGGAAGTGGGAAAGTGTCTCGATGGACTATATTGATGGGTTACCAAGATCGAGGAAGGGTAATATGGGGATTTGGGTAGTGGTAGAAAGACTTACTAAGAGCGCACATTTCATTCCCGTGAAGAGTAAGAGGACTGCTCCATGGTTAGCCTCCGTATGCATTCGAGAGATAATTCGTTTGCGCGGTGTTCCTTCTAGCATAGTGAGCGACCGCAATCCTATCTTTACTAGCGAGTTTTAGAAGAGCTTGCAAGAGGCGGTAGGGACTCAATTATGTTTGAGGACCGCATATCATCCTCAGACGGACGGCCAGACCGAGAGGGTGAATCATATTCTAGAGGACCTTTTGAGGCTATGTGTCTTAGACTTCGGAGGTTCATGGGAGGAACATCTTCCTTTGGTGGAGTTCACATATAATAATAGCTTTCAGTCTAACATTGGTATGGCACCTTTCGAGGCTCTTTATGCACGGCCGTGTCGTTCGCCTACATGTTGGTGGGAATCTACAAATAAGATCTTGCTTGGGCCCGATATGATTAGAGAGACTTCGGAAAAGATCGATTTGATTCGAAGGAGGATGAAGACGGCGCAAGATAGGCAGAAATCTTATGTGGACAAGAGGAGGACAGATCTTGAGTTTGGTACTGGGGACATGGTCTTTGTCAAGGTGTCTCCATTACGGAATCTTGTTCGCTTTGGGTCCGTTGGGAAGTTAGCACCAAGGTTCATAGGGCCGTTTCCTATTAAGGAGAGAATCGGACAGATGGCGTATAGAGTGGAGTTGCCCGAGAGACTTAGTGGTGTACACGACGTATTCCATGTATCACATTTGAGGAAGTGTTTGCATGAGACTGCGGAAGTGGTAGAGCCGAGCTTGCTTAGAGGGGTGGAGATAGAGCGTGATGCGACGATTCGACGAGCTCCTACGTGCATTCTTGGGTCAGAGATTAAGAAGTTGAGGAATCGAGAGGTCAAGCAAGTCAAAGTGCAATGGGGAGATGATGAGAGAAACGCTACTTGGGAGACGGAAGAGAAGATGCGTTCATTGTACCCTTTTCTTTTCGAGGGTATGTCTTTTAATTTCTCCTTTATCGCTTAGCTTGTACTTGTTTTGTCTTTAGTATGTCCTCTCGCTAGTATCTTTGACCTTTAGATAGGGTAGTCCTATGGTTGAAACATGTGTTTGAGACATGTAATGTATGCTGGATGCATGTGGATGCAAGTGTTTGCTAGTGGTTGCTCGTGGATGCATATACACACACTTTAGGCACTAGATCGACTCAGTCACTTTCATATTGCATATTGCATATAAATGGATGTATTTAGTAAAATGAATGTACATTGAATGTGTGTATCATATGGATGCTGCATTTTGGTGAATGGTTGTGCACACATGTAGAAATAATATGTATCGATAGGATTCTTTCGCATACATAATGGACGCATGGCACTATCATGGTTTGCATTAAGGAGGTCAACTGAATCAGTAGACCGCCTGATTTTGCATTAGACAAAGAACATGTACACACACTTCTTGCATATGTTCATACAACATTAGGAATTTTATAAGGACAATGGATGCCTGTGTTTGATGGTTGAGTAGATGGTTGTTTGGATGTTAGAATATGCATTCTCCTTAAATTGGAGATTTCGGGGGTGAAATCCTTTAAGGAGGGGAGAATGTAACACCCCGTAATTTTCAATATTAATGTTCACAAATTAAAGAATAATTAATCTTAGGTGTGAGAATTAAGGGAAAAAGGTTGCGCCGTTGTGTTCGTCTCGGAATTCTGGTTGAGATAGAGTCCGAGTTTGCGTGAATTGGACTTCGTATGAAGAACTTATAGCCATCGGAAGTTTCACTAAAATTCAAAACAGATTTCAGAACTCAAATTTCAAAGTCAGGTGGGCTAGGCGGGAAATTTCCCGCCATGGGCCAGGTCGACCAGGGGGTCGACCTGGGGGTCGACCTACCCACACAGGTCGACAGGGGGTCGACCTTCCCTCCCAGGAAGATTTGTTTGATAACAATTTTCTGACTCTTGGCTGAGTCATTAGGGCTAACTTGTCACCTTATCTTGACTGAATGGCTATGGTTCATTCTAGGTTGATCGGATGGCCTATATTAATTCTAAACTCTATAAAAACACATGTATGCTCAAAACCTAAAATCAAATAAAAATCAGAATCATGGCCTCCATGCTGTCACCTTGCAACCTAGAATAGCCGCCACCAATTAGAGAGGAAGAAAAGCAAATCAATTCTAATCTAAACCGGAACAAATTGTCTTCTTCAAAGGAAAGCTAAATCAATTTCAGAACTCAGATTTCAGAACTCAAGACCTTCTTTGAGTTGTGAGTTCGATTTCTTTAATAAGATAATTAACAATTTAATCTGGTTGAGTTATGATTTGGGATTATATGGTTATGTTGTGAACCATTGACCGTTATGTTATTATCTATGTTGTAAATCTGTTATGCTACTATCCATGTTGTTATTATCTATGTTGTAAAGCTGTGATGTTATGTTGTAAATCTATGTTAATTATTGGCTTATGTACAATCAATTCATATGCTAGTTTGGTTATGTTTGTGGAACTAATTCATGTGTTAAGACATATGTAAGTTTAACTTGATAATTCTACATACAAGTTAGGATGTTAATTGAGGCATGGATCATATGCAAGTTAATGAAAATTTTATATACAACCTTACATGTTTCATAACATCTATTTTATGTGTAACTTGGATCTAAAGTTAGGCTATGACATGTGTGAGTTATATGCTAGTATACAAAATTCTATATGCTAGTTTACATGTTTAGATGCAAGTTTACATCCTAGTTTATGTTGCATAAATCACATATGCAAGTATGTATATTTATATATATATATATATATATATGTTTGGAGTATGAATCATGTAATGTAAGTTTGTGATTATTTCCTATGCAAGTTTACACCTTATGACTAGATCTATGACATACATGGTTTATGCAATTTTGTGACTATTACCTAAACAAGTTTACACCTTTAGATTTAGATCTATGACATATGTAGTTTTGTGCAAGTTTGTGACTTTGGCCTATGCAAGTTTTAGATGAAGAACCTTATTCACACATGCAAGTTCACCCCTTATGTTTAGATCTAGTTTTATTCCTATGTATGTTGTGATGCTTTCTCTTTATTCCATAAGTTAGACTATTCGAGTCTAACGTATATTTCACGTTAAACAAACGAACGTACAACGTGGGGCGAAGGGATAATATTAAAAGATTTAATATTTAGAATTGGCATAAATGCCTTAAATGGAATAAAATTAATTTGTGATGATAATTGGTATAATTTTACATACCATAAATAGATGGACATAATTGAGCCAATTATGGACATAGTTAAATTCGGAATTCATTGATAATTTGAATAGGGAAATTAATTCAAATTGGGGGATAATTAATTATGTGTAATTAATCGCCTAAGACATGAGGTTAGGCTCTTTTGTGGTGTAAGACTGCCCGGACCCGCCCGGCAAATCCAGCTGCCACAAATGCCAGTTTAATGTGGGAGGTCTTAGGCATAAATTAAATGTGTAACAGTTGTAAAGACACGAGGTTAGGCTCGTTTGTGGTGTAAGACTGCCCGGACCCGCCCGGCAAATCCAGCTGCCACAAATGCTAGTCTAATGTGGGAGGTCTTTACGAAGTTATAGTGTTAATGAATTAAGAAACACTTAACTAGATAAACATGTGGTGGGACATGAGGGTTAAGTGGGTGCCTTGGGTGGCTTGTGAAATACGATTAGAAACACTTAACCAAAACAAAACATGTAAGTGGACATGAATAAGAAGAGTGTTAAGTGGGATGTACTAAAGGGGACCAAGCTTCGGTGGATTGCTTTTGTCAAGTAATGGGGTTCTGTTTCAACCAGTAACCCATAAGTATCTTTTTGGGCTCGACCCAAGTCGAGGACGGGACACGCATACTGAGCTTGACTGTAAGAGGCCAAAACGGGTTAGCGGTGGCAAAGCAAGTCCAACGGGTTCATGTGCGTGTGTGGGCCCGAGCTGGTAGGTAAGACGTTGTTGCATCGTGTAGGTATAAGCCGTGCATCGTTGGTAGTATCGGGTTGCCACTTTGGGGAGTGATACACCCCACTGTGGGGCCAGCACGGGTATCAACGAGTTAGGGAGCTGATCGCATGGGGGTAGTGGGTACACCTAGTGGAGATAAGGGCAGGCGGCACCTATGAAAGCAACTAGGGGTACACGAAACTACCATTATCATTATCAAAGTTTTGTAGGCGGGATCAACTTTTAGGGTGCTTAGTGTGGTGCAGTGTAGTAATTATCTTATAGTGACTAGATGTGCCTTTAACGTTATTTTTGTTCATCTTATTTCCTTTAGTTTGCTCTGCCATACCCAATTGTTCACAGTCATTTCCTTATTTTCCAACTTATGCCTTGGCCTAGTTATTTTGATAATTATACTGTTAAAGTTATCGCACTCGCCCGACTTTATGTCTGACCCCCTTTGTTTCCACCCCTTTTCTTCCTTCCCCCCCCCTTGGGTGCTCAGGTTGGAACTAGCACCAGTGGAGCTTGATTTTGGACAGTTGTACCTCTTGCTTTTAGAAGTTGCTTGGATCGCTGAAGTAAAAGTTCAGCCTATCTTATTTATGGCTATTTTGTGTTGGGGTTATGTCTTTCAATTTATGTACTCTGATTTAGTCAAGATGGATATTATGTACTTTGACTCTGATTTTTGATGATGTAATCAAATTTATGTGTTTACCGCTGCAATGAATAAAATTTTAAATTTCTAAGTACTGTTTATATTTGTCTTATTGTTAATTTCTGTTCTATACACACTAAAAACGCTCCATAGAAGTTAATGCATTCCCTTTGTGAGTGACATTAATGGACGTGGGGTGTTACATGCTAGCCGTCAATTGAAGCCACATGAGAAGAATTATGCAACTCACGACCCTGAATTGTTAGCCATTGTGTTTGCTATGAAAATCTGGAGACATTATCTACTGGGTGAGAATTTCGAATTATATACTGATCACCAATCATTGAAGTATTTGTTCACCCAGAAAGATCTGAATATGAGGCAGCAGCGTTGGTTAGAATTTCTCGTAGCATATGATCTTGATATTTTTTATACTCCGGGGAAAGCCAATGTTGTGGCTGATGCGCTCAGTAGAAAGAATGTAATCATTTCCAGTTTTATAGTCACGCCTTTATTGATTGATAATATATCTGCTCTTCAGAAGGATGATCACTTCATTCAGAAGATCAAAGAGAGAAATCAGAAAGGTGAGGCCTCGAGTTTTCAGATTGATAACGATGGGATTCTGAGGTTAAAAGGCCGAATTTGTGTTCCAAACATATCTGAGTTCCGGAGAGAAGTATTGGATGAATGTCACAAATCCAAACTCAGTATCCATCCAGGAGTGATTAAAATGTATAATGATGTCAAACGAACTTTCTGGTGGAGATTTATGAAAAGAGACATTTCTTTATACGTTAACAGGTGTTCCACCTGTTAACAAGTCAAGAGCGATCAATAGAAACTCGCTGGATTGTTGCAATTGTTGGAAATTCCAGGTTGGAAGTGGGAACATATATCTATGGATTTCATAGATGGTTTTCCCAGAACCCGGAGAGGAAATGACAGTATTTGGGTAATCGTAGATCGTTTCATGAAGACCGCCCATTTTACACCAATCAGATCAAATAGAACTGCTTAGAGTCTGGCGTAGATTTATTTCAAAGAAATTGTTAAACTACATGGAGTTCCCATGAGTATCATTAGTGATCATGACCCGATTTTTGCTAGTAAATTCTGGGAAGCATTCCAAGCAGAATTGGGAACAAAACTAAACTTGAGCACCGCTTATCATCCTAAAACAGATGGTCAAACTGAGAGGGTGAACCGTATTCTTGAAGATTTACTACAGGCTTGTGTTATTGATTTTGGCGGATCATGGGAAGACCACTTGCATTTGGCTGAGTTCTCATACAACAACAGCTATCAAGCGAACCTGAAAATGTCACCATTCAAAGCATTGTATGGTCGACCGTGCAGATCTCCCGCTTGTTGGGTAAAACCTGGCAATAGACTTGTATTGGGACCTGATATAATCCGTGAAGCCTCAGACAAAGTCTATTTCATTAAGAAGCGATTGCAAATAGCTCAAAGCCGACAGAAGAGCTATGCAGACTCGAGAAGAAGAGATTTAGCATTTATTGTTGGTGACTATGTGTATTTAAGGGTTTCTCCGATGAGAGGAGTAGTCAGATTTAGCAAAACAGGGAAGTTGGCGCCCAAATTTATTGGTCCATTTCCTATACTTGAACGGATTGGAACTCACGCTTATAGGGTTCAGTTGCCCGATTGGTTGCCTAGAGTACATGATGTATTTCACGTGTCTTAACTTAGAAATCATGTGCATGATCCAGACCTGGTCGTGGAAGAAGCCGCGCAACAAGATTTGGAAATTACTCCAGAATTGGTTGTGAGAAGAGAGCTGATAAAGATTATTAGAAAAGAAACTAAAGAGCTGAGGAACAAGAAGGTTCACTTAGTCAAAGTGCAATGGAGTGGAGATCCGCGAGACTGTACTTGGGAAATAGCGGAGAGCATTAAGCAAGCCTATCCCAATTACAGGGTGGATATCTCTGATTAACTCTGGTGCAAGGTACATTTACCATATTTTTCATTTCCGTTTTGTTCTCTACTTTGCTGTACTTTCCTTTTCAGGGATGTAAATTTTTTAATTATATAGTCTGAATGATTTTAAAGGAGTATATGAATTAATTAGTATATTTTTTGAAAAGTTAATCAATAAATTGATTGTTGTTTGTGTTGTGTGATTAATAATTTGATTAATCATATTATTGGGATGATGGTTAATCTAATCAATAAGAGAATGAATGGTAAATTTATGCAATTGAATCAAATATTGGACTGATTTGAAATTAGAAAGAAATACATGCATGTTCATTATATATGTTTGAACAGGTAAATGGATTTGCTATTTAATAAAGAATTTATTTGCGTGCCCGACAAATAGGTAAACCTTAATGAGTTGGATGCGCAATTTTATTATTATATCAACTCCTGTGAATGCCATTGGATGCAGAATGCTGGCTGTTCTACGTGGAATAATAAACATCGCCATAGGATAGTAACAATTAATTTTGAACTACACTACATGGCATAATTCTTCAAGATAACATACTTTATCATATACCACATAAGCATTTGGAGCTTATGTGACGAGGTTGAAGATTTACCATACGAGCAAGAGGCTTGTATGGCGATGACTATATTACAGGTTGAACCGAAGACTGATATGGACTATATAAAATATAGCAGTAAATTTCCAGATTAATAAAAAAACCCACACCGGGTCTGGAGATGACAATAAACACGTCTCTCTGGTCATTAAGGCACAAAAACCATTTATAGAGTGACGAGAAATTATTCTCTGGAGTTATGATCTATACACACTCCCATATGGACACCGGAATATATCACTATAAATATGTGTATGCTTTTTAGGATTTATTGGGTACCTAATACGGCCTAATAAATTTCCAAACCCCTCCCCGTACAAAGGAGATTATGGCGAAATTTTTCGAAAATTTAGAATGTTAGCCAAATTTTTGAAGAACTTGAAAATTCTTCGAAACTAAAAAGTTGAAGAATGGAAGCCCGAATGAAAGTTGAGTTGGTTAATTAAACAACTTTCAGCTTCGTTCCTTTTCGGGGACGAAAAGATTTTAAGTGGGGGAGATTGTAACAACCCGGAAAATCAAAACCAATTTAAAAGTTTTAATTTGGCTATTTTAGTGGATTTTGAATATTTAAAATAATTTATTTTAAATAATAACGACTAAAAATTCTTTTGGATCGAAGTTATAGTGAACATATTTATTTTCATTATAAAACAAGACCTGAAATGGCGCGGTAGTTTAAAAATGTGAATTCTAACTTTGACTGACTGTACAGGATGCAAAATAAAACGGATTTTAGTGAAACAAAAAATATTTAAATCTTTTTAAGAATATCTTTCTAACGAATCTGAAAAATCGAAGTTTCATAGTTGGAGTCAAAAGTTATGGCTAAATGAATTTTCAGAAAGGTCGCTATGAAGTTTATATAGCCCGGGAAAATAGACATTTTGCAAACGATCTCCGTTTTCGACGAAACCACTTTTGTTGGATCCGGGATGTCGAATTATTGCCAGATTCCAAATTCCATAATTTTTGGAGCTAATATGTGAGCGTGGCAAAAGAAAATGTGTTTGGTTGATTTCAGTCAAATTGGATCGACCAAAAAATGGACATTTTTCAAACGGTCTCCAAATTCGATGAAACTAGATTTTTTGGGACCGCATCATCCAAACATAGCTAGATTTATTTTTCTGGAATTTTTGGAATCAGTATGTGGCCCCGGCAAACTGAAATGTATGTTCAAATCCATATTTGAATGTTTTATATTTTAATTAGAAGAAAAACTGACTGAAATAGTCGAATGGGCTTACGAAACATATTCCATTGTGTTCGGAATGGGGGTATTTAGCTAGGGACGATAGTCGTTGGGTTTGAATTGGAGTCCGTATGGACTAATGGGTATTTTCGAAATTAAATAAATTAAATAATTTCATTATATGTATGGACCAATGAAAATTCTCAAATACTTCATCGTTTCTGAAAACAAACCCCGATACCCCATGTTTGAACGACGGCTCCCTTTCTTCTCTTCTCTCCTCTTTTTCTCCTCAAGCATTCAATGAAATCCAGTGCCATAGTAGAAGTTTTGGTAGAAATTCTCCTTAGCTTCACATCCATCTAAACCGCGCCCTCCATCGTCGTATGTCGCTCGAGATCCAACGCTCCAAAGTCGCCGCGTTTTGACCTCCATCGGAGCTCCGATCTGCCGTAGAGTTGGGGGTGGTGCACCTCGCCGGGAAGCTGATCTGAAGCTCTACAACGTCGTATAGTCTGATCATCCTCAAGCTCTACAACGTCGTATAGTCTGATCATCCTCAAGCCCCACACGAAGTTTGTTTTATTTCTTTTTGGGATCCAAGATTATTTTGATGGATTATTATAAAACAAGTTCACATCATGTTTATGATTCAAAAATCCTTTGGGATTATCAGAGTTTGAATTTTCAAATAGATTCTTTCCAAAGCAGTTTGAAGGATTTCTAAAATCATTTGAATTTTATTTTCCAAAAACATCATTTCTCCCAAAACCAAGACCAAGTTTATTTCTAACAAAAAATTGGTTTTTCAACAAGATATTCAAATATTTTTCACTGGTTGAAAAACGTTTCAAACTCAATTCAAGATTGCTGATTTTGGATTTAAGATCAGAATTTTCTTTAATCAGATTTGAACAACGATTAATGTTGATCTTCCTCCTTTCAGTATCATCCTGTTTCAAAATCAAATTTTCGTTTTCAAGCATTTTAATTTTGGTCTTGGATTCAAATATCTCTGATTCAAATTTAATTTGTTTTTCAAATTCAAGGTTCTTGAGATTTTCAATCTCTTTTTCAAGCTCATTCAAAATCAGATCTATTTCCAACAAACTATCATTTTCAGCAATTTCATGTTTGGAATTTTTGATAGTCGTAAAATTTTTAAATTCCTTTTATAAAGAATTGTTTGCATCTTTCAGCTCAATCTCGTTATCTTTTAGAATCAGAATTTCTTCTTCAAGTCTTTGAATGTTATTATTGAGATGAACGAGATCAGAGTTTAATTTCAAATAATTTTCACAATCAGAATTTTCTAATTTTATGACATTTGTAGATTCTGATTCCAAACAGTTAATTTTGCTATTCAACGTGTGATTTTTAGATTTTAAAGATTTGTTTTTACGACGGAGATTATCAATGATTTTTATTAAATCAGTACCCATATATACCAAATCTTCATATGGGAAACTTTCAGTTTCATTGTCTATTGACTCTCCATCGCCTAATCCACTTGAATTTTCATCTATTTATTCTTCCGAGCACAGATCTGAATATGAGTTGATCTTCTTGGGTTTTGAGTTGCTGTTGTCAATTCTTCCATACCTCGTATCGAGAGTATTCCATATTTCTTGCGTAGTTAAACAATGGGAGATAAGGCTATACTGAACATCATCAATATAAGAATATAAAATATGAATAGCACGAGAATTAAACCCAATATCATATCTACTAATCATATCACCATTAATAACAGTATCCTAACATTTAACATCAACAGGTTTTAAATATAACTCCATTTCAAATTTCCAATTTAAAAAATCTGTACCATTAAAAATAGATGGAATACGACTGGACTGACTCTCAGAGGACCGACAACTAGGATGACCCATTACTCTAGAGCTAAACAAAATACCTTCTCTGATACCACTTATTGGATCTAGA
Source organism: Allium sativum (assembly GCA_030737875.1). Lineage (NCBI taxonomy): Eukaryota > Viridiplantae > Streptophyta > Magnoliopsida > Asparagales > Amaryllidaceae > Allium > Allium sativum. Next base: position 627,451,946 of record CM060916.1, read on the forward strand.
TTAACCCTAGAGGGGGGTGAATAGGGTTTATTACAGTTTATCGAGATTTTTAAAAACAATCATAGCACAGAAATCAGCAGGGAAATAAATGTAGTAAATAAATAATACACAGATATACCCAGCTTCGGCAGACTCTGCCTACTGCTGCATTCACTAAGGTTTCTACTATGCATTAATAACAGATCCCGCTTACAGACCCTGTAAACTCGCACTCCCTGCTCCTGTGCTAACCCTACGCTCAAAACCCTAGACTGACTGATATCCCCTCGACCAGATTTTCCCGTATTACAAACCTGTAACACGTAACCCTAGATTTTACAGACTCTAGTAAACTGCCAGCTAAACACTAACTGGATTTCCTAGTTTTTTACAGACATTAGAAAAACTGGTCGAATGGTTTACAAAAAAATACAACACAAAATAAAATTCAAAACACAAAGCCCTAGTCTTTTAAACCCTAGAAATAAAAACATTAAGGGTTATCCCCTTTTATAATATAGTCGTCCCTTTGTTAATCCCTCTCTTAAAAAAATGTCGGCTGCTGAAAATAAGACTAGGGTTTGCTTCCTTGCTCCAAATCAACTCGCGATTGATTGCTCATGAATTAATCCTTGATACGTTGATTCTCTATGCTCCTGTTTTTCGGATTTGGAGGACTTGCGATCGAAGAAATAAAGTGAGTAATTTAAAAGGATTTTTCTTGTTGCTCTTCAGGTTTTTTGGTTTTATTTTTTGATCTCTATAAAAGGCCGATGATGAAATGGTTGTTAACATAGGATAATTAAATCCTATTGCTTCTCTGATTTCCTTGTATGATTTGGCTGATTTGCGTTTTCCTCTTTTGACTTTGCCTTGAATTGCTTGACTGAAATAATGGATTTTCCTGGCATTGATATTGCGTGGATTGTTTGATTTATTTTTGGAAATGAATGATTCACTGTCTCTTGAACAACTGCCATGAATTTGGAAAAGAACCTTGCCAAAAACATCTGTTTAGACCTGGAAACAAACTTGAAATTGTTTTCTTGCTCCTATCATGATTTCAGGAATGTTTTGAAACCTTACCAAAGATGGATTCTACAATTTTATTAAAACAGATGCCAACAAATCTTTAAATTGTTCATGCTAAAACACTTTCCAGTTTTAACCATTGCCCAAAAAAGACTGATTCTTTGATTCATTGTTGCCTAGCATTAAAACTTGAATAGCTTGTGAACATGGATGACTTTCTGAACAGATTTATGGAAAGAATAAAATGCTTGCCAAATATGCAGACATTAAACCATTTCTCTTACTGTTCTTAGACAGAAATGTTTGCATGGCATTTAGTATATTCATGTGTATGCCGTTCTATTTGCTCCTCATTTATACTGTTGCCAAATGAAAATTTTCCTGATTGCTTGCATGCTGATTCATCCATGCTGCTGCATATACACATGCTTGTTTTGAATTCATGAAGTCATGCTATATTGAACCATGTTGAACAGAATTTGTGCACATCACTGCACTTGGTTATGCTGTGTCCTTTCGCTAAGTTTCTTGGAATATGCTGCTTTATTACCACTTGGTTATTTACTTGGATCTGCAAGAACTTTTGGATATCCATTTAAACTGAGCCTGTATAGCTGCTTCATATGTTCTTGTGCATGTCCACATATCCCTGAACTTTGTACATATGCATGTCCATGCTGTTTGCCTCGTTGCACTTGAATTGTCGAACCATTTGCTTTGCATTTGTGACCCTTGTGCACATGAAACTGAACTAATTTTGTTGCTCGACCCTTGAATTGTGCTCTGTCCAGTTGTATCTTTGTATTATGCTTTGGTCATGTTGTAGCTCCATCATGTACACACCTGTTTGTAACTCCACGTATATGCATTTCTCCAATCTTAAACTCATTCTTGAAATACTGTTGATTTGACCATGACTGTCACCATATCTATGCTGTACAGTTTTGTGCACCAAACATGCTATGTTGAACATTTTGTATACATGCTGTCTTGACCTTGCTTAACCATATGTATCACCATGCTTCACCAATGTGTGTAGAGCTAATCCATTGTGAGCTTGTTCATCGGGCTTATATGATATGTGCACATCTACTTGTACTTAATGTGTAGAGACTTGCTTGTTCACTGAAATGCACCATACATATGTACAGATGCACTATACTCTGCTGCAACTTGATTGCATATGCTGATTTGAACCATATTTGGGCTGTTTTGAACAGAGAGTGATTTGCCAACTAAAATCACATGTTTTTTTTTGCATTTTTCCATTATTTTTGACTTGTCGCATTTGGCACTTTGTTGCCTCGACCATTCTGCTTTGTACTTTGAGATGTGTTGACTTTGTTGCTCGACTCATGGACTTGCTGGTTTGACTCTGTCTTGCACATTTGAGTGTATTTATGCAAGCTCGACCATGTCTATATAGCTTGAGTTACACTGAGTCGAGTTGGTCCACGTGACTACTCCTCAGTTGCTCGCTACTACATTCTGATTGGCAAGGCAGTGCACACGTGTATATCTATACACGTGTGCATATGCAGCCATCAGACAATATTTCATGTCCTTGTACTATACATATACACACTGACTAAACACAGATGAATCAGATCAAGTCATGAAAAATGATGAGAAACACACCAGAAATCTGAGGCAAACAAAATTTTAAAAAAATAAAATTTCCATGTGTTCATTTTTTTTATTTCTATTGCAGTGTACTGTGTGTGTGTTTCATGTATGTGACAGGTATGAAGACTGGACTAACTGAAAGTTGTGAAGACAAAAGACTGAAGACAACAAGACAGTGTTGATGTGTATATGAGTGAATGAATATATATATATATATATATATATATATATATATATAACTGAGTGGAGTGTTGTAGAGAGGAACTGTGTACTGAAAAAAAATGTATTGAAAAGTATATGAAATTGTATATCAGTGGATATATACAAATAGTGGAATTGTAAATCTGTACTGTTTTAAATATTGAAATAAAATATTATATTTAAACAAAATACTGTATAGGTATTTGAATGTCTGTCCAGTTGTATTTTGTTTATATATAAATATTATATCCTTGTCAGTGATGTATATATGATACAATACAATAACAAACACATTTAAGATAATATATAAATATTATATTCTTGTCAGTGATGTATATATGAAACAGTACAATAACAAACACATTTAAGATAATATATATGTGGTTGTTATCATCAAACAAAAACCATATAATTGTGTATACGACTACGTCATATGCAACACTATGATCCATTTATTCAGCAACACAAGCAATTTAGGTCTATTATGTAGCATATCCATCCAAAAGGAGAAACAAAAATGATTGGTGGGCTATGCTCAAAATGAAAGCTTGGTATACATTCGATGAAAACATCTTGAATGATCAAGCTTATCAAGAAGACATTGATCATATCATTGAATTCACCATGGAAAAAGAAGGTGACTTTGGACCTCTTAATGACGGCTCTCAGATTATGGAAGTTTTTGATGCGGATGAAGAAGATGATGATATAATTATAGACCTTGAGAGTGAAAATGAAAGCTCAGAAGATGAAGAATTAGATGTTGATGGAGAATGATAGTTGATAAGTCTGTTAACATTTGTGATCGGGAAATTTGATGTTTTGATTGTTTTCATTTCTCTGTTTATATTTCTAGCAAACTATTGTTTTCATTTCTCTGTTTGTATTTCTATTTCTGTTTATGCAATTTGCAGAAAATGAATGCTATTACAGAATATTTCTATTTCTGTTTATTATTGAAAGTGTGTGTTGTTTAATTTGTATTTACTATTTCCCTTTGTTTTTCAATCCAACCCATTGCTATAACACGGCATGTAAGTATCATTTAGTTTGGTATTTACTATTTGACATGAAAGTGTATGTAGTTTTAATTTGGTATTACTGTTTCCCTTTTGTTTTTCTATACGACAAACATTTAGTTGGTTGGCAATGTGTTTAGTGGTTGTTTACGTTGTTAGCATAAATTTATGCTGCATTGACATATTGATGACTAATAGAAACATGGGTACATATCCAGGTAAATGAATAAATAAACATAATTATCAACATTACATTTTTCTAACTAAATCGTATCATTTTTTTTCTTTCAATTACTTTGTGGAGGTGTTACTTATATACAACAATAGAGAACATACTTACAATTGTTTAGAATATAATGCCTGTTTATATTATGACTATTTAGAATATAATGCTTTTTTATGTACAGAATATTATGATGTTTAGAATAAAATATTATTGATAGATATGCTTATGTGCCTATTTCTAAATATTTCATTTTATAATATGACTGTTTCTAAATATTTCATGCATGATTGATAGATATGGTTGGCGCTACACGTGGACATTTATATGCTTCCCAGGAACATGAGAAAGGAAAAGTGAGAGGACGGGGACATCCTCAACTTATTCGGTCTAACTCTACCACCTAATCATACAATTACCATATCCTCGAAGTAAATTCAAAAATGTAGCTTCCATCGTCTTCTCAGCAATCAAAACATCAGCTTGTTGGCAATGAAGATAACGTCCATGAGCTACAAAAAACTGTCGAGGAGATGTGCGTCGAGCTTGAGAATGAGAGAGCAGAACGAGCAAGACTCTCAGAACAACAGAAGGCAGATAAGGAGACCTTTGAAACACAACTGGCACAGGTGATGGCAATACTTAAGGATCAAGATAGAGTTCACATTCGCCTTCGCCTGATATTTCTCATTCACTCGCACCTTTGCCATCGTCAACTACGTAGTTTTATCAGTATGTTAGGACTTATTTTGTAGTGATGTGGTTGTACTACAACTATGGATATAATTGTTATTTTGATAGTTATGGGTTTTTGTACTGTTGTGATGGTTACGGGATGTATGTGGTTAAAATTCACACCATATGAATGATTTTGTTGTTCGTAATTCAACTTGGTGCGCAAAATGAAGGATTACAGATGTTTTTTTATGTGATATGTTAATATTATCGACGTTGCGTTGTGGCTTATGATACAGTGTTATATTTATGTGGATGGAAATTTTATATTGTTTTTTGGCTAGCTTTTTATATCAGTATCTATAGTCAAATAATATTAATTCATAAAGCTAAAAGGAGAGGATGGTAAAAACAGGTATTGCCATATCAGAAAGGGAATAGTGACATATTAGTAGCAAAAGAGGAAAGCTAAATAAAACGTTGACAACGTCCTGTCGTTAATTCTTGTCTAATTTGAAAGCGTTTACTGTCGAATTACCAACAAAAAATGAAAATTAAATTTATCCTAATTTAATTTCCATCGCTAATCCTTTGCTAAATTGTAAGGGTTTTCGGACAAAAAAACCGAACCAGTTTTTTTGTCAAATCTTGTTGTCACTAATCCCTTGGCAATTAGTAAGGGTTTACCAACACCTTTTGTAAATAATATTTTAATATAAATTAATTATCCGTCGGTAAATAGTCAGTATATAAATTAAAATAAAATTAATAAATAAAATTTAATTTTTATTATATAATTAGTAAAATGACGGAAAACTCATGCTAAATTTCATCGCAAAATCTGACACAACTACCGTTACGGTTTTTACTGACCACCGTGTTATACAGGAAATTTCTCGCTGAGGCCAATATAGCGATGAATTAGAAGTGGATTCGGCTATAGCTATATGCGGTTTTTCTTGTAGTGTTATAAGGTAAAATTCTCTCCTGTGGTTTGTGTTGCATTGTGTGATGGGACTTGAGTCTTATAATAGCTTCATTTTTTGAAAGCATGAATTTTGAAACCTTTGAATCTTGGTTGATAATTGTCTGATATGGGTTATGGTTTTGTTATCTAGTTTTTAAACTGGTTATTTAAAGCCTGATTCAAGTGTGTGTTTCAGGAAAAGAGGTGGATGAAGAGTTTCAGTTGATCTCGGAAAGCTGGAGTTCTTCATCAGATGGCAAGACATACTATATTATCTATACTTGGATGTATATGGATTGAGAATGTAAGAATGTGTTTAACTCAATGATAAATGTTTTTCTAGTTGTAAAAGTTTCCGCTATAAAGTTATATATTGAATATTATATTTTGTTCTATTCCGCTGTGTTTCGCTCTGAAAAAATCTCGATGAATCGAGTTTGCAACATTTGATATTGCGGTACCCAAACACTGTGGATGTGTTAAGTATCTACTCTCGGAAGTCAGAAATTTGGTTTATCGTAGGACCTTCCTAGGATGCTTGCCTTTAGAAACGGAATTTTGTGGTTTATAGTCGATTCAAAGGACAAGGATCTGCGGGTTGTCTCAGTTGATATCAAAGCTTTGGCTAAGATATAAACCTTAGCTCTACAGAGTAAATACTCGTCAAAGATAGGAACAGTAGTATCCTAGGAAGAATAACTTATCAAAGATAGGATCAGTAGTATCCTAGGATGAGTTACTCATTATAGATAGGGTCAGAGATACCCTAGAATGAGTTGAGTGAATTATATATATAAGAGACGTATTTGTAGCTTGGATTTTCAAAGTAATAAGTATTTTGATTAAAAAAAATAAGTTAAAATTTGAAAAGATAATCAACTGATTGATTGTTGAATATGCTATAGTGTAGCTAATTTACCTAATATAAGGATAGTGATCATGAACTTAAAAAGTTAGATTATGGTAAGTAAACGGAATTTTTGGCGATTTTGGACAGTCGATAAATTCTGACACACATTATATCTAAAGTTATTAAAGGAGGTTATATTCACAATTTTGGACAGTAGATATACACTAAATCATTTGTTATCTTGATTAGTATAAGTTTAATAGTGCTAGTTTAACTTCTTAACTGATTAGAAACTCTTTGTATATTTGTAGAGAGGTAGGGGTAGAGGGATGAGAGCTGGGGGTAGGGCAAGCAATTATCTGCCCTTCAGTACTTTGCATGGTTTCGGGAGCCTTCGCCCTCCTTTAGTTCTTCTTAGGAAGATATACTCAATAGCGATTCTTCCAACACATTTGGACAGGACAGCGTTGACGAGTACCTTTCGGATGCTAAATCAGCTCTCCGAACGATGGAGGTCATTGATTCTGAGTCGAGTTCTGCACCGACACTGCAGAGTCCGACTCTGCACGGCTTGAGGAATCAGGCATCTATGCTGACTGGATGATAGAAGATGATGAGGTAATGGAGATTCAACCACCTGCCTCACAAATTGTACTTGATTATGTTCCCGAGCTGATCCACGAGGAGCTGGCACTTCCTGTGGGACCACCTCCATAGATAGACGAGTTTAAGATTGACCTAGCACCATAGTTCGACGATGAGGTCGAGGTGGAGATAGATCTTGATGATGAGTTTGAGGATGAGATAGAGCTAGCAAAAGAGGGTGATGATGAGGTTGACCAAGGCGGTTATGACGCCGACGATGTGGAAGAATTCATGGAGAATGATCCCGATGCTTTTGACCTAGATCAGATTATGATTCCTGGATGGGACGGGTGGGATGACCCGAAGTCGGATGATGAGTTTGATCGGGAGCCCGAGGAGATTACAACCTCAGGACCCTCGGTAGATGGCTCCGACGACTGGTAGACAGTCGAATATTAGATAGTTTCATTTTCGGATATATATATATATATATGTATGTATGTATGTATGTATATGTATGTATGTATGTATGTATGTAGTATGTATACATAGATGTTAGCTTCGTTTTGGTGTAGTACAGGCAATCACATACATTTTGGAGCATGATACCATTTTGTATAGGCCACCTCAAGTACATAGTATGTGCTCAATTGGTCGATATAGATGCATATACATCTCTTATACCTTAAGTATCACTATACATTGGGTATACGTTATGTTTATGATATCGTTGATATTTTAGTTATGTTATGTAGAAAAAGATGTATGAAATGAAATGGCATCTTTAGTTATATATATACTATCTCAGTCTCTGTACTATGTTCTTTGCTTATGTATTCTTTCATTTTCGAGGACGAAAAGATTTTTAAGTAGGGAAGGATGTAACAAACTGAAAATTTAGAACCAATTTAAAATTTTGAAAAATCAAGTTTTTGAGAATTTAAAATAATTAGGTACTGGATATATACACTTATTTTTAAATACAATTTCAAAAAGTATACCTGTCAAATAAGTTATTTAAAATAGTTTTATTAACTTATCAGTTCAAACAATTTTCATCAGAAATGAAAATTTGACACTACTCATCGATTTTGGGAAATTTTGAGATTTCCGATCGTATACAACTTATAAGATAGTCAGAATAAGGTTATTTGATTTTTAAGATGATAAGCAAGAATAATCTTTTGAAAAATAGATAATTCAATACTGTTTTAGAAAGCAAGAAAAATGGACATTTTGAAAATGATCTCGGAATTCGATGACACCAATTTTATCGAATCCATAACGTTGAAAATGTTAAGATTCCAAATTTCAAATTAATCAGAGATAGTGTGTGAGCGTGCGTAATGTAAACGCAAGTTGAAGAATTCAGCTATAATTAAATAATAAGATATGGTAAGACCATTTTGCAAACGGTCTCCAGATTTGATGACACCAAGACCATTAGAACAGTATCTAAAAATTATAGTAGGGTTTCGAATTTCGTAACCATCTGAACTAGTATGTAATTATATGAGTAATAAATGCATAGATTAATTTCAAAGCATATTGAATTAAACGATTTAATTAACTGGTTTTAAGCGAATAAATAATATTTAAAAATATAATAAAAATATTGTTGTCTAATGTTGTGAAAATGTTTTTAGAACATAAATTAATTTCTGTAAGCATTAATATGTCGATGTACAATGTCTATTAGCGTAATAATTTATATAAGGACCAATAGTCAATTACTGCTTTTTTTTTAATTAATAAAAATAATAAACAAAATATATTTTAAATTTTGTTTAGATATTCTCCAAGAGCACGAAAAAGTGGTAAATGTGATCGGAAAATATATTGGATATTGTATGTGTAGTTATGTAAACAAGTTGTAGGAATGTTTTAAACAAATTAGCTTATATCTTCATTTGCCTACAACTATTCATTTAGGAATAAGTGTGTGTTTATGTTGAGGTGCCACCTATCTAGGCCACCATCTTGCGGTTTCTCCGTTCCTCCCTAGCGCCGACACCTCGGTGATCCACGCCTCCGTTTTTTCTATAAAAGGAGCTACCTTCTCATTTTCCACTTCCTTTCTTCCATTCTCCTTCTCCTTCCTCAATTTTCTCCCCTCTCCTCCTCAAACCCGCCAGCCTCCCCCTACCCTAGCCACCGCCGGCAGCCTCCTTCCTCCCCCACGTCAGCATGTAGCCCCACTTTTCCAAGTGGACCTTATACCTTTTTTAAACCCCTTCTCTACCTTAAGCACCTCATTTTCTACCTCCTACACCCAAAAATCCACCCTCTCTACCCATTTCGAACCCATGCCAGCGCCTACCCAGGCACACTAGCCACATTAGCAGCCCCCTCTAGCACTTGGATCCCATTCCTCATAATCTAAGTTTCGTTCGCCTTAAAACCCTTTTTCGTCAGCTCCTCGAACTAAAATTATATCATGTTACACACCCGTTATTTTTATAAACCAAAACGTGTCGAACCCTTGTCTGTTTCAATCCCCGAAAACCTCGACGACACCGAAAGCCTGCCGGAATTTTTTAGGATAGTCGTGGGATGAAAAATCCTACATTTAAAAAGATCAACGAAGTGGAAATAAATGGTGAGTGATGCATTACTCACACTTGAATTCATATGTAGTATTTGTAAAAGTTAATATCATATGAAAATTATATGCTAGTAAAAATATGTTGTGTTGCATAACAATGAAGTTTGGATATGAATTATTGAAATTGGTTAGAAGTTAGTATAGTATCTTGAGTAATACATTGCTCACGTTTGAATTATTAATATTGTTTTTGGTAGTTGTTGTTGCATGAAAATTACATGTAAATAAATATATGCAATGTTACATAAATATGATGTTTGGGTATGAATTGTTGACATTGGTTAAGAATTAATGTGGTATCATAAGTTATTTAGAAGTTGAAACCATAAACAAATGGTTGATTGAATTGATTGAGAATGTAAGAATGTGTTTAACTGAATGATAAATGTTTTTCCACAGTAATTCGTTGTAAAGTTATATGTTGAATAATACTTTTTGTTTTGTTCCGCTATGTTTCGCTCAGATAAAATCCCGACGAATTGAGTTTGCGACATTTGATTTTGTGGTACACAAACACCGTGGATATGTTAAGTATCGACTATCGAAAGTCGGAAATTTGGTTTATCGCTTGACCTTCTGAGGATGCTTGCCTTCCGAACCGGACTTGTCAGTTCATGGCCGGTTCACAAGGCGGGGATATGCTGGTCGTCTCTTTTATATTCCTCAAAACTACGATAAACCCTATTCACTCCCTCTAGGGTTAATCTATATCCTACAAGTACATATTATTTCTAATGAGATTTGAAATGAATTCGAAATTGAAATCCTTAAGTTTTGTATTAAACCATGATTTCAATTATTGAAATGAATCAAAATTAGATTATTAGAAACTTTTGGATTGTGAAACAAGATAATAAATTTAAGTGTTTAAAAGTAAATAAAAATTGAAGTTATGGCTTTTAAAGTTGAAAGATAATAAATTTGAAATTTTTTGGAAACTGTTAAATAGGTATGATAACCAAGTAAATTAGATAAGTTTGTAAAATACGCAATTGCATTCTAAAGCATAAATATAAATTACCAAAATAATAAAATTTTAAATGCTTATATTAATTTTTAATTGGATAATATACAAGTGAAGTGTGAATAATAAATTGTAAAAATTAGGCACGTATCCTTGTTTTGAAACTTAATGTAAAGTGGCCCTTCCCTAAAGATCCATATAAAGCGGGTCCCTATTTTTGGGTGCTTCGTGTTTTTCATCCTTTTTTTTGGGCGCTGGTGTATTAAAAAAAAATCAAAATTTTCAAATATTCATGGGAGTTATCTGCAAAAAAAAAAAAAAAAAAAACTGCAAAATCAGCAATTATTCACAGTTGTATGAAATATTGCTTATATATCAGCAATTATTCATATATAGTTGTTGTTATATCAGCAACTATATTAAAAATTGATGCAATGTGAATTATTAATGATATATATCAACAATTATTGTATATAATAGTTGATATGTCAGAAACTATGTTAAAGGTGATGAAGTCTTACGAATACTTGTTGATATATTAGAAACTGTTGTATATAAAACTGAATTAATAAATGGCAGACGAAAAATTGCAGCCGAATATGCAATTATTGCTTTAAATTGCTGATATATTAGCAATTGTTGAACAGGTAATGCAAACAATTGCAAAACTTGCTGAAATATCAGCAACTATTGCGAATAATTGCATTATTTGCTGCAATATACTAGAGCGTGCAGTTTTTTTATTTTTTATTCGTTTTTTTGTAGTTTATGCATGAGTTCGATGATGGTTATGAGTTGAATTTAATTTTTTATTTTTGTGATTTTTTTTTGATGATTTTCAAAAATATAGGAACCTAATTTATAAAGTTTGTAGACAAGGATTCGTTTTCTATTTCGAAACATAACAGTGACCTTAGCCAAACTGTCCCTAATAAATTTGTAGATAAATTGATAATTATAAGTATAAATGAAATTTAAGTCGTTATAAGGAACAATATACACTTAGTTAATGTTATGAAATTTATTCAACTAAGTGAGTATATAAAAATTTGAATCGGTGGAATAAGATAGAAAAAGGAAACATGAGACTTACTTTCACAATATGGAAGTTAATAGAAGCGAATAAAAAAATTGTTAAGTGAATAAATAAATGAGTCAAATTGAATATAAATTTATATATGTTTTGATTGAATCAAAATTTTGAAGTGGAATGAGTGTAGTAGCTAGTTCAACAATTTTGTTAAGGAAAACAAAACCGGAGTGTGAAATGTAGCATGAAGATTAGCTTAAATAAAATGGTTGGAATATATGATACTTGAATCCAAACTAATTGAATAAGAATAAACAGATTTATAAATCAAGTAAAGCTAAAAAAAGGAGATCATTAAAATGAACTAGTTGAATGTGTAAGAATTTCAGTTGCAATATGGGATTCAATTATGTTGCCAAGTAAATGGAATATGAACTTAAGTAATGAAATAATAATAAACAAAAGTTATGTAAATACGCTTATGAGTTTAAGTAAAGAATTTAGTAAATGGTTGTTGAGTCTTATTAACATCATAAGAAATATGACCTAATTGAATGTGAACCAATTGTAAATGAAATTATGTAGATAATATATTAACATTACAAAACTTGAAATTATGTTTAGGTTGGACGAATGTAATTGTTTGGTTGTTTTATTTGTTTCTTTCGCTGTAATTGTTATTTCACATATGATTATTATATATACGTCAACTCATTTCTTTTGCATATATATATATATATATTCATATTTGGTTGTTGAGTGTTTTAGTAGGTACTAATGGAATTTGCTCTCTTTTGGAACCATCTGTGCATTATATTTTGCTTATCGCTTAAAATAAGAAAAATTGCTAATAATGCTAATGAAAGGTACGTGTATCGGTTTATATATCATGTTTGGGTAATATACATTGTTTCGCCATTTTTTGGAATGCCTCATCACTGAGATGAGACCTATATTTGTGGATATATATATGTAAATTTAGGACTTAGAAATTTTTTGGAAACTCAAAGTGTTCAAACCTATAGTAAAATATCTATGTAAATTAAATGTTTTCTAAGTTGAATAAGAAATTATATGGTAAAATATGTTAATTGACAACTTCCTTAATATGCCTTCTCGAGGACAAAAATTTTGATTGGAGGAGTGTGTAACAACTCAAAATTTTCTACTATTTAAATTATTGGATTTAATATGATTTTTGAATACTTTATTGTTGTAATAAAATTTAATGATTCAATTATGTAATTTTATGATGCAAATTTAATTTAATTATTTGTGCAATGAAATTAAATTTACTTTGACAATAATAACTTGTACTGATTGCAAATAAAATTATGATTTAGTTTATATTGATAAACATTGAAAGTTGGAATTTAAATATAAAAATATTTGAATGAAATCGATTTGATTAATTAATAATTGAAATCCAAATTGAATTTGGTTAATAATCAAAATTGGATTCAAAATAAATGAAATTTGATTTATAAAATTAATTATAATTCTATCATAATTTGAATAAAGTTAACAAACTGTTAAACTAAATTAGAAAGTGAACAAACAAAAATGAATATAATATATTTTAATGAACCTATTAAAATAGTCATTTTGCAAACGCTCTCGGAATTCAATGCAATCAGTTTCACTGGATATGAAATTGTATATTACTGCAAGATTTCAAGTTTCATATCAATCAGAGTTTTTATGTGATCATGCGCAATATTAACGTGTATCTACTAACGATTTGAAATTTATAATGGTCATGCTTCAGTTGGTCACAAATTTCGATGCAACAAATTTTATAAAACCCATAAGGGCAAATTATTATCGGATTTTCAAATTTAGTAGCAATTGGACTTACCATTTGGTTGTGCGATGCTGAAACATGTTAAAACTGATTTGAATAAACTAAATCAATTTCAATTGATTTAGAACAACATCTTTTAAGGAATAAGACCACGAGACCTGTTCCATTGGATTCAGAAAGTGTTCTACTATTCACACCCCGGTTTACACTTCCGGCCACCTATATAAATTTAATACATATGATTATTTTTTATATTCTTCTGGCCACCATATCTTATTCCTTCACTCAGTCATTCACCACCATACTTCTCCTAAAAAACACGTACTTCTCTACAATTTCACATCATATACCCTAACAAAAGGCAATATTTTTTTGTGCCTATTAGAGATAGAAGATAAAAATAAAAAAAGGCTAGAATTGCTTGATTTTTATTGTTTTTTATTATGATATAAAACATGTTGTTATTATTTTTTTAATGGTTAGGGTTTTCCATTGTGTTTTAGGAAAAAAATTCCACTATGCTGGAAAATTCATGCTTGGAGGACATTAAATTTGATGACGTTGAATAGAAAATGACAATGTAAGTTTTGATTTGTAGGAATTTTATCTGTATAACTTACATAACGCCTTTTATGAATTGATACTTTTTTTTGGTCATTTGATAGATGGAGTATTTAAATGATGATAAACAATGTAAAGACCCGTTGCTTCCCCGGTAAGGAAAGAGCGGATACTTTGAGAACAACACACAAAAGAACGCAAACAGAAGAACATTTCATTGTTAATTACAACAATTCCATCAGAATACAAGAATATACAGAGTATGAATAAATATTACAGTAATATATCAGAGACCTAAATTACATTTAAATACATCACAGCGGAAAAACAATACAAAGCACAACTGAAAACACATACATGGATACAGAGCTTTCCGAATACCGCTTCAGCTGTAAATCAGGATCCTGTGAATATAAATCTGCAAAACCAAAACTACTAGCTGCCCGTGTCAAAATAAGGGCACCCAGAGTTTAGGTTAAAACAATAAACTCCAGGTCAGTCATGTGACTGGTGTGAGAACTAAAACAGTTATTAATCTTTATTTTTAAAGTTAGGTAAATCAAGGGACCACGCCGTATAACACGGAACGGGTTTCCTCCCAAGAATACCAGTGCATAAAACAAACAGCGCAATGCTAAATAAAGAACAATGAAGCTATTATAAGACCCAGGTCCCATCACACAATGCAACACAAGCCGGAGGATAGGGTTTTACCTTATAATAGCCAAAGAATGCTTGATACGCTAAATTTCATGTTTTATTATTACTATAAGTGTATAGTGTCAAAACAATCTCAATCATAAATATTAATCATAGACGGCATGGGTACCATATATCATGTCGCCATACTAGGCTCTACAATTAAAACCGCAAAGTCACGTATTTGTAAATTGGATTTCCGTCTGTGAACCGAGGCAAAAGATAGTCCTCACCGATTCGAGACAATCTAGCCTACCATGTCTCGGGATCAGAGCTTGAGTGACCCTTGGATCGTCAGGGCCAGTCCACCGATGTGGATTAAAATGCCTAAACACTGCGTTTCCCCACCCTTTGGGGTGTAAATGAGCCAACAAATGACTCCATCGGCTCCACATAGTCACCGATATATCCGAGGCGCCTCGCAACAGCAACAACCACATAAGTCAAACTCGTCAGGGCGTGTAAAACCACTAACGCCACTTCTAGCTAGAAAGAAACGCATGTCCTCCCTGAGGTCCTTCTCCCGTTTCTGGTTCACAACCGGGATGTGAGGCTCGCGAATCAACGCTACACAAAGCTATGCCACACAGGCCGTGCTTTGATCATCAACCACAAGACTTTGCTTTTCAACAGAAGCCTTGATCATATTGCCACTTAGGCATGCCACACAGGCAATTCACTCCATGCGTTTGATATCCATCAATATATAACCTCTGAGCTCGTACGTCTCAGAGAAGGGCGTTAAGCAAGAGAATAAATTCTCCGTCGCCAAACAGATATATATTAAATAGAAAATAATCACACAGAATAAAATCCAATGTCAGACGCACAGTCCATTTACAAGTTCGTTCTGGGTCTGAACGAAACCGGAGGCACCTAGTACCCCGCATATCTATCGATCTCCATGTACGTCTGGACGATCACCAACTGATTCCCTCCTCTTGGGTGTACGGCCCAATCAAGATCATCAGTAATCACCCAAACGACGTGAAGATCTCCGGTCTTCGACCACCGTCTTCATCCTCGACACCACATCGAATCAGTTATTCAGAATGGGATAAACCTTGTCGTTCTGAATAACTCACGTATGTAATAAACAAGTGTTACACAACCACAACATACGCCTCATTCCAATTCATCAGTCACTAACCATAAATTAGCAAGAGAATAATTCCCCAAATATTAACCCCGAAGGCCGAAACCAACATCAGATCAATACCCAGGAAACCATTCTTCTTAGTTAACCGACAGTTAGTTTTTAAATTTCACATTCTTAGGAAAAGGTTCCCATTAATTTTATCAAAGATAAATTCTTTTAAATTTATTCTTTAATCTTCCTTTGAATATCAAATCAAACTAGTCGGGATTAGCGAACCACACCGAAGTAATCATTTATTTTTATTTCCCAATCCCAACCTATTCATCCCATGAAGTAAAACTATCATGCTTCATATCTAACACTACGATGTTATCGGTAAATTCAATTACCATTTCACGTTCAAATCTAATTAAAGATCTAACTATCGTCTGGAGAAAAACTGATGATACTCCATTCTCGACGTTTTCAATCTAATTAAAGATTCATTAAAACTCCACTTGGTTTTAATCTTTAACTGGATTAAAGAACCAATGTCATTTAAAACACGGTTCACGATAAAACCACATCACATTCCATTCTATTAGTCTCTAACCGTAAATTAGTAAGAGAACAATTCCCCAAATATTAACCCCGAAGGCCGAAACCAACATCAGATCAATACCCAAGAAACCATTCAACTTAACTAATCTCCAGTTAGTTTCTAATTTTCTTAACTCAGTTGGGTCTAAGAACAGTATTATTGAAGATACCATTCACGACAACCCAAAATCACATTCCATTAATTGTCGGGTTAAAGAACAAGTGTTATTTAAAACACCGTTCACGATAAACCCAAAAATCAATTCAAATTCAATTCTAATTAAATACCATTTAAATGGTACACTTCATTAAATCTAAATAAAAAGATTTAATCTCTTTCTCAACTGGGTTTAAGAAAAGTGTTAATGAAGACACCATTCACGACAAACCCAAATCACATTTGATATTAAATACAAGGCTCTGAATAGAAAATATATCGGCTTATATTCAATATCAAATTCTACAACCAACAAATATCGTATTGGAAATAACGATATAAATATATCTTTCAAATTTCCATAACAATATCTGTATAATCACGAAACCCAACATCGAAATATTCCAAGGACAATTTCAATTCAAATCCATTCCAATTCAATTATTGGAAATCCTGGTTACTTTTAAAATCATTTCAAATTCTATTTATTTATTTCAAAACCAAATTGATTTTAATTCTAGTTCAAAACTAGTTCATTTCAATAAAAATCTATTTTTATCTTTTCAAATATGGAGTTTTTCATCCTAATTCTTCACAGATCATTTCTTATGATTTTACACAAATTATTACTATTTTTAATAATTTTATCAAGGCCCGTACAGTCGATTTCCATCAACGGCCATCGAACTACACTTACAACGACCTTTTTCAAATTTGATTTGGAAATAATTCCAAATCGAACCGTTAGATTTCTAATTTCTAATATTCGTTAGAAAGCTCTTTTCGATACGAACCCAACGGTTCCGGTTTTAGGAGAATCCGACGGTCGGATCTCCCGTAATATCCATTCAAAGTCAATAGTCGAAATTCGAGAACTGCCGCGGCGCGGCGCGTTCTATTCAGGCCATCATATATAATATATATATATACACATATATATATTATATATTTCGTCGATTTCCTTTCAAAACGTATTTTATAAAATCGTTTTATATTCGTTTTCAAAACGATTTCAACTTCCTTCTCAAATTCAAATCAAGATTGAAATTTTCAATATAAATTCGTTTTAATTTCATTTCAAATCGATTTCAATTCAATTTCAATTTAATTCGAACTTCAATTCATTTCAATTTAATTCGAATTTCAATTCATTTCAGTTTAATTCGAATTTCAAATCTATTCAATTTAATTCGAATTTCAAATCTATTCAATTTAATTCGAATTTCAAATCTCTTCAATTTAATTCGAATTTCAAATCTATTCAATTTAATTCGAATTTCAATTCATTTCAATTTAATTCGAATTTCAAATGTATTCAATTTAATTCGAATTTCAAATCTATTCAATTTAATTCGAATTTCAAATCTCTTCAATTTAATTCGAAATTCAAATCTCTTTCAATATTCATTGAAAAATGAATAAAATCGATATAAATATCGTTCACGTCAAAATGATGTCAATCTAATCAACACGGCTTTTATTCAACACGTGAATGTTTATTCTATTCAACACATGAATATTTTTCAATATTGGAATGAGGCCCAATCAATTACCATATAATGTTAATTATATGGATTTTCTACAACACATGTATATAATAGCAACGATAAATAATCAACCATCATCCGGAGTGCACCACACAACTGCATAAGCATTAAATATAAATAACTAACGCTTACACAGTCTGTCAACCCATCGATCGACATACAACTAAAAAATTGGGATTAGTGTATATCAAACATCATCCCAATACCTGTGTGGGGTTTCAAATCAACAAACACATATTTTATTTGTGCGGTTGGGCGATGTGTAAAATTTATCATCCCAATCAATATCAGTCAAATCAGTGTATATAAACAAATCGTCCGATTTGTTTATAAAAATTTATTTTATACACACATTAAAAATCATATTTTTAACTATAAAATATTTTCCACTATAAAATATTTTATTTCACTACACATCACACAATCAAATTTCACAACACAGCAATCAAACAAACAAGTCATCCATGGTCTGTGGACGATGGGTGTCGGGTGCTACTAAACACCGTCTGCATCCTAGTATATATTTCAAACTAAAAATAAATTAAAGGTGAGGAGTTCTCACCGACTAGCTAACCAGACGCCACGACTCTTCATATGTAGGAAATCTTCGTCGTGCTCGCCTTTTGTCAAATTCGTCGTCCGTGGCCACTACATATATATAAATCACATTTTTATATTGTTGTTATGTATATAAAAATCACATTTTTACACCGCTACTATATAGATAAAAATTCTATTTTTACATCGCTACTATATAGATAAAAATTCTATTTTTACACTGCTCACTATATAAAAATTATATTTTTATATATCTACTTCTAATATAACGATCGAATTTTTATTATCTATATAATATAAAAACAATATTTTTACTTCATTACTCGTATAGAAAAAAAATCCAATCTTCATTCGCTACTACTTCATGAAATTATATTTTTATATTTGCCACTACTTTATAAAAATCATATCTTTACCAAATATAAAAATCGAATCTTTTTGTTTATAAAAATCTAACTTGGATTATATATAAAAAAACCAAATCTTTTTCCTAACCAAAGATCTAGTCTTTCCATATATAAAGGTCTCATCTTTCTATCTATAAAAATCTCATCTTTCTCGCTACTATATACAATAAAGATCGCATTTTGATTATGTTAACATATATATGAAAATCACTCCTTTAATATGCTTCTATTACATATATTAAAACAACTTCTTTTATATTTATAAAGATATAAACTTTTCCTTTTATAGAAATATAAACTTTCTCTTTTTAAAAAAAATACAAACTTTCTATACTGAAAAAAATAGATAAATAAATAAATAAATCTATATACATTTTTTTTGATATACTATAAGAATCAAACTACTCTAAATAATAAATAAAAACTTACATCTATCAAAGAAAGGGGAAGACTTTTGCTGTTGACTGCGAGAGGGGGAGTTGCGCCACTTGCTGGAGGGTTGCTGATGGCGGCGGATTTGGTTGTGGGGTTAGGGCGCGACTTTAGGGAAGGGGGGCTGAACGCGGAGAGAGGAGGGCGTGGGGGGGGGGGCAGTTCACCGGAGGGGGGGGGAAGAGAAAGGGAGCGGCGGTGGCGGTTGGGTGGAGGGCGGCGGTCTTCATCAAGTTGCCTTTTTTTTAATCTTATTTCGGGTTTGAAAGAAGAATGGGGGGGCTGAATGAATATAATTATAAAATTTATTTTTTATTTTTAATCCCCCAAAAAGTAACTTTTTATTTTGAACTCGAAATCGAACCCATCGCCTGTCGCCCATAGCTAATTACCCCAATTCCGAACACAATGGGATATGTATCGTAGGCTGATTCGATCATTTCGATCAGTTTCCGCCAAAATCAAAATATAACTCTATATATTGAATTTGAACGAACATTTCAATTTACCGGGGCCACATACTGACTCTATAAATTCCAGAAAAATATTGTCTAGCTTCGTATTGTTGATACGGTCCTAAAAATACTAATTTCGTTGAATTCCGAGACTGTATGAAAAATGGCCATTTTCCAATCGACCAAAATCAACTGAAACTGGTCAAACGCGTTTTCCTTTGCCACACTCACATATTGATTCAGAAAATTACGAATTTTGAAACCTAGCAATAATTTGACATCACGGATCCAACAAAAGTGGTTTCGTCGAAAACCGAGGTCGTTTGCAAAATGGCTATTTTTAAGGGCTAAAATTCCATAGCGACGATTCTGAATTTTCAACTGGGCATATCTTTTGGTTCCCGCTATGAAATTTCAATTTTTCGGATTCGTTAGAAAGATATTCCCAAATAGATTCTAATATTTTTGGTTTCATCAAAATCCTATTTATTTTGCACCCGGTATGTTCAATTGAAATTTGAAATCGAATTTTCGAACTACCGCACCATTTTCAATTCCTTTTATAATTATAAATAATTATTAATATTCTAACGACGATTCAAATAAATATATACATTCTAATTCTATTCAAAATAAATTTCTCGTCATTATTATTTAAAATAAATCATTTTAAATAATCAAATTAAAATTGCCAAAATAAAAATTTCAAATTGGCTCAGATTTCCGGGTTATTACAATCTCCCCCACTTAAAACTTTTCATCCCCGAGAAGGAACGAAGCCGAAATTTGTTTCACTAATCAACTCAACTTTCATCATTTTCTTTACGGCTTACGTTCTTCAACTTTTCAATTTCTAAGAACTTTTCAAATTTTTCAAAAATTTGGCTAACACCCTAAATTTTCGATAAATTTCGCCATAACCTCCCCTGCACCGAGGACTTCGGGATATTTCATATAGCCTCCCATGGCCTTCTTCAATCCAAAAGAAAACGAAAAAAGCTAAGCGGCTAGCCAATCGGCTCATAAAATCATCCAAACCCAAAGAAATACAATAAACATGTACCTATTTGTCAAGCAAACAATTTTATTCTTCTGCTCTAGCCTCCTTGCTATGACCTATTCAATGTAAGTACATGTATATGCATGCAAATGCAACAAATTTTCAATACAATTCACTTTTTGGTACAATTTGGCTATAGGTTCAACATTTTTAATTAATCTAACTATAATCAAACAACACGACCCACAATCAATTAGTTGATTATCATTTCAAATTCATAATTTTGATACATAGTCTAAATATCAGATTTTGGTTCCAAATCACAACAATAAGCCCTATCTAGTTTTGGTTCTCACACCAGTCAATTGGAAATATATAGAAATCTCACTTTCGAAACTCGAACAATTCTGATGATGTAGCTACAATCATCAGAATCATCTCCGGGCGACTACAGTGTGGATCTATATCTATCCAGTATATTAAAACTTCAAATACACGCAGATCAGACGTATACTAAAATCTCTATATACTGGATAGTCCAAATCAATATAAATAAATATTCAAATACGAATAATTCGATTTAAATTTTCAAAACAAAATTTGTTTTCACTTTAAAAATATACTCTTCACACTCGATCTAGGATACTACTGATCCTATCTCTAACGAGTCATTCTTATTGGATATTACTAATCCAATTCTGATGAATTCTTTCGTATGGTTCTAATGTGTCTTGTTCTCTGAGCTCTGTAAACCAAAGCTTTGATACCAAATGTAAAGACCCGTATCTTCCCCGGTAAGGAAAGAGCGGATACTTTGAGAACAACACACAAAAGAACGCAAATAGAAGAACATTTCATTGTTAATTACAACAATTCCATCAGAATACAAGAATATACAGAGTATGAATAAATATTACACGGTAAATATCAGAGATCTAAATTACATTTAAATACATCGCAGCGGAAAAACAATACAAAGCACAACTGAAAACAGATACATGGATACAGAGCTTTCCGAATACCGCTTCAGCTATAAATCAGGATCCTGTGAATATAAATCTGCAAAACCAAAACTACTAGTTGCCCATGTCAAAATAAGGGCACCTAGAGTTTAGGTTAAAGCAATAAACTCCAGGTCAGTCATGTGACTGGTGTGAGAACTAAAACAGTTATTAATCTTTATTTTTAAAGTTAGATAAATCAAGGGACCACGCCGTATAACATGGAACGGGTGTCCTCCCAAGAATACCAGTGCATAAAACAAACAGCGCAATGCTAAATAAAGAACAATGAAGCTATTATAAGACTCAGGTCCCATCACATAATGCAACACAAGCCGGAGGATAGGGTTTTACCTTATAATAGCCAAAGAATGCTTGATACGCTAAATTTCATGTTTTATTATTACTATAAGTGTATAGGGTCAAAACAATCTCAATCATAAATATTAATCATAGACGGCATGGGTACCATATATCATGTCGCCATACTAGGCTCTACAATCAAAACCGCAAAGTCACGTATTTGAAAATTGAATTTCCGTCTGTGAACTGAGGCAAAAGATAGTCCTCACCGATTCGAGACAATCTAGCCTACCATGTCTCAGGATCAGAGCTCGAGTGACTGTAACACCCCGTAATTCTGTTAATATTAATATTCACAAATTAAAGAATAACTAACCTCAGACGTGAGAATTGTGGGAAACGGGTTGCACCATTGTGTTCGTCTCGGAATTCTGGTTGAAATAGAGTCTGAGTTTGCGTGATTTGGACTACGTATGAAGGAGATATGGCCATCGGAAGTTTCAGAAAATTCAAAACAGATTTCAGAAAATTTAATATTCAAAATTCGAAGTCAAACAGGCTAGGCGGGAAATTTCCCGCCCAGCACCCAGGTCGGCTGGGCAGTCGATACCCCAGGGACCAGGTCGACTGCGCAGTCGTCCTGGTCCAGTCGGCTAGGGTTTGACTGAGCCCAATCTTGAGCTGCTGATGTGTCTTTAGGGCTGAGTTGGCAAATAAAACGGTTCAGGTTAGTTCTAAGTTGATCTGACGGCCTAAATAAATCCTAAATTCTATAAATACCAAGGTAGTCTCTCACTCTAAATCAAATGAAAAATAAAATAGCCGCCGTCATGCCATCGCCATGGAACTAAGTGTAGCCGCCGCCAACTAAGAAGGAAGAAAGCTAATCAAAACCCTAATTCTACTCAACTCTAAAGCAAATCAAGATTCTCTTTCTTCTCTAATTGTGAGTATGATGATCTTAACAAGATTATTAGCAAATTAATTAGATTAAGATGTGATTTGGATCATAAGAAAGTGATGTGAATTGTCATATATGTTGTTGTAAACCTTATGCTATCATGTATGTTGTAAATCCTATGTTATGTGATGATGATATCCCATATGTTGTAAATCATGGTAGGATGATATTATATATGTTGCAAGTTTCTATGCTAAGTTGCGATGTTACAAAGCTATGATGTTATTATGTTGTGGTTAGCTTATGAATCATGATGTTGATTATATATATTTGGGCTATGATGATTCACATGATAAATCACATGTACCTATGCAAATTTAGATTGATTAGTAAAGATTATGAACATATGCCATGACATCTATTTAGATCTAGAATTGTGCTATGACATGTGTGAGTTCTATGTGTTAGATGCTAGTTCACATCATCATTATGTTGCATAAACCACATATGCAAGTTTATACATGAATTTGGGTTATGATCATATTATGTAAGTTGTGACATTTAACCAAACAAGTTGACACCTCTAGATCCATGACATGTGTAGTTTTATGCAAGTTTCACCCCTATTATGATTAGATCTATTTTATTTGTCCATATGTTGTGATAATTTATCTTTGTGCTATGAGTTAGACTATTCGAGTCTAACGTGTATTTTGCGTTAAATAAGCGAACGTATAATGTGGGGTAGGGGTAATACTAAGGATTTAATATTAAGAAATTGGGGTGCAATTGTTATGATTTTGCATACCGTAAGTGGATGGCCATAATTGAGTCAATTATGGACATCATTAAAATTGAAATTAATTAATGATTTGAATAGGGATATATTTAAAACTGGGGTAAAAGATTAAAAGTGTTAACCAATGCTTAGGACACGAGGTTGGACTCGTTTGTGACGTAAAACTGCCCGGACCCGCCCGGCAAATCCAGTAGTCACAAATGTCAGCCCAATGTGAGAGGTCCTAGGCCCAAATTAAAGCATAACAGTTGTAAAGACACGAGGTTAGACTCTTATATGGTGTAAGACTGCCCGGACCCGCCCGGCAAATCCAGCTGCCATAAATGCCAGTCTAATGTGAGAGGTCTTTATGAGGTTATGGCCTGAATGAATTAAGAAATACTTAACCAGATAAACATGTAAGGTGGGACATGGGGGTTAAGTAGGTGCCTTGGGTGGCATGAGGAATCTAGTGAGTGCCTTTACTGGCATTTGAAATACGATTAGTAAGACTTAACTAAACACACATGTAAATGAACATGACTAAGAGGGTTAAGTGGGATATACTAGTGGGGACAAGCTTAGGTGGATAGCTTGTTGGGGCCCATTTCAACCAGTAACCCAAATGTATCTTTGTGGGCTCGACCCAAGTCGAGGACGGGACACGCATACTGGGTTTGACTATAAGAGGCCAAACGGGGTAGCGGTGGCAACGCAAGTCCAACGGGTTTCATATGCGTGTGTGGACCCGGGCTGGTAGGTAAGACGTTGTTGCATCGTGTAGGTATAAGCCATGCATTCTCAAGTTGTATCGGGTTGCCACTTTAGGGGAGTGATACACCCTACTATGGGGCCAGCACGGGTATCTACGAGTAGGGAGCCGATCGAAAGTGGGTAGTGGGGTACACCTAGCGGAGATAGGGGCAAGCGGCACCTATGTAGTCAGCTAAGGGTACACGAAGTTATTTATAAAATTTCTAAGTGAAGCAAGTGGGATCAACCTTTAGGGTGTCTGGTGTGGTGCAGTGTAGTAATTATTCGTTAGTATTAGGTGTGCCTTTAACGTTATCTTTATCTGCTCTTTCATACCCAATAGTTCATAGACATTTCCTTGTTTTCCAGCTTATGCCTTAGTCTAGTTATTTTGATAATAGTATTGTTAGAATTATCATACTCGCCAGACTTTATGTCTGACCCCCTCCATTTCTATCTTTTTCCCCCTCCAGGTCCTCAGGGTGGGCCCAGCTCTAGTGGAGCTTGATTGGATTGCTTTATCTCTCTTTTGGAAAGCTTGGACCGCCGAAGTAAAGTCCAGCTTGTTATCTTCTTTAATGGCTATTTATGTAATGGGGTTATGTATTTTGTTTTACCAAGATGGATATTGTACTTGACTCTAATTTATGGCTTTATGATGTAACAAACATGTTTAATTTCCGCTGCAATAAAATAAAGTTTTAGATTTCCAAGTACTACTTATTATCTGTCTTGTTGAAAATTTTCTGTTCTATATTCACTTAAAACCTCCATGGAAGTTAATGCATTCCCTTTGTGAGTGACATTAATGGACGTGGGGTGTTACACGTGGCATCAGAGCTTAAGGTTACCAGAACAGATAATTTTTTTAGAAAAACTATTTTTCTAAAGTATTTTTGGAAGAAGTGTTTTCAAAAACATGTCTTGATGAGTAATTTAAAGAGGAAAGTTTTTATGAAAAACATAATCCCCAATAGCCATATATCTTTATCTTTCGAATTCTCCATTTTGAATCTTTCCTTTTTCGTTTCAGCATGGCTGAAGATCTTAACCTTCCGGATGGTGTAACGATATCAGGATGGTATAGGAGGTTATTAGAGGCTAGGGCCGCTGCAGGTCCAGCCAATGTTCCTCCACCACCAGTTGCACCCGCTCCTCCTCCCCCTCCTCGCGGTGATACTTTTGCAAAGACATGCAAAGAATTTAAGGCTATGGGTGGAAAATCTTTTCAAGGGTCAGAAACGTTTGTGGAAGCTAGAGATTGGCTTAAGGAGGTGGAAGAATTGCTAGAAATCTTTGAAGTAGAAGAAGGGAGGAAAGTCAAATTAGCAACTTGGTTAATGAAGGGAGAGGCCTCGTTTTGGTGGGAGGTCACTAATGGGGAGCGTCCTGTTGATTCTTGGGCGGATTTCAGGCGTAGGTTTGAGGCAAAGTTTCTCTCAAGGGCAGAAGGGAATCTATATATGGAAAGGTTCTTGACATTGAAGCAAGGAAGATCATCAGTGAAAGAATATGTTAACAAATTTAATCAGTTAGCAAGGTTTGGCTTGGACTTAGTGAAAACGCCAGAGAAGAAGGCTCTGAGGTTCGTTAATGGCTTGAATGAGCCATTGCAGGGGTTGGCTATGACCCACATCCCTATGGGGGCCACCTTTGAGAAGCTAGTAGACATGGCACTCATGCACGAGGAGAAAGGCGCTAATGCTAATAAGGCACCCAAGAAGAAAGGGGATCAGAAGAAACCACAACAGCAAAACAAGAAGGGTGGTAAAGACAATAATGTCAAAGGAAAGAAAAGATGCTTTAACTGTGGGACACCAGGCCATCTCAGCAAGGATTGCAGAAAGAAAAAGAAGACTGGTTATTTTCACTGTGGTGAAGCGGGACATCTAGTGAAGGACTGCCCAAAGAAGGGGCAGAGGGCAGGGTCTACCTCAGGAGGACAGGTGCAGGCTCTTATGGCACCAGGGCAGGCAAGGGGACAAGTTCAGGCTCTCGCGGTCCCACCGCTGCAAGAACGAGGTAGAACCATTTCTGTTGAAAGCTTAGTTTTTCGGTTTGATCATCCTGTCCGTACCTTATTCGATTCGGGCGCATCGCATTCGTTTATCTCTACATCATTAGTTGAATCACTGCACTTAAACACCAGTTTAGTAGAGGATCCCTTAGTTGTTTCGAATCCAATTGGGGGCTCACCTTATTTGTCCATGATGTGCTTGGATTTGAAATTTTCTATACTTAGCGTTGAGTTTAGATGTGATGCTTATGTTTTGGGCTTCACGGGCTATGGGCTAATTTTAGGAATGGATTGGTTATCCAGAAATGGGGTCGTTCTTTATTGTGAAAGGAGAGTAGTTAGGCTCATGACTCGCCTTGGCAACTGTAACACCCCACCTCCACTAGGATCACTCCTTAGAATGTACTAGCTTTGGAGGGCGTTATTGTGAAGGTAAACTTGCACAGAGATATCACAAGACAGAATATATAAAAATAAATATAAGTAAAGCAGCGGTAGCAGATAAAAACCCATCATCATCATCTCAGAAAACCAACATAGTCAAGTACATATTATCAAAATGTCATAATCCAAAATACAACATAAGTCTAGATACGTGATAACAAAATACATGGTAAAACATCAGTACTAATCCCCAGAAATAAAAGATAAGCCACAGCTAGCTCAGATCCATACATGAGCTATCCAACAAGCAAGTCAAAGATCCACTAAGCAGATGTAGCCCCTCCCTGAGAACCTGTGGGGGGGGGGAAACGGAAGAAAAGAAGCGAAAGAAAATAGGTCAGTCAAAAAGACTGGTAAGCCCTACTACGGTCAATCTATAAACTAATAAAGTTAACAGTATGATGGAAACTGAGATGAACATACTGGCAATAGATAAAGGTGACATCACATAGACGAGATTAAACTTTGCACCACAGTGTACTAGCAAACCCACAAAACAGATCTTGATCCCTTAGCCCAAACTTTGGCCCAATAACATGAAGTGACCTTAGTATAAGGCCCAGCCCAACGGTCTAGTCGATCGGCTCCCTATAAACCTAACACGTCAAGTGTTGGTGTCCATACGGCCCACATGGATGTAGTCAGACTGTGCTGGGTCCACCTTCGGGTGTATCAAGCCCTAAGATGTCAACCCCAGACACCTAAGCAATAATGCACAGTCTAAGCCTACTGGTACCCGTGCCTCGAGTTTGTCCAACATCGGACTACGTGCACGTCCGTAGCCCGCCGGACCCGCACCGCTGTACCACTCAGCCGTCGCTTTGGTCGCTTACATCAGTCCAGTAATCGTGCCCCGCCCTAGCCTAGCCTCTAGGGTTGTGAATGATACCAAACTGGGATTACTGCTGGAACAGACCACGTTGCTAGGGTTTCTAAGAGGGTTAAGTGTGGTTTTAACCCCTCACTAAACCTGGATTAAATTAGCTAAGTGTAACCACTTAACCCCATCTAATCCTCGCATCCCCATTATTGGTTAAGTATTAGTGGGCCATGACTTAACCCTAATCATGAGGCATTAATTACTTAATGCACCCAACCTCTCACATTAGACATCCGTGGTTACCTGGGAAGATTTACACCACGTCTAGGTCTAACCTCGGGCCTTATGGTGCAACATGACCAACTACCCACATTAGACCCCACGTTGTGGTTACCTGGGAAGATTTACACCACAACTAGGTCTAACCTCGAGTTGGCCATATCATGTTATCTAATGTCATGTCCACTTTAGAACATATTTACAAGTTAACATATACTTGGGTAGACCTAACTTAATAGGTAAATTCCCAAGGGGTAGACCTAACTTAATAGGTAAATTCCCAATCTTTTAGTTTCATGTATTTTTAAGTTTACCCAAACCCTCCCAACGTCATTATCTCGCTTACATACTCGTCATACGTATAAGGGTATAAAAGGTAACTTGGCATAACATACATGGTGAACTTCACATGTCATAATAAACATGCATACATGTTAAACTTGCAAATCATGTCATGGTGAATTCGCATAAACATGCATAGCTTATTAAATATGCATAACATGGTAAGGTGAACATGCATAATCCATTAAACTTGCATAACATGGTAAGATGAACTTGCATGAACATGCATAACCCATGAAACATGTAGAACATGACATAATAAACTCGCATAAGCATACATAACTTGTGAAACATGCAAAACATGGTATAGTGAGTTCGCATAAGCATGCATAACTTATGAATCATATAAAACATGACATAGTGAGTTCGCATAAGCATGCATAACTTATGAATCATATAAAACATGACATAGTGAGTTCGCATAAGCATGCATAACTTATGAATCATATAAAACATGACATAGTGAGTCCGCATAAGCATGCATAACTTATGAATCATATAAAACATGACATAGTGAGTCCGCATAAGCATGCATAATCAACTAAACTCACATAAATCTCAACTTTCACCAAACATTAACTTTAGAGTTTGTAAAGTGAAGGTAAGAGGGCTTACAAATATAAACAAGCCACAAATCCACCAAATAAGATGAAGAAGCCCTTTTAAAAACTCAAAACAAAGCCTCAAATAAGAAAACCCTTTTGCAAGATCCCAAAAACACAAACTTAGCAAATCAAACTTGCTACTTAATGAAGTATGCAAGTTATTAAGCATTCATACAACATAGAAAAGGTTGTATGATCATCATATCTTCATAGGATTAAACTTTGAGGAAGGTGGAGGCTAGGGATTTTAGGTGGAGGCCATTTGAGGTTTCAAATTGACATAGTTTAGTTGCTAGATTGATTAATGAGGCTTTAGGGTAGGATTAGGGGTATATTTATAGAAGATTAGAGTGTTTTTAGCCCTAGGATTAACCCTAGATTAGGTTTGGCCCGTCAGATCTCAGAATTCTCCAGAACCAAGCCACATGACCCAACCCAAATCAGAAATGGTGCACCAGGCTGAATTGCCTGGGCACCCCCTGTCGACAGGGCTGTCGATAGGGCAGTTGACACCCTGGGTGCCCTGTCGACATGCCTGTCGACATGGGGCCCCCTGGCGGGAATTTTCCCGCCTAACCCTGATTAGCCCTAATCCTTGATTTTAATTTGAAATTTAAATCTGTCTTTAGCATAGAAATTTCTGAAAACTTCAATGGGCCTTAACTGGGTCATACGGACTCCGATTTTCGAAAACTCGGACTCTATTTCGCGTATTTTTCCGGGACGAACGCAATGGCATAGCCCGTTTCCCCTGATTCTGATTTTTGAATTAAATTCTGCCTCGATTTATGTTATAACAGTTTATTGAAAATACGGGTTGTTATATCCTCCCCTCCTTAAAGGATTTCGTCCCCGAAATCTTCAAGTTAGGAAGAACATATCCTACCATCCAACATCCATCTACTCAAAACATCATCCACGAGCAACCATTGTCCTTAAAGGATTCTAAATGCTGTATGAACATATGCAAAGGTGTGTGTATATGTACCTATCTAATGCAATGATCAATGCAAAATATGTTAGTGAAATGTATCCATATGTATGCAAATCCCTATCATAATGTATAATATCTATATGCGTGCTCAACCATACACCCATATGCAACATCCATGTGATTGCATACAAAGTTCGTCCAAGAATAAGCATAAACACTCATGCACATGCAATATGAGGAGTGTGTGAGCCGATCTAGTGCCTAATGTGTATCATGCATCCACGAGTGACCACTTGCAAACACTTGCAACCACTTGCAACCATCAACCATAACATGCTTCAAACACATGTTTCATCCAAAGGGTTTCTACCTAAGGTTCTCATGACAAGCTTAGCACGATAACTAGATAAATATGGATTAGCAAAGAGAAAGATATACTAGCAAAGGGAAGAGATTGAGAGTGTACCCTCAAACAGGAATGGATAAAGCCCACGCATCTTCTCCTCGGTTTCCCAAGTTGCGTCCTCTTCGGCTTCACCCCATTGAACTTTCACCAATCTGACCTCACGATTCCTTAGCTTCTTGGTCTTTGTCCCCAAGATACGAATCGGAGCTTTCCTTAAAGTTGCTTCTTTCTCTACCTCCACGTCTTCAAGCATGCTAGGCTCAACCACCTCAGCGGACTCATGCAGGCACTTTCGGAGATGCGAGACATGAAAGACATTATGCACTCCGGACAACTTCTCGGGCAATTGCACTCTATAAGCCATCTTCCCAATTCTCTCAATGATGGGGAAGGGTCCAACAAATCTCGGTGCTAGCTTCCCAACAGCTCCAAATCGGACCACATTCCGCAAAGGAGAAACCTTCACGAAAACCTTGTCCCCAACCTCAAACTCCAATTCGGACCTTCGCCTGTCAGCATAGGATTTCTGCCGGTCTTGGGCCGCTTTCATCCGTCTTCTAATCAACTCAACCTTCTCGGATGTATCCCTAATCATGTCGGGTCCAAGTATAAGCTTATCCGTGGATTCCCACCAACATGTAGGTGACTTGCACGGCCTCCCATATAAAGCCTCAAACGGTGCCATACCAATGCTCGCCTGATAACTGTTATTATAAGCAAATTCTACAAGAGGAAGGTGGTCTTCCCAAGTACCACCAAAATCCAAGATGCAAAGTCTCAACAAGTCCTCAAGCACTCGATTCACCCTTTCGGTCTGGCCATCCGTCTGTGGGTGATAAGCTGTACTCAGATTCAACCTTGTGTCCATAGCCTCCTGCAAACTGTTCCAGAATTGACTAGTAAAGATGGGGTCTCGGTCGCTGACTATGCTGGAAGGGACTCCATGTAGTCGTACTATCTCACGAAGATATACTGATGCTAGTCCAGATGCGGTCCTTTTGCTCTTTACTGGGATAAAATGAGCACTCTTCGTGAGCCTATCCACAATGACCCATATGCTCGTATTCCCCTTCCTGGACCTTGGAAGCCCATCAATAAAGTCCATAGAAATGCTCTCCCACTTCCATAGCGGGACCTCTAGCGGATGTAATAGCCCACCGGGCTTCTTCGACTCAGCTTTTACTCTCTGACAAGTAACACATCTCGAGACAAACTCCGCCACATCCTTTTTCATTCCAGGCCAGAAGAAAACGCGCTTCATGTCCTTATACATCTTATCACCACCTGGATGTATAGTCATTTTGGAGCGATGTGCTTCCTCAAGAACTTTCCTCACCAAGTCTTCTACCATCGGAACACAAAGCCTTCCATCTCTCCTCAGCCAACCCTTATCGTCTATAGAATATCGAGCAAGGTGACTAGATGTCTCCCCTCGAACCAGCTTGTCCATGATCTCAATTATCAGAGGGTCTTCCTTTTGTGAAGCCCCGACTTGATCTAGAAGGGTAGGCCTGAGCTCTAAAGATGCCAAGGAACCGGTCTCCGACTCCATTGCCAAAGAGAAATCAAAGGTCGCCAAGAACTCTAAATTCTTCATCTCAACAAATAGAGGACTTAGTGTCAACCTTTTCCTACTCAACGCATCCGCTACAACATTCCCCTTGCCAGGGGTATAGGATATCTCAAAATCATAGGAAGCCAAAAATTCCATCCATCTCTGCTGTCTTAAGTTCAGATCTTTCTGCGAAAAGAGATACTTCAAAGACTTATGATCAGTATATAGCTCAAATCTCTCTCCCAGAAGATAATGACGCCATGCTTTGAGCGCATATACAATCGCTGCCAGCTCTAGATCATGAGTGGGATAATTCCTCTCATGCACCTTAAGTTGCCTCCCACCAAAACATATAACTCTGCCCTCTTGCATCAGAACGGCACCCAATCCCGTGCCACAAGCATCAGTGTACACGGTAAATATCTTACCACCATCGGGTAAGGCTAGAACTGGTGCGGAGGTAAGGGCTCTTTTGAGTCTCTGAAAAGCAAGCTCACAATCCATATCCCAAGCAAAGACTAAGTTCTTCTTCGTCAACTTAGTAAGAGGAGCGGATATCTTTGCGAAGTCCTTGATGAACTTTCGATAGAAACCCGCAAGACCCAGAAAGCTTCTCACCTCGGTTGCATTCCTTGGAGTCTTCCAATCCTGAACTGCAACCACCTTAGCGGGATCCACCGCTAAGCCTTGCTTGGATAAGATATGCCCAAGAAATCTGACTTCCCTTCTCCAAAAGTGGCACTTGGAGAACTTGGCTTTTAACTGGTGTGCTCGGAGTGTGTCCATCACCTCTACTAGGTGCCTCGCATGCTCTTCCTCATCCTTGGAGAAGACCAGAATATCATCAACAAAGACCACGACAAACTTATTCAAGAACTCCCGAAACACCCTACTCATCAGATCCACAAAATACGCGGGTGCATTCGTCAAACCGAACGGCATAACAAGCCATTCAAAGAATCCGTCTGGAGTTCTGAATGCAGTCTTGTCTATACTGTCTTCAGCCACTCTGAGCTGATGAAAACCCGTAGCAAGGTCAAGCTGAGAGAAAACAGAAGCACCAACAAGTTGATCAAAGAGATCATCGATCCTTGGTAACGGGTGTCGGTTCTTCTTAGTCAGCTTATTCAATTCTCTATAATCCACACAGAGTCGAAGAGAGCCATCTGCCTTAGTTGCAAACACCACAGGCGCTCCCCATTCGGATATACTCCTTCTGATGAAGCCCTTCTCAAGCAATTCTTTCACTTGCTTGCTCAGCTCCCGTCTCTCACGCGGAGCCATATGCCGAACGGGCAAAGAAACAGGTTTAGCATTATCTACCAGATAGATGCGAAAGTCAATCTCTCGTTTAGGGGGCAACCCCTTAACTTCTTCAAAAACATCTGGATAATCCCGGACCACCCTTACAGACTGAAGGGCCTCCTCTGATGAGTCGAGAGATTCTAGGTAGCATAACATGACGGGATTCTTCGGATTGCATGAAATCTCTAAGGTGTTGCCCAGGCGAGTCACAAGCCTTACAACCCTATGCTCACAATCTAGAATGGCTCCATATCTAGACAGCCAATCCATGCCCAAGATCAATCCGTATCCCCTGAAACCTAGAACATACGCACTACACAAGAACTCTACGCTGAGTATAGAGATCCTTAGATCCTCACATATCATAGATAGATGAGCAGAACCCCCAATGGGATTCGAAACACAAACGGGATCATCCACTAAGCTAGTACTGAGGTACAAGCTATCAACTAGATCAGATGAAATAAAGCTATGTGATGCACCGGAATCAAACAAGGTACGTACTGGAAGATCAGAGATATAAACAAGGTTCTCAACAGAAACACTACCTCTCTCAGGAACTGAAGCGGCATTGAGAGCATGAACTTGCCCTCCAGAAGATCCAGCCTGTCCTTTCTTCTTTGGGCATTCTTTGCTGAAGTGCCCAGTCTCTCCACAAGAAAAGCATCCACCACTAAGCTTCCTTTTCTTCTTTCTGCAATCCTTAGCAAAATGCCCAGCTATGCCACAGTAATTGCACTTCCCCTTGCCTTTGCTGTTGCCCTTCTTGTTCTTATTCTGATTTCCTTGACTGCTTTGACCTTGGTTGCCTTTGCCTTGAGAATCAGCCTTCTTTGCTTGAGTATCGCCCGACTTGACTTCCTTCTTTCCCTCTCCCTGAAGCAGAGCCATATTGACCAAACTCTCGAAAGTGGCTCCATGCGGAATATGTGACATCGCCAAGCCCTGTAGCGGCTCATTCAATCCTCGGGCAAATCGAAGAGCCTTCTTCTCCGAGGTGTTTACTATATCCAGACCAAAGCGGGCCAGCTGATTAAACTTGTTCACATACTCCTTGACAGACATATCCCCTTGCTTTAATGCAATGAACTTCTCCATTTGTAAATTCGCCTCAGCTGAAGATAGAAACTTGGTCACAAATCTAGCCCTCAAATCGGCCCAAGTCTCAACGGGCCTCGTCCCATTGGTGACCTCCCACCAATAGGCCGCCTCATCCTTCAAAAGCCATACGGTCAATAAGATTTTCCTCTCGTCATCAATCCCAAAGATAGCAAACAAGTCCTCCGTGTCCTTCAGCCAATTCCTAGCTTCAACGAAAGATTCCGTGCCTAGGAAATTCTTGCCTCCCATTGCCTTGAAGTCTTTACAAACCTTTGTAAACTGAATCTGAGGATGCTGAGGGGGAGGAGGAGGAAGAGGAGCCTCAGCAACGGGAGGAGGAGGAACATTAGCAACGGGAGGGGGAATATTAGCTGCTGGAGGAGGGGGAGTAGGAACCACCGGAGGAGGGATATTAGGGATAGGATTCTCAACTACAGGAGGAGGAGTGGGAGTAGGGTTGGCGGGACCAGCTGCCGCCCTAGCTTCTAGGAGTCTCCTATACCAGAGTGGTACGTTCACTCCATCTGGGATGTCAAGATTCTCAGCCATACTGAAACAAAAGATAAGATAAGATTAGGTCAAGGGAACGAAGGATAACGCTGATGGCTTTTGGGGATTAGCCTTAAAATAATCTAGACTTTATTTTGGAAAATACTTAGTAGGTTTTTTGAAAATAGTTTTTTTCAAAAGGATTTTTTTTTTTCAAAAGTTTTGTTCAATCTTGTTAACCTCGTGCTCTGATACCAAATGTAACACCCCACCTCCACTAGGATCACTCCTTAGAATGTACCAGCTTTGGAGGGCGTTATTGTGAAGGTAAACTTGCACAGAGATATCACAAGACAGAATATATAAAAATAAATATAAGTAAAGCAGCGGTAGCAGATAAAAACCCATCATCATCATCTCAGAAAACCAACATAGTCAAGTACATATTATCAAAATGTCATAATCCAAAATACAACATAAGTCTAGATACGTGATAACAAAATACATGGTAAAACATCAGTACTAATCCCCAGAAATAAAAGATAAGCCACAGCTAGCTCAGATCCATACATGAGCTATCCAACAAGCAAGTCAAAGATCCACTAAGCAGATGTAGCCCCTCCCTGAGAACCTGTGGGGGGGGGGGGGAAACGGAAGAAAAGAAGCGAAAGAAAACAGGTCAGTCAAAAAGACTGGTAAGCCCTACTACGGTCAATCTATAAACTAATAAAGTTAACAGTATGATGGAAACTGAGATGAACATACTGGCAATAGATAAAGGTGACATCACATAGACGAGATTAAACTTTGCACCACAGTGTACTAGCAAACCCACAAAACAGATCTTGATCCCTTAGCCCAAACTTTGGCCCAATAACATGAAGTGACCTTAGTATAAGGCCCAGCCCAACGGTCTAGTCGATCGGCTCCCTATAAACCTAACACGTCAAGTGTTGGTGTCCATACGGCCCACATGGATGTAGTCAGACTGTGCTGGGTCCACCTTCGGGTGTATCAAGCCCTAAGATGTCAACCCCAGACACCTAAGCAATAATGCACAGTCTAAGCCTACTGGTACCCGTGCCTCGAGTTTGTCCAACATCGGACTACGTGCACGTCCGTAGCCCGCCGGACCCGCACCGCTGTACCACTCAGCCGTCGCTTTGGTCGCTTACATCAGTCCAGTAATCGTGCCCCGCCCTAGCCTAGCCTCTAGGGTTGTGAATGATACCAAACTGGGATTACTGCTGGAACAGACCACGTTGCTAGGGTTTCTAAGAGGGTTAAGTGTGGTTTTAACCCCTCACTAAACCTGGATTAAATTAGCTAAGTGTAACCACTTAACCCCATCTAATCCTCGCATCCCCATTATTGGTTAAGTATTAGTGGGCCATGACTTAACCCTAATCATGAGGCATTAATTACTTAATGCACCCAACCTCTCACATTAGACATCCGTGGTTACCTGGGAAGATTTACACCACGTCTAGGTCTAACCTCGGGCCTTATGGTGCAACATGACCAACTACCCACATTAGACCCCACGTTGTGGTTACCTGGGAAGATTTACACCACAACTAGGTCTAACCTCGAGTTGGCCATATCATGTTATCTAATGTCATGTCCACTTTAGAACATATTTACAAGTTAACATATACTTGGGTAGACCTAACTTAATAGGTAAATTCCCAAGGGGTAGACCTAACTTAATAGGTAAATTCCCAATCTTTTAGTTTCATGTATTTTTAAGTTTACCCAAACCCTCCCAACGTCATTATCTCGCTTACATACTCGTCATACGTATAAGGGTATAAAAGGTAACTTGGCATAACATACATGGTGAACTTCACATGTCATAATAAACATGCATACATGTTAAACTTGCAAATCATGTCATGGTGAATTCGCATAAACATGCATAGCTTATTAAATATGCATAACATGGTAAGGTGAACATGCATAATCCATTAAACTTGCATAACATGGTAAGATGAACTTGCATGAACATGCATAACCCATGAAACATGTAGAACATGACATAATAAACTCGCATAAGCATACATAACTTGTGAAACATGCAAAACATGGTATAGTGAGTTCGCATAAGCATGCATAACTTATGAATCATATAAAACATGACATAGTGAGTTCGCATAAGCATGCATAACTTATGAATCATATAAAACATGACATAGTGAGTTCGCATAAGCATGCATAACTTATGAATCATATAAAACATGACATAGTGAGTCCGCATAAGCATGCATAATCAACTAAACTCACATAAATCTCAACTTTCACCAAACATTAACTTTAGAGTTTGTAAAGTGAAGGTAAGAGGGCTTACAAATATAAACAAGCCACAAATCCACCAAATAAGATGAAGAAGCCCTTTTAAAAACTCAAAACAAAGCCTCAAATAAGAAAACCCTTTTGCAAGATCCCAAAAACACAAACTTAGCAAATCAAACTTGCTACTTAATGAAGTATGCAAGTTATTAAGCATTCATACAACATAGAAAAGGTTGTATGATCATCATATCTTCATAGGATTAAACTTTGAGGAAGGTGGAGGCTAGGGATTTTAGGTGGAGGCCATTTGAGGTTTCAAATTGACATAGTTTAGTTGCTAGATTGATTAATGAGGCTTTAGGGTAGGATTAGGGGTATATTTATAGAAGATTAGAGTGTTTTTAGCCCTAGGATTAACCCTAGATTAGGTTTGGCCCGTCAGATCTCAGAATTCTCCAGAACCAAGCCACATGACCCAACCCAAATCAGAAATGGTGCACCAGGCTGAATTGCCTGGGCACCCCCTGTCGACAGGGCTGTCGACAGGGCAGTTGACACCCTGGGTGCCCTGTCGACATGCCTGTCGACATGGGGCCCCCTGGCGGGAATTTTCCCGCCTAACCCTGATTAGCCCTAATCCTTGATTTTAATTTGAAATTTAAATCTGTCTTTAGCATAGAAATTTCTGAAAACTTCAATGGGCCTTAACTGGGTCATACGGACTCCGATTTTCGAAAACTCGGACTCTATTTCGCGTATTTTTCCGGGACGAACGCAATGGCATAGCCCGTTTCCCCTGATTCTGATTTTTGAATTAAATTCTGCCTCGATTTATGTTATAACAGTTTATTGAAAATACGGGTTGTTATAGCAACACTCTCGAAATCTTTTGTAATCCCATAAATTCCGTTATGCTAAGTTATTTAGAATCGCTTGACGCGTCTGTGGAGAATCTACGATCTGTTAGAGTGGTCCGAGAATATTCGGATGTGTTTGAGGAGGTGAAGGGCTTGCCTCCGAAGCGGGAGATAGATTTTCGAATATATCTTGTGGATAATGCAAAACCAGTATCTTTGCCAGTACGCCACATGGCTCCTCGTGAAAGGAGGGAACTCAATAAGCAAGTGAAGGAGTTGCTTGAGAAGGGGTTCATAAGACATAGTATATCGGAGTGGGGTGCTCCAGTAGTATTTTCCACGAAGGCGGATGGGTCCCTTAGACTTTGTGTGGACTATAGAGAACTTAATAAGCTTATTAAGAAGAACTGACACCCACTGCCGAGGATTGACGATCTCTTCGATCAGTTAGTTGGCGCCTCAGTGTTTTCGCAGTTGGACTTAGCCACTAGTTTCCATCAGTTGAGAGTGGCTGAGGATAGCATTGACAAGACTGCCTTTAGGACTCCGGACGGTTTCTACGAATGGCTAGTGATGCCCTTCGGTTTGACAAATGCCCCCGCATACTTTTTTGATTTGATGAGTAGGGTGTTTAGGGAGTACCTTAGTAATTCGTGGTGGTCTTTGTAGACGACATCTTGATCTTTTCTAAGAATGAAGAAGAGCATGCCCTACATCTTAGGGAAGTGTTGGAGACTCTACGAGCGCATAACCTTAAAGCTAAATTTACTAAGTGTCACTTCTGGAGAGAGGAAGTGCGATTCTTAGGGCACGTGGTTTCCAAAGAAGGGATAGTTGTGGATCCCGCGAAGGTGGTGGCCATCAAAGATTGGAAAGTTGAAACACCCCACCTCCGTTAGGGTCACTCTCAAAGGGAATGCCCTAATTTTGGTGGAGGTTTATAAGTATAAGTCACAGATATACAAGACAGATATAATAACACATATTTGTAAACAGCGGAAAAACAAACAACTTTTATTTCATAAAAGCAAATACGTGTTACAACAACATCACCATAATTGTCTTACATCTTTTCCAAAAAACATAACACTTCCATAATCTGTCTTGATTACATTTTATTTAAAGAAGCATAAAGAAAACATAGATAAGACTGCAAAAGCCCCATAGTGGTTGTCCAAAGCCATAGTTCAAAAACGGAAAGTTCCAAGCAATACATTTCTCTTCTTCAAGCTGGGTGTTAAGGCTGGTCAAGCTGCAGTGTTCCCTCCCTGTGGACCTGGGGGGGGGGGGAAACGGAAGAAAAGAAGACGAAAGAAAAGTAGAGTCAGACATAAAGCCTGAGTAAGTCTAGTACTATTTTGTCTATGAATAAAGAACTGGGTATGATAAGTATAAACAAGAAGTGAGAAAGCACTACAAACTTGGTTAAGTTGTCTAGGGTCGAATACTATCGTACCCCATGTTAATCTCTGAACCCATATAAACTAGTTTCCAACTGGCACCCCATAATCAGGGTGATGTGATCCATTCTATGATGATCGGCTCCTACTCGCATAGTTACATGTGTCTTACGGCCCCCGATGTTGTAGTTACCTATGCTGGTCCCACCATGGGGTGTATCAAGTCCCATGGCGGTGGCCCGACACAACCTTAGAACGCACAGGTATGCTACTGGTGTCCAGTGCCTTATTTTTCTGCGCCGGAGTCTGTGCACGCCCGCACCCCGTTAGAACCTACACTGCTACACCACCGCCGTCGATTTGACCTCTTATAATCAGCCCAGTAATCGTGCCCCACCCTGCCTAGTTTCAGGGTATCATGATACACCTTTTAGGGTTACTGCTGAAAAGGGTCCCCCGTTACTAGGTTTTCTATCTCTAGCCAACATGCTAAGTTGGTTAAGTGTTTTCTAACCTAACCCCCACCAGTCAGTTTAGTTTAGCATGTTCCATTTTGATTAAGTCTTTGGTTCCACTTAATCCTAACAATCCTGACTCAGCCTTAATTGTCTTATTAAGGCCCTGACCTCTCACATTAGACAGGTATTGTTGTGGCTGCCTGTTGCCGGTTGGTTCCGGGTAGTCTTACGCCACAACTCAGTCTAACCTCGGGTCCTTATTGGGCTCCATGTTTAACCTCCCACATTGGATAGGTATTGTTGTGACTACTGGACAGCCGGGCGGTTCCGGGCAGGTTTACATCACAACTCAATCCAACCTCGGGTTAAACACATCATATTTTCTACATTTACATATTTTGTCTTTTTTCTTTATTTATATGTAAATATTTGCGGCCCATTACTAAGTAAATGGCGTAAAGGTTACACCAATCATGGGCCCAACCCATACTTGAATTTGGGCCCTTCTATTTTATATTTTCATTTATTAATTAATTTAGCCCAACGTTATTTTCCCCCGTTTAATACGTTCGTTTATATGTTGGGCTTAACCTTTTTAAGCCCAACTTAGCCATGCGAAAGAGGGGAGGCTTAAAGCGTGATTACATACACAAAAAGGGGATGGTGAGCGCATGAACTTGCAATGTGACGTTGGAACTACAAAATAGAAACTGGTGTACTTGCATAGTAGTAACATATACTTTGGTCATAAAGCATAAGTGACATGAATCAAACCATGTAAACTTGTAGTTGAGATAAGAATCTAAATTGGATATCATTATTGACACATAGTCTTAACTACAACATAGACCTATGTTCTTATTTAGGCATAGTGTCAACCATAAGCAAATCATGTTCATAAGGTTTCTACATGTTTACAAAGGTGCCTACTTTTGTGACTAATACAAAAGTATAGTTAAATTTATTCACATAACCATGGCATAAATATTTCTAACATGAAATCATGATTTTTACTTTAGTCATGCAAACTTGCAAAAGGGATTTTTGAATCTAACCTAGCTATATACCACATATGTCATCATATAATTCTTGTTAACAATATAGACCTAACATAGATTTCAATTATGCCAAATATCAATCATAGCCTAGTCATATTCATAAGTTTGCAAATAGGTTTTCTAGTACAAAAGCATGTCTTAATACATAAATCATGGTGCCAAAATTTCAACATAGTTTCATATGAACTATAACAACCAAGCTTGTTTCAATTACGTACAAAATGATTTATGTACAAAAATATACATCATGATGGCATAGTAGCAAAACCCCAAACTTGCATGAGTTTCAATTAAACAACTACATACATGTAGCTTCAACAAGGATTGCATAATTTGCGAATATTCCAAACGTATACTTGCATAGAACTACCGCATGTAGTTCTTTATAACATAATATGAGGATATCCAAACGTATACAATATTCCAAATCGTTAAGAATCATAGTAACGCACAAATTATGAATTATTTATCACCACAATCAAGTGTACAAACCAATACAGTTATTTGTTCATACCAAAATAATACTCTACTTACAATGGTGAGGTGAATTCTCAAATTTAGGGATTTGAAGATGCGGTTTGATTTGATTGAGTTGCTTTATGCCTTAGAATTTGCCTCCTAATCCTCTCCCCAATTGGTGGCTACCCTCTAGTCGTTCCTCAGCAACATGGCGGCTTTGTTCTTATTTTTGAATGAATAGATTAGGGTTAGTCTAGGGTTGTTTTTATAGGGGTAATGAACTGATTAGGACCATTGATGTTGCTTGGATTGATCGTAGCCATTCATCCTAAGGAGAGACCAATTAGAGCCTGCCACCTAGCCCTAATGACAAAGCAGACCACAGAAAATCGACCAACATAGAATAGGCCAGCCAGGTTGGGCTGGGTTCGACCTGGCTCTGGACCAGGTCGATACCCCTGTCGACAGCCCTGTCGACAGGCCTGTCGACCTGGTTAGACCAGGTCGACAGCCCAGTCGACCTGGGTGCGTCAGGCGGGCCTTTTTCCGCCCTGGCCCATTGGGCCCCACTTTGTTTTTCTGAGCTTA
The DNA here is from genome assembly GCA_030737875.1 of Allium sativum. Lineage (NCBI taxonomy): Eukaryota > Viridiplantae > Streptophyta > Magnoliopsida > Asparagales > Amaryllidaceae > Allium > Allium sativum. The sequence goes on from CM060916.1 coordinate 627,494,145, forward strand.
TTTTATTCTGTTTGAATTTTAAACTTAATTTAAAAACTTCCGAAGGCCATATCTTCTTCATACGGACTCCGTTTTTCGAAAACTCGGACTCTATTTCGCGTATTTTTCCGAGACGAACGCAATGGCGTATCCCGTTTCCCTTAGTTCTTTGATTTGAAATTAATTATACTTTAAATTTGTTAATTTCACAGTTAAAGAATTTGCGGGGTGTTACATTCTCCCCCACTTAAAAGGATTTCGTCCCCGAAATCTTCAAGTTAGGAGGAATGTATATCCTAACATCCAATCATCCATCTACTCATCCATCAAACACGAGCATCCATTGTCCTTAAAAGACTTCTAATGCTTCATGATCATATGCGAAGTGTGTGTGTACATGTACTTATCTAATGCAAAATCAGGCGGTCTACTGATTCAGTTGACCTCCTTAATGCGAATTATGTAAGTGCCATGAATCCATTATGTATGCAAATTTTTCCTATTCTTGATTCTACATGAGTGCACAATCATTCAATACAAATGCAACATCCACATGACAACACATTAATGTTCAACCATATACGAATGCAAACATATATGCATATGCAATATGAAGTGACTGAGCCGATCTAAACCCTAGATTGTGTGTGTATATGCAACCACGAGCAACCATTAGCAATCACTTGCAACCACTTGCAACCATCATCCATAACATGTTTCAATTGCACGTTTCCATCAAAAGGGTTTCTACCTAAAAGACAAGGTCGAGGAAATATACCTAAAAAGATAGATAAAAGCGCAACTTAAGGAAAAGGAAAGATCAAGGATGTACCCTCGAACAGAAAAGGGTAGGCAGTGCGTATTCTAGCTTCAGTTTTCCCAAGTCGCGTCTCCCTCGGCGTCGCTCCACTGAACTTTGACGAGCCTGACTTCGCGGTTGCGTAGCTTCTTCACTTCCGTTCCTAAGATGCGGGTTGGAACTTTTCTTATGGTTGCTTCGCGTTCCACTTCGGCCTCTTCGAGGATATTTGGCTCTACCACTTCAGCAGACTCATGTAGACATTTTCGAAGATGTGAAACGTGAAAAACGTTGTGGACTCCGGCCAACTTCTCGGGTAGCTCTAATCTATAGGCCATTTTCCCAATCTTCTCGATAATAGGGAATGGCCCTACGAATCTTGGTGCTAGCTTTCCTGTGGTTCCAAAACGAACAACGTTCCTTAGCGGTGATACCTTGAGAAAAACTCTGTCTCCAACCTCAAATTCAAGGTCGGTCCTTCTCTTGTCGGCATAGGACTTTTGTCTGTCTTGGGCCGTCTTCATCCTTCTTCGTATTAAGTCTACTTTCTCTGAAGTCTCTCGGATCATATCTGGTCCAAGTATGAGCTTATCAGTAGACTCCCACCAACAAGTGGGCGATCGGCACGGTCTTCCATATAAAGCTTCGAAGGGCGCCATTCCGATGGTTGCTTGATAGCTGTTGTTGTAGGCAAATTCCACCAAAGGAAGGTGGTCTTCCCAAGTCCCTCCGAAGTCAAGGACGCATAGTCTTAAAAGGTCTTCCAAAACTCTGTTCACTCTCTCTGTTTGGCCGTCGGTTTGGGGATGATAGGCTGTGCTCAAGCATAACTGCGTTCCTACTGCTTCTTGCAGACTCCGCCAAAACTCGCTGGTGAAGATGGGGTCTCGGTCACTAACAATGCTAGATGGTATTCCATGGAGTCGAACGATTTCCTTGAGGTAAAGTGATGCTAGGGATGAGGCAGTTCTTTTATTTTTGACAGGTAAAAAGTGGGCGCTTTTAGTAAGCCTATCCACTATTACCCAAATGCTAGTGTTGCCTCTCCTAGACCTAGGCAGCCCATCGATGAAGTCCATTGAGATGCTATCCCACTTCCACTGCGGAACCTCTAGAGGATGCAGTAGTCCGCCAGGCTTTTTCTGTTCCGCTTTAACCTGTTGGCACACCATACACTTAGAAACGAATTCTGCCACGTCCTTTTTCATGCCGTTCCAGAAGAAAGTCCTTTTTATGTCCTTGTACATTTTATCCCCACCTGGGTGTATCGTCATCTTGGAGTGATGTGCTTCCTCGAGAACCTTCTTTACTAAATCTTTTGTCTGTGGGACACATAGTCTTCCGTCTCGCCTTAGCAAACCCTTATCGTCGATGGAGTATCTGTTGAGGTGACTTGAAGTCTCACCCCTAATTAGTCTATCAATTATTTCCACAAGCTGAGGGTCTTCGCGTTGCGCTGTCCCTACTGAATCCACTAAAGTTGGGCGCACTTCGAGAGATGCTAGCAAGCCTGGTACGAAATCGGAGGAGGGCCTAAAGTCGAAACTGGCTATAAACTCTAGGCTTTGTCTTTCAACAAACAACGGGCTTAGGGTTAATTTCTTTCGGCTCAACGCGTCTGCCACTACGTTGCCTTTGCCCGGAGTGTAGGAGATTTCGAAATCATACGAGGCAAGAAACTCCATCCATCTTTGTTGCCTCAAGTTAAGATCCTTCTGCAAGAAAAGATATTTCAACGATTTATGGTCAGTGTAAAGTTCGAACTTCTCACCTAGGAGATAGTGTCGCCAAGACTTGAGTGCAAAGACGATGGCGGCTAACTCAAGATCGTGGGTCGGGTAGTTCTTTTCGTGCACTTTTAAATGCCTCCATCCATAAGCTACTACCCTTCCTTCTTGCATTAAGACGGCGCCTAGCCCTGTCCCACATGCATCCGTATAAACAGTGAACATCTTGCTCCCATCTGGCAGCGTCAAAACTGGGGCTGTTGTGAGAGCCCTTTTCAGTCGTTGGAAAGCAAACTCGCAATCCAAGTCCCAATTGAACACTAGATTCTTCTTGGTCAATTTTGTGAGCGGAGCTGAGATTTTCGCAAAATCCCTTATGAATTTTCGATAGAAACCTGCCAGTCCTAGAAAGCTTCGGACCTCAGTTGCATTCCTTGGTGTCTTCCAATCCTGTACCGCCACTACCTTAGCAGGGTCCACTGCTAACCCTTGTTTGGATACTATGTGCCCAAGGAACCTCACCTCTTCTCTCCAAAAGTGGCATTTGGAGAATTTGGCTTTTAGTTGATGGACTCGCAAAGTTTCCATGATTGCCCTTAAGTGCTGAGCATGTTCCTCTTCACTCTTTGAGAAGATAAGGATATCATCTACGAAGACCACTACGAATTTGTTGAGGAAATCTCTAAATACCCTACTCATCAGGTCCACGAAGTAAGCAGGTGCATTTGTCAAGCCGAAAGGCATGACAAGCCATTCAAAGAAGTCGTCTGGGGTTCTAAACGCCGTTTTATCGATGCTATCTTCAGCCACCCTTAGCTGATGAAAACCGGTTGCTAAATCGAGTTGGGAGAAAACAGACGCTCCTACAAGCTGGTCAAACAAATCGTCAATTCTAGGGAGAGGGTGCCTATTCTTTTTCGTTAGCTTGTTAAGCTCCCTATAGTCAACACATAGACGGAGTGAACCATCCGCCTTTGTAGCGAACACCACCGGAGCGCCCCATTCTGAAATGCTCCTCCTAATGAACCCCTTCTCTAGAAGCTCTTTAATCTGTTTACTGAGCTCTTTTCTTTCTCGTGGAGCCATGTGTCTAACGGGCAACGCAACGGGCTTTGCATTATCTACAAGATATATGCGGAAGTCTATTTCCCGCTTCGGGGGCAAGCCCTTCACCTCTTCGAAGACATCCGGATATTCCCGGACCACTCTAACTGATTGCAAATTTTCAACAGAGGCATCTAGCGATTCAAGATAACTAAGCATAACCGCATACGAGGGATTACAAGAAATTTCCAAAGTATTACCGAGCTGGGTTAGGAGCCTAACAACCCTTTTCTCACAATCAAGGATGGCCCCATTACTGGATAGCCAATCCATACCCAAAATCAAACCATAACCCGAAAAGCCCAAAACAAAGGCACTACATTGAAATTCAACACTTAGAATAGAAATTTTTAATCCCAAACAGATCATAGACAAATGAGCTGGGCCCCCAATTGGGTTTGAAACAATTAAGGGGTCCTCTACCATACTAGTTTTTAGGTGCAGAGATTCTACTAAAGCAGACGAGATAAAGGAGTGTGATGCGCCAGAATCAAATAAAGTGCGAACGGGGTGATCATAAAGATAAACTACACTTTCTACAGAAGTATTTATACCTCGCTGTTGCAGAGGTGGCGCTTCCAGCACTTGAACCTGTGCCCCTGGGGTGGATCCAGCCCTCTGCCCCTGTCCTCGTTTCTTTGGGCAGTCCTTAGCCCTGTGGCCCGTCTCACCGCAAGAAAAGCACCCACCATTCTCCTTGGCCTTCTTTTTCCGGCAGTCCTTTACTAAGTGCCCCACTTTGCCACAGAAATTACATTTCCTCTTCTCTTTGTTGCCTTTCCCGCCTTTCTTAAAGTCTGTCTTCTTAGGCTGCAAACCCTCTTTCTTCCCTTGAGAGCTTTCTGCCTTTGTCTCCTTCTTGCCCTTATCCTCCTCATTCAGCAATGCCATTTGCACCGGTCTTTCATACGTGGCTCCCATGGGTATATGGGTCATGGCCAAACTGTGTAATGGCTCATTTAACCCTTTGACGAAACGGAGAGCCTTCTTGTGCGGGGTGTTGACTAGGTCAAGCCCAAACCTAGCCAGCTCATCGAACTGATTCACATACTCTCTGACAGTCTTGTCTCCTTGCTTAAGAAATAAGAATTTTTCCAACTGCAAACTTCTTTCCGCATCTGAGAGAAATTTAGTCTCAAACCTTGCCCTAAAGTCCTCCCATGTCTCCACTGGTCTTTCAGCATTAGTGACTTCCCACCAGTAGGAAGCCTCGCCCTTCAATAGCCATACTGCCAATTGTACTTTTTGTCTATCTTCTACCTCAAAGATGATGAATAGGTCCTCAGTTTCTTTCATCCAATTCCTAGCTGCTACGAAGGACTCAGTTCCATGGAAATCCTTTCCTCCCATGGCTTTAAAATCTTTACATATCTTAGCAAACGTGTTCCCCCGTGGGGGAGGTGGAGGAAAAGGTGCTGCTGCAGCTGGATGATTTCCTGCAGCTGGGGGAGGAGGAACGGTAGGACCTGGCTGAGTGGCCCTTGCTTCTAAGAATCGTCTAAACCAACCAGGTATTGGTACCCCTTCCGGCAAGTTAAGATCTTCGGACATGCCGAAACAAAAAGGATAGATTCAAAACGAAGGATAAGAGATAGTACCTATGGCTTTGGGGAGTGGACTTTGCCTTTTAAAATAAAATAATATTTTTATCTTTTAAGAATGCTTCTTTAAAATTTCTTTTTGAAAATAAATTTTCAAAACTTTTTATCTTATCTGGTAAACCTATGCTCTGATACCAAGTGAAACACCCCACCTCCGTTAGGGTCACTCTCAAAGGGAATGCCCTAATTTTGGTGGAGGTTTATAAGTATAAGTCACAGATATACAAGACAGATATAAGAACACATATTTGTAAACAGCGGAAAAACAAACAACTTTTATTTCATAAAAGCAAATACGTGTTACAACAACATCACCATAATTGTCTTACATCTTTTCCAAAAAACATAACACTTCCATAATCTGTCTTGATTACATTTTATTTAAAGAAGCATAAAGAAAACATAGATAAGACTGCAAAAGCCCCATAGTGGTTGTCCAAAGCCATAGTTCAAAAACGGAAAGTTCCAAGCAATACATTTCTCTTCTTCAAGCTGGGTGTTAAGGCTGGTCAAGCTGCAGTGTTCCCTCCCTGTGGACCTGGGGGGGGGGAACGGAAGAAAAGAAGACGAAAGAAAAGTAGAGTCAGACATAAAGCCTGAGTAAGTCTAGTACTATTTTGTCTATGAATAAAGAACTGGGTATGATAAGTATAAACAAGAAGTGGGAAAGCACTACAAACTTGGTTAAGTTGTCTAGGGTCGAATACTATCGTACCCCATGTTAATCTCTGAACCCATATAAACTAGTTTCCAACTGGCACCCCATAATCAGGGTGATGTGATCCATTCTATGATGATCGGCTCCTACTCGCATAGTTACATGTGTCTTACGGCCCCCGATGTTGTAGTTACCTATGCTGGTCCCACCATGGGGTGTATCAAGTCCCATGGCGGCGGCCCGACACAACCTTAGAACGCACAGGTATGCTACTGGTGTCCAGTGCCTTATTTTTCTGCGCCGGAGTGTGTGCACGCCCGCACCCCGTTAGAACCTACACTGCTACACCACCGCCGTCGATTTGACCTCTTATAATCAGCCCAGTAATCGTGCCCCACCCTGCCTAGTTTCAGGGTATCATGATACACCTTTTAGGGTTACTGCTGAAAAGGGTCCCCCGTTACTAGGTTTTCTATCTCTAGCCAACATGCTAAGTTGGTTAAGTGTTTTCTAACCTAACCCCCACCAGTCCGTTTAGTTTAGCATGTTCCATTTTGATTAAGTCTTTGGTTCCACTTAATCCTAACAATCCTGACTCAGCCTTAATTGTCTTATTAAGGCCCTGACCTCTCACATTAGACAGGTATTGTTGTGGCTGCCTGTTGCCGGTTGGTTCCGGGCAGTCTTACGCCACAACTCAGTCTAACCTCGGGTCCTTATTGGGCTCCATGTTTAACCTCCCACATTGGATAGGTATTGTTGTGACTACTGGACAGCCGGGCGGTTCCGGGCAGGTTTACATCACAACTCAATCCAACCTCGGGTTAAACACATCGTATTTTCTACATTTACATATTTTGTCTTTTTTCTTTATTTATATGTAAATATTTGCGGCCCATTACTAAGTAAATGGCGTAAAGGTTACACCAATCATGGGCCCAACCCATACTTGAATTTGGGCCCTTCTATTTTATATTTTCATTTATTAATTAATTTAGCCCAACGTTATTTTCCCCCATTTAATACGTTCGTTTATATGTTGGGCTTAACCTTTTTAAGCCCAACTTAGCCATGCGAAAGAGGGGAGGCTTAAAGCGTGATTACATACACAAAAAGGGGATGGTGAGCGCATGAACTTGCAATGTGACGTTGGAACTACAAAATAGAAACTGGTGTACTTGCATAGTAGTAACATATACTTTGGTCATAAAGCATAAGTGACATGAATCAAACCATGTAAACTTGTAGTTGAGATAAGAATCTAAATTGGATATCATTATTGACACATAGTCTTAACTACAACATAGACCTATGTTCTTATTTAGGCATAGTGTCAACCATAAGCAAATCATGTTCATAAGGTTTCTACATGTTTACAAAGGTGCCTACTTTTGTGACTAATACAAAAGTATAGTTAAATTTATTCACATAACCATGGCATAAATATTTCTAACATGAAATCATGATTTTTACTTTAGTCATGCAAACTTGCAAAAGGGATTTTTGAATCTAACCTAGTTATATACCACATATGTCATCATATAATTCTTGTTAACAATATAGACCTAACATAGATTTCAATTATGCCAAATATCAATCATAGCCTAGTCATATTCATAAGTTTGCAAATAGGTTTTCTAGTACAAAAGCATGTCTTAATACATAAATCATGGTGCCAAAATTTCAACATAGTTTCATATGAACTATAACAACCAAGCTTGTTTCAATTACGTACAAAATGATTTATGTACAAAAATATACATCATGATGGCATAGTAGCAAAACCCCAAACTTGCATGAGTTTCAATTAAACAACTACATACATGTAGCTTCAACAAGGATTGCATAATTTGCGAATATTCCAAACGTATACTTGCATAGAACTACCGCATGTAGTTCTTTATAACATAATATGAGGATATCCAAATGTATACAATATTCCAAATCGATAAGAATCATAGTAACGCACAAATTATGAATTATTTATCACCACAATCAAGTGTACAAACCAACACAGTTATTTGTTCATACCAAAATAATACTCTACTTACAATGGTGAGGTGAATTCTCAAATTTAGGGATTTGAAGATGCGGTTTGATTTGATTGAGTTGCTTTATGCCTTAGAATTTGCCTCCTAATCCTCTCCCCAATTGGTGGCTACCCTCTAGTCGTTCCTCAGCAACATGGCGGCTTTGTTCTTATTTTTGAATGAATAGATTAGGGTTAGTCTAGGGTTGTTTTTATAGGGGTAATGAACTGATTAGGACCATTGATGTTGCTTGGATTGATCGTAGCCATTCATCCTAAGGAGAGACCAATTCGAGCCTGCCACCTAGCCCTAATGACAAAGCAGACCACAGAAAATCGACCAACATAGAATAGGCCAGCCAGGTTGGGCTGGGTTCGACCTGGCTCTGGACCAGGTCGATACCCCTGTCGACAGCCCTGTCGACAGGCCTGTCGACCTGGTTAGACCAGGTCGACAGCCCAGTCGACCTGGGTGCGTCAGGCGGGCCTTTTTCCGCCCTGGCCCATTGGGCCCCACTTTGTTTTTCTGAGCTTATTTTATTCTGTTTGAATTTTAAACTTAATTTAAAAACTTCCGAAGGCCATATCTTCTTCATACGGACTCCGTTTTTCGAAAACTCGGACTCTATTTCGCGTATTTTTCCGAGACGAACGCAATGGCGTATCCCGTTTCCCTTAGTTCTTTGATTTGAAATTAATTATACTTTAAATTTGTTAATTTCACAGTTATAGAATTTGCGGGGTGTTACAAAAGTCCCTAAAAATGCAACCGAAGTAAGGAGTTTCTTGGGGTTGGCTGGCTACTATAGGAAGTTTATCAAAGACTTCGCAAAAATATCAGCTCCATTGACACGCCTGACGAAGAAGAACCTAGTCTTCGCGTGTGACGTAGATTGTGATGATGCGTTCCAACGTTTGAAGAGAGCTTTGACTTCAGCCCCAGTCTTAGTATTGCCAGATGGGAGTAAGCCATTTACCGTTTATACTGACGCTTGTGGGACAGGACTAGGCGCAGTCCTAATGTAAGAGGGAAGGGTAATAGCCTATGGTGGAAGGCAGTTGAGAGTGCATGAAAGAAATTTCCCTACACATGACCTAGAGTTAGCCGCTATTGTTTTCACGCTTAAGTCTTGGCGCCATTATCTTCTTGGGGAGAAATTCGAATTGTTCACTGACCACAAATCGCTAAAATACTTATTCTCTCAGAAGGACTTGAACTTAAGGCAGCAAAGGTGGATGGAATTCTTAGCGCCCTACGATTTCGAAATAACATATACCCCTGGCAAGGGTAACGTGGTGGTAGACGCCTTAAGTAGGAAAAGGCTGTCCTTGAGTCCGTTGTTTGTTGAGCGGCGAAACTTAGAATTCATCTCTAGGTTTGATTTTAGACCTTCCGTTGACTTTGTACCCGGTTTGCTAGCATCCTTGGAGGTCAGACCTACGCTTTTGGGACGGATTAGTGAGGCACAGCGAGACGACCCACAGTTGGTTGAGTTAGTCGAAAAGCTCAAAAGAGGGGAGTCATCAAGACATCTCCGTAGGTATACCCTAGATGATAAGGGTTGGTTACGTAGGGATAATAGACTTTATGTACCTCGAGACGAAGGTTTGTGGAAGGCTATTCTTGACGAAGCACATCATTCGAAGATGACCATCCATCCCGGAGGGGACAAGATGTACATGGACATGAGACGAGTTTACTTTTGGGCCGGCATGAAGAAAGATGTGGCTGAGTATGTCGCTAGATGCTTGGTGTGCCAACAAGTAAAAGCGGAGCAAAAGAAGCCCGGTGGATTGCTTCACCCATTGGAGGTTCCACTATGGAAATGGGAAAGTGTCTCGATGGACTTTGTGGATGGATTACCTAGATCAAGGAAGGGTAATACGGGGATTTGGGTTATAGTTGATAGACTTACTAAAAGCGCCCATTTCATTCCCGTGAAGAGTAAGAGGACTTCTCCATGGTTAGCTTCCGTATACATTCGAGAAATAGTTCGTTTGCACGGTGTTCCTTCTAGCATAGTGAGCGACCGCGATCCTATTTTCACTAGCGAATTTTGGAGAAGCTTGCAAGAGGCGGTAGGGACTCAGTTATGTTTGAGCACCGCATATCATCCTCAGACGGACAGCTAGACCGAGAGGGTGAATCGTATTCTAAAGGATCTTTTGAGGCTATGTCTCCTAGACTTTGGGGGTACATGGGAAGAGCATCTTCCGTTGGTAGAGTTCGCATATAATAATAGCTTTCAGTCCAGCATTGGCATGGCACCTTTCGAAGCTCTTTATGGACGACCTTGTCGTTCGCCTACATGTTGGTGGGAAGCTACAGATAAGATCTTGCTTGGGCCCGATATGATTAGAGAGACTTCGGAAAAGATTGATTTGATCCGAAGAAGGATGAAGACGGTGCAAGATAGACAGAAATCTTATGCGGACAAAAGGAGGACAGACCTTGAGTTTGATGTTGGGGACATGGTCTTTATCAAAGTGTCTCCATTACGGAATGTTGTTCGCTTTGGGTCCTTTGGGAAATTAGCACCAAGGTTTGTAGGGTCGTTTCCTATTAAGGAGAAGATTGGACAGATGGCGTATAGAGTGGAGTTGCCTGAGAGACTTAGTGGTGTACACGACGTATTCCATGTGTCACATTTAAGGAAGTGCTTGCACGAGACCGCGGAAGTGGTAGAGCCGAGCTTGCTTAGAGAGGTGGAGATAGAGCGTGATGCGACGATTCGACGAGCTCCTACATGCATTCTTGGGTCGGAGATCAAGAAGTTGAGGAATCGAGAAGTCAGACTAGTCAATGTGCAATGGGGAGATGATGAGAGCAACGCTACTTGGGAGACAGAAGCGAAGATGCGTTCGTTGTACCCTTTTCTTTTTTAGGGTATGTCCTTTAATTTCTCCTTTATCTCTTAGCTTGTACTTATCTTATCTTTAGTATGTCCTCTCGCTAGTATCTTTGACCTTTAGTTAGGATAATCCTATGGTTGAAACATGTGTTTGAGACATGTTATGTATGATGGATGCAAAGTGGATGCAAGTGTTTGCTAGTGGTTGCTCGTGGACGCATATACACACACTATTAGGCACTAGATCGGCTCAGTCACTTCATATTGCATATTGCATATATATGGATGTATTTAGTAAAATGGATGTATGAGGATTTTTTTTATCATACGGATGCTGCATTCAGATGATGATTGTGCACGCATATAGAGATAATATGTAGCATTAAGGAACTTTTGCATACATAATGGACGCATGGCACTATCATGATTTGCATTAAGGAGGTCAACTGAATCAGTGGACCGCCTGATTTTGCATTAGATATGGACATATACACACACTGCGCATTTAAACATGAAAGCATTAGAAGTCTATAAGGACAATGGATGCCTGTGTTTGATGGTTGAGTAGATGGACGATTGGATGTTAGGATATACATTCTTCTTGACTTGAAGATTTCGGGGTCGAAATCCTTTAAGGAAGGGAGAATGTAACACCCCGTAATTCTGTTAATATTAATATTCACAAATTAAAGAATAACTAATCTCAGACTTGAGAATTGTAGGAAACGGGTTGCGCCATTGTGTTCGTCTCGGAATTCTGGTTGAAATAGAGTCCGAGTTTGCGTGATTTGGACTTCGTATGAAGGAGATATGGCCATCGGAAGTTTCAGAAAATTCAAAACAGATTTCAGGAAATTCAAAATTCAAAATTCGAAGTCAAACAGGCTAGGTGGGAAATTTCCCGCCCAGCACCTAGGTCGACTGGGGAGTCGACTGGGCAGTCGACACCCCGGGGACCAGGTCGACTGCGCAGTCGACCTGGGTGTCGACCTGGTCCAGTCGGCTAGGATTTGACTGAGCCCAATCTTGAGCTGCTGATGTGTCTTTAGGACTGAGTTGGCAAATTAAACGGTTCAGGTTAGTTCTAAGTTGATCTAACGGCCTAAATAAATCCTAAATTCTATAAATGCCTAGGTAGTCTCTCACTCTAAATCACATGAAAAATAGAATAGCCGCTGTCATGCCATCGCCATGGAACTCAGTGTAGCCGCCGCCAACTAAGAAGGAAAAAGCTAATCAAAACCCTAATTCTACTCAACTCTAAAGCAAATCAAGACACTCTTTCTTCTCTAATTGTGAGTATGATGATCATAACAAGATTATTAGCAAATTAATTAGATTAAGATGTGATTTGGATCATAAGAAAGTGATGTGAATTGTAATATATGTTGTTGTAAACCTTATGCTATCATGTATGTTGTAAATCCTATGTTATGTGATGATGATAACCTATATGTTGTAAATCATGCTAGGATGATATTATATATGTTTCAAGTTTCTATGCTAAGTTGCGATGTTACAAAGCCATGATGTTATTATGTTGTAGTTAGCTTATGAATCATGATGTTGATTATATATATATATTTGGGCTATGATGATTCACATGATAAATCACATGTACCTATGCAAGTTTAGATTGATTAGTAAAGATTATGAACATATGCCATGACATCTATTTAGATCTAGAATTGTGCTATGACATGTGTGAGTTCTATGTGTTAGATGCTAGTTCACATCATCATTATGTTGCATAAACCACATATGCAAGTTTATACATGAATTTGGGTTATGATCATATTATGTAAGTTGTGACATTTAACCAAACAAGTTGACACCTTTAGATCCATGACATGTGTAGTTTTATGCAAGTTTCACCCCTATTATGATTAGATCTATTTTATTTGTCTATATGTTGTGATAATTTATCTTTGTGCTATGAGTTAGACTATTCGAGTCTAAAGTATATTTTGCGTTGAATAAGCGAACGTACAACGTGGGGTAGGGGTAATATTAAGGATTTAATATTAAGAAATTGGGGTGCAATTGAAATGATTTTGCATACCGTAAGTGGATGACCATAATTGAGTCAATTATGGACATTATTAAAATTGGAATTAATTAATGATTTGAATAGGGATATATTTAAAACTGGGGTAAAAGATTAAAAGTGTTAACCAATGCTTAGGATACGAGGTTGGACTCGTTTGTGACGTAAAACTGCCCGGACCCGCCCGGCAAATCCAGTAGTCACAAATGTCAGCCCAATGTCAGAGGTCCTAGGCCCAAATTAAAGCATAACAGTTGTAAGACACGAGGTTAGACTCTTTTATGGTGTAAGACTGCCCGGACCCGCCCGGCAAATCCAGCTGCCATAAATGCCAGTCTAATGTGAGAAGTCTTTATGAGGTTATGGCCTGAATGAATTAAGAAATACTTAACCAGATAAACATGTAAGGTGGGACATGGGGGTTAAGTAGGTGCCTTGGGTGGCATGAGGAATCTAGTGAGTGCCTTTACTGGCATTTGAAATACGATTAGTAAGACTTAACCAAACACACATGTAAATGAACATGACTAAGAGGGTTAAGTGGGATATACTAGTGGGGACAAGCTTAGGTGGATGGCTTGTTTGGGGCCATTTCAACCAGTAACCCAAACGTATCTTTGTGGGCTCGACCCAAGTCGAGGACGGGACACGCATACTAGGTTTGACTATAAGAGGCCAAACGGGGTAGCGGTAGCAACGCAAGTCCAACGGGTTTCATATGCGTGTGTGGACCCGGGCTGGTAGGTAAGACGTTGTTGCATCGTGTAGGTATAAGCCGTGCATTCTCAAGTTGTATCGGGTTGCCACTTTAGGGAAGTGATACACCCAACTGTGGGGCCAGCACGGGTATCTACGAGTAGGGAGTCGATCGAAAGTGGGTAGTGGGGTACACCTAGCGGAGATAGGGGCAGGCGGCACCTATGTAGTCAGCTAGCGGTGCACGAAGTTATTTATAAAATTTCTAAGTGAAGCAAGTGGGATCAACCTTTAGGGTGTCTGGTGTGGTGCAGTGTAGTAATTATTCGTTAGTATTAGGTGTGCCTTTAACGTTATCATTATCTGCTCTTCCATACCCAATAGTTCATAGACATTTCCTTGTTTTCCAGCTTATGCCTTAGTCTAGTTATTTTGATAATAGTATTGTTAGAATTATCATACTCGCCAGACTTTATGTCTGACCCCCTCCATTTCTATCTTTTTCCCCCTCCAGGTCCTCAGGGTGGGCCCAACTCTAGTGGAGCTTGATTGGATTGCTTTATCTCTCTTTTGGAAAGCTTGGACCGCCGAAGTAAAGACCAGCTTGTTATCTTTTTTAATGGCTATTTATGTAATGGGGTTATGTATTTTGTTTTACCAAGATGGATATTGTACCTGACTCTGATTTATGGTTTTATGATGTAACAAACATGTTTAATTTCCGCTGCAATAAAATAAAGTTTTAGATTTCCAAGTACTACTTATTATCTGTCTTGTTGAAATTTTTCTGTTCTGTATTCACTTAAAACCTCCATGGAAGTTAATGCATTCCCTTTGTGAATGACATTAATGGACGTGGGGTGTTACAGTGACCCTTGGATCGTCAGGGCCGGTCCACCGATGTGGATTAAAATGCCTGAACACTGCGTTTCCCCACCCTTTGGGGGCATAAATGAGCCAACAAATGACTCCATCGGCTCCACATAGTCACCGATATATCCGAGGCGCCTCGAAACAGCAACAACCACATAAGTCAAACTCGTCAGGGCGTGTAAAACCACTGACGCCACTTCTAGCTAGAAAGAAACACATGTCCTCCCTGAGGTCCTTCTTCCGTTTCTGGTTCACAACCGGGGTGTGAGGCTCGCGAATCAACGCTACACAAAGCTATGCCACACAGGCCGTGCTTTGATCATCAACCACAAATGTAACGACCCGCATTCCACGCATCGAAAGATCGTAGAATATTTATTTCTTTCACATACGAAGTCGTATGGTCATGTAACTTTGGGAGACGACTAATGGGGTCATTTCCCATGTTCATGATTTTTGTCGATTTTTAAATGACCATTTTGCCCCTAGCTGATACTGTTTTGGACATAACTTTTGACTGGAAAGGAATCTTGACCTGAAACCAGTTCCATTAGATTCGTTTGATGGTTTACAATTCCGTAAAGTGGTCACCTTAGCCAAACGGACTCACCGTTTGGGAGATATGGCTGAAACAAGTTTCAGATAGTGAAAAACAGCTTAATTGGGCTTAACCGGGTGATTAACAGCTAGGCCCAATGGGGGATTTCGGGATTAGAGGTATTTGAGGGCTGCTAGGGTTAGGATTTCGGTTTTTCATTCATTTTCCAGTTGCCACAAACTCTCTCTTCAACCTAACAAAGGCCTCCATCATCTAAATACACCTCTAATCACCTCTTAATCAAGTTTTGGCTTAAACTACATCAAATAAAGTGGATTAGCACGAGAATCGATGTAGAGCTGCTGTGTTGCATTAGGAACAACGTATAAAAGAGATTCATTTCAGTTTTGGGGTTTTATTTGCGGTTAAGGAGAGTGATTTGCATAGTTTTGCACTAATTACAGTTAATTAAGGGTAATTAGTGAAGATTAGTGAATTTATACATTAATAATTTCTGGAAAAATATTTATAAATTATTAAATGATGTTTTAAGCCTCTGTTAGAAATTGGGTCTGATTTGGTTAAGTTTTGCTAATCATGTCATTAGTTTTACTTAAACATGCTTAAGGGAAAATATGGGGTTTTGGCTATATTTGATCCGTTTTACATGTTATGGTTGATGTTTTGGTGTTTATGGTCACTACTATTTGTTGCTATGACTGTATGACATGTTTTGTGATTGATTAGAATAGTTAGATTGGTCTAAAACGTCGTTGAATGGCGTAAACAAGTTGCTGGAAAAAAAAGTTGCAGAAAGTTGTGCAGGGTTTCAGATCGGATCGGGTGTGGGCTCGGATCGGATAGGAGAGCTGGGCAAGGAAATCCGAACCGAACTGAAATCTGGCACAAAGGAAACTTGGCAAGAAGGAAGGCCATTCGCATAGAGTTGGTGAAGGGATCAGATCGGAGAGACCAAAGGGGATCGGAGCGGCAGGAAGGCGTGGGATCGGATGGGAAAACCACACGAGCTGAATAGGAGCAGGGATCGGATCGGAGGTGGGAGGAGGATCGGACCGGCGCCAGTACATCTCGACCCGAACCGAAGCGAGAGAGCCACTACCGAACCAGATCCAGGCAGAAGGCATCCGAACCGAACCGAGCTAGAAGGGAAGCACCGAACTGAACCGCACCCAAGAGCATACTAGGAAGCATGGCACCCGAACCGAACTGACTGAAGCAGATTAGACCGAACCGAATTGGACTTCCATCTCTACTACGCGATGACTCTTTTGAAGACCAACTCCAATTCGATCAAAACCCGAGATGCAAAGGAAGTCCAAATAGGAAGTAGAACTCAGGATCCAGTTGGGAACCAACGAGTCGACTTCATGAGTTGGGCTTTGCTGCGGGACGTGTGCCAAGGGGCTGTCGATGTCTATGACTTTGGATCACTATGTATGGGAGGTACGTGGACGGATTCAGGGCCACAATGGCCTAGGTACGACTAAAAGGGCTATAGACCAATGAAGTGGGGTCATTTGTAAAGATTTGGTCATGACTCCATGTGGTAAGCTTGGTAGTAGCAGTAGTTGTACAAGTCGAACTCCGTCACTACTTCGATG
This sequence comes from Allium sativum, assembly GCA_030737875.1. Classification (NCBI taxonomy): domain Eukaryota; kingdom Viridiplantae; phylum Streptophyta; class Magnoliopsida; order Asparagales; family Amaryllidaceae; genus Allium; species Allium sativum. The sequence goes on from CM060916.1 coordinate 627,510,670, forward strand.
GGTCTAGTGATTGACAGTGGTGGACATCGTATGCTTTACGCACTGAGTGAGAGATGTAAGGATGGTTGCTATGCTTGATTTGTTTGCCATCATTATGACATGCACACCCCCACCCCCGTATTCTTTACACCATTTGTTATGGCACCTTAGAGTATTGTACGGTATGTAGTGCTAACTCTTTGGTTGCAGGTCCAGGTTCAGGTATGGTTTAGTATACCTGTTATTGTTCTGTTTAGATGCTTATCGCTCATACCAGACTTTATGTCTGACCCAGAGTTTTATGTCTCTTCTTATTACTCTGGGTGCTCTCACGAGCAGACTAGAGACAGGTTAGTTGGGTATGCACGAGTAGATGATCTGGAGACGTGCAGGAGGTTTCCACATATGATACATATAGTATTCTTCTTGTGTTGTTAAAGATCACTGCTTGGGCATTAGTAGTGCATCTTCTACTTTAGCTTTCTTTTGCTTTAGAGACACTAATTTGGAAAGTTGTAATAAGCTGTATTTGGATTTCCGCTGCTATGTTGGTTTAGTTTTCAGCTTATGCACTGTCTCGCCTGTTTTATGTCAAGATTATGTTATTATTATATTTTGTTCCATGCTCTGTGAGACATTCTACAGGTTACTTGTTAATTCGCTCCCTTCTTTTCTTTCTTTGGCGACCGTTCCGTGCTAGTCGGGCATGTGTACAGCGCACCTTGGGAGGAAATGCAGGCTGGTGCGGAGCGGACCGTCACATTTGGTATCAGAGCTCTAGGTTGCGTAGTTAACCTAGGCAAGTCATCAGGGAGAGATAGTATACGTATATGAGAGCGTGTATTTGTGATTATTTTGGTTTTAAAAGCTATATATATATGTATATATTTAGTATAGCTAAGGATGAAGTCGCACTGCACTAGCACCACTGTGGAGATGGTTAATCGTTTTCTCTGTGCAGATTAAACGATGAGCCGATACGCAAGGGGTACAGGTGGAGGAGCCAATAATGGGAATACTGCTGACATGAGGATGATGTTTATAGACCTCATGAGAGATATGCTTAGGGATGTGCAGAGGACAGCTCCCAATGGTGGTAATGGTGGTGGTCCAATAGTGCAGGCGCCTAGGGCTGATTTCGCCAAGCTAAACAAGGATTATACTAGTCTTGGTGGGAAGCCGTTCCACGGAACAGAGTCGGCTACGGATGTTCAGGATTGGTTGGATAGCTGTGAGCGTATCTTCGAAGATTTGGGTATCGAGGATGCGATGAGGAGAAGGCTAGCATCCCTTCAGCTTCAAGGACGGGCAATGAATTGGTGGAATGCTATAAAGGCAGCTACTCCCGAGGATCAGATTACTTGGGAGCAGTTTAAGGTTCGCTTTAGCGAGAAGTTCATTCCAGCTGCTCAGAAGTCAGTGTTGTTTAAGAAATTCTTGGAGCTCAAGCACAATAGCAGAGCTGTCTCGGAGTATATTGCCGAATTCGACACTTTGTCGAAGTATGGGTTATCTCTTATTGATACCGCCGAGAAGAAGAACGAGAAGTTCATAACTGGATTGGATCAGTACTTGGGGGAGAGGCTCATTAACCACATCGATGAGACGTTTGAATCGATTGTGGGGAAAGCATTGAGGTCAGAGAGTCTTTACCCTAAGTCGAAGACTGAGGTTGCATCTGCAGAGGAGCCAAAGCCGCAAGCAAGTGGTGGAGGAAAGAGTGGTTCTCAGAATAAGAGGAAGTAGAACCAGAATAAGGATGGCCAGAAAAAGAATAAGAAGGATGTTGAGTGCTTTACCTGTGGTAAGAAGGGCCATTTTGCTAGTAATTGTCGGGCCAAGCCAGAGGATAGGAAGTGCTTCAACTGTGGCCAAGTGGGACATCACAAGGACAAGTGTCCGCAACCCCCTAAAGAAAAACAGATGGTGAAAGCATATGCCCTTAATGCTATTCCTTCTTCGTCGAATGCCCCAACTTCAGCGGAGAAGGGAAAGAATGTCGTTATTCAAGGTATGCTTTTTGTTTATGATGTTCCTGTTAGAGTTTTGTTTGATACCGGAGCTTCCAGTTCTTTCATATCTATTGACCTGGTGGATAGGTTGGGATTGGAGCCCTAGATTGTCGATAGACCTTTAGTAGTGACGAACCCAGTTGGTGGTTCAACTAACCTTAACATGATTTGTCGTAATGTGGTCTTATCGAGTCATGGATGCATGTTTGTTTGTGATTGCTTTGCTTTGGGATTTACTGGGTTTGCCATTATTTTGGGAGTCGATTGGCTCCAAAGATAAGGGGTGGTGGTAGACTGTGAGGGCCCTTTGGTGACAGCTAGAGCGGATGATGGGCGGAGGGTAGTGTTTGGTGGTCTACCCAGTGAGGGGGTAATGGCTAGTTTTCTAAATTCCCTCGACATTCTGCATAGTTAGTTGTCAGGTTTGCCCGTGGTTGGCCAGTATCCGGATGTCTTCGAAGTAGTGACCGGGCTTCCACCACATCGAGAGATTGAGTTCCGTATTGACTTGGTGAAAGATGCCAGAACTATAGTGATGTTACTTTGTCGTATGGCACCAAGGGAGCAGCGAGAGCTCGAGGTGCAAGTCAGCGATCTTTTGAAGAAGGGATTTATCAGAAGGAGTGTTTCTGAATGGGGAGCACCAGTTGTGTTTGCTCCCAAGGCGGATGGTTCCCTTCGTTTGTGTGTAGACTATCGCGAGTTGAATAAAGTGACGAGGAAGAATAAGTATCCTCTACCGCAGATAGATGATTTGTTTGATCAGTTGAGTGGCACGAGAGTATTTTCTCAGTTGGATCTCGCGACGGGTTTTCATCAGCTTAGAGTGGAAGCTGAGAGTATAGCTAAAACGGCATTTCGGACACCGTCTGGGTTTTATGAGTGGTTGGTCATGCCATTCGGGCTGACCAATGCCCCAGCATACTTCATGGATCTTATGAATAGGGTATTCAGAGATCGGTTGAATAAGTTTGTCCTTGTGTTCATGGATGATATTTTGGTCTATTCGAGGACAGAGGAAGAACACAAGGAGCATTTGAGGAAAGTGATGGAGGTGTTGAGAAAACACCAATTGAAAGCAAAGTTTTCTAAGTGTCACTTCTAGAGCAGGGAAGTGAGATTCTTGGGCCATGTTGTTTCAGAGAATGGTATTGCCGTGGATCCTACGAAGGTGGCTACGGTACAAGATTGGTCTATGCCCAAGAATGCAATGGACATAAGAAGTTTCTTGGGATTAGCTGGATAGCAACACCGTTGAAGAATCAAGATAGCAGCACCGTTGACTCAGTTGACCAAGAAGAATCAAGCTTTCGTCTGGGACGAAAAGTGCGAGAATGCATTCAAGAGTCTAAAGGAAAAATTGACATGTGCACCAGTGTTAGTCATTCCAAAGGGGAATGAAGAGATGACAGTATATACGGATGCATGTGGTACCGGACTAGGTGTTGTATTGATGCAAGGCGGTAGGGTTGTAGCTTATGCAAGTCGGCAATTGAAACCTCACGAGAGAAGATACCCTACCCATGATTTGGAATTGGCAGCGATCGTGTTTGCATTGAAGATGTGGAGACATTATCTCTTGGGAGAAAGATTTGAGTTGTTTACCGATCATAAATCGTTAAAGTATCTCTTCTCTCAGAAGGATTTAAATCTCCGGTAGCAAAGGTGGTTAGAATTCTTAGCTTCCTATGATTTCGACATCGCATATACACCGGGAAAGGGCAATGCGGTGGCTGATGCATTAAGTAGGAGACATGCCAGTTTAGGGGCTATGTTCCTAGAATGGAAGCAACTGGAATACATCGCTGGGTATGATTTCAGGCCAAAGTGCGAATTGGATCCAGAAATGTTAGCAAGTTTGACGATCAGACCCACTTTGATTGAGCAGATTGGTTCCAGTCAAAGGAGCGATCCTAACCTATTGGAAATCATCTCAAAGTTAGAGATGGGAATCGACGGAGAGATGAACAAGTATGGGCTTGATCGAGACGGATGGCTTAGAAAGAATGGAAGACTAGTTGTACCCAATGTCAATGGATTGAGAGATGAAGTGCTTAGAGAATGTCATCACTCAAAACTGACTATACACCCCGGTGGTAACCAGATGTACCGAGAGATGAAGAAGACCTACTACTGGGAAGGGATGAAAAGAGACATTGGGAAGTTTATATCCAAATGCATGAACTGCCAGCTAGTTAAAGCTGAGCAAAAGAAGCCTAGTGGTTTGCTACAACCATTAGAAATTCCAGAATGGAAATGGGAACAAGTGTCAATGGATTTCATTGATGGGTTACCATTACCAAGGACTAGATCGGGCCATGATAGCATTTGGGTGATTGTGGACCAATTGACTAAGAGTGCAAGGTTTATACCCATCAAGTCAAACAGGACGGCAGCTAAGTTAGCAGAACTGTATATAAAATGGGTAGTGAGATTTCATGGAATACCCAAAGGCATTGTGAGTGACCGAGATCCATTGTTCACTAGTGGATTTTGGAGAAGCTTACAAGAGGCGTTTGGATCAGAACTACATCTCAGTACCGCGTATCATCCTCAAACCGACGGTCAAACAGAGAGGGTGAATCGAGTATTAGAAGATCTCTTGAGAGCCTGTGTATTGGATTTTGGTGGATCATGGGATGACCATTTGCATCTAGTAGAGTTTGCATATAATAATAGTTATCAATCCAGTATCGGTATGGCTCCATTTGAAGCTTTGTACGGAAGACCGTGCAACTCACCATCATGTTGGATAGAGATCGGTGAGAAGTTTGTGCTTGGACCAAATGTGATAAGAGAAACTTCAGCTAAGATTAAAGTTATCCAACAGCGAATGAAGGCTGCCCAAGATAGGCAGAAGAGTTATGCTGATAAGAGGAGAAGAGAATTAAAGTTCTCCATTGGCGACTTGGTGTTTGTCAAGATTTCTCCGTTGAAGAGCGTGATACGATTTGGCAGGAGAGGCAAGTTAGCACCAAGATTTGTTGGTCCATTCCCAGTTCTTGAGCAAATTGGGAATTTGGCATATAAAGTTGAATTACCAGAGAAGATGGCAGGAGTTCACAACGTATTTCATGTTTCCCAGTTAAGGAAGTTCGTGCACGACCCAGATGTGACTATTTCACCTGATTAGTTGGATGATGTCGAAGTTGAACCCGAGGCGATTAGGAACCGCAACCCTATGCGTATTGTTGGGAACGATACGAAGCAACTTCGAAGGAAAGCGGTGAATTTAGTCAAGGTTCAGTCGGGGCGAGAATGAGAATGACTGTACTTGGGAGACAGAGGAGAGCATTAGGAAGACGTATCGAGAACTCTTCGCCTGGTAAGATTTCAGTTTCGATTAGTCTTTCCGCGTGCTAGGATAGGCTTGTTTTGTTTGTTTTGCATGTTTGATTGTTGTTTGTGGCTGGTAGGCATGCGGGATCCTTTGTATGTTTTGGGTTAAGGAATTTTGGGGACAAAATTTCTTAAGGGGGGGAAAATGTAACGACCCGCATTCTACGCATCAAAGGATCGTAGAATATTTATTTCTTTCACATACGAAGTCGTATGGTCATGTAACTTTGGGAGACGACCATTGGGGTCATTTCCCATGTTCATGATTTTTGTCGATTTTTAAATGACCATTTTGCCCCTAGCTAATACTGTTTTGGCCATAACTTTTGACTAGAAAGGAATCTTGACCTGAAACCACTTCCATTAGATTCGTTTGATGGTTTCCAATTCCGTAGAGTGGTCAAATTAGCCAAACGGACTCACCGTTTGGGAGATATGGCTGAAACAAGTTTCAGATAGTGAAAAACAACTTAATTGGGCTTAACCGGGTGATTAACAGCTAGGCCCAATGGGGGATTTCGGGATTAGAGGTATTTGAGGGCTGCTAGGGTTAGGATTTCGGTTTTTCATTCATTTCCCAGCCGCCACAAACTCTCTCTTCAACCTAACAATGGCCTCCATCATCTAAATACACCTCTAATCACCTCTTAATCAAGTTTTGGCTTAAACTACATCAAATTAAGGCGGATTAGCATGAGAATCGAGGTAGAGCTGCTGTGTTGCATTGGGAACAGCGTAAAATAGAGATTCATTTCAGTTTTGGGGTTTTATTTGCGGCTAAGGTGAGTGATTTGCATAGTTTTGCACTAATTACAGTTAATTAAGGGTATTTAGTGAAGATTAGTGAATTTATACATTAATAATTTCTGGAAAAATATATTTAAATTCTTAAATGATGTTTTAAGCCTCTGTTAGAAATTGGGTTTGATTTGGTTAAGTTTTGCTAATCATGTCATTAGTTTTACTTAAACATGCTTAAGGGAAAATATAAGGTTTTGGTTATATTTGATCCGTTTTACATGTTATAGTTGATGTTCTGGTGTTTATGGTCACTTCTATTTGTTGCTATGACTGTATGACATGTTTTGTGATTGATTAGAATAGTTAGATTGGTCGAAAACGTCGTTGAATGGCGTAAACAAGTTGCTGGAAAAAAAAGTTGCAGAAAGTTATGCAGGGTTTCGGATCGGATCGGGTATGGGCCCGGATCGGATAGGAGAGCTGGGCAAGGAAATCCGAACCGGACTGAAATCTGGCACAAAGGAAACTTGGCAAGAAGGAAGGCCATTCGCATAGAGTTGGTCAAGGGATTGGATCGGGGAGATCAAAGGGGATCGGATCGGCAGGAAGGCGTGGGATCGGATGGGAAAACCACATGAGCTGAATAGGAGCAGGGGATCGGAGGTAGGGAGGAGGATCGGACCGGAGCCAGGACATCTTGACCCGAACCGAAGCGAGAGAGCCACTATCGAACCAAATCCAGGCAGAAGGCATCCGAACCGAACCGAGCTAGAAGGGAAGCACCGAACCGAACCGCACCCAGGAGCATACTAGGAAGCATGGCACCCGAACCGAACTGACTGAAGCAGATTAGACCGAACCGAATTGGACTTCCATCTCTACTACGTGATGACTCTTTTGAAGACCAACTCCAATTCGATCAAAACCCGAGATGCAAAGTAAGTCCAAATAGGAAGTAGAACTCAAGATCCAGTTGGGAACCAACGAGTCGACTTCATGAGTTGGGCTTTGCTGCGGGACGTGTGCCAAGGGGCTGTCGATGTCTATGACTTTGGATCACTATGTATGGGAGGTATGTGGACGGATTCAGGGCCACAGTGGCCTAGGTACAACTAAAAGGGCTATAGACCAATGAAGTGGGGTCATTTGTAAAGATTTGGTCATGACTCCATGTAGTAAGCTTGGTAGTAGCAGTAGTTGTACAAGTCGAACTCCGTCACTACTTCGATGGGTCTAGTGATTGACAGTGGTGGACATCGTATGCTTTACGCACTAAGTGAGAGATGTGAGGATGGTTGCTATGCTTGATTTGTTTGCCATCATTATGACATGCACACCCCCACCCCCGTATTCTTTACACCATTTGTTATGGCACCTTAGAGTATTGTACGGTATGTAGTGCTAACTCTTTGGTTGCAGGTCCAGGTTCAGGTATGGTTTAGTATACCTGTTATTGTTCTTTTTAGTTGCTTATCGCTCATACCAGACTTTTTGTCTGACCCAGAGTTTTATGTCTCTTCTTATTACTCTGGGTGCTCTCACGAGCATACTAGAGACAGGTTAGCTGGGTATGCACGAGTAGCTGATCCGGAGACGAGCAGGAGGTTTCCACGTATGATACATATAGTATTCTCCTTATGTTGTTAAAGATCACTGCTTGGGCATTAGTAGTGCATCTTCTACTTTAGCTTTCTTTTGCTTTAGAGACACTAATTTGGAAAGTTGTAATAAGCTGTATTTGGATTTCCGCTGCTATGTTGGTTTAGTTTTCAGCTTATGCATTGTCTCGCCTGTTTTATGTCAATATTATGTTATTATTATATTTTTTTCCATGCGCTGTGAGACATTCTACAGGTTCCTTGTTAATTCACTCCCTTCTTTCCTTTCTTTGGCGACTGTTCCGTGCTAGTCGGACATGTGTACAATGCACCTTCGGAGGAAATGCAGGCTGGTGCGGGGCGGGCCGTCACAACAAGACTTTGCTTTTCAATAGAAGCCTTGATCATATTGCCACTTAGGCATGCCACACAGGCAATTCACTCCATGCGTTTGATATCCATCAATATATAATGTAACACCCCGAATTTTAGTTAATACTAAAATTCACTAATTACAAGATAAATAAACTCAGATGTGGGAATTAGGGGAAACGGGCTGCGTCATTACGTTCGTCTCGGAAAAATACGCGAAATAGAGTCCGAGTTTTCGAAAATCGGAGTCCGTATGGCCCAGTTATGGCCCAATGAAGTTTGCAGAAAATTCAAAACTAAAACAGATTTAAATTTAAATTTAAATATTCAGATTGGGAATGGGCCAGGCGGGGTCAGGCGGGAAGCTTCCCGCCCAACCCATGTCGACAGGGCTGTCGACAGGCCTGTCGACAGGGGTGTCGACATGCCTGTCGACTTGCCTGTCGACAGGGTGGCACCGTTCTGTGAACCTGGGTGCACCAGGTTGCACCAGGTTGGGTTTCAGGCTGGCTAGGAGGGCTGGTTCTAGAGATTTCCTAAATCTAAGGGTCCTAATCTAATCTAGGGTTAATCTAAGGGCCTAAAACACTCACCTAATCCTATAAATAAGACCCCAACCCTACCCTAATCCATTCATAATTAAGTCTTGTAACTAAACTATGGCAAAATGAAATTTGAGCATGGCCTCCACTAGTTCATGAAGGAAGTTGCAAGCAAATCATTCTCTAATCATCATTATCTTCATAGTTAGCAACTTATTCCTCTTCATAAGTTGGTTAATTTTGAGTTTGGTGAGTTTCTATCACTTTAACATCAATTGTTAAAGTAAGTAGATTGGGTGTAATGAGGCTTATGGTTTTAAATGCGGATTAGTGAGTTTGAATCATGTATAATGATATGTTACTCTATGTTGTTCTATGATTATGCATATTTGATGAGTTAGTTTATGCATGCTTAATAAGTTGATTTATGCATGTTTAACAAGTTGGTATATGCATGTTTAACAAGTGGATTTATGCATATTTAATGAGTGGAATTATGCATGTTTAACAAAGTGAGTTGTGCAAGTTAAGTATATGTTTAAATGCAAGTTTAATGTGATATGCAAGTTATGCATGCTTATGCAAGTATATGGATGCTTATGCAAGTCATGTATATGTTTAAATGCAAGATTTATGTGATATGCAAGTTATGCATGCTTATGCGAGTATATGAATGTTTATGCAAGATATGTATATGCTTAAATGACATGATATGCAAGTTATTCATGTTTATGCAAGTATGTGAATGCTTATGCAAGTATGTGGATGCTTATGCAAGTATGTGGATGCTTATGCAAGTATGTGAATGCTTATGCAAGTTATGTGTATGCTTAAATGCATGTTTAACATGTTATGCAAGTTATGAGAATACCTATATGCAAGTTCAACATGATATGCAAGATATGTGTATGATAATATGCAAGCTCATATGCAACATGTTATGCAAATCATGTGTATGATAATATGCAAGTTTGGGTTATATGTAGTTGGGTTAATATATGCTCATATATGCAAGTTGACATTCTCTTAACCCATGACAAAGTTGTAAGCTAAACCCATGATATTTGTGATGATCTTCCCCTTATTTATGTCATGAAATGAGAACGATTTACGTGGGGAACGATGGGGTGGGTAAATATGTTAATAAATGAATGATTGGGTATGATTAAGCATACCATAAAAATAAATTACCATAAGTGGGAATTTACCTATTGAGTTAGGTCTACCCCATGGGAATTTACCTATTGAGTTAGGTCTACCCATGTTATGGAAAACTTGATATTAATTAGGGATAATTAATATGGGGGTGATTAATTAGGTGTAATTAATCGACTAAGACACGAGGTTGGACTCATTTGTAGTGTAAAACTGCCCGGACCCGACCGGCTTAACCAGTTGCTACAAATGTCAGCCCAATGTGAGAGGTCTTAGCCATGAATTAAATACGTGATTAAGGTAAAGACACGAGGTTAGACTCTGTTATGACGTAAGACTGCCCGGATTCTACCGGCTTAACCAGGCGGTCATAACAACTAGTCTAATGTGGGAGGTCTTTATGGGAAATCACGGTCTTAATTAATTAAGAAACACTTAACCATAGTAGCATGTAGTGGGACATGAGGGGTTAAGTGGGTGCCTTGGATGGCATGTGGAAATTTAATGGTTGCCTTGGGGGGCATGTGGAATCTAGTGGGTTGCCTTGGGTGGCAATAGAAAATACGATTAGAATACTTAACCAAGAGAAACATGTAATTAAACATGATTAAAGGGTTAAGTGGGATACACTAGATATATGACAAGCTTAGGTGGGTAGCTTGTTGGGGGCCCATTTCAACCAATATCCCAAACGTATCTTTGTGGGCTCGACCCCTGTCGAGTGACGGGACACGCATATTGGGCTTGATTATAAGAGGCCAAAACGGGTTAGCGGTGGCAACGCAAGTCCAACGGGTTTCATATGCGTGTGTGGGCCCGGGCTGGTAGGTAAGCCGTTGTTGCATCGTGTAGATATAAAGCCGTGCACCGTTGATAGTATTGGGTAGCCACTTTAGGGGAGTGATACACCCCACTGTGGGACCAGCACGGGTATCTACGGTAGGGAGCCGATCGATGGGGAGTAGTGGGTACACCTAATGAAGATAGGGGCAGACGGCACCTATGTAGGGGTACACGAAACTACTGGGTAAGAATTACTGAGTACACCTAGTGGAGATAGGGGCAGACGGCACCTATGTAGTGGGCTAGGGGTACACGAGACTACTGGGGAAATTTTCTAAGTCCTTGGAAGGGATCAACCTTAAGTAGGAATGACTGGTGTGGTGCAGTTAGTAATTATCCTTGGGTGGGTAGATGCGTCCTTACGGTTATCTTAGTTTATCCTAAGTTCGCCAAGCTGCTTAGTGTAGCCATTCATCCCCAGATATTACCGTAGGTCAAGTTTATGTCTTCTCTGATTACCTTAATGATTGTATTGTTAAAGTTATAGGACTCACTCAGACTTATGTCTGACCCCGTTGTTTTTATCTTTTTCCCAACCCTCAGGTCCTACGGTGGATCCTAGCAGTAGTAGAGCTTGATCGGATTGCTGTTCCCGTCTTGAGGAGCTTGGATAGATGTAAAGCTCCAGTTATCCAGTTATCTTTCCTTTTTGTTCTGGCTATTGTATGAGAGAGTGGGATTATGTACTTCTTTATTTTGATGGATATTGTACTTGACTTTTACCGTGATTTATGATGTAACCAGACATGTTTATTTCCGCTGTTATGAGATGATGTTTTAAAATTTCAAGTACTATTTATATCTGTCTTGTTGTAATTTTTCTGTTCTATATTCACTAAAATACTCCACCGATGCTATGGCATTCCAAGAGTGAGTGACCCTAGCGGGCGTGGGGTGTTACACGTGGTATCAGAGCAAAGGTTACCAGAACAGATAAAATTTTTAGAAAATTATTTTTCTAAAACATTTTTGGAAAAGATATTTTCAAAAACATGTCTTTTAAAGAGAAAAGTTTTTGAAAGAAAAACATAATCCCCAATAGCCATATCTATATCCTTCGAATTCTCCGTTTTGAATCTTTCCTTTTTCGTTTCAGCATGGCCGAGAATCTTAATTTTCCGGAGGGTGTGACGATACCAGTATGGTATAGGAGATTGATGGAGGCTAGGGCCACCACTACGGGTCCAGCAAATGTTCCTCCACCAACCGTAGCACCCGATCTTCCTCCTCCCCCTCCTCGTACGGATACTTTTGCTAAGACTTGCAAGGAATTTAAAGCTATGGGAGGAAAACCTTTTCAAGGATCTGAAACCTTTGTGGAGGCTAGAGATTGGCTTAAGGAGGTGGAAGAGTTGATAGATATCTTTGAGATGGAAGAAGGGAAGAAAGTCAAGTTGGCTGCTTGGTTAATGAAGGGAGAGGCCTCATTCTGGTGGGAGGTCACTAACGGAGAACGCCCCGTTGACTCTTGGGCGGATTTTAGGCAAAGATTTGTGGCAAAGTTTCTCTCAAGGGCGGAGGAAAACTTGTATATGGAAAGATTCTTGACTCTAAAGCAAGGAAATCTTTCGGTGAAGGAATATGTTAACAAGTTTAATCAATTGGCAAGGTTTGGCCTAGACATGGTGAATACACCGGAGAAGAAGGCTTTGAGGTTCGTGAAAGGCTTGAATGAACCGATGCATGGGTTGGCTATGACGCACATCCCTATGGAGGCCACCTTTGAGAAGCTAGTTGACATGGCACTCATGTATGAGGAAGAGAAGGGTCCTAATGCTAATAAGGCACCCGAGAAAAAGGGAGATCAAAAGAGACCTCAGCAACAACAACAAAGCAAAGGTGGGAAAGGCAACGGTGGCAAGAGCAAGAAGAAGAAGTGTTTCAATTGTGGGACACCTGGCCACCTAAGCAAGGATTGTCGCAAGAAAAAGAAGACTGGCTGCTTCAACTGTGGCGAAGCAGGGCATTTAGTGAAAGATTGCCCTAAGAAGGGTCAAAGGACGGGATCTACCTCAGGAGGACAGGTGCAAGCTCTTATGGCACCGATTCAGGCTAGGGGGCAAGTACAGGCTCTCGCGGTTCCACCGATTCAGGAGAGAGGTAGAACTATTTCCGTTGAAAGTCTGGTTTTTCTATTTGAACATCCTGTCCGTACATTGTTTGATTCAGGCGCATCGCATTCGTTTATCTCATCATCATTAGTTGAGTCACTGCACTTAGACACCAGTCTGGTAGATGATCCCTTGGTTGTTTCAAACCCAATTGGGGGCTCCACTTATTTGTCTATGATATGTTTGGGTTTGAAGATTTCTATACTTAGCATTGAGTTTAGATGTGATGCTTTTGTATTGGGCTTCACGGGCTATGGGTTGATTTTGGGCATGGACTGGTTATCCAGTAATGGTGCCGTTCTTGATTGCGAAAGGAGAGTTGTTAGGCTCATGACCCGCTTGGGTAACACTCTCGAGATTTCTTGTAATCCTATGGACTCTGTTATGCTAAGTTATCTTGAATCGCTTGACTCTTCGGTCGAGAGTTTGCAATCTGTGAGAGTGGTCCGGGAATATCCGGATGTGTTTGAGGAGGTGAAGGGCTTACCTCCGAAGCGGGAGATTGACTTCCGAATATATCTGGTGGATAATGCTAAACCTGTATCCTTACCAGTGCGCTATATGGCTCCTCGTGAGAGGAGGGAACTCCATAAGCAAGTAGGGGAGTTACTTGAGAAGGGGTTCATAAGACGGAGCATATCGGAGTGGGGTGCTCCAGTAGTATTTGCTACGAAGGCGGATGGGTCCCTCAGACTTTGTGTAGACTATAGAGAACTCAACAAGCTCAAAAAGAAGAATAGACACCCATTGCCGAGAATAGATGATCTTTTCGATCAGTTGGTTGGCGCTTCAGTATTTTCTCAGTTGGACTTGGCTACGGGGTTTCATCAGTTGAGGGTGGCTGAGGATAGCATAGACAAGACTGCCTTTAGAACTCCGGATGGTTTCTATGAGTGGCTGGTGATGCCATTTGGGTTGACGAACGCCCCTGCATACTTTGTTGATTTGATGAGTAGGGTGTTCAGGCAGTTCCTTAATAAATTTGTGGTGGTCTTTGTGGATGATATCTTAGTATTTTCTAAGAGTGAGGAAGAGCATGCCCTACATCTTGGGGAGGTGTTGAAGACTCTTCGAGCGCATAGCCTTAAGGCTAAATTCTCTAAATGTCACTTCTGGAGGAAGGAAGTACGATTCTTGGGGCACGTGGTCTCCAAGGAAGGAATAGCTGTGGATCCCGCGAAGGTAGTATCAATTCAGGATTGGAAGGTTCCGAAGAATGCTACCGAAGTAAGAAGTTTCTTGGGGTTGGCGGGTTATTATAGGAAGTTTATCAAAGACTTCGCGAAGATATCAGCCCCATTAACCCGCTTAACAAAGAAGAATCTTGTTTTTGCATGGAACGTAGATTGTGATGATGCGTTCCGACGGTTAAAGAGAGCTTTAACCACTGCTCCAGTTTTAGTGTTGCCAGATGGGAGCAAGCCATTTGTTGTCTATACCGATGCCTGTGGGACAGGCCTTGGCGCAGTCTTAATGCAAGAGGGAAGGGTGATAGCCTATGGTGGAAGGCAGTTAAGGCCACATGAGAAAAATTACCCTACCCATGATTTAGAGTTGGCCGCTATTGTTTTTGCGCTTAAGATCTGGCGCCATTATCTTCTTGGTGAGAGATTCGAGTTGTTCACTGACCATAAATCATTGAAGTACTTGTTTTCTCAGAAGGATTTGAATCTGAGACAGCAAAGGTGGATGGAGTTCTTAGCATCCTATGATTTCGAGATAGCGTATACCCCTGGCAAGGGTAATGTGGTGGCGGACGCCTTGAGTAGGAAGAGGTTGTCCTTGAGTCCATTGTTCGTGGAACGACGAAGCTTGGAGTTTATCTCGATGTTTGATTTCAGACCTTCCATTGACTATGTACCCGGTTTGCTAGCTTCTTTGGAAGTTAGACCTACTCTTCTGGGGCGGATTGGGGAAGCCCAGAGGGACGACCCACATTTGGTTGAGTTGATAGAGAAGCTCATAAGGGGGGAGTCGTCCAGCCATTTGAGTAGGTACACCCTAGACGATAAGGGGTGCTTGCGTAGAGACGGTAGACTTTTGTACCGCAAGATGAAGGGTTGAGGAAGGTTATTCTTGATGATGCACACCGTTCTAGGATGACCATTCATCCCGGTGGGGATAAGATGTACCAAGACATGAAGAGGGTTTTCTTCTGGGCCGGTATGAAGAAAGATGTGGCCGAGTATGTCGCTCGATGTTTGGTGTGCCAGCAAGTGAAGGCGGAGCAAAGGAAACCAGGTGGGTTGCTTCACCCATTGGAGGTTCCGCAATGGAAGTGGGATAGCGTCTCGATGGATTTTATTGACGGGTTACCCAGATCGAGAAAGGGTAATACAGGAATTTGGGTGGTGGTAGATAGACTTACTAAGAGCGCCCATTTCATACCTGTGAAGAGTAAGAGGACCGCTCCATGGTTAGCTTCAGTATATCTTCGAGAGATAGTTCGATTGCATGGGGTACCCTCTAGCATAGTGAGTGATCGAGATCCTATCTTCACTAGCGAGTTCTGGAGAAGTTTGCAAGAAGCAGTGGGGACTCAATTGTGTCTGAGCACTGCATATCATCCTCAGACAGACGGCCAGACTGAGAGGGTGAATCGTGTTCTAGAAGACCTTTTGAGGCTTTGTATCCTAGATTTTGGAGGTACATGGGAAGAGCATCTTCCATTGGTGGAGTTCGCATATAATAACAGCTTTCAGTCCAGTATTGGTATGGCTCCTTTCGAAGCTCTCTATGGAAGGCCTTGTCGATCACCTACATGTTGGTGGGAATCTACGGATAAGATCTTGCTTGGGCCTGATATGGTTAGGGAGACTTCTGAGAAGATTGACTTGATTCGAAGAAGGATGAAAGCAGCGCAGGATAGGCAAAAATCTTATGCGGACAAGAGAAGGACGGATCTTGAGTTTGAGGTTGGGGATATGGTTTTTGTTAAGGTATCTCCGTTGAGAAATGTTGTTCGCTTCGGATCCGTGGGGAAGTTAGCACCGAGGTTTGTTGGGCCGTTTCCTATCAAGGAAAGGATTGGACGGATGGCATATAGGGTGGAGTTGCCCGACAGACTTAGTGGTGTACATGATGTATTCCATGTATCACATCTGAGGAAGTGCTTACATGAGACGGCAGAGGTGGTAGAGCCAAGCTTGCTTAGAGATGTAGAGGTAGAGCGTGATGCGACTATTCGACGAGCTCCTACTCGCATCCTTGGGTCAGAGATTAGGAAGTTGAGAAACAGAGAGGTTCAACTAGTCAAGGTGCAATGGGGAGAAGATGAGAGCAACGCGACTTGGGAGACGGAAGCGAAGATGCGTTCATTGTACCCATTTCTTTTTGAGGGTATGTCCTTACTTTCTCCTTTATCGCTTGTCTAGTACTTATCTTATCTTTGGTATGTCCTCTCGTTAGTACCTTTGACCTTTAGATAGGGTAAACCTATGGTTGAAACATGTGTTTGAGACATGTTATGGTTGATGGATGCAAGTGGATGCAAGTGTTTGCTAGTGGTTGCTCGTATATGCATATACACACACTCTAGGCACTAGATCGGCTCAGTCACTTCATATTGCATATTGCATAAAATTGTGTGTAGGAAAGTATATTTATGGATGTATAATGGTTGTGTTATCACATGGATGATGCATTTTGGTGAATGGTTGTGCACTCATGTAGATATTGTATGTGTCGATAGGGTTTTCTCGCATACATAATGGATGCATGGCACTATCATGGTTTGCATATGTTCATACATTAGATAGGGAACATATACACACACTTTTTGCATATGCTCATACATCATTAGAAATTGTTTTAAGGACAATGGATGCCAGTGTTTGATGGATTGAGTAGATGGTTGTTTGGATGGTAGGATATGCATTCTCCTTAGCTTAGAGATTTCGGGGACGAAATCCTTTAAGGAGGGGAGAATGTAACACCCCGAATTTTAGTTAATACTAAAATTCACTAATTACAAGATAAATAAACTCAGATGTGGGAATTAGGGGAAACGGGCTGCGTCATTACGTTCGTCTCGGAAAAATACGCGAAATAGAGTCCGAGTTTTCGAAAATCGGAGTCCGTATGGCCCAGTTATGGCTCAATGAAGTTTGCAGAAAATTCAAAACTAAAACAGATTTAAATTTAAATTTAAATATTCAGATTGGGAATGGGCCAGGCGGGGTCAGGCGGGAAGCTTCCCGCCCAACCCATGTCGACAGGGCTGTCGACAGGCCTGTCGACAGGGGTGTCGACATGCCTGTCGACTTGCCTGTCGACAGGGTGGCACCGTTCTGTGAACCTGGGTGCACCAGGTTGCACCAGGTTAGGTTTCAGGCTGGCTAGGAGGGCTGGTTCTAGAGATTTCCTAAATCTAAGGGTCCTAATCTAATCTAGGGTTAATCTAAGGGCCTAAAACACTCACCTAATCCTATAAATAAGACCCCAACCCTACCCTAATCCATTCATAATTAAGTCTTGTAACTAAACTATGGCAAAATGAAATTTGAGCATGGCCTCCACTAGTTCATGAAGGAAGTTGCAAGCAAATCATTCTCTAATCATCATTATCTTCATAGTTAGCAACTTATTCCTCTTCATAAGTTGGTTAATTTTGAGTTTGGTGAGTTTCTATCACTTTAACATCAATTGTTAAAGTAAGTAGATTGGGTGTAATGAGGCTTATGGTTTTAAATGCGGATTAGTGAGTTTGAATCATGTATAATGATATGTTACTCTATGTTGTTCTATGATTATGCATATTTGATGAGTTAGTTTATGCATGCTTAATAAGTTGATTTATGCATGTTTAACAAGTTGGTATATGCATGTTTAACAAGTGGATTTATGCATATTTAATGAGTGGAATTATGCATGTTTAACAAAGTGAGTTGTGCAAGTTAAGTATATGTTTAAATGCAAGTTTAATGTGATATGCAAGTTATGCATGCTTATGCAAGTATATGGATGCTTATGCAAGTCATGTATATGTTTAAATGCAAGATTTATGTGATATGCAAGTTATGCATGCTTATGCGAGTATATGAATGTTTATGCAAGATATGTATATGCTTAAATGACATGATATGCAAGTTATTCATGTTTATGCAAGTATGTGAATGCTTATGCAAGTATGTGGATGCTTATGCAAGTATGTGGATGCTTATGCAAGTATGTGAATGCTTATGCAAGTTATGTGTATGCTTAAATGCATGTTTAACATGTTATGCAAGTTATGAGAATACCTATATGCAAGTTCAACATGATATGCAAGATATGTGTATGATAATATGCAAGCTCATATGCAACATGTTATGCAAATCATGTGTATGATAATATGCAAGTTTGGGTTATATGTAGTTGGGTTAATATATGCTCATATATGCAAGTTGACATTCTCTTAACCCATGACAAAGTTGTATGCTAAACCCATGATATTTGTGATGATCTTCCCCTTATTTATGTCATGAAATGAGAACGATTTACGTGGGGAACGATGGGGTGGGTAAATATGTTAATAAATGAATGATTGGGTATGATTAAGCATACCATAAAAATAAATTACCATAAGTGGGAATTTACCTATTGAGTTAGGTCTACCCCATGGGAATTTACCTATTGAGTTAGGTCTACCCATGTTATGGAAAACTTGATATTAATTAGGGATAATTAATATGGGGGTGATTAATTAGGTGTAATTAATCGACTAAGACACGAGGTTGGACTCATTTGTAGTGTAAAACTGCCCGGACCCGACCGGCTTAACCAGTTGCTACAAATGTCAGCCCAATGTGAGAGGTCTTAGCCATGAATTAAATACGTGATTAAGGTAAAGACACGAGGTTAGACTCTGTTATGACGTAAGACTGCCCGGATTCTACCGGCTTAACCAGGCGGTCATAACAGCTAGTCTAATGTGGGAGGTCTTTATGGGAAATCACGGTCTTAATTAATTAAGAAACACTTAACCATAGTAGCATGTAGTGGGACATGAGGGGTTAAGTGGGTGCCTTGGGTGGCATGTGGAAATTTAATGGTTGCCTTGGGGGGCATGTGGAATCTAGTGGGTTGCCTTGGGTGGCAATAGAAAATACGATTAGAATACTTAACCAAGAGAAACATGTAATTAAACATGATTAAAGGGTTAAGTGGGATACACTAGATATATGACAAGCTTAGGTGGGTAGCTTGTTGGGGGCCCATTTCAACCAATATCCCAAACGTATCTTTGTGGGCTCGACCCCTGTCGAGTGACGGGACACGCATATTGGGCTTGATTATAAGAGGCCAAAACGGGTTAGCGGTGGCAACGCAAGTCCAACGGGTTTCATATGCGTGTGTGGGCCCGGGCTGGTAGGTAAGCCGTTGTTGCATCGTGTAGATATAAAGCCGTGCACCATTGATAGTATTGGGTAGCCACTTTAGGGGAGTGATACACCCCACTGTGGGACCAGCACGGGTATCTACGGTAGGGAGCCGATCGATGGGGAGTAGTGGGTACACCTAATGAAGATAGGGGCAGACGGCACCTATGTAGGGGTACACGAAACTACTGGGTAAGAATTACTGAGTACACCTAGTGGAGATAGGGGCAGACGGCACCTATGTAGTGGGCTAGGGGTACACGAGACTACTGGGGAAATTTTCTAAGTCCTTGGAAGGGATCAACCTTAAGTAGGAATGACTGGTGTGGTGCAGTTAGTAATTATCCTTGGGTGGGTAGATGCGTCCTTACGGTTATCTTAGTTTATCCTAAGTTCGCCAAGCTGCTTAGTGTAGCCATTCATCCCCAGATATTACCGTAGGTCAAGTTTATGTCTTCTCTGATTACCTTAATGATTGTATTGTTAAAGTTATAGGACTCACTCAGACTTATGTCTGACCCCGTTGTTTTTATCTTTTTCCCAACCCTCAGGTCCTACGGTGGATCCTAGCAGTAGTAGAGCTTGATCGGATTGCTGTTCCCGTCTTGAGGAGCTTGGATAGATGTAAAGCTCCAGTTATCCAGTTATCTTTCCTTTTTGTTCTGGCTATTGTATGAGAGAGTGGGATTATGTACTTCTTTATTTTGATGGATATTGTACTTGACTTTTACCGTGATTTATGATGTAACCAGACATGTTTATTTCCGCTGTTATGAGATGATGTTTTAAAATTTCAAGTACTATTTATATCTGTCTTGTTGTAATTTTTCTGTTCTATATTCACTAAAATACTCCACCGATGCTATGGCATTCCAAGAGTGAGTGACCCTAGCGGGCGTGGGGTGTTACATATAACCTCTGAGCTCGTACGTCTCAATCCAATATCAGACACACAATCCATTTACAAGTTCGTTCTGGGTCTGAACGAAACTGGAGGCACCTAGTACCCCGCATATCCATCGATCTCCAAGTACGTCTGGACGATCACCAACTGATTCCTCCTCTTTGGTGTACGGCCCAATCAAGATCATCAGGAATCACCCAAACGACGTGAAGACCTCCGGTCTTCGACCACCGTCTTCATCCTCGACACCACGTCGAATCAGTTATTCAGAATGGGGTAAACCCGGTCTTTTTGAATAACTCGCGTATATAATAAACAAGTGTTACCCAAACACAACGTACGCCTCATTCCAATTCATCAGTCACTAACCGTAAATTAGCAAGAGAATAATTCCCCAAATATTAACCCCGAAGGCCAAAACCAACATCAGATCAATACCCAGGAAACCATTCTTCTTAGCTAACCGACAGTTAGTTTCTAAATTTCACATTCTTAGGGAAAGGTTCCCATTAATTTTATCAAAGATAAATTCTTTTAAATTTATTCTTTAATCTTCCTTTGAATATCAAATGAAACTAGTCGGGATTAGCGAACCACACCGAAGTAATCATTTATTTTTATTTCCCAATCCCAACCTATTCATCCCATGAAGTAAAACTGGTCATGCTTCATATCTAACACCATGGTGTTATTGGTAAATTCAATTACCATTTCACGTTCAAATCTAATTAAAGATCTAACTATCGCCTGGAGCAAAACTGGTGATACTCCATTCTCGACCTTTTCAATCTAATTAAAGATTCATTAAAACTCCACTTGGTTTTAATCTTTAACTGGGTTAAAGAACCAATGTCATTTAAAATACGGTTCACGATAAACCCACATCACATTCCATTCTATTAGTCTCTAACCGTAAATTAGTAAGAGAACAATTCCCCAAATATTAACCCCGAAGGCCGAAACCAACATCAGATCAATACCCAAGAAACCATTCAACTTAACTAATCTCCAGTTAGTTTCTAATTTTCTTAACTCAGTTGGGTCTAAGAACAGTATTATTGAAGATACCGTTCACGACAACCCAAAATCACATTCCATTAATTGTCGGGTTAAAGAACAAGTGTTATTTAATACACTGTTCACGATAAACCCAAAAATCAATTCAAATTCAATTCCAATTAAATACCATTTAATTGGTACACTTCATTAAATATAAATAAAAAGATTTAATCTCTTTCTCAACTGGGTTTAAGAACAGTGTTAATGAAGACACCATTCACGACAAACCCAAATCACATTTGATATTAAATACAAGGCTCTGAATAGAAAATATATCGGCTTATATTCAATATCAAATTCTACAACCAACAAATATCGTATTGGAAATAACGATATAAATATATCTTTCAAATTTCCATAACAATATCTGTATAATCACGAAATCCAACATCGAAATATTCCAAGGACAATTTCGATTCAAATCCATTCCAATTCAATTATTGGAAATCCTGGTTACTTTTAAAACCATTTCAAATTCAATTTATTTATTTCAAAACCAAATTGATTTTAATTCTAGTTCAAAACTAGTTTATTTCGATAAAAAACTATTTTTATCTTTTCAAATATGGAGTTTTTCATCCCAATTCTTCACAAATCATTTCTTATGATTTTACACAAATTATTACTATTTTTAATAATTTTATCAAGGCCCGTACAGTAGATTTCCATCAACGGCCATCGAACTGCACTTACAGCGACCTTTTCCAAAATTGATTTGGACATAATTCCAAATCCAACCGTTAGATTTCTAATTTCTAATATTCGTTAGAAAGCTCTTTTTGATACGAACCCAACGGTTCCAATTTTAGGAGAATCCGACGGTCGGATCTCCCGTAATATCCGTTCGAAGTCAATGGTCGAAATTCGCGAACTACCGCGGCGCGGCACGTTCTATTCAGGCCATTATATATAATATATATATATATTTCGTTGATTTCCTTTCAAAACGTATTTTATAAATCATTTTAAATTCGTTTTCAAAACGATTTCAACTTCCTTCTCAAATTCAAATCAAGATTGAATTTTTCAATATAAATTCGTTTTAATTTCATTTCAAATCGATTTCAATTCAATTTCAATTTAATTCGAACTTCAATTCATTTCAGTTTAATTCAAATTTCAATTCATTTCAATTTAATTCGAATTTCAAATCTATTCAATTTAATTCGAATTTCAAATCTATTCAATTTAATTCGAATTTCAAATCTCTTCAATTTAATTCGAATTTCCAATCTATTCAACTTAATTCGAATTTCAATTCATTTCAATTTAATTCGAATTTCAAATCTATTCAATTTAATTCGAATTTCAAATTTATTCAATTTAATTCGAATTTCAAATCTCTTCAATTTAATTCGAATTTCAAATCTCTTTCAATATTCGTTGAAAAATGAATAAAATCGATTTAAATATCGTTCACGTCAAAATGGCGTCAATCTAATCAACACGGCTTTTATTCAACACATGAATGTTTATTCTATTCAACACATGAATATTTTTCAATATTGGAATGAGGCCCAATCAATTACCATATAATGTTAATTATATGGATTTTCTACAACACATGTATATAATAGCAACGATAAATAATCAACCATCATCCAGAGTGCACCACACAACTGCATAAGCATTAAATATAAATAATTAGCGCTTACAAAGTCTGTCAACCCATTGGATTGACATACAACTAAATAATTGGGATTAGTGTATATCAAACATCATCCCAATACCCGTGTGGGGTTTCAAATCAACAAACACATATTTTATTTGTGCGGTTGGGCGATGTGTAAAATTTATCGTCCCAATCAATATCAGTCAAATCAGTGTATATAAACAAATCGTCCGATTTGTTTATAAATATTTATTTTATATACACGTTAAAAATCATATTTTTAACTATA
Source organism: Allium sativum (assembly GCA_030737875.1). Lineage (NCBI taxonomy): Eukaryota > Viridiplantae > Streptophyta > Magnoliopsida > Asparagales > Amaryllidaceae > Allium > Allium sativum. The sequence goes on from CM060916.1 coordinate 627,533,585, forward strand.
AAATATTTTCCACTATAAAATATTTTATTTCACTACACATCACACAATCAAATTTCACAACACAGCAATCAAACAAACAAGTCATCCATGGTCTGTGGACGACGGGTGTCGGGTGCTACTAAACACCGTCTGCATCCTAGTATATATTTCAAACTAAAAGTAAATTAAAGGCGAGGAGTTCTCACCGACTAGCTAACCAGATGCCACGACTCTTCATATGTAGGAAATCTTCGTCATGCTCGTCTTTTGTCAAATTCGTCGTCTGTGGCGACTACATATATGAAAATCACATTTTTATATTGTTGCTATGTATATAAAAATCACATTTTTACACCGCTACCATATAGATAAAAATTATATTTTTACATCGCTACTATATAGATAAAAATTCTATTTTTACACCGCTCACTATATAAAAATTATATTTTTATATATCTACTTCTAATATAACGATCGAATTTTTATTATCTATATAATATAAAAATCATATTTTTACTTCACTATTCATATAGAAAAAAAATCCAATCTTCATTCGCTATTACTTCGTGAAAATTATATTTTTATATTTGCCACTACTTTATAGAAATCATATCTTTACCAATTATAAAAATCGAATCTTTTTGTTTATAAAAATCTAACTTGGATTATATATAAAAAAAACAAATCTTTTTCCTAACCAAAGATCTAATCTTTCCATTTATAAAGGTCTCATCTTTCTATCTATAAAAACCTCATCTTTCTCGCTACTATATACAATAAAGATCGCATTTTTATTATGTTAACATATATATGAAAATCAATCCTTTAATATGCTTCTATTACATATATAAAAACATCTTCTTTTATATTTATAAAGATATAAACTTTTCCTTTATAGAAATATAAACTTTCACTTTTAAAAAAAAAATACAAACTTTCTATACTGAAAAATAAATAAATAAATAAATCTATATACATTTCTTTTTTTTATATATACTATAAGAATCAAACTACTCTAAATAATAAATAAAAACTTACATCTATCAAAGAAAGGGGGAAGACTTTTGCTGTTGACTGCGAGAGGGGGAGTTGCGCCACTTGCTGGAGGGTTGCTGATGGCGGCGGATTTGGTTGTGGGGTTAGGGCGCGGCTTTAGGGATTGGGGGGTTGGGGATGAATGCGGAGAGAGGAGGGCGTGGGGGGAGTTCGCCGGAGGGGGGAGAGAAAGGGAGCAGCGGTGGCGGTTGGGTGGAGGGCGGCGGTCTTCATCGAGTTGCCTTTTTTTAATCTTATTTCGGTTTTGAAAGAAGAATGGGGAAGAGAGTATGGGGGGCTGAATGAATATAATTATATAATTTAATTTTTATTTTTAATCCCCCAAAAAGTAACTTTTTATTTCGAACTCGAAATCGAACCCACCTCCTATCGCCCATAGCTAATTACCCCAATTTCGAACACAATGGGATATGTATCGTAGGCTGATTCAATCATTTCGATCAGTTTCCTCCTAAATCAAAATATAACTCTTTATATTGAATTTAAACGCACATTTCAATTTACCGGGGCCACATACTGACTCTATAAATTCCAGAGAAATATTTTCTAGCTTCGTATTGTCGATACGGTCCTAACAAAACTAATTTCGTCGAATTCCAAGACCGTATGAAAAATGGCCATTTTCCAGTCGACCAAAATTAATTGAAACTGGTCAAACGCATTTTCCTTTGCCACGCTCACATATTGATTCAGAAAATTACGAATTTTGAAACCTAGCAATAACTTGACATCACGGATCCAACAAAAGTGGTTTCGTTGAAAACCGAGGTCGTTTGCAAAATGGCTATTTTTAAGGGCTAAAATTCCATAGTGACTATTCTGAATTTTCAACTGGGCATATCTTTTGATTCCCACTATGAAATTTCAATTTTTTGGATTCATTGGAAAGATATTCCCAAATAGATTCTAATATTTTTGGTTTCATCAAAATCCTGTTTATTTTGCACCCGGTATGTTCAATTGAAATTTGAAATCGAATTTTCGAACTACCGCGCCATTTTCAATTCCTTTTATAATTATAAATAATTATTTATATTCTAATGACGATTCAAATGAATATATACGTTCTAATTCTATTCAAAATAAATTTCTCATCATTCTTATTTAAAATAAATCATTTTAAATAATCAAAATTCATTAAAATTGCCAAAATAAAAATTTTAAATTGGCTCAGATTTCCAGGTTATTACAAACATGATGGTTGTGATAATATGAAGCAAAATGTTCGATCAAATGACTCAAAAGACATAAATGTTGATTTATGACGAATCATTTCACAACCGACGAAGTAAGTACTCATTTATTAAAATTAAAATTGCTAATATGGTTATGAAAATGGATTATGTTAAATTTTTCTTGAACTATTTGACTTTGAGTATTTGATTCGCATTGGAAGAGCTCTAAGTGAGGAAGGAAGTGTTCGTGTAGAGGTGGCTGTTGGTGGCCTCTCCATTTTTTAAGTTTTTAACTTACAAGGTGGCCAGAAGAGGATATTTGAAATATTTGGGGTGTTTTTAGTTTTGGTAGCCAGAAGTGTAAACCGGGGTGTGAATAGTAGCACCCTTCAGAAATGTAAAGATTCGAAAATTTGAGTACTTTATCTTTTAATATCGTAACTATTTGGAACATTTTTTATGTTATAAATATGATTTTATAACCCTTTTAAATATCATTTAATTAGTAATTAATGATCCTAGACTCGATTCGGAAAAAACTATTTTCAAAAATATATTTTTTGGAAAAATGTCGAAAATGTGACTGAAAACTGCTTTATCAATGTATAGCTATTTTTTCAATAAAAGTTGTTGAAAATTTTAATGAATGACTAATTAATCATTAGGAAAGTAATTAGCAAATAAAAATATTTTTCATATTTATGGCTAACTAATTTGATGATGTTGTCATTTTCAAAAATGAGCATTTAAATAAGTGTTTTATAATTTAAATATGCTTATTTTAATTATCTAAATAAGATAAGGAGTTTATTCTAAAGTTTTGTTTACTTATATAAATAATTCGATAAATAACTAAAAATATGACTGAGGTTCGACTTTCAGATTTACAACCTATCGTTGAATAGAAGCTGTTTCATATCGTTGCAACGTTGTTTGATACATTTATATATATGCACATACATGCATACACACACACGCGCGCACACACACACACACACACACACACACACACACATATATATATATATATGCGTAATTAGTCACATCAAGGGTTTATAAAATATCCTAAGTGTATGTATATAAGCTTCATATATGTATACAAGTGAATGCTTACATCTTAAGTCTTGAAAAAGCAAACTTACCATCACCTTACACACCTTTCACATCACCTTACACACACCTCTCAAATCACCTTACACATCTCTCACATCACTCATTAATGCATTAGGTTTTTAAGGGCATTTTGGACTTTTCCCATTCACACTCCTAAGGCTATATAAAGGGAGGCATACCCTTAGGAATATTTACACAATTTCTTTTCTTCTTCTTGATCTATATTAATGGCTTCTTCGTGAGTAATGATAGTGTAGGAGGAGGATGAGAGGCATTGGCTTGTTTTGAAGTGCTAAAGATTGGATCTTTAGGCTAGTGGTAATGAAAGGAAGTGGTTCTTTTATTCTTATAGCTTTGTTCTTGGTTAGGTATGGATCTAAATTATCTCTTAGTTATATATTGTTTATATATGTGTTATGTATGAAGTATAAAGTTAAATTGACATTAACTAAGTAAAGTTATTAACTTTAGACCCCTCTTGCTTTTTGAAAGCAAATGACAACTTTATATTATATAGAAATACTTCTGTTGCCCTCTTAAACATGTACACGGACTTGAGTTAATGTTTAAATGGTTGTTAAACTTGTATGTTAGATTGAAGTAAGTTTGAAAGTGTTTGAAGCGAGAATAGTCATATAAGTGCACTTCTTAATCCCTTGTTTTATGGAAGTCTTATAAATATCTTCTTCTAAACCTTGTCATGTTTAATTATTTATCTGGAATGTAATCGAAATGCATAACTCTAATAAGCCGACGAGTAGTCTTATCTTTTTCTGAGATTCGGTTCGAGGTGCTTAAACTAAGGAGATGTTCAGGAGCAACCAATTCCCTGGTTCACCTGGCCTCGTCCCGAGCAAGGAATAGTTATGTTGATAATGTCGAAAATGAGTTAAGTATATGAATAATGATAAAATAATAGTTATGGATTTAATTACGATTGACATAATTAAATTTGATTAGTGATATCTTTTAGCAGAATCAAACAATGTTCTACTATTATAACAACTTGGACAATTACTTATATGGCAATTAAGTAATATTGATAAATGCTATTTTATTTATTGATTATCATTTATCGTTGGTTATTATTGCTTGATTGATTGTGTGATTTACGCTGGACTAGTTTATGAGCAATTATGCTTTTATATTTAGCATTGGGTTGGGTAGAAAATATTTGTTCTATAACGCCTTGTGATCAATTTCACGAATTGACTGAAAGGTGTTTAACGTCGGTATTGATTCATTTCATTTATGAACGCAAATTAAAATGAATGATTATTGAAAGATTTTTTTTCATAAAACAATATGAAATGAAATGTTGATTTCATAGAAACAGAAAATATTTGGAAATAAATATTTGGAAGATAACAAATGGTTTATAAAAAGATGTTTTATAAAAAAAGAAAATCTCGATGGCTTAAATCCCGTTGCTTAAAATGATTTAGAAAGAAAACAACACTATGATTTGAAGATATTTGTGATTATTATTGTGAAATGATTTATCACTACGGCATACTAAATGATTTTTTGTGTTATCGAGATTCGGGTAACCCGTGACTAAAAATTGGGTATGGGGTTTAGAAGATCCTAGAAGGTAGTCTGCCCTGGAATGTTGGAGAGACATTATTATTTATTGATGGAGGTGGCTAGTACCTAGTGGCCTTATTATCGGGAGAAACCTCCTGATCTGGTGGCATATATGTTGATATGCTTGTATTGTAGATTTTTGAAAGTTTCATAAGTGATTTATTTTTAAATCCCGAAGTGAAGTATGATTTGATATAAAAGGAATATATTATTTCAAGGATTTGAAATGAAAACGGGATTGTAAGATCGAAGAGATTATTTTCTGAAGAATGAATTTTTGAAAATAACAAAGATGATTAGATTTGATAAATCTAAATTTAAAGATTAAGCCTTATGGGTAGTTTGGCAATTGCGTTGTTGTTTATGCATTGTAGGCTCCTTGAGTCCTATTTGTGAATTAGAGAACTATGTTGGCTTGATCTTGTATCTAATTGGGTACCAATCGGGTACCCAATTAGATAAGGGTACGTAGGCAGTCACAAGTGGTAGTGATGCAGCCTCTTAAATAATGTAACCCTTTTCTGTTTGTTGTTTGATATTTATCAATTATTGATATTTTTTTCTGCTTACTATATTATTCTGCATTTGACTTGTTTGTTGAGTTTGGAAGAGTGACTATTTATGTCTATCTCATCAGAGTGGCGTAGTGATATATTTATTTATTTAAGTTTTCTTGTATTATAGCACACCTATTGTATTTAAAGATCTCTGATAGTTTGTTAATCGAATATTGTATCCAATACATTTAGTAGTATCAAATATATTGTGTGGCACGTTGGTAGTTTTAATTAGTCGTTTTAGAGCGGACGGATATTTCGACAATTTTGACGGTTCGAAAAGTTGGTTCGTTACATTTGGTATCAGAGCTTAGGTTAGGTGCCTAAGGAAAATTCGTCTAGGTTATTAATTCAACCTAGGAATTTTAAAATGAAACTACCTTAGTATGATAAATATAAATGGATAGCACGAGGCACCGTACCTCCGACCGGGGATATGGGTTGAATTACTTTTGGTGTGCTTGGCTGAACTTGATTCTTTGCTTTTGGTTACATTTTACCGTTCTTGCAATTTCGAGGATGAAATATTTTAAGTGGGGGGAGAATTTAAAGACCCGAAAATTTGAGTACTTTATCTTTAAATATCGTAACTATTTGGAATATTTTTTATGTTATAAATATAATTTTATCCTTTTTAAATATCATTTAATTAGTAATTAATGATCCTTGACTCGATTTGGAAAAAAACTGTTTTCAAAATTATATTTTTTGGGAAAATGTCGAAAATGTGACCGAAAACCGTTTTATTGATATATAGTTATTTTCTCAATAAAAGTTGTTGAAATTTTTTGTGAATGTCTAATTAATCATTTGGAAAGTAATTAGCAAATAAAAATATTTTTCATATTTATGGCTAACTAATTTGATGATGTCATCATTTTAAAAAATGAGCATTTAAGGAAAGTTTTTGTATTTTGGTTATTTATTTATTCAAATAAGTGTTTTATAATTTAAATATGCTTGTTTTAATTATCTAAATAAGATAAGGAATTTATTCTTAAGTTTTGTTTACTTATATAAATAATTCGATAAATAACTAAAAATATGACTGAGGTTCGACTTTCAGATTTACAACCTATCATTGAACAGAAGCTGTTTTATATCGTTGCAACGTTGTTTGACATTTATATATATGCACACACATGCATACACACACACACACACATATATATATATATATATATATATATATATGCATAATTAGTCACATCAAAGGTTTATAAAATATCCTAAGTGTATGTATATAAGCTTCATATATGTATACAAGTGAATGCTTACATCTTAAGTCTTGAAAAAGCAAACTTACCATCACCTTTCACACCACCTTACACACATCTCTCACATCACCTTACACATCTCTCACATCACTCATTAATGCATTAGGTTTTTAAGGGCATTTTAGTCTTTTCCCATTCACATTCCTAAGGCTATATAAAGGGAGGCATACCCTTAGGAATATTTACACATTTTTTTCTTCTTCTTCTCCTTCTCGAGCTATATTAATGGCTTCTTCGTGAGTAATGGTAGTAGAGGAGGAGGATGAGAGGCATTGGCTTGTTTTGGAAGTGCTAAAGATTGGATCTTTAGGCTAGTGGTAATGAAAGGAAGTGGTTCTTTTGTTCTTATAGTTTTGTTCTTGGTTAGGTATGGATCTAAGTTATCTCTTAGTTATATATTGTTTATATATGTGTTATGTATGAAGTATAAAGTTAAAGTGACATTAACTAAGTAAAGTTATTAACTTTAGACCCCTCTTGCTTTTTGAAAGCAAATGACAGCTTTATATTATATAGAAATACTTCTATTGCCCTCTTAAACATGTGCATGGACTTGAGTTAATGTTTAAATGGTTGGTTAACTTGTATGTTAAATTGAAGTAAGTTTGAAAGTGTTTGATGCGATAATAGTCGTATAAGTGCACTTCTTAGTCCCTTGTTTTATGGAAGTCTTATAAATATCTTCTTCTAAACCTTGTCCTGTTTAATTATTTATCTGGAAAGTAATCGAAATGCATAACTCTAATAAGCCGACGAGTAGGCTTATCTGTTTCTGAGATTTGGTTCAAGGTGATTTAATTAAGGAGATGTTACCGAGCAACCAGTTCCCTGGCTCACCTGGCCTCATGCCGGGCGAGGAATAGTTAAGTTGATAATGTTGGAAACGAGTTAAGCATATGAATAGTGATAAAATAGTAGTTATGGATTTAATTACGATTGACATAATTAAATTTGATTAGTGACATCTTTTAGCAGAATCGAACAATGTTCTGCTATTATAATAACTTGGACAATTACTTATATGGTAGTTAAGTAATATTGATAAACGTTGTTTGATTTATTGATTATCATTTATCATTAGTTATTATTGTTTCGTTGATTGTGTGATTTACGCTTGACCAGTTTATGAGCAATTATGCTTTTATATTTAGCATTGGGTTGGGTAGAAAATATTTGATCGATAACGCCTTGTGATCTATTTCACGAACTGACTGAAAGGTGTTTAACGTCAGTATTGATTCATTTCATTTATGAACGTAAATTGAAATGAATGATTATTGAAATATTGTTTTCATAAAACAATATGAAATGAAATGTTTGATTTCATAGAAATAGAAATTTTTTGGAAATAAATATTTGGAAGATAAAAAATGGTTTATAAAACGATGTTTTATAAACAAAGAAAATATCAATGGCTTAAATCCCGTTGTTTAAAATGATTTAGAAAGACAACAACATTAAGATTTGAAAATTTGTGATTATTATTGTGAAACGATTTATCACTTTGGGATACTAAATGATTTGTTGTGTTACCGAGATTCGGGTAACCCGTGACTAAAAACTAGGTATGGGGTTTAGAAGATCCTAGAAGGTAGTCTGCTCTAGAATGTTGAAGAGACATTATTATTTATTTATGGAGGTAGCTAGTTCTCAGTGGCCTTGTTATCGGGAGAAACCTCCTGATCTAGTGGCATATATGTTGATATGCTTGTATTGTAGATTTTTGAAGGTTTCATAAGTGATTTATTTTTAAGTCCCGAAGTGAAGTATGGTTTGATATAAAAGTAATATATTATTTCAAGAATTTGAAATGAAAACAGGATTGTAAGATTGAAGAGATTATTTCCTGAAGAATCAATTTTGAAAATAACAAAGATGATTAGATTTGATAAATCTAAATTTAAAGATTAAGCCTTAAGGGTATTTTGGGAATTGCATTGTTTTTTATGCATCGTAGGCTCCTTGAGTCCTATTTGTGAGTAGGAGAACTACGTTGGCTTGATCCTGTATCTAATTGGGTACCAATTGGTACCTCATTAGATAAGGGTACGTAGGCAGTCACAAGTGGTAGTGATGCAGCCTCTTAAATAACATAACTCTTTTCTGTTTGTTGTTTGATATTTATCGAATATGGATATTTTTCTGCTTACTATATTATTCTGCATTTTACTTGTTTGTTTAGTTTGGAAGAGTGACTATTGTTGTCTATCTCATCAGAGTGGCGCAGTGATAGATTTATTTATCTAAGTTTTCTTGTATTATAGCACACCTAGTGTATTTAAAGATCTTTGATAGAGATCAAATATTGTATCCTATACATCTAGTAGTATCAAATATTTTGTATGGCACGTTGGTAGTTTTAATTTGTAGTTTTAGAGCGGACGGATATTTCGACAATTTTGACGGTTCGAAAAATCGGGTCATTACAAGAAATATCTAAAACATTACTGTTGATATATAGATCATTCTAATTTGTCCAGAATTGTAAAAATAAGACTTTTGAACTTAAACGACAATTTGGGCCAATCGGGTTTACATGACTGAACCAATCTACATAGCATTGTAAATAATCTTATTTCTTCAAATCCTAACCGTCGTTATTATTTTTCTATAAGCACAAACCTTTTGTCGCTTCTCATCTCTAATGGCAGATACTTCATGAAAAAAACTGATATTTAATTTCAAATCAAAGCCAAATTTGTGCAAATAACAAATCGTAAAAAAATTCAAAAACATGTATTATGATATTTCAGCCATTACACCTCGATGACACGAATCTTTAGTGAAATCTATTTTTCATTAGTCAAAGATTTCTAGACTAGAAATCCAATTGAAGCTGATGAATTTGATTGATTTTCGATGGGCAGAAACATCCCAACTTCAATCGCTAATATCTCTCTGTTCGACGAAATCAAGCAATTCCAAAAGAAACATTGTAGATCTTCGTGAGATCTTTGAATCCATATGGTTGGATTGTGTTAGAAGTTACTGAAATTGCTAGAAATCTCTCTTAACGGCGGCGCGGTCTTGGCAAATTTGAGGGTGGAGAGGCGACCAAAGGTACCAGATTTTTGGTCGATGGTGGAGCATACTGTGGAGCATCTGGTGGTGGTGGTGGCTGATCATGGAATCAATCATCGTGGAGTGGCACGTGGTGAAAGGAAGTAACGTTGGAAATGGTTTTTTTGAATTCGTTTTTCTGCAGGGGGTTTCACAAAGAAGGAGGTGACGTGTTGGAATATGATAGGGTGAAGGTTCTTGTTTTATTTTTTTTAATAATTTATATTTTGAATATTTAAATACGTATAACTTTTGCATACAAATTCGGATTGACTCATGGTTTATTTCGTTAGTTTTTTATTGAAATTCTGGACGACATAAAGTGAGTTTGGTTTAAATTAGAGATAATTAAATTTTGGGCCTCATTTGAATTTCAAACGCGTTCGGAATCAAAGGTGAGTGATTGAACTCACTCCCACTTAACTAAAATATTTGTTTTTTGGTTAAATTAAAATCATGTTAAGATATGATTGTATTGCTTGAAGTTTGGTAGTTTAAATTGCATAATTATGTTGATTTGCGTCGATTGTATAATTTAATTTGACTGTTTATTTTATAGTTAAGATTAAATTTGGAATTTAACTGCTAGTTTAAACCTGGTACCTGATTACTAGTGAATTGATGTGTTATTGTACTGTATTGATGGATTGATTTTTGATGGATACCTTGAATTGATATGTTTGATATACTAATGTTTAATTTATTCTGTTATTCATCTAAATTATATATGTTTGTTGTTTGTGTTGATAATCCCAACCATTTACCCTAAATGTTACGTGGATCAAATAAACTCGGGATTAACTAGTAAAATGAATTAAGAATGTAGAGGTTGAAATGATGAATACCTATGATCTCTGATTTGGATTGAAATGATATATATCCATTCCTGAAATACTAAAATTAAATTTAAGTATCACTTAGCCATTGTATAGAAAATTATATATAGACGCAGTTGGTTAAATAAAATTTATTTAACCTTGTGTAACAACCCAGATTTTTGGTCGAGTTATTTTAAATATTTAATATGGTTTTAAATATTGAATTAATAATATAAAAGAATTTTTATATTGAATTACGATTGAATAATCGAAATATGATTTATTGTGATTATTATAGAAATACGAGAACTGAAATAATTCAATTCGAAGATGAAACTGAATCAAAACAATTCAGATGATCAATATATATTCTATTTGAATATAGACGACGATAATAATAAATTTATTATCGAAGGGTTTATTTGTTTTGAATTTAAATTATATTATATCGATTTAATATGGCTATTTTAAATATACATTCAAATTAAATTGTATAATCTATTTCGTTGAATTCAAAATAGTGTTATAACATTATAACGATGGTCGGTACGCTAAAATAGCGGTTCATGATTTTTAACTGTGAACCCCGATTTATTTGATCAGTGGATAGGATCAAAATCAAATCGATACCTGTTTAAAAGAAATAAAAATCTCTATATTTCGAATCAATTAAAATCTCCGAGTCAAATCACATTAAAAATGTGTACGTAAACCGCACCCTTCCTTTATAAATCCACGCAACAGCTTAAGGATTCCTCTCCCTTATTTCCTTTCTCAGCAAAACCAAAACAATCGAACTCCTCAAAGTAAACCAAAGCTATTTCTTTTTTTCCCTTTCTTAGTTTATCAACAGAAATCGCAAATCGCTTCCTGTTAAAAAAAAAAGAGATCGAACTCAAGTTCGATGGTAAATTCCGTGAGATCAAAGATGCGTAGAAGGTAGGTTATCACGACTTCGAATAGAAGGGGATTCGGGTTGGAGTATCGGTGTTTGGGGGATTGCAGATTAGGGTTCAGTGGAGAACGAGAGGTCGCGATGGCTTTTAGGGTTGAAGCAGTTTGATGTTGGGGGTAACGGTGGAAGTAGGGTCCTATGATTGGACAGGAGAGTGCGTTAATGGGTGTTTTGGGATCTTTGAATTCGACAGTATGATGAAAGGAGAGTTCAGTCTATTTTTTTGGGGTAATGGTGACAGTAAAGAGAACAGCTACTGTGGTGGACTAGTAGCAGCATTCAGGTGCAGGAAGAGGTGCCGACCAGGGTGGTTGATGCTGAGTTCGTGACAGAGCACGATGGGTGTAGTGACCCGTAACTTCCCCGTGAAGGAAAGCCCGGATTACCTTGAGAACATGACAAAATAGAACGCAGACTGGAGGTTGCTGTTCACGGCCGGAGGTGGAGCAGGCTGGCGCAGGGCTGTGAGAGGTTGCGATGGCATCGGGGACAAGGGGAGGGCGGTTTTGGGTGAAGGGGACTTGCGTTCGATTAGCTGAAGGGGGGAGAAGGGAAGAAGAGGAGGACGGAGAGGAAGTGGAGGAAGGAGGCCGGGGGGCGCTGCGCCTCCTGGCGGCGGAGACGAGGCGATCGATCGCCTGGGGGGGATCGCGATTCCCCCCCCTTTTTTTCCTTTTTCTTTTTTTTATTCGATTAGAAATGAACGTGGGGTGGGGGGCTGAGAGGAAGTAAGGGGTAGAGGAGAGAGAGGTTTTATTTTATATTATTTTATTTAATTCCAAAAAGCAACTTTTATTTTCGACCTCGAAACAAGACCCACCGCCTGTCATCCATAGCTAATTACCCCCATTCCGAACACAATGGGATATGTATCGCAAGCTGATTCGATCGTTTCGATCAGTTGTCATCAAAATCAACATATAACTATATATATTGAATTTGAACGCGCATTTCAATTTACCGGGGCCATACACTAAATAGAAAAATTCCCGAAAAATAATTTCTAGCTTCGTATTGACGATACGGTCCTAACAAAATGAGTTTCGCTGAATTCTGAGACCATATGAAAAATGGCCATTTTCCAGTCGATTAAAATCAACTAAAATTGGTCAAACGCGTTTTCCTTTGCCACGCTCACATACTGATTCAAAAAATTACGAATTTTGAAACCTAACAATAATTTGACATCACGGATCCAACAAAAGTGGTTTCGTCGAAATCCGAGGTCGTTTGCAAAATGGCTATTTTCAAGGGCCGAAATTCCATAGCGACTATTCTGAATTTTCAACTGGACATATCTTTTGATTCCCGGTATGAAATTTCAATTTTTCGGATTCGTTGGAAAGATATTCTCAAATAGATTCAAATATTTTTGGTTTCGCTAAAATCCGGTTTGATTTGCACCCGGTACATTCAATTGAAGTTTGAAATCGAATTATCGAACTACCGCGCCATTTTCAATTCCTTTTATAATTAAAATAAAATATTTATATTCTAACGACGATTCAAATAAATATATACTTCTATTTCTATTCAAAATAAATTTCTCATCGATATTATTTAAAATAATTCATTTTAAATATTCAAAATTCGTTAAAATTGCCAAAATAAAATTTTTAAATTGGCTCAGAATTTTCCGGGTTATTACAATCTACCCCACTTAAAACTTTTCATCCCCGAAAAGGAACGAAGCCGAAAGTTGTTTAACTAATCAACTCAACTTCCACTATTTTCGTTACGGCTTAAGTTCTTTAACTTTTCAGTTTCTAAAAACTTCAATTTTTTCAAAAATTTGGCTAACACCCTAAATTTCCGAAAAATTTCGCTATAACTTCCCCTGCACCGGGGACTTCGGATATTTCATATAGCCTCCCATGGCCTTCTTCAATCCAAAAGAAAAGGAAAAAGCCAAGCGACTAGCCAATCGGCTCATAAAATCATCATCACCCAAACAAAACAGTAAATTATGGTAAACATGTACCTATTTGTCAGGAAAACAATTTTATTCTTCTGCTCTAGCCTCCTTGCTATGACCTGTTCAATGTAAGTACATGTACATGTAAGCAAATGCGACCAATTTTCAATACAGTTCAATATTTGATTCTATTAGGCGTAATGGTTCAAAATTTTCAAACAAATGAACAAACAACACAACCATCAATCAATTAGTGGATTATCGTTTCAAATTCATAATTTTGATATATATACAGAAAATCATGTTTTTGATGCCAAATCACAACAAATAATCCTAAGTAAATTTTGGTTGTCACACCAGTCTAATGGAAATATATAGATATCACACCTTCGAAACACGAACATAAATATTGGTGATGGAGCTCCATCATCAAAATCATCTCCGAGCGACTAGGGTGTGATCCTATATCTACCCAGTATATTAAAACTTCGAATATACGTTCATGACGCGTATATGCAAAATAATCATATACTAGATTGTCCAAATTCAATACAAATAAAATATTCAAATATGTATAATCTAGTTTAAATTTTCAAAACAAAAATTGTTTTCACTTTAAAAACATACTCTTCACACTCGTTCTAGGATATTACTGATCCTATCTCTAACGAGTCATTCTAATTGGATATTACTAATCCAATATCTGATGAACTCTTTCGTTCGGTTCTAATGTGTCTTGTTCTCGAGCTCTGTAAACTAAAGCTCTGATACCAAGAGTAGTGACCCGTAACTTCCTCGTGAAGGAAAGCCCGGATTACCTTGAGAACACGACAAAATAGAACGCAGACAGAAGAACATTTCATTGTTTATCACAACAATTCCATCAGAATACAAGAATATAAAAAGTATGGACAAATATTACACATTTGACAAATATCAGAGATTATAATAAATTACATAGCAGCGGAAAACAATACAAAACACAACTGAAAGTAATACACGGATACAAAGCTTTTCGAGCATCGTTCCAGCTGTAAATCAGGATCCTGTGAATATAAATCTGCAAAACCAAAACTACTAGCTGCCTGTGTCGAAAATAAGGGCACCCAGAGCTTAGGTTAAAACAATAAACTCCAGGTCAGTCATGTGACTGGTGTGAGAACTAAAACAGTTATTTAAAACTTTACTTAAAAAGAGAGTAATTCAAGGGACCACGCCGTATAACACGGAATGGGTTTCCTCCCAAGAACACTAGTGCATATAACAAAACAGCGCAATGCTTTTTCGAAAAATGAAGCTATTATAAGACCCAGGTCCCATCACACAATGCAACGCAAGCCGTAGGATAGGGTTTTCCCTTATAATAGCCAAACATGCTTGGTACGTTAAAACAAATCATTTGATACTATTATAAGTGCATAGTGTCAAAACAATTTCAATCATAAATATCAATCATAGACGGCATGGGTACCATATATCATGTCGCCATACTAGTTCTAAAATTAAAATCGCAATATCATGTATTGGAAATTGGATTTCCGTCATGAGTCAAGGCAAGGGGCAAGCTCCTCTCCGATTTGAGACACTCTAGCAAATGTCTCAGGACCCCACTATGATCCTTTGGAACCTCCAAGGCCGGTCCTCTCCTAACTTTGGAGGATTAGTTATTCCTGAACACACGTTTCCCAGTCCTATAGGACCTATAATCGAGGCGCCTCGCATCCAACAACCACACAGGTGAAAAGTATAAAAATGTCAGCCAGTTTAAGCACTGACACCACCACTAGCTAGAAAGAAACGTCGTGCACTCCTTGGGTTCTTATCCCGTTTTTGACTCATACCGAGGTGTGAGGCTCGCGAATTCACGCTATACACAAAGCAACGCCACACAGGCCGTGTTTTGATCATCAACCACAAGACTTTGCTTTTCAACAGAAGCCCTGATCAATTGCCACTTACGCGTGCCACACGGGCAATTCACTCCATGCGACTGATGTCCATCGATATACAACCTCTAAGCTCGTACGTCTAAGAGAAGGGCGTTAAGCAAGAGAATAAATTCTCCGCCGCCAAACAGATGTATATTTAATAGAGATCAATCAACACAGAATAAAATCCAATGTCAGACACCCAGTCCATTTACAAGTTCGTTCTGGGTCTGAATGAAACCGGAGGCACTTTCCTCGCATATCCATCGATCTCCAAGTACGTCTGGACGATCACCAACTGATTCCCTCATCTTGGGTGTACAGCCCAATCAAGATCATCAGTAATCACCCAAACGATGTGAAGAGTTCCGGTCTTCAACCAACGTCTTCATTTTCGACATATCGTCGAATCGGTTATTCAGAATGGGTATAAACCAGGCCTTTCTGAATCACCCGTGTATATAATAAACACGTGTTACAAAAACACAACATACGCCTCATTCCAATTCAGAATATTCTTTTATTCAAAATTTCACATTCTTAGGGAAAGGTTCCCATTAATTTTATCAAAGATAAATTCTTCTAAATTTATTCTTTAATCTTCCTTTGGATATCATTTCAAACCATTTTATGGTTTTCCAAACTAGTCAGGATTAGCGGACTACACCGAAGTAATTATTTATTTTATTTCCCAATCCCAACCTATTCATCCCCTGGAGCAAAACTGGTAATACTCCATATCTAACACCACGGTGTTATCGGTAAAATTAATTACCATTTCACGTTCAAATCTAATTAAAGATTTAACTATCGCTTTGGAGCAAAACTGGTGGTACTCCATTCTCGATCACCTTTCAGATTTGATAATTTAAATTATCAATTCACATTTCAATCTTTTTAAAGATTCATTAAGACTCCACTTAGTTTTAATCTTCCCAAAAATCAACATCCTGCCTTTAGCTGGGTTAAAGAACCAATGTCATCTAAAACAGGGTTCACGATAAACCCAAAAACAAATTTAAATTCAATTCCAATTAAATATCATTTAATTGGTGCAATTCATTAAATCTAAATAGAAAGATTTAATCTTTTTCTCAACTGGGCTTAAGAACAGTGTTAATGAAGACACCATTCACGACAAACCCAAATCACATTTGATATTAAATACAAGGCTCTGAATAGAAAATATACCGGCTTATATTCAATATCAAATTCTGGAACCAACAAATATCGTATTGGAAATAACGATATAAATATATCTTTCAAATTCCCATAACAATATCTGTATAATCACGGAATCCAACATCGAAATATTCCAAAGACAATTTCGATTCAAATCCATTCCAATTCACGTATTGGAAATACCTGGTTATTTTTAAAACCACTTTCAAATTCAATTTATTTATTTCAAAAATAAATTGATTTTAATTCTAGTTAAAACTAGTTCATTTCGATAATAATCTATTTTTATCTTTTAAATATGGAAATTTTCATCCCAATTCTTCACAAATCATTTCTTACGACTTTACACAAATTATTGATATTTTTAATAATTTTATCAAAGCCCGTACAGTTGATTTCCTTCAACGGCCATCGAACTGCACTTACAGCGACCTTTTCCAAATTTGATTTGGACATAATTCCAAATCCAACCGTTAGATTTCAAATTTCTAATATTCATTGGAAAGCTCTTTTCGATACGAATCCAACGGTTCCGGTTTTAGGAGAATCCGACGGTCGGATCTCCCGCAACGTCAATTCGAAGTCAATGGTCGAAATTCGCGAACTGCCACAACGCTGCGCGTTCTATTCAGGCCATTATATACAGTATATATATATATATATATATACATATATTATATTTCATCGATTTCCTTTTAAAACGAATTTTATAAATCGTTTCAAATTTGTTTCAAAAACAATCTCAACTTTCATTTCAAATTCAAATCAAAATTGAAATTTCCATTATAAATTCTTTTTACTTTCATTTCTATTTGATTTCAATTCAAATCGATTTCAATTCAATTTCAATTCAATTTCTAATTCATTCAATTCGATTCGAATTTCTTTTCTATTCAATTCAATTCGAATCCATTTTCTAAATATTAGATTTTTAAATCTCTTTTCAATATTCATTATAAAAACGAATATAATCGATATAAATATCGTTCACGTCAAAATGGCGCATCTCTAATCAACACGGCTTTATATATATTTCAATAAATTCATTATTCTATTCAACAAATGAATATTTATCCTATTCAACACATGTATATATTTCTTTCAACACATGACTAATCTCAACACATGAGTACTGTCAACACATGACTATTTTTGTTATGTAATATATTTTATAAAATTATGGTATCTATCGTTTGATTTTTAAATCAGACTCCAGCCGTAAAGTGGTTTCTAATCTTAAATATGATAAAGATGTAAATTTTATTATTAAAATATTTTACTCAACACATGAATAGTTTCAACACATGAATATTCTCAACACATGAGCATTGTCAACACATGACTATTTTTATATTCTGATATTCTTTATTTTCCTAATTGGAATGAGGCCCAATCAATTAACATATAATGTTAATTATATGGATTCCACCCAACACATGTATATAATGGCACTGACAAATAATCAACCATCATCCAAAGTGCACCACACAACTGCATAAGCATTAAATATAAATAATTAACGCTTATAACAACCTGTCAATCAATCGATCGACATATAACTAATCAATCGGGATGAGTGTACGCCAAATATCATCCCAACACCCGTGTGGGGTTTCAAATCAACAAACACATACTTTTATTCACACACACACGTTAAAATTATATTTTTAATGATCAAATATTTTTAACTATATAAATATTTTATTTCATTTCACATCACATAATCAATTTTCAAAACACATCAAACAATCAAACATACAAGCCATCCATGGTCTGTGGACGACGGGTGTCGGGTGCTGCTAAGCACCATCTGCATCCTAGTATATATTTTAACTAGAAAAGAAAATTTAAAATGAGAAGTTCTCACCGACTAGCTAATCCAATACCACGACTCTTCATATGTAGAAATCTTCGTCGTTCTCGTCTTTTGTCACTTTCGTTGCGCGTAGCCACTACATATATAAAAAATCACATTTTTATACCGCTACTATATAGATAAAAATTCTATTTTTACACCACTACTATATAGATAAAAATTCTATTTTTACACCGCTACTATATAGATAAAAATTCTATTTTTACACTGCTACTATATAGATAAAAATTCTATTTTTTGTAACAACCCGGAAAATTTGAACCAGTTTAAAAAAATTAAATTGGCTATTTTAGTGAATTTTAAGTATTTAAAATAAATATTTAAAATAATAGCGATGAAAAGTGTGGTTGAATCGATGTTGAAAATGAATATAATTAATTTGAATTATAAACATGGCCTGAAATGGCATAGTAGTTTTGAAATTTGAACTCAAACTTTGACTGACTGTACCGGGTGCAAAATAAAACGGATTTTAGTGAAACCAAAAATATTTAAATCTGTTAGTGAATATCTTTCTGACGAATCTGAAAAATCGAAGTTTCGTAGCGGGAGTCAAAAGTTATGGCCAAATGAATTTTCAGAAAGGTCGCTATAGAATTTATATAGCCCGTGAAAATAGACATTTTGCAAACGACCTCGGAATTCGACGAAACCACTTTTGTTGGATCCGGGATGTGAAGTTATTACTAGGTTTCAAATTTCATAATTTCATAATTTTTGAAGCTAGTATATGAGCGTGGCAAAGGAAAATGTGTTTTGATCAATTACAGTTAAATTGGATCGACCAGAAAATGGCCATTTTACAAACGGTCTCGGAATTCGATGAAACTAGTTTTGTTGGGACCGTATCGTCAAAACATAGCTAGATTTATTTTTTCTGGAATTTTTCGAATCAGTATGTAGCCCCAGCAAATTGAAATGTACGTTCAAATTAAATATTGAATGTTTCATATTTTAATTTGAATGAAAACTGGCTGAAACAGTCGAATGGGCCTACGAAACATATCCCATTGTGTTCGGAATGGGGTTAAAACTCTAGGGACGAAAGTCGTTGGGTTTGGATTGGAGTTCGTGTGTGAAAGGGGGTATTTTCGGATTTTATAAAAATATAAATAAATAAAAAATTGGACCAATCATATGCCTTTTCTCTCTCCCCGCTATTTCTTCCCCGATCCCTCAAACCCGACGACGGAAACCCCTTCTTCCCATCTCTCCTCCGTTCCTCTCAAACCATGCACCAAACCCTATAGGTCCTTTAGAGTATTTTGTAGATCCAAGCCTCCTCTTCCAATCCACGCCAGCCTCGCCCTCCATCGTTAGGTATTTCGCTCGAATCGAGCTCGTGAAGATCGGAACTTCAACCTGCCGCCACCCCCTCTACACCAGATCGAACTGGATGCCTCCACCACCCGCCTGCGCGCGCTTTGGAGCCCTTCGAGGTGGAACAACCCGATCGTCTCAACGTTCAGCGGATTGAGCGTGGATTCGAAACCTAGTTTGGAACGAGAAGTAAAGGTATCAGCTTTGTTTTAGTTTAAACTGAAATTAACACTATAAGGTGTTGCGAAACTTTGAAAAATCATATCTTTTTGCTGTGTTATCGAAATCCAGTGAAATAAGAGACGCCGGGACGGTGAGGACGTCTTCTACATTTTAGAAGAGACCGCATATTTTTCTGAGCCTTCTGCAATTTTTGGTGGAGTGGAACCCAATGTGAGATTTCTAATATTATAAACGATATGGAAAACAACGATGTATAAATTATATAGTCGATGTATGAATTATATCAGCGTTGTACACCTCATGTATAAGCGTTGTATAAGTTGTATGTTCGATATATAAGTTATATATGCGTTGTAAAAATTATATGTGTGTTGAAATGAATTGAAGTGAACCGAAATATATTTATATACGAATAGATATATATATTTACTCCCCCCGTCCACAGACCATGGACGATATTTATTGTTTGTTTGGGATTGGTGTGAAAATTGGTTGATAGTGAATGATTGATTATAATTGTTTGTGGTTGAAATTGATTGGTTGTGGTTGAAAAATACCCATTGGTGATTGAAACAAAATTTGAATAGATTGTGGAAATGAAAATAAAACATGCCGCACGCGTGCGAACTAGATGCATGAATCCCCATTGTCAAAAGCTGCGAGGCTTTAAGGTAGAGCGAGGAGCCGTACTAGGAACGACCCCGGTTTTAACTATCCTGCCGTTATGCTGCCGAAATTTTCAATAATATTCATGTGTTAGAATTATTTCATTTGTTGAAACTATATTCATTTGTTGAATAGAAATTCATGTATATAAAATAATCGTGTTTTGAAATAAATTGTTTTATATTAAAAATCACATTTTTATCAGCTGTTTGAACTATATAAAATAATCGTGTTTTGAAATAAATTGTTTTAAAGTAAAAATCACATTTTTATCACCTGTTTGAACTATATAAAATAGTCGTGTTTTGAAATAAATTGTTTTACAATAAAAATCACATTTTTACTATATACATGAATTGTTAAAAATAGCGAAGTGTTGGAATAAATGTCTGTTGGATAAAAATGCCATTTTTATCAAATGAGTAAAGTGGAAATCGTTTTGAAATGAAAGGAAGGATTATATTTATATATATCTATATAAATATAATCAAAATATAGTGAATAACGATGCTGTAGTTCGTATTTTGAAATCGTAAATTCAAATGATTAGTGCGGGAGATCCGATCATCGGATTTTCCCGAAACCACAACCGTTGGGTTCGCCTTGGAAATATCTTTCCAACGGCACCAACTTTGTAAAGATCCAACGGTTGGATTGTCTGGAATGTTTAATTCAAATTTGAAGAAAAACAGCGCCAGAATCGATTATATATATATATAATTAAATTAAATCGAATAACGACGCTGCAGTTCGTATTTTGAAATCGAAACTTCAAACGATTAGTGCGGGAGATCCGACCGTCGGATTTTCCCAAAATTGAAACCGTTGGATTCGTTTTGGAAAGATCTTTCTAATGATATAAATTTTGTGAAGATCCAACGGTTAGATTTTCAGATATATGTAAATCAAATCTGGAGAAAAACAGCGCCACGGCCACGTTATGGCCTGAAGCGTCGTTTGAATGAATTGGCTATTTTTAAATAAATAAAAACAGCGATAAATCGTTATAAAATATTATAAATGATATGGAATGGAATTAAACTGGATTTGCTCGAATTATGTGATATTTAATGGTTGAATGTGTTTGGTGTGAAAATTACATTAAAGAACAAAATTGGTGATGTCGAATAATTTAACCATTGAAATGAATTGATTTGAAATTCTAGATATACGTGAATTATTTGAAAAGGCCGAGTTAATTCTCATTTCAAATAATTGATCGACGAGTGAAAGTCGAAGATACGAAGATGGTGCAAGACCGATGATCTTCACGTCGAATGGAGGGGTGCTACTGATGCTCATGATAGGAGTAGCTACCTTGATGGGGTTGAAGTAGTAGCCACCCGGACGTACTTGTTGATTGTACGGATATGCGAGGTATTGAGTGCCTCCGGTTTCGTTCAGACCCAGAACGAACGTGTAAATGGACTGTGTGTCTGACACTGGATTTTGTTCTGTGCTGATTGATCTCTATTAAATATATATCTGTTTGGCAGCAGAGAATTTATTCTTTTGCTTAACGCCCTTCTCTAAGACGTACGAGCCCAGAGGTTATATATCGATAGAAATCAGTCGCACGGAGTGAATTGCCTGTGTGGCACGCCTAAGTGATAGATGATCAAGGCTTTTGTTGAAAAGCAAAGTCTTGTGGTTGATGATCAAAGCACGGCCTGTGTGGCATAGCTTTGTGTATAGCGTTGTTTCGCGAGCCTCACACCCTGGTATGAGCCAGAAACGGGAGACGGACTTCAGGGAGGACATGCGTTTTCTTCTAGCTAGGAGTGGTGCTTTGGGTTTTACACGCCCGGGTATTTTACTTATGTGGATGATGGAAAGTGAGGCCTCAGTAGCTTCGGTCTCTTCGGAGCCGATGGTGTGGTCAGAAATGACCAGTGACGCCCCATAGGGCGGGGAAACGCAGTGTTCAGGAATTTTAATCCACATCGGTGGACCGGCCCTGACGATCCAAGGCTTGTCTGCGCGCTTGCCTGAGACACGGGCTAGAGCATCTCGAATTCGGTAAGGACTATCTTTTGCCTTGGCTCATGATGGAAATCCAATTTCCAAATACGACATCATGCGGTTTTGATTGTATACCTATATATGACGACATAGTGGTATGGGGCATTAATGTCGCCTACGATTGATATTTATGATTGAAATTGTTTTTGAAACGTATATACACTAGCAATAATATCAAATGATTTGTTTTGCTCGTATCAAGCATATTTTGGCCATTATAAGGTAAAACTCTATCCTCTGGTGTGTGTTGCATTGTGTGATGGGAACTGAGTCTTATAATGGCTTCATTTTTATAAAAAGCATTGCGATGTTTAAAAGAATTATTTGTATTAAAGCACTGGCAATCCAATGAAGTAAATCCGTTCCGCGAAAGTGGCGTGGTCCTGTGATTGGCCATATTTGAAAGTGTGTTAAGTAGATTTCTCATACCAGTCCCATGACTGACTCGTAGTTTGTTTCACTTGCAAACTCGGGTGCCCCTATTTCTACACGGGCAGCCTTGTATTCAGGTTTTAGCAGGCTCTTTCTGGATAGCTGGAGCTGAAGATGGATTCTATCATTTTATTCTTTTTATGTTGTTCAGCTCCTGTTGAACATATTATGTTTTCTTTTCCGTAGTAGGCATTTATGTATAACTGAACTGTATTTTGTACTAAGTATGATCCTATATACTATGTAACTCTGATGATTATATTTATTCAGTGTATTCTATTGTACATTATCTGGTGTATTTAATTATTTATGTTCTGTTGTTATCTGTTTATGTGTTATATTCCAAAGATTACCCTTGCACCGTCTTATCGGGAACGGGGTCGTCACACTTTTACACCGCTACTATATAGATAAAAATTCTATTTTTACACCGCTACTATATAGATAAAATTTCTATTTTTACAACGATGTTCATATAATAAAGATTATATTTTTATCACACTATTCTCCATATAAAAATTATATTTTTATTCTCTCTATAGTATAAAAATCATATTTTTAATATGCCACTAGTGTAAAAATTATATTTTTAACTTTCCTATGTTATAAAAATTATATTTTTAACCTTTCCATGATATAAAAATTATATTTTTAATTCGTTGCTTATATAAAAATTATATTTTTATATAATTAAAAATCACTTCTTTACTAGATTAAAAATCAAATCCTTTTCTAATTAAAAATCCAATCTTTCTACTTTATAAAAATTCGATCTTGCTACATCAAAAAATCCTATTTTTACCATGCTAATATACATATAAAAATCAAATTTTTATTTGTTAAAAATTGTATCTTTTATATGTTAAAAATATTGCCTTTTATCGTACTTTACATATCATAAAAATCTCGCCTTGCTAACATTAAAAATCTCGTCTTGCTAATAGTGAAAATCACATCCTTTTCTAATGAAAAATCATATTTTTTTCTAAGAATTAAAATCGAATCTCTTCTTAATTAAAACTATAATAAAAAAGAAAACTGATTTCATCCTTTGTCTTTTGAATTATTTACCTTAAAAAGCATGAAAAGAAATAAACAAATAAAAACTTACAGTTTTTTTTTCATCAGCGAGAGAGGGGGGTGTTTCTTGTTGTTGACGCAGGGGGGGTTGCTGTCCACGGCCGGAGGAGGAGCAGGCGGGCGCAGGGCTGTGGGAGGTTGCGATGGCTTCGGGGACAAGGGGAGGGCGGTTTTGGGTGAAGGGGGCTTGCGTTTGATTAGCTGAAGGGGGGAGAAGTGAAGAAGAGGAGGATGGAGAGGAAGTGGAGGAAGGAGGCCAGGGGGGCGCTGCGCCTCCTGGCGGCGGTGACGAGGCGATTGATCGCCTGGGGGGATCGCAATTCCCCCCCTTTTTTTCTTTTTTTTATTCGATTAGAAATGAACGTGGGGGGGCCTGAGAGGAAGTAAGGGGTAGAGGAGAGAGAGGTTTTATTTTATATTATATTATTTTATTTAATTCCAAAAAGCAACTTTTATTTTCGACCTCGAAACAAGACCCACCGCCTGTCGTCCATAGCTAATTACCCCTCATTCCGAACACAATGGGATATGTATCGCAAGCTGATTCGATCGTTTCGATCAGTTTTCGTCAAAATCAACATATAACTCTATATATTGAATTTGAACGCGCATTTCAATTTACCGGGGCCATACACTAACTAGAAAAATTCCCAAAAAATAATTTCTAGCTTCGTATTGATGATACGGTCCTAACAAAACTAGTTTCGCCGAATTCTGAGACCATATGAAAAATGGTCATTTTCCAGTCGATTAAAATCAACTGAAATTTGTCAAACGCGTTTTCCTTTGCCACGCTCACATACTGATTCGAAAAATTGCGAATTTTGAAACCTAGTAATAATTTGACATCACGGATCCAACAAAAGTGGTTTCGTCGAAATCCTCAAAGTATACCGAAGCTATTTCTTTTTTCCCCTTTCTTAGTTTATCAACAGAAATCGCAAATCGCTTCCTGTTAGAAAAAAAAGAGATCGAACTCAAGTTCAATGTAAAATTCCGTGAGATCAAAGACGCGTAAAAGGTAGGTTATCACGACTTCGAATAGAAGGGGATTCGGGTTGGAGTATCGGTGTTTGGGGGTTGCATATTAGGGTTCAGTGGAGAACGAGAGGTCGCGATGGCTTTTAGGGTTGAAGCAGTTTGATGTTGGGGGGAACGGTGGAAGTAGGGTCTGATGATTGGACAGGAGAGTGCGTTAATAGGTGTTTTGGGATTTCTGAATTCGACAGTATGATGAAAGGAGAGTTCGGTCTATTTTTTTGGGGTAATGGTGACAGTAAAGAGAACGGCTACTGTGGTGGACTAGTGACAGCATTCAGGTGTAGGAAGAGGTGCCGACCAGGGTGGTTGATGCTGAGTTCATGAGAGAGGACGATGGGAAGGTCATCTCTCATCTGCTGGAAGGTGTTTCTGTGTTGAATTCAACGGTTGTATAAATGGAGAAGACAAAGGACGATGATGGGATTAGTAAAGGAGTTGTGCTAGGTTCAAAATTTAAGGCTCGACAGTTTGGTGTTTGCAAAAGTGAAGGTTGGATCTGCATATTCAATGTGGGAAGAAGCTATTAAAATGGCTTAAGGTATAATTAATTTTTAGTTTAAAAAGACTAATGATGTTTCAAAATTTCTTAAGTTAATTCAAAATAGTTAATTAGGTAATTTAGTTTGAGTTAATAACTTAAATTAATTGATCAAAATTTATGATTTGATATGGAAACTAGTTTGTAACTAACTAAAGAAAATTGTACAAACTAATATAGTTTGTCAATAAGGAATTGAGTAGTAAACTTATAATTTGAATATGAAAGTAGGTTTAAAATTTGGAAATAATTTACATGGGTAATTTATTAATTAAATTAGTGCAATTTGATAATTGAAATTTCATTAATATTATCTTACATTGAAAAACAGACTTATGGGGGAATCATTGTGAAAAAACTCTATAATGAGCTTCATTGGGTATTCAGAAATTGAAACTGGAACAAGTGCAAATTTAAAACCCTGGTTAGTAAATCTCACTCACCTTTTATTTCGAATTATTATTATTCATTAAAAATAATTGTTTGTTGCTTGTTTGAATGCTTTCTGGTTGTTTTTAAATATATTAGTTATTTAGGGTGACTATTATATATATATATTGGTTTGGTGGTTGAATCCCCGCCGTTTCATTAGCGGATGCCCGCAGTATCATTGCGGATGACCCTACGCCCACATAAATAAGTGGATCCCCTTTTATACCGCGATATCCTGCCTCGAAGTAGGATGGGTATTACTATGTTGACTAACGTCTGTGGATGCAGGAAAACAGGTTGGAGGAATCCAACTGGATTCCTCAAAAATATATCATTTGTTTGTTTGCTTGCTTGATTTCATATATACACCTATATGACGTGTTAAAAATCAAATGATTGAAATTTGGATGATTTGACTGTTTTAAATATCATTGGGCTAAGTGTTCATTTATAAAAATACCCTGAAAGGGGTATTTGAGATTTAAAAGTGAAATTCTATTTTAGAAAAATAGAATTTGAATTTTAGATAGATTTGAAATATAGACTTGTTTTGAAAATAAAACAAGTAGTTCCTTTATAAACGAAGTTTATAAATAGTTCTTTTATAACAAAGTTATAAATGAAGTGAAAAGAATTATCATTTGATAATTCAGAAATAAAAATACATGTGTGAAATTGAGAAGGGAAATCTATTTTCAAAAAAAAATTAAATAGAAATATCGATTTCAAAAGGAATTGAAATCGAGACTTGTTTAAAGAAATTGAATATAAAAAAAATTCAAATATAAATTGAATATAGAAAATATAAAGGAATTCAAATATAGAATTCAAACAGATTGAAACGAGAATTTGAATATAGAATTCAAATAGAAACAGGCTTTGAGTATAGAATTTAAAGAGTTAAAACGGAATTTGAAAATAAGATTCAAATAGAGTTAAAATGGAATTTGAAAATAAAATTCAAATAGAATTTGTATATAGAATTTAAATAGAATTTGAATATATAGAATTTGAATATATTGAATTTGAATAGAATTTGAATATACAAAAATTTGAATTCAAAGGAATTCAAATGGATTTGAAGAAAGGTAGTTCAAATGAAAAAATATAGAGATTTGAAAATAATGGAGTTTAAACATGGAATTCGAATAGAGGAATTCAAATGGAATTTAAACTATGGAATTCAAATAGAGGAATTCAAATGGAATTTAAACTATGGAATTCAAATAGAGAATTCAATTGGAATTTAATATATGGAATTTGAATATAGGATTCAAATAGAAAATTCAAAGGGAAATTAAATATAGGAATTCAAATGGAGTTTGAATATATGAAATTCAAAGGAAATTTAAATATAGATTTTGAACGTAGAAATTCAAATGGGATTTGAATAAAGAAAATTCGAATATGGAAATTCAAATAGAAATTTGAAAAATAGAAGCGAATTGAAATTTGAATATAGAATTTCAAATAGAAGTGAAATAGATCGGAAATACTATGTTGAATTGGAAAAAAATTGATTTGATATATAGTAAAATATATCAGAATGAAGTGGAATTTATTATAGACGAAGTTTAAACTTATATATATATATATATAAATATAATTAAAACGAACTCGCCGCAGTTCGTAAATTGTCGTTTCGAACTTCAATTGAATATACAGAATTTGATTGAAGTCGGAATTCTTTGAAACAAGAAACGTCGGGACTGATTTGATAACGGTTTTCTGTTGGAGGAGAAAAATCTGGATTTCGTCATATAGATTTTGAGTTATATCAAAATCAAATTTTCAGAAAAGCAGCGCCATAACCATTTAAAAACCATTACAATTTATTTAATTTTATAAAACGATTTTAAGCGAATAAAATCCGAATTTCTATTTAGAAAATTTCAGATTTGAGTTGTAAATTATATATGAACTCCAGTGAAGTAAGTGAATTGATTTTTGAAACAGAAATCAGATTTTTGGTTATTAAATAGATTTAACTAATTCGAATAGTAATTAGTTAATGTGATTGATATTGGGCTTTGAATTAGTGAATTCAATTTAAAAATTTATATTCGAAATCGAAAAGGAATCTAGAATTGAAATTGAAATTCAATTTGGTTATGAGCAAGATAAATATTTTGTTTGAATATGTTATGTTCAAACAAAGGAGTGAAATAGGCAAAATGGCTAATTAAAGAATAATTGAGCGAAACTGAATTCAAACGATTCAAAACTGAATTCAAACGATTGGATTGAGTTGAATTGAATTGAAAACAGGTGAGCATGTGTTAGACAGGTAAGGGATGAAGTATATGAAGATTTTGATTTATGTGCCTGACAAAAAGGTACATGTTTAAATTCATATATGAGGTTTTATGCGCCGTATCGGCAAGCCGCTTGGCCTTTTCTTTTGGACTGGTAAGGGCCATGGGAGGCTATTTGAAATATCCCGAAGCTCTCGGTACAAGGGAGGTTATGGCGAATTTTTCCGGGAATTTAAGGAGTTAGAATATTTTTAAGAAAATTTGATAGTTAGAAATATATATCAATATATATCGAATTCGACAAGGAACGAATTTAAAATAGGATATTATAAACAAAAAAAGAAATCGATAGGCTGGTAATAGAAAGAGAATCATATATACGTTTAAAAATGAATAATTGGGTTTATAGTGTGTTTATTCGAGGTAAGTGGTTTTGCCGTTTTGAAGTTGAGGATATTTTCAGTCAAGGTCTGAGAGGTAATTTCACCCCAACTTGATTGAGTTCATCTTTATTTGATAAATAGAAGGATCCAGTCTCGAAGAGAAGTGTTCGAATAATAGTTAGTTGAATAAAATATTTTGGGTTGTTGTAACAGTGTTCTACACAACATTCGTTTTAACCCAAGTGATGGAATTTTGGAAATATAACGGTAAATATTTCCTGAGTATAATTAAAGTAGTTGGGAAAGAGATAAGTGATTGAAATTGTTTTCAATTTCAAATAGAATATATTTTCTAAGTGTAGGAAATAATAGAAGGCGATATATGGAAATGTTTTTCCAAATAGCATAAGAGGCCAAGATGATTATCGAAAGTTTTGGTTAACGAATATTGATAGGGAAATGAAGGAGTGAATTAATTAATGAAATATTAATTAACAGGCCCAGTGGTTGATGGATGTTATGGATGAATGTTTGTTTATTTTTCTTCGATAGTTAAATAACCGACTATCGAAGTGTTTGCCAATATCGTTGTCAATATGGAGAGACCGGTTGGATTATTATCCGAGAACCACTCTGTATTGGCAGTAGCGTTGCGAATCAAATTATATAAAGATAATCGAAGACGGTGTAAAGTGCAAGGGCTTTTTCTATTAATAGAAATTGTGCCTTCGGTTTCGTTCAATCCCGGAACGAACGTAAAGGGACGAATGTCTGACAAAGTATTTCCAATGATCAAATGAGTTGGTCTGTATAAATATATATGGTTGCAACGGATTTATTCCCTTAGCATAACATCCAGAATATTTGTGCAAATCAATTAGTGATTAACGGATCTGACAATGTGACATTCAAAGTGATTGTGCAATCAATGAATAGAAAGTAATCGTAGCCTCAGGCCTCAACAACCTGGAAATGACAAAAATCGGGCAGGCAGCATAGCTATGTGGGTCGCTCCCATTAGGGTGTATAATCACCTATCTAGAGATTTATTTAATTCCTTATTCTATTCGATGTTGTCCCAGTCGGGAAACAGTTGCTGATCCCAACCGTTGGTGATATACAGTCAATACACTTAAGCAAAATGAGTGGTCGGTCATGTGTGGGCCGGGTTGCAAGACGTTCTTGTTGAACCCAGTGTATTCGCCTCTAGAGATACATTATCGGCAGGTGGTCCCATACCTTGTCATGTTAGAATTCCAATCTCCAATAAGCGCCCTGCGGTTTTTGATTTTATTTTATATGTGGAACGTGAGATGCAAGCGTTCCACTAGATTCTATTTATTTGATTTAGAAACTATTATAATATCATTGGATTTTTGTATTAAACTGTTTTGGGTTATAGTAAGGTAAAAACCGTCCATGTTTATGTGTGGGCTGGTCTTACTATTATCTTTTCTTCGAAAGGATTTTGAAAGTTAAACAAATGGTTGGAGTTTACTCACACCAGTCCCATGACTGACCCAGAGTTTATTTTGTTTGTTTTCCCTAAACTCTTGGGTGCCCAAATTTGTACGGGAAGTCAAGTAGTCGGGATTTTACAGATTCATTTGAAGGAGCTGGAGGCTGGAGGCTTCACCAGTTAGCTATAGATTATCATATTTTCGTTGTGCATTGTGTTGTATTTGGAAACAGGTGTTTATAACTGTTCCAGGAATAACTGTTGTGCTTTGATGATGGTATGTATATAAAGCTACTGATTTGTATTTCAAAAGTTATGTTATTTAATATATTTTATTCGTTCCGCTGTGAGTTTGTGATCTTAGTTTTCTTCTATTCTAATATTTCTTTCTATCTCTCATCCTCTAACTTCTTTCTAATAAGGATTCGTATTTCTGTGCAATTTGGGTTGGACGTGTGGTGTTATTAGTCAACTCAGATGGTACGGTTTTGCAGGCCTTTACAGTTGGTATCAGAGCGAAGGTTGAGCGAATACCTAGGCTTTGGTGGAGTGTGCTCATTAGAGATAGGGTCAGTAGTACCCTAGAATGAGTTGAGTGTATATTTATACGAGAGTGTGTATTTGTAAATTGATATGAAAAGTTGTTTTATATTGTGTTGGCTAGTCTGTTGAGTGGTTTATGAATTCTAATCGAATTGTGGGACGCCACGACGTCGATAAGAGTTTGTAAACACTTGAACAGAAGATTGAACACGATATTGTTTTAAAGTGGGTGAATGAAATTATTTTACCCAAAATTCTATTTTGATATAGAAAGAATAATTTTTGAAATTATTATAATATATGGATGTGTTGGTTGTTAATATTATAATCAAATGAGATTATAAGAAATGAAATGGTTATATAGAACCAAATAGAATTTGTATACGAATAAAATATACAAATGGGATGAATTAAAATTGAATCCAAACCAGAATTTGGAATTTAAATCCTGGGAAGTTTGAAAATATTTTCGAAGTATATTAAAAGGATATAGCTTTGTTTTGAAAAGATCGTTTGAATAAAAATCATTTTTGAATGGATTCTGAAAGTGTTAAAGCACTGAACTCACTTCAGTGGCTGGAAAATAATTCTAATGATGACTGCAGCTTCATCGGTATTCATTTTCGAGTTCTAAGTGACGAATGACTATCTTAGAAAAGTTTTTGAGGAAATTTGTTTGAAAGAAAACAAGTGGTTTGAAATTCAAATGTTTTAATTTGAGATAGTGACAAATATATATGTATTTATGGAATTTCAATATTGTTTTGAAATGAAACCCAGGTATTTGAATTCTGGAATTTAAATTTAACTTAAGTTAAATGGATCGAAGTGAATAATTGAATCAGAATCAAGTTGAATGAATTAGAATGCATATGGTAGAAAACCAAAGGTTTTGGTGGAATTAAATTTGTTGAAATATGAAGAGATGAGTTTCAACATAAGTGAGATTTTGTAAAGTAATGGGTTTGTACCATTTTTCCTACCTTAGCAATTTCGAGGACGAAATTATTTTAAGGGGGGAAGAATGTAACAACCCGGATTTTTGGTCGAGTTATTTTAAATATTTAATATGGTTTTAAATATTGAATTAATAATATAAAAGAATTTTTATATTGAATTATCAATTAAATAATCGAAATACGATTTATAGTGATTATTATCGAAATACAAGAACTGAAATAATTCAATTCGAAGATGAAACTGAATCAAAACAATTCAGATGATCAATATATATTCTATTTGAATATAGACGACGATAATAATAAATTTATTATCGAAGGGTTTATTTGTTTTGAATTTAAATTATATTATATCAATTTAATATGGCTATTTTAAATATACGTTCAAATTAAATTGTATAATCTATTTCGTTGAATTCAAAATAGTATAACATTATAACGACGGTCGGTACGCAAAAATAGCGGTTCATGATTTTTAATTGTGAACCCCGATTTATTTGATCAGTGGATAGGATCAAAATCAAATCGATATTTTTTTAATAGAAATAAAAATCTCTTTATTTCGAATCAATTAAAATCTCGGAGTCAAATCACATTAAAAATGTGTACCTAAACTGCACCCTCCCTTTATAAATCCACGCAACAGCTTAAGCATTCCTCTCCCTTATTTCCTTTCTCAGCAAAACCAAAACAATCGAATTCCTCAAAGTAAACCGAATCTATTTCTTTTTTCCCCTTTCTTAGTTTATCAACAGAAATCGCAAATCTCCTGTTAAAAAAAAAAAGAGATCGAACTCAAGTTCGATGGAAAATTACATGAGATCAAAGACGCATAGAAGGTAGGTTATCACGACTTCGAATAGAAGGGGATTCGGGTTGGAGTATCGGTGTTTGGGGGATTGCAGATTAGGGTTCAGTGGAGAACGAGAGGTCGCGATGGCTTTTAGGGTTGAAGCAGTTTGATGTTGGGGGGAACGGTGGAAGTAGGGTCTGATGATTGGACAGGAGAGTGCGTTAATGGGTGTTTTGGGATTTCTGAATTCGACAGAATGATGAAAGGAGAGTTCGGTCTATTTTTTTGGGGGTAATGGTGACAGTAAAGAGAACAGCTACTGTGGTGGACTAGTGGCAGCATTCAGGTGCAGGAAGAGGTGCCGACCAGGGTGGTTGATGCTGAGTTCGTGAGAGAGGACGATGGGAAGGTCATCTCTCATCTGCTGGAAGGTGTTTCTGTGTTGAATTCAACGGTTGTATAAATGGAGAAGACAAAGGCCGATGATGGGATTAGTAAAGGAGTTGTGCGAGGTTCGAAATTTAAGGCTCGACAGTTTGGTGTTTGCAAAAGTGAAGGTTGGATCTGCATATTCAATGTGGGAAGAAGCTATTAAAATGGCTTAAGGTATAATTAATTTTTAGTTTAAAAAGACTAATGATGTTTCAAAATTTCTTAAGTTAATTCAAAATAGTTAATTAGGTAATTTAGTTTGAGTTAATAACTTAAATTAATTGATGAAAATTTAAGATTTGATATGGAAACTAGTTTGTAACTAACTAAAGAAAATGGTACAAACTAATATAGTTTGTCAATAAGGAATTGAGTAGTAAACTTATAATTTGAATATGAAAGTAGGTTTAAAATTTGGAAATAATTTACATGGGTAATTTATTAATTAAATTAGTGCAATTCGATAATTGAAATTTCATTAATATTATCTTACATTGAAAAACAGATTTATGGGGGAATCATTGTGAAAAAACTCTATAATGAACTTCATTGGGTATTCAGAAATTGAAACTGGAACAAGTGCAAATTTAAAACCCTGGTTAGTAAATCTCACTCACCTTTTATTTCGAATTATTATTATTCGTTAAAAATAATTGTTTGTTGCTTGTTTGAATGCTTTCTGGTTGTTTTTAAATATATTAGTTATTTAGGGTGGCTATTATATATATATATATATATATATATATATTGGTTTGGTGGTTGAATCCCCGCAGTTTCATTAGCGAATGCCCGCAGTATCATTGCGGATGACCCTACGCCGACATAAATAAGTGGATCCCCTTTTATACCGCGATATCCTGCCTCGAAGCAGGATGGGTATTACTATGTTGACTAACGTCTGTGGATGCAGGAAAACAGGTTGGAGGAATCCAACTGGATTCCTCAAAAATATATCATCTGTTTGTTTGTTTGTTTGCTTGATTTCATATATACTCCTATATGACGTGCTAAAAATCAAATGATTGAAATTTGGATGATTTGACTGTTTTAAATATCACTGGGCTAAGTGTTCATTTATAAAAATACCCTGAAAGGGGTATTTGAGATTTAAAAGTGAAATTCTATTTTAGAAAAATAGAATTTGAATTTTAGATAGATTTGAAATATAGACTTGTTTTGAAAATAAAACAAGTACTTCCTTTATAAACGAAGTTTATAAATAGTTCTTTTATAACGAAGTTATAAATGAAGTGAAAAGAATTATCGTTTGATAATTCAGAAATAAAAATACAAGTGTGAAATTGAAAAGGGAAATCTATTTTAAAAAAAAATAGAAATATCGATTTCAAAAGGAATTGAAATCGAGACTTGTTTAAAGAAATTGAATAAAAAAAAATCAAATAGAAATTGAGTATAGAAAATATAAAGGAATTCAAACAGATTGAAACGAGAATTTGAATATAGAATTCAAATAGAAACAGACTTTGAGTATAGAATTTAAAGAGTTAAAATGGAATTTGAAAATAAGATTCAAATAGAGTTAAAATGGAATTTGAAAATAAAATTCAAATAGAATTTGTATATAGAATTTAAATAGAATTTGAATATATTGAATTTGAATAGAATTTGAATATACAGAAATTTGAAATCAAAGGAATTCAAATAGAATTTGAATTTAAAGGAATTCAAATGGATTTGAAGAAAGGGAGTTCAAATGAAATTCAAATATAGAGATTTGAAAATAATGGAGTTTAAACATGGAATTCGAATAGAGGAATTCAAATGGAATTTAAACTATGGAATTCGAATAGAGGAATTCAAATGGAATTTAAACTATGGAATTCAAATAGAGAATTCAAATGGAATTTAAAATATGGAATTTGAATATAGGGTTCAAATAGAAAATTCAAAGGGAAATTAAATATTGGAATTCAAATGGAGTTTGAATATATGAAATTCAAAGGAAATTTAAATATAGAATTTGAACGTAGAAATTCAAACGGGATTTGAATAAAGAAAATTCGAATATGGAAATTCAAATAGAAATTTGAAAAATAGAAGCGAATTGAAATTTGAATATAGAATTTCAAATAGAAGTGAAATAGATCGAAAATACTATGTTGAATTGGAAAAAAATTGATTTGATATATATTAAGATATATCAGAATGAAGTGGAATTTATTATAGATGAAGTTTAAACGTTCATATATATATAAAAATATAATTAAAACGAACTCGCCGCAGCGCTGCAGTTCGTAAATTGTCGTTTCGAACTTCAATTGAATATACAGAACTCGATTGAAGTCGGAATTCTTTTAAACAAGAAACGTCAGGACCGATTTGATAACAGTTTTCTAATGGAGGAGAAAAATCTGGATTTCGTCGTATAGATTTTGAGTTATATCAAAATCAAATTTTCAGAAAAGCAGCGCCATAACCATTTAAAAACCATAACGATTTATTTAATTTTATAAAAGTATTTTAAGCGAATAAAATCTGAATTTTATTTAGAAAATTTCAGTTTTGAGTTGTAAATTATATATGAACTCCAGTGAAGTAAATGAATTGATTTTTGAAACAGAAATCAGATTTTTGGTTATTAAATAGATTTAACTAATTCGAATAGTAATTAGTTAATGTGATTGATATTGGGCTTTGAATAAGTGAATTCGATTTAAAAATTTATATTCGAAATTGAAAAGGAATCTAGAATTGAAATTGAAATTCAATTCGGTTATGAGCAAGATAAATATTTTGTTTGAATATGTTATGTTCAAACAAAGGAGTGAAATAGGCAAAATGGCTAATTAAAGAATAATTGAGCGAAACTGAATTCAAACAATTCAAAACTGAATTCAAACGATTGGATTGAGTTGAATTGAATTGAAAACAGGTGAGCATGTGTTAGACAGGTAAGGGATGAAGTATATGAAGATTTTGATTTATGTGCCCGACAAAAAGGTACATGTTTAAATTCATATATGAGGTTTTATGCGCCGTATCGGCAAGCCGCTTGGCTTTTTCTTTTTCTTTTGGATTAGTAAGGGCCATGGGAGGCTATTTGAAATATCCCGAAGCTCCCGGTACAAGGGAGGTTATGGCGAATTTTTCCGGGAATTTAAGGAGTTAGAATATTTTTAAGAAAATTTGATAGTTAGAAATATATATCGAATTCGACAAGGAACGAATTTAAAATAGGATATTATAAACAAAAAAAGAAATCGATAGGCTGGTAATAGAAAGAGAATCATATATACGTTTAAAAATGAATAATTGGGTTTATAGTGTGTTTATTCGATGTAAGTGGTTTTGTCGTTTTGAAGTTGAGGATATTTTCAGTCAAGGTCTGAGAGGTAATTTCACCCCAACTTGATTGATTTCATCTTTAATTGATAAATAGCAGGATCCAGTCTCGAAGAGAAGTGTTTGAATAATAGTTAGTTGAATAAAATATTTTGGGTTGTTGTAACGGTGTTCTACACAACATTCGTTTAACCC
Source organism: Allium sativum (assembly GCA_030737875.1). Lineage (NCBI taxonomy): Eukaryota > Viridiplantae > Streptophyta > Magnoliopsida > Asparagales > Amaryllidaceae > Allium > Allium sativum. The sequence continues at coordinate 627,570,099 of CM060916.1, forward strand.
AAGTGATGGAATTTTGGAAATATAACGGTAAATATTTCTTGAGTATAATTAAAGTAGTCGGGAAAGAGATAAGTGATTGAAATTGTTTTCAATTTCAAATAGAATATATTTTCTAAGTGTAGGAAATAATAGAAGGCGATATATGGAAATGTTTTTCCAAATAGCATAAGAGGCCAAGATGATTATCGAAAGTATTGGTTAACGAATATTGGTAGGGAAATGAAGGATTGAATTAATTAATGAAATATTAATTAACAAGCCCAGTGGTTGATGGATGTTATGGATGAATGTTTGTTTATTTTTCTTCGATAGTTAAATAACCGACTATCGAAGTGTTTTCCAATATCGTTGTCAATATGGAGAGACCGGTTGGATTATTATCCGAGAACAACTCTGTATTGGCAGTAGCGTTGCGAATCAAATTATATGAAGATAATCGAAGATGGTGTAAAGTGCAAGTGCTTTTTCTATTAATAGAAATTGTGCCTTCGGTTTCGTTCAATCCCAGAACGAACGTAAAGGGACGAATGTCTGACAAAGTATTTCCAATGATCAAATGAGTTGGTCTGTATAAATATATATGGTTGCAACGGATTTATTCCCTTAGCATAACATCCAGAATATTTGTGCAAATCAATTAGTGATTAACGGATCTGACAATGTGACATTCAAAGTGATTGTGCTATCAATGAATAGAAAGTAATCGTAGCCTCAGGCCTCAACAACCCAGAAATGACAAAAATCGGGCAGGCAGCATGGCTATGTGGGTCGCTCCCATTAGGGTGTATAATCACATGTCTAGAGATTTATTTAATTCCTTATTCTATTTGATGTTGTCCCAGTCGGGAAACGGTTTTTGATCCCAACCGTTGGTGATATACATTCGATACACTCAAGCCAAATGAGTGGTCAGTCATGTGTCGGCCGGGTTGCAAGACGTTCTTGTTGAACCCAGTGTATTCGCCTCTAGAGATACACTATCGGCAGGTGGTCCCATACCTTGTCATGTTGGAATTCCAATCTCCAATAAGCGCCCCATGGTTTTTGATTTTATTTTATATGTGGAACGTGAGATGCAAGCGTTCCGCTAGATTCTATTTATTTGATTTAGACACTATTATAATATCATTGGATTTTTGTATTAAAGTGTTTTGGGTTATAGTAAGGTAAAAACCGTCCATGTTTATGTGTGGGTTGGTCTTACTATTATCTTTTCTTCGAAAGGATTTTGAAAGTTAAACAAATGGTTGGAGTTTACTCACACCAGTCCCATGACAGTCCCAGAATTTATTTTGTTTGTTTTCCCTAAACTCTTGGGTGCCCAAATTGGTACGGGCAGTCAAGTAGTCGGGATTTTACAGATTCATTTGGAGGAGTTGGAGGCAGGAGGCTTCACCAGTTAGCTATAGACTATCATATTTCCGCTGTGCATTGTGTTGTATCTGGAAACAGGTGTTTATAACTGTTCCAGGAATAACTGTTGTGCTCTGATGATGGTATGTATATAAAGCTACTGATTTGTATTTCAAAAGTTATGTTATTTAATATATTTTATTCGTTCCGCTGTGAGTTTGTGATCTTCATTTTCTTCTATTCTAATATTTCTTTCTTTCTATCTCTCATCCTCTAACTTCTTTCTAATAAGGATTCGTATTTCTGTGCAATTTGGGTTGGACGTGTGGTGTTATTAGTCAACTCAGATGGTACGGATTTGCGGGCCTTTACACCTTGAATCTTGAAATATTGTTTTAAGGACAATAAATGATGTTTATAAATCGATTTTCTTTGATATGGAACTTGGGATTTTGAAATATAAAAACTAAAGAAAATGATTTAATACTGTAAACTTAAGTTAATAACAAATTTGAATATGAACTAGATCTATTTAAATTGAATTGTTTATCCATCTTTGAAATTTACTTTAAATTAATTTGATCTAAAGTGATATTTGAATTGTGAACCCGAGATAATTATAAATTGAAATAATTCAAAGTGAGAATCTTAATTTAAACTTCAGATATTTGAATCAAATTGTTTGAATTGAATTGAATATAAATTGGAAGTTAAATCGAATTGAAATATCGAAGTTGAGTTGATTTGACTTGAAACTGGAATACGACTTCAAGTTTAATTGAAATTTGGAAGAAACAATCCTAATTCCAGCTATAGTATTTCAAACCATTATATAAACTATTTTAATAAATAACAATTTTACTTATAAACTATTCTATTTTTAACTTATATATATATTATAACTATTTTAAACTGCTTTAATAAATAACTATCTTACTTTATGAACTATTTTATTTTTACTTACATATATTGATTATTTTAAATAAACTATATAACAATCAACTATCTATTTTATAAACTTCTCTAATGTTTAACTCTATATATTTAGCAGAATTTTGATAAATACTATTTTTAGATTCAAAACTGTTTATTTAAACTTTTATTGTCTCAACTATCTATATTTTAAACCATTTCAAATATATATCTAAACTATTTTAACATACTTCTCATCTATTTAGTATATATTTACAAATTTAGCCATTTTATAATATTCAAATTATTTTAGGGGATTGTTAAAGGGACCTCACAATTGGTTAAAAGGGCGACAATTTTTGGGGGGCTCGGCCTTAATTTTTATTTGTTAAGAGAGGTTTGGATTTTAAAAATAAGAAAAAAATAGAGACTAAACTACCCTTGGCTCGTCACCTACAGCATGTGTTTTGGTAAAACCCCAACATTCTGATTTCACTCTAGTTGGACTGAAATAGGTCGCATGCTCCAATAAATAAATAAATAATCGCAAACAAAACACTAGTTTGTCATCATGGTTCGAACGAAGACAACAAAGTGAATGACACGACCCAAACTTCACCGTAAAGGAAAGCCCAGATTGAGTTGAGAACACGACAAATTAGAACACAAACAGAAGAACATTTCATTGCTTATTACAACTATTTACATCAAAGTACAAAAATATATAGAGTATGTGTAACACCCCACCTCCGTTAAGGTCACTCACAAGGGAATGCCTTAACTTTGGTGGAGCGTTTTAGTAAACAGAACAGAAACTTACAAGACAGATAAAACAGTACTTGAAAAATTTATAACTTTATTTCAACAGAAGCTTGGTTACATCCTTTCAAATCACAATATCAGAATTCAAGTACAAAATATCAGTCTTGTACAAAAGCCTTCAGAATGCATAGTTTAAAATCATAATCCCCATAGAAGAAGACAAGCCATACTTTAAGCACTGCAAGCGGAAGAAATCTGGATCAAGCTAGAGTATTCCCTTCTACAAAACCTGGGGGGAGAAACGGAAGAAAGGAGGCGAAACAACAAGGGTCAGACAAAAGTCTGGCAAGTCCAGTGATTTTCAGTTATGAACAGATAATAATAACATGACATGAAAATAAAACTGGATGAGAGATAACTGTAACAGATGTAGCAGATATGACAGAAGAACAGAATGATATAAGCTATTGCTTTACACTTCTCTGCACTAATACTAGTATAACAGAATTAGGTGTCACCCTAATGTCTAAACTGAAACAGAAACAGGTACAGAATAATTTCCACGCTAGTAATGGGCCTTTACCACCCGATCAGAAACAGACAGAAGCAGAATGTAGCATAAGGTGTACACTAGTAATTGGGCCTTTACCACCCGAACAGACGGTACCACGCAGAAACAGACAGGTGTTGCCACCCAACAGAAACAGACGGTACCAACAGAAACAGACAGAACTAAGTGTACCCTAAAACCCTACCCCAAGCGATCGGCTCTCCAATACATAAATACCCTGTGCCAGCCCCACCGAAGGGTGTATCGTTCCCTAAAGTGGCAACCTTTGAATGACACAGACCTATTTACAGATGTCACGGCGTCTTACATCCTCAGAGGTAGACCGGGATCCATGCACGCACATGACCCGGTTGGAACTCACCATCAACACCCCTCGCCATTATCAGAATGAACCGCTTATAATTAGTTCAGTAAGCGTGCCCGGACCCTACCTACTGTTGGGTCAAAGTTTTGATACCAGAAAGGGTTACTGACTAATATGGGTCCCAAACAACAGATGACACAAGTAATTCCCCTCCTAACCTTGTGTCCCCAGACTAACAGATTTCAGATTAACTTGTTTACAAGTTTCAAACATACAGAGTTTAGATCAACTAGTTCACAGATTAACAGACTTACAGATTTACTGGTTACAGATTAACCGGTTACAGATTGTCTAACTTTGTATTGGGCCTACAGATTCACGAAACGGGTTTATCAGATTCATTGGTCCAATTGGTTTAACCTTACCTACCCAACACGTTTTAGACATCATATTTATCTCAGATTTTCATTAATTAAATATTAATGCCCAGACCTCTCACATTAGACTGACAGTTTGCGGCTACTGGTTAGGCCGGTTGGTTCCGGGCAGGTTTCTGTCGCAAACTGAGTCTAACCTCGGGTTTCAAGCACGTTATGACTAACTTCTCACATTAGAACCTATTGTTTGCGGCCACTGGAATATGCCGGGCGGTTCCGGGCAGACTTACGCCGCAAACTCATTCTAACCTCGAGTCAGCCATGTTTATCTTTGCGGCCAATTAATTATTAATTTACCATTTATGCCCATGCCTAATATACATGTCAATTTTCACAATTATAGCCAATTCAGATTATGTCAATAACAGACTAAATATATCAACTCAACAGATATGGCAGATAACAGATTTAGCAGATTAGGCGACTTAACGGATTCAGCAGATTAAGCAGTTTAGCAGATTTAGCATATAACAGTTTAGGCATCTTCAGCAGACTTAGCAGATGACAGATTTGGTATATGAACAGATATAGCAGATTATAGCAGAACTAGCAGATTAGGCAATATAACAGAACTAGCAAATTAGGCAATATAACAGAACTAGCAGATTAGGCCATATAACAGATTTAATCATTCCTTAAAGTTTCATAAACATATCTTGCCTAATTATAAATTTGGCTTAAGTTTGCATGCCTAAATAGTTGTCATGATTCACATTATGATCATATACCCCACGTTTGCATTGAATTTACATGGCACAGATTATGGTCATAATTTACCATATAACACACGTCTCAAATTTAGTTAAACTTGCCTAGTACAAAAGATTCACATATAAATTATACCAAATATAGCCATCGATTTCAATGCGTGTCATATATTCAAAAATCTCCCACTTAGGTGTTATTCACATTTAATAGTTATCAAATCTTAACATAAATCTTCACACCTAAGTCATATTCCCTTTTTATCCCAAATCATGAATCTCTATATAAACAATATGCCCAACAATCTAGAACTTTAAATTATAACAGATCTTTAATTCAAAAATATGCGTTATGTCCAATGTCTCAAGTCACATGTTAATATACAATGGTTCCTCTTCTTCCAATTCACAGAATATGCACAGATCTAAATCTAGTTTACAAGCTATGTCCTTTTAGTCACAGATTAGCCGTGTCCAATTATGCCATCATTCATTATTTGTCCCAAAGTTTAACGTCGTGCATTAATCTCTTATGAGATTTGGCGTAGGCTCGGGGTAGCATGGCTATAGAACAGAAAGAAGAAAGAGATATAGAATAAAATAGATCAGAACAGAACATACGCAATCTCAAATTCAGATTTACAATCATGTCACAATTATAATTAAAGTTTATATCGGAAAATAACTGCACTTGCCTTGGTTGGATTCTAAAAGAAAAAGGTGTTGTAGCTGTTCTCTTTTAATCCTAATCAGAATTGGAGGAAGAAGAAGCACAAGTCCTAGCTTAGGTTTCAGCAGAGTAGAGACGCCATTGATTTATTTATTTTTATAGAGGAAGAGAGCAATGGAGGCTAGAGAATTGTATATGAGATTTAGGTTTAGGTTAGGGATGTATATATAGGTGTAGGAAGTTATTTAGGACCATTAGATTAACCCTGAATCATGAGAACCATTCAAATGCAAAATCTGCATTTGAGCGAATCGGCCCACGGGAGGACAGCCAAACACCCTGGATTAACCCCTAGTCGACCCAGCGAGGCTCGGGTCGACCTCAAAAATGGGCCGATTCGGTTATTCCCCCTCCCAATTCACTCTTTTGAACCTTTTTTTGCATGTTTATTTATTTAATTTTTATATATATCTATATATATTTCTCTCATATGCATACAAACTTCAAGGCTTAATAACTTCTTCATAATTAACCATTTCTTTTTTATATTCTTAGAAAATACGGGGTGTTACATTCTCCCCTCCTTAAAGGGTTTCGTCCCTGAAATCTTCAAGTTAAGAAGAATGTATCCTAACATCCAACATCCATCTACTCAACCATTCAATCCCAGGCATCCATTGTCCTTAAAAGGTTTCTAATGCCGTATGAACATATGCAAAGTGTGTATATGTTTCTTATCTAATGCAAAATCAGGCGGTCTACTGATCCAGTTGACCTCCTTAATGCGAATCATGTTAGTGTCATGAGTCCAAATATGTATGCAATAAATCCTATTTGATACACATCATTTATATATGAGTGCATAACCATTCATCCAAATGCAACATCCATGTGAGGAGTCAATCATTCTGCATCCACACAAATTGAAAAATGCACACACATCCATATGCATTATGAGATTGTTTTTGAGCCGATCTAGTGCCTAGTGTGTGTATATGCATCCACTAGCAACCACCTGCATCCACTTGCAACCATCAAACATAACATGTCTCAAACACATGTTTACTCCCATTAGTTTCTACCTAAAGTTCGAAGATTCGATCGATAGGATACAGTCGAATGATGGAAGTGAGTACAGATAAGACAAAGACTTGGTTCCCATTAGACATTGGTTGAGAAAATAATTCCCCTAAGTATCAACCCCGAAGACCGAAATCAACATCAGATTGACACCCAGAGGATTACCTCCTTTAGACAATGTCAAAACTGGAAAGCAGAATTATTCAAATATTTATAGACTACTGGTACAGATCAGGTTCCCTAATGATTCTTAGGAAGCTAAGCATGATAAAATCATATCCCACAAAAACTCAGAATGTACGCGTCATACTTGACGTCTAACACAGATATCCCTCAAACCCCAATCTATCATAAACAGATGAGTCATAACCCTTATAGGTTTGAGTCTACAACGGAATCAGAAACAATACTTGTATTAAAGTGCAGATTATCAATTACAAAATCAAGATACCAGAATCAGAAAGAGTCTTAACTCCATAATCAGATAAAGAAATTAAACCTACTATAGGAATTTTCCTACTTCTATCCTAGCCTCTAGCCTCAAGAGTGTTCGCCTGCCCTCCTTGTCCTTGTCTCTTCGGGCAGTCCCTAGTGAAGTGTCCCATCTCCCCACAGTTGAAGCAAGCGCCCTTCCTTTTTCTGCAATCCTTGTTCAGATGAGTCGAGCTTCCACAAGTAAAGCACTTTTTCCCCTTCTTATCTTCAGACTTCTCATCCTTCCTTTGTGTTTCCTTTTTGGGCCCTGCTTTCTTATTCTGTGGTTCTTCCTTCTTTGTCTCTTTCGGGCCTTTGTCTTCCTCGTGCAGTAGTGCCATGTCCACCAATTTCTCGTAAGTCGCTCCCATGGGTACATGAATCATGGCTAGGCTGTGCAGTGGCTCGTTCAATCCTTTAACAAAGTGGAGAGCCTTTTTATGCTGAGTGTTGACTAAATCCAATCCGAACCTAGCTAGTTGGTTGAACTGGTTGACGTATTCCTTGACCGTCATACTTCCTTACTTAAGAGATAAGAACTTTTCCAGTTGTAAACTTCGTTCAGCTTGCGAGAGGAATTTTGTCTCAAACCTTGTTCTGAAAACCATCCATGTCTCAACCGGCCTCTCGGCGTTAGTGACTTCCCACCAGTAGGAAGCTTCGTCTTTGAGCAGCCATACCGCCAACTGTACCTTCTGCCTATCGTCCACCTCGAAGATAATGAATAGATCCTCAGTTTCTTTGAGCCAGTTCCTCGCTTCTACGAATGATTCAGTTCCTTTGAAATCCTTCCCACCCATGGCCCTAAAATCTCTACAGATCTTTGAAAAAGTAATTGCACGAGGAGGGGGTGGAGGAGGAGGATCATTTGCTGGACCTACGGCGGCGGTCCTAGCCTCAAGATATTGACGAAACCAACCGGGTACGTGAACACCCTCTGGTATCTCAGATGCTTCAGACATGCTGAAACGAAAAAAAAAGGAAAGATTCAATACAAAAAAAAGGACTGAAGGAAAGATATATGGCTCTTGGGGATCATGTTTCTCAAAATAAGCTTTATTTTTAAAAATACTTCCTTTCAAAACCTTTTTGAAAATAGTTTTCAAAAACTTTACCCAATCTGGTAACCTTCAGCTCTGATACCAAGTGTAACACCCCAACTCCGTTAAGGTCACTCACAAGGGAATGCCTTAACTTTGGTGGAGCGTTTTAGTAAACAAAACAGAAACTTACCAGATAGATAAAACAGTACTTGAAAAATTTATAACTTTATTTCAACAGAAGCTTGGTTACATCCTTTCAAATCACAATATCAGAATTCAAGTACAAAATATCAGTCTTGTACAAAAGCCTTCAGAATGCATAGTTTAAAATCATAATCCCCACAGAAGAAGACAAGCCATACTTTAAGCACTGCAAGCGGAAGAAATCTGGATCAAGCTAGAGTATTCCCTTCTACAAAACCTGGGGGGAGAAACGGAAGAAAGGAGGCGAAACAACAAGGGTCAAACAAAAGTCTGGCAAGTCCAGTGATTTTCAGTTATGAACAGATAATAATAACATGACATGAAAATAAAACTGGATGAGAGATAACTGTAACAGATGTAGCAGATATGACAGAAGAACAGAATGATATAAGCTATTGCTTTACACTTCTCTGCACTAATACTAGTATAACAGAATTAGGTGTCACCCTAATGTCTAAACTGAAACAGAAACAGGTACAGAATAATTTCCACGCTAGTAATGGGCCTTTACCACCCGATCAGAAACAGACAGAAGCAGAATGTAGCATAAGGTGTACACTAGTAATTGGGCCTTTACCACCCGAACAGACGGTACCACGCAGAAACAGACAGGTGTTGCCACCCAACAGAAACAGACGGTACCAACAGAAACAGACAGAACTAAGTGTACCCTAAAACCCTACCCCAAGCGATCGGCTCTCCAATACATAAATACCCTGTGCCAGCCCCACGGAAGGGTGTATCGTTCCCTAAAGTGGCAACCTTTGAATGACACAGACCTAGTTACAGATGTCACGGCGTCTTACATCCTCAGAGGCAGACCGGGATCCATGCACGCACATGACCCGGTTGGAACACACCATCAACACCCCTCGCCTTTATCAGAATGAACCGCTTATAATTAGTTCAGTAAGCGTGCCCGGACCCTACCTACTGTTGGGTCAAAGTTTTGATACCAAAAAGGGTTACTGACTAATATGGGTCCCAAACAACAGATGACACAAGTAATTCCCCTCCTAACCTTGTGTCCCCAGACTAACAGATTTCAGATTAACTTGTTTACAAGTTTCAGACATACAGAGTTTAGATCAACTAGTTCACAGATTAACAGACTTACAGATTTATTGGTTACAAATTAACCGGTTACAGATTGTCTAACTTTATATTGGGCCTACAGATTCACGAAACGGGTTTATCAGATTCATTGGTCCAATTGGTTTAACCTTACCTACCCAACACGTTTTAGACATCATATTTATATCAGATTTTCATTAATTAAATATTAATGCCCAGACCTCTCACATTAGACTGACAGTTTGCGGCTACTGGTTAGGCTGGTTGGTTCCGGGCAGGTTTCTGTCGCAAACTGAGTCTAACCTCGGGTTTCAAGCACGTTATGACTAACTTCTCACATTAGAACCTATTGTTTGCGGCCACTGGAATATGCCGGACGGTTCCGGGCAGACTTACGCCGCAAACTCATTCTAACCTCGAGTCAGCCATGTTTATCTTTGCGGCCAATTAATTATTAATTTACCATTTATGCCCACGCCTAATATACATGTCAATTTTCACAATTATAGCCAATTCAGATTATGTCAATAACAGACTAAATATATCAACTCAACAGATATGGCAGATAACAGATTTAGCAGATTAGGCGACTTAACGGATTCAGCAGATTAAGCAGTTTAGCAGATTTAGCATATAACAGTTTAGGCATCTTCAGCAGACTTAGCAGATGACAGATTTGGTATATGAACAGATATAGCAGATTATAGCAGAACTAGCAGATTAGGCAATATAACAGAACTAGCAAATTAGGCAATATAACAGAACTAGCAGATTAGGCCATATAACAGATTTAATCATTCCTTAAAGTTTCATAAACATATCTTGCCTAATTATAAATTTGGCCTAAGTTTGCATGCCTAAATAGTTGTCATGATTCACATTATGATCATATACCCCACGTTTGCATTGAATTTACATGGCACAGATTATGGTCATAATTTACCATATAACACACGTCTCAAATTTAGTTAAACTTGCCTAGTACAAAAGATTCACATATAAATTATACCAAATATAGCCATCGATTTCAATACGTGTCATATATTCAAAATCTCCCACTTAGGTGTTATTCACATTTAATAGTTATCAAATCTTAACATAAATCTTCACACCTAAGTCATATTCCCTTTTTATCCCAAATCATGAATCTCTATATAAACAATATGCCCAACAATCTAGAACTTTAAATTATAACAGATCTTTAATTCAAAAATATGCGTTATGTCCAATGTCTCAAGTCACATGTTAATATACAATGGTTCCTCTTCTTCCAATTCACAGAATATGCACAGATCTAAATCTAGCTTACAAGCAATGTCCTTTTAGTCACAGATTAGCCATGTCCAATTATGCCATCATTCATTATTTGTCCCAAAGTTTAACGTTCGTGCGTTAATCTCTTATGAGATTTGGCGCAGGCTCGGGGTAGCCTGGCTATAGAACAGAAAGAAGAAAGAGATATAGAATAAAATAGATCAGAACAGAACATACGCTATCTCAAATTCAGATTTACAATCATGTCACAATTATAATTAAAGTTTATGTCGGAAAATAACTGCACTTTCCTTGGTTGGATTCTAAAAGAAAAAGGTGTTGTAGCTGTTCTCTTTTAATCCTAATCAGAATTGGAGGAAGAAGAAGCACAAGTCCTAGCTTAGGTTTCAGCAGAGTAGAGACGCCATTGATTTATTTATTTTTAGAGAGGAAGAGAGCAATGGAGGCTAGAGTATTGTATATGAGATTTAGGTTTAGGTTAGGGATGTATATATAGGTGTAGGAAGTTATTTAGGACCATTAGATTAACCCTGAATCATGAGAACCATTCAAATGCAAAATCTGCATTTGAGCGAATCGGCCTACGGGATGACAGCCAAACACCCTGGATTAACCCCTAGTCGACCCAGCGAGGCTCGGGTAGACCTCAAAAATGGGCCGGTTCGGTTATTCCCCCTCCTAATTCGCTGTTTTGAACCTTTTTTTGCATGTTTATGTTTATTTAATTTATATATATATATATCTATATATATTTCTCTCATATGCATACAAACTTCAAGGCTTAATAACTTCTTCATAACTAACCATTTTTTTAATATTCTTAGAAAATACGGGGTGTTATAGTATGAGCAAATAATATACATTTGATAAATATCAAAGATTTACAATTTACAATGCAGTGGAAAATAATACAAAACACAAATGAAAAAGATAAACGGATATAGAGCTTTCCGAATATCATTCCAGCTGTAAACCAGGAACCTGTGAATATAAATCTGCAAAACCAAAACTACTAACTGCCCGTGTGGAAAATAGGGGCACCTAGAGTTTAGGTTAAAACAATAAACTCTACGTCAGTCATGTGACTAGTGTGAGAACTAAAACAGTTATTTAAAACTTTACTTTAAAATTTGGTAAATCAAGGGACCACGCTGTATAACACGGAAAGGGTTTCCTCCCTAGAATACCAGTGCATAAAACAAATAGCGTAATGCTTTTTGGAAAAATGAAGCTGTTATAAGACTCAGGTCCCATAACATAATGCAACGCAAGCCGGAGGATAGAGTTTTACCTTATAATAGCCAAACATGCTTGGTACGTTTAAAACAAATCATTTTGATACTATTATAGTGTAAAGTGTATGAAAACAACTTCAAATATAAATGTATCGATCATAGACGGCATAGTATCCCATGCTACTATATCGCCAATACTAGGCTCTACAATCAAAACCGAAATGTCACGTATTGGAAGTAGGATTTACGTCTGTGAACCAAGGCAAGGGATTGTCCTTACCGCTTCGAGACGGTCTAGCCCGAGCCTCAAGGTCAGAACGCATCGACCCTTGGATCGTCAGGGCCGGCCCACGCGAAGTGGATTAAAATGCCTGAGCAATATGTTTTCCCGCACTATGGGGCGTAAACTAGTCACATATCGACTGAACCATCCATCGGCACCGCAGTGACCGATATAACCGAGGTGCCTCGCTATCCATCATCCACATAAGTAAAACGTCTGGGCTTGCAAAACCCATACACCACTCATAGCTAGAAGGAAATGCATGCCCTCCATTAAGTCCTCTCCCGTTTCTGGTTCACACCGGGGTGTGAGGCTCGCGAATTAACGCTATACACAAAGCTGTGCTATATTAAAGCCGTGCTTTGATCATCAACCACAAGAATCTGCTTTTCAACAGAAGCCTTGATCATTTGCATCTCAGTGTGCCACACAAGCAATTCACGCTATGCAACCGATGTATATCAATCACACAGAATGAAATCCAATGTCAAGCACACATCCATTTACAAGTTCGTTCTGGGTCTGAACGAAACCGGAGGCACCTTATTCCTCATCCTATATGTCCAATACAGGATAGAGGTCCTCGCATATCCATCGATCTCCAAGTACGTCTGGACGATCACCACTTATTACCTTGTCTTGGGTGTATATCCCAATCAAGAAATCAGTAATCATCCAAACGATGTGAAGACATCCGGTCTTCAACCACCGTCTTCATCATTGACTCATCGCTGATTCAGTTATTCAGAATGGGATAACCCCGGTCTTTCCGAATAACACGTGTATATTATAAACAAGTGCTACGAAAACACAACATACACCTCATTCCAATTTTGAATATTCCTTTATTTAAATATTCATATCCTATGGGAAAGGTTCCCATTAATTTTATCAAAGATAAATTCTTAAATTTATTCTTTAATCTTCCTCTGGATATCAATTCAAACCAAATTATGGTTTATCCAACCTAGTCGGGATTAGCGAACCTTACCGAAGTAATCCTTTATTATATTTCCCAATCCCAGCCTATTCATCCCATGGAGCAAAACTAGTAATACTCCATAGCTGTAGCGACCCGAACTTCCCCATCTCCGAAGAGAAGAGAAAGAACGAATTACCGTGAGTACAAGACAAATCAGAACGCAAACAGAAGAACATTTCATTGTTAATTATAACAATTCCATCAGATACAAGAATATACAGAGTATGAATAAATATACATTCGACAAATATCAGAGGTTACAATAAATTAAATAGCAGCGGAATAACAATACAAAACACAACTGAAAGTAATACACGGATATAGAGCTTTCCGAGCATCGTTCCAGCTGTAAATCAGGATCCTGTGAAAATAAATCTGCAAAACCAAAACTACTAGCTGCCCGTGTCGAAAATAGGGGCACCCAGAGTTTAGGTTAAAACAATAAACTCCAGGTCAGTCATGTGACTGGTGTGAGAACTAAAATAGTTATTAATCTTTATTTTAAAGTTCGGTAAATCAAGGGGCCACGCCGTATAACACGGAACGGGTTTCCTCCCAAGAATACCAGTGCATAAAACAAACAGTGCAATGCTAAATAAAGAAAAATGAAGCTATTATAAGACCCAGGTCCCATCACACAATGCAACGCAAGCCGGAGGATAGGGTTTTTACCTTATAATAGCCAAAGCATGCTTGATACGTTAAAAACACATTATTTTGATATTACTATAAGTGTATAGTGTCAAAACAATTTCAATCATAAATATCAATCATAGGCGGCATGAATGACCCATACCACTATGTCGCCATACTAGGTTCTACAAATAAAACCGCAATATCACGTATTGGAAATTGGATTTCCGTCATGAGTCGAGGCAAGGGGCAAGCTCCTCTCCGATTTGAGACACTCTAGCAAATGTCTCAGGACCCCACTATGATCCTTTGGAACCTCCAAGGCCAGTCCTCTCTTACTTTTGAGGATTGGCAATTCCTGAACACATGTTTCCCGGTCCTATAGGACCTATATCCGAGGCGCCTCGCATCCAACAACCACACAGGTGAAAAGTATATAAATGTCAGCCAGTTTAAGCACTGACACCACCACTAGCTAGAAAGAAACATCGTGCACTCCTTGGGTCCTTATCCCGTTTTTGACTCATATCGAGGTGTGAGGCTCGTGAATTCATGCTATACACAAAGCTACGTCACACAGGCCGTGCTTTGATCATCAACCACAAGACTTTGCTTTTCAACAGAAGCCTTGATCAATTGCCACATACGCGTGCCACACTGGCAATTCACTCCATGCGACTGATGTCCATCGATATACAACCTCTGAGCTCGTACGTCTCAGAGAAGGGCATTAAGCAAGAGAATAAATTCTCCGCCGCTAAACAGATGTATATTTAATAGATATCAATCAACATAGAATAAAATCCAATGTCAGACAAACAGTCCATTTACAAGTTCGTTCTGGGTCTGAACGAAACCGGAGGCACTTTCCTCGCATATCCATCGATCTCCAAGTACGTCTGGACGATCACCAACTGATTCCCTCATCTTGGGTGTACAACCCAATCAAGATCATCAGTAATCACCCAAACGATGTGAATACTTCCGGTCTTCAACCACCGTCTTCATCTTCGACATATCGTCGAATCGGTTATTCAGAATGGGTATAAACCCAGCCTTTATGAATAACTCACGTATATAATAAACAAATGTTACACAAACACAACAAACGCCTCATTCCAATTCAGAATATTCTTTTATTCACAAAATCACATTCTAAGGGAAAGGTTCCCATTAATTTTATCAAAGATAAATTCTTCTAAATTTATTCTTTAATCTTCCTTTGGATATCATTTCAAACCATTTTATGGTTTTCCAAACTAGTCGGGATTAGCGAACCACACCGAAGTAATTATTTATTTTATTTCCCAATCCCAACCTATTCATCCCCTGGAGCAAAACTGGTAATACTCCATATCTAACACCACGGTTGTAATAATCCGGAAATTCTGAGCCAGTTTAAAAATTTTGTTTTGGCAACTTCGACGAATTTTGAAGATTTAAAATAGATTATTTTAAATAATATCGACAAGAAATTTATTTTGAATATATTTAGAACGTATATATTTATACGCATCGTCGTTAGAATATAAATAATTATATATAATTATAAATAGAATTGAAAATGGCGCGGTAGTTCGATAATTCGATTTTAAACTTCAATTGAATGTACCGGGTGCAAAACAAACCGGATTTTAGTAAAACCAAAAATATTAGGATCTAATTGAGAATATCTTTCCAACGAATCCAGCAAATCAAAATTTCATAGCGGGAATTAAAAGATATGTCCAGTTGAAAATTCTGAATAGTCGCTATGGATTTCAGGCCCTTAAAAAATAGACATTTTGCAAACGACCTCGGATCTCGACGAAACCACTTTTGTTGGATCCGTGATGTCAAATTATTGCTAGGTTTCGAATTTCATAATTTTTCGAATCAATATGTGAGCGTGGCAAAGGAAAACGCGTTTGACCAGTTTCAGTTGATTTTAATCGACTGGAAAATGGCCATTTTTCAAACGGTCTCAGGATCCGACGAAACTAGTTTTGTTAGGACCGTATCGTCAATACGAAGCTAGAAAATATTTTTCTGGAATTTTTCGGGTTATTATGTGGCCCCGGTAAATTGAAATGCGCGTTCAAATTCAATATATAGAGTTATATGTTGATTTTGACGAAAACTAATCGAAACGATCGAATCAGCTTACGATACATATCCCATTGTGTTCGGAATGGGGGTAATTAGCTGTGGACGACAGGCGGTGGGCCTCGTTTCGAGTTCGAATAGAAAAGATACTTTTTGAAATTAAATAAATAAAATAAAATAAAAACCCTTTTCTCTTTCCTCTCCTATACCCTCTGGCCCTCCCTCCCCCCGTTCGAATTAATTTCAGAAAAGAAAATAGAAAAAAAAATATACGATCGACGGAAGAGGGAGGAGGCCGCCGCCCAGCCTCCTAGCGTCGCCCCTCCCTGGGTGCGCAGCACCACCAACCCCCCTCCTCGTTCGAACCCTGAAGCCCCAATTCCCCAACCCTAAAACCGACGTCGCCCCTCCCTCGATCGAAGCCACCGCCCTCCGCTTCCATCCACCTCGCGCCGACCCCCATGCCGCCACCGCCTTGATACCCTCCTCCTCCCCTTCCAGCGACAACTACCCCTCCCCCCAGACCCAAAACTGACGCAAACCCCCCCCCCCCCTCGCTGAAACGCTGTAAGTTTTCTTTGTTTATTTAAATTGATCTTCTTTGTTAAATTAAAAACTGATTTTATTAGAAATTAAAAACTGATTTTATTAGAAATTAAAACTGATTTTCCTTTTTATATATAGGATTTTGAAATAAAAATTCAATTTTTATGTAGATGATTTTGAATTAAAAATTTTATTTTCATACAGAGAAAAGATTAGATTTTTAAAATAGAAAAGATTAGATTTTTAAAATAGAAAAGATTAGATTTTTAAAATAGAAAAGATTAGATTTTTAAAATAGAAAAGATTAGATTTTTGGAATGGAAAAAATTCGATTTTTATATATTGAATAGCGAAGTAAAAATTCGATTTTTATATATTGAATAGCGAAGTAAAAATTCGATTTTTATATATTGAATAGCGAAGTAAAAATTCGATTTTTATATATTGAATAGCGAAGTAAAAATTCGATTTTTATATATGTAGTGGCTACGGGCAACGAAGGTGACAAAAAGGCGAGAACGATGAAGATTTCTATAGAAGAAGTGTCGTGGTTTTGGATTAGCTAATTGGTGAGAACTCCTCACTCTAAATTTCTTTTTCTAGATATATATATATATATATATGCTAGGATGCAGACGGTGCTTAGCAGCACCCGACACCCGTCATCCACAGACCATGGATGGCTTGTTTGTTTAATTGTTGTGTTGTGAATTTGTTTGTGTTGTTGATGTGAAATCGATAATAAAAAGTAGATGTGTTGAAATAAATATTTTATCATTAAAAATATAATTTTTAACGTGAATGTGAATAAATAAATATTTATAAACGAATCGGCCGATTCGTTTATATACACTGATTTGACTGATATTGATTGGGACGATAAATTTTACACATCGCCCAACTGCACAAATAAAAATCTGTGTTTGTTGATTTGAAACCCCACACGGGTATTGGGATAATATACGACATACACTAATCCCAATAATTAGTTGTATGTCGATCGATGGATTGACATGCTATTATAAGCTTTAGATGTCTACATTTGATGCTTATACAGTGTAATGCACTTTGGATGATGGTTGATTATTTATCGTTGCTATTATATGCATGTGTTGTATGGAATCCATATAATTAACTTTAAATGGTGATTGATTGGGCCTCATTCCAATTTAGAAAATAAAGAATATTATAAAATAAAGGTTCATGTGTTGACAGTACTCATCCGTTGAGATTAGTCATGTGTTGAACGAAATATTTTAACAATAAAATTTACATCCTTATCATATATAAAATTAGAAATTAACTAGAAAATAGATGAGATGAGTGGTCTCCTGGATATTGATCTGATGTTGGTTTCGGCCTTCGGGGTTAATATTTAGGGGATCGTTCTCTTACTAATTTATGGTTGGAGTCTGATTTGAAATTTAACGATAGAAATCATAATTTTATAGAATATATTGAATAACAAGAATCGTCACAACGGTGTTATCGGTAAAATTAATTACCATTTCACGTTCAAATCTAATTAAAGATTTAACTATCGCTTTGGAGCAAAACTGGTGGTACTCCATTCTCGATCACTTTTCAGATTTGATAATTTAAACTATCAATTCACATTTCAATCTAATTAAAGATTCATTAAAACTCCACTTAGTTTTAATCTTCCCAAAAATCAATATCCTGGTATTTAACTGGGTTAAAGAAGCAATGTCATCTAAAACACGATTCACGATAAACCCAAGATCACATTCAAATTCAATTCCAATTAATATTATTTAATTGGTACACTTCATTAAATCTAAATAGAAAGATTTAATCTTTTCTCAACTGGGCTTAAGAACAGTGTTAATGAAGACACCATTCACGACAAACCCAAATCACATTTGATATTAAATACAAGGCTCTGAATAGAAAATATATCGGCTTATATTCAATATCAAATTCTACGACCAACAAATATCGTATTGGAAATAACGATATAAATATATCTTTCAAATTCCCATAACAATATATGTATAATCATGAAATCCAACATCGAAATGTTCCAAAGACAATTTCGATTCAAATCCATTCCAATTCATGTATTGGAAATACCTGGTTATTTTCAAAACCATTTCAAATTCAATTTATTTATTTCAAAAATAAATTGATTTTTAATTCTAGTTCAAAACTAGTTCATTTCGATAAAAATCTATTTTTATCTTTTCAAATGTGGAATTTTTCATCCCAGTTCTTTCCAGTTCACATATTATGATTTTACACAAATTATTGATATTTTTAATAATTTTATCAAGGCCCGTACAGTCGATTTCCATCAACGGCCATCGAACTGCACTTACAGCGACCTTTTCCAAATTTGATTTGGACATAATTCCAAATCCAACCGTTTGATTTCAAATTTCTAATATTCATTGGAAAGCTCTTTTCGATACGAACGCAACGGTTCCAGTTTCAAGAGAATCCGACGGTAGGATCTCCCGCAACGTCAATTCGAAGTCAATGGTCGAAATTCACGAACTACCGCAGCGCGGCGCGTTCTATTCAGGCCATTATATATATAATATATATATTATATATATTTCGTCGATTTCCGTTTAAAACGTATTCTATAAATCGTTTTAAATTCGTTTTCAAAACAAATTCAACTTCATATTCAATTTCAAATCAAAATTGAATATTTCATATCATTACTATATAAATGATAATATTTTCAAAACGTTATATTTTGAAATCACTTCCTTTTCTATATCATTATAAAAACGAATATAATTGATATAAATATTGCTCACGTCAAAATGGCGCAACTCTAATCAACACGGCTTTATATATTTCAATAGATTCGTTATTCTATTCAACAAATGAATATTTATTCTATTCAACACATGAATATATATTTCTTTCAACACATGAATATTCTCAACACATGAGCACTGTCAACACATGACTATTTTTGTTATTTAATATATTTTATAAAATTATGGTATCTATCGTTTGATTTTCAAAGCAGACTCCAATTGTAAAGTAGTAAGAGAATGATTCCCTAAATATTAACTCTGAAGGCCGAAACCAATATCAGATCCATACCAAGGAAACCACTCATCTTATCTATTTTCCAATTAGTTTCTAACTTTAAATATGATAAAGATGTAAATTTTATTGTTAAAATATTTCTTTCAACACATGATAATTTTCAACACATGATAATTTTTAACACATGATTATCGTCAACACATGACTATATATTTTATTCTATTCTATTCTTTATTTTCCCAATTAGAATGAGGCCCAATCAATTACCATATAATGTTAATTATATGGATTCCACACAACACATGTATATAATAGCACTGACAAATAATCAATCATCATCCAAAGTGCACTACACTGTATAAGCATCAAATATAGATATCTAACGCTTATAACAGCCTGTCAATCAATCGATCGACATACAACTGATTATTGGGATTAGTGTATGCCGTGTTTTATCCCAATACCCGTGTGGGGTTTCAAATCAATAAACACATATTTTTATTTATTCACATACCCGTTAAAAATTATATTTTTAACGATAAAATATTTTTAACTATATAAATATTTTATTTCATTTCACATCGCATAATCAATTTTCACCACAACAAACAATCAAACATACAAGCCATCCATGGTCTGTGGACGACGGGTGTCGAGTGCTGCTAAACACCGTCTGCATCCTAGTATATATTTTAACTAGAAAAGAAGATTTAAAGTTAGAAGTTCTCACCCAAGCTAAACCAAACGCCACGACTCTTCATATGTAGAAATCTTCGTCGTTCTCGCCTTTTGTCACTTTCAATGTCCGTAACCACTACATATATAAAAATCAAATTTTATATTGTTGCTATGTATATAAAAATCATATTTTTATAATCACTCCATATGGATAAAAATTCTATTTTTCCATCGCTACTATATAGATAAAAATTCTATTTTTACATCGCTACTATATAGATATAAATTCTATTTTTACAACGATGTTCATATAATAAAGATTATATTTTTATCACGCTATTCTCCATATAAAGATTTCGCCTTTTCAAATATAAAGATTTCGCCTTTCAAATATAAAGATTTCGCCTTTAACATTATTAAAAATCATTTTTTTTTCTATAGAAACTCATATTTTTATTTGTAAATCAATGTATATTTTAAAATAATTTCATTTTAAAACAATGTAATATATTTAAAATTTCAGATTTTAAAACCTTAATATATATTAAAAAAAATCAGATTTAATTTACATAATCTAACAGCATTAAAAATATATAAATAGACAAAGTCTTACCGCTCAACACCGATGTCTACTGGTTTGTACGGAGGGAGGGGCTCGCGGGCGTCGACACTGGCGCGGGGAGCAAGCGGAGTTGAGGGCCACGGCTACTGGTTGCGGTGGCTGGGGATCCGACTGCTAGGGCTTGGATTCACGTTCGATTTGGGGGGGGAGCTTTAGAGGAGAGGGGATGCGAGAGGAGGGAGGAGGGGCGCGCCACCATTGAAGGTCGGAGGGGGGTGGGATCGCCGCCAGGCGCGGTGGACGGAGGGGGTTGGAGCAGCGCGTTCGATCGTTTTTTTTATTCTGAGTTGAAAACTAACGGGGAAGAGAATAGGGGGTTAAGGGCTTATATAATAATTTATATTTTATTTTATTTTAATTCCAAAAAAGTAACTTTTTCATTCGAACTCAAAACGAGACCCACCGCCTGTCGTCCATAGCTAATTACCCCCATTCCAAACACAATGGGATATGCTTCGTAGGCCAATTCGGTCGTTTCGATCAGTTTTCGTCAAAATCAACATATAACTCTATATATTGAATTTGAACGCACATTTCAATTTACCGGGGCCACATACGAACTCTAAAAATTCCAGAAAAATATTTTCTAGCTTCATATTGACGATACGGTCCTAACAAAACTAGTTTCATCGAATTCTGAGACCGTTTGAAAAATGGCCATTTTCCAGTCGATTAAAATCAACTAAAACTGGTCAAACGCGTTTTCCTTTGCCACGCTCACATATTGATTCAAAAAATTATGAAATTTGAAACCTAGCAATCATTTGACATCGCAGATCCAACAAAAGTGGTTTCGTTGAAATCCGATGCCATTTGCAAAATGGCTATTTTTAAGGGCTGAAATTACATAGCGACTATTCAGAATTTTCAACTGGGCATATCTTTTGATTCCCGCTATGAAATTTTGCTTTTTTAGATTCGTTGGAAAGATATTATCAAATAGATTCAATTATTTTTGATTTCACCAAAATCCGATTTATTTTGAATCCTGTACATTCATTTGAAGTTTGAAATCGAATTATCGAACTACCGCGCCATTTTCAATTCCTTTTATAATTAAAATAAAATTATATATTCTAACGATGACGTATATAAATATATACGTCCTAATTCAATTCGAAATAAATTTCTCGTCGATATTATTTAAAATAATTCATTTTAAATATTCAAAATTCGTCGAAATTGCCAAAATAAAATTTTTAAATTGGCTCAGATTTTCCGGGTCGTTACAATAGCTAATACCACAGGGTTATCGGTAAAATTAATTACCATTTCACGTTCAAATCTAAATAAAGATTTAACTATCGCCTGGAGCAAAACTCGTGATACTTCATTCTCGATCATTTCTTGAATTTGATAATTTTAGTTATCAGATTCACCTTTCAATCTAATTAAAGATTCAGTAAAACTCCATTTAGTTTTAATTTCCAAAAATCATTACTTAATGATTATTCAAATTCAGGAAATAAATCCTGTCTTTAACTGGGTTAAATAACTAATGTCATTTAAAACACAGCTCATGATAAACCCAAAATCACATTCCATTAATTATGGAATCTTCACGGAAAATAGATCAATATATATAGTTGATATAAACTTCCATTTCCGACTAATAATATAAATGGAATAACGGAAAAGCCTTTTAAATTCCATATATATTAGCAGTCTTCCTCCACAGAAATTCACTTCGATTATTACCAAATCGAATTCCATTCCATTCCAATTTATTTTATTAAATTAGAAAACTTTACTTCAGAAAATTTCCATTAAATCTTAGTTAAAAGATTTATAAATTCCAAATCACATTTCATTGTAAATGGGATTAAAGAATGAATGTCATTAAAAAACACAGTTCACAATAAACCCGATTCACATTCCAGTTACTAAATATAACTGGAAACTCCAATAACCTTAATTAAAAGATTTATTCTTTTCACACGGGGTTTAAGAACAGTGTTACTGAAAACGCCATTCACGACAAACCCAAAATCTCATTTGATATTAAATACCAGGCTCTGAATAGAAAATATATCGGCTTGTATTCAGTATAAAATCCTACAACCAACAAATATCGTATTGGAAATAACGATATTTATATATCTTTCAAATTTCCATAACAATATTTGTATAATCACGAAATCGAACATCGATTTATTCTGAAGATAATTTCGATCTAAATCCATTCTAATTCATATATTGGAAATTCTGGTCATTTTTAAAACCCATTCTCAACCCAATTTATTTATTTAAAAATAATTGGGATTTAATTCTAGTTCATTTCGATAAAAATATATTTTTATCTTTTCAAATATGGAATTTTTCATCCCAATTCTTTCCAAATCATTTATTATTATTTTACACTAATTATCAATATTTTTAATGACTTTATCAAGGCCCGTACAGTCGATTTCCATAAACGGCCATCGAACTGCACTTACAGCGACCTTTTCCAAATTTGATTTGGACATATTTCCAAATCCAACCATTAGATTTTAAATTTCTTGTATTCGTTGGAAAGCTCTTTTCGATACGAACCCAATGGTTCTCGTTTTAGGAGAATTCGACGGTCGAATCTCCCGTAATGTCCGTTCGAATTCAATGGTCGAAATTCGCAAACTGCCGTTGCGCGGCGCGTTCTATTCAAGCCATTTAATATAATATATATATATATATTATATATTTCATCGATTTATATTTAAAATATATTTTATAAATTGTTTTAAATTCATTTTAAAAAACGTTTCCAACTTCGTTTTCAATTTTAAATCAAAATTGAATATTCCATATCATTAATACATAAATGATAATATTTTCAAAATGTCAGATTTGAAAATCATTTCTTTTCGATATTCATTATAAAAATGAATCGATATAAATATCGTTCGCGTCAAAATGGCGCATATCTAATCAACACGGCTTTATTTATTTCAATAATTTCGTGTCCATCCAAAATCGGACATCAAAATCCGATTTTGATCTTTTATTGAATATTATTCTAAAATATTCGTTATTTTATTTTATTCAGCACATGAATATATTTTATTCAACACATGAATATTATTTTAAAATATTCATTAATTCTTAACTGGAATCAGACACAGTCAATTACAGATAATTTTATTTATATGGATTTCATACACACATGTACACAACAATCATCAAACACAGTCAACCATCATCCAGAGTACATTACACAACTGCATAAGCATTAAATATAAATAATTAACGCTTGCAACAGCCTGTCAACCAATCGATTGACATACAACTAAACATTGGGATTAGTGTATGTCCAATATCATCCCAATACCCATGCGGGGTTTTCAAACAACAAACAATGATTATTATTTGTGCAGTTGGGCGATGTGTAAAATATATCGTCCCAATCAATATCAGTTAAATGTGTGTACATAAACAAATTGTCCGATTTGTAAATGAATACTAATTTCAGTAAATATTTTATTTCATTCATTTATACAATAAAATGATATTTTTACTATCTCTTTATTAAACACATGAATATTTTATATTCCATTCCACATCACAATCACAATCTATTTCCGCAACCTAATCAAATCAAACAAGTCGTCCATGGTCTGGAGACGACGGGTGTCGGGTGCTGCTAAGCACCGTCTACATCCTAGTATATACTTTTGCGAGAAAATAAAAATAAAGTGAGAAGTTCTCTCCTTTTTCCATTCCGCCATGTTTTGATTGTCGATCTATATTGCATACCTACGTTAAAAATCATATTTTTAACCAATCAATAGTTATTTCTTAACATGACTATTTTACTTATAGTATACATAAGCTAAAAATCATATTTTTATTTCGCTTTCATGATAATAAAAATCTCATCCTTATATGTTGTTTATATAAATAAAAATCACGTATTTATATTCATAAAATCATAACTTCATATATATAAAAATCATATCTTTCATATATAGAAAAATCATATCTTTTCATATAGAAAGATCATATATTCATTCCGTTACTTCATATATAAAAATAGCATTTTTATAACACTATATACAATTAAAAAAATCACATTTTCAATTTAAAACCATGTGTCAAAATCATATTTTTAACTGTATAAATGAATAAAAATTGAAATTAAAACTCACCGGCGGTGCTCGGTGACGGAGGAGACTCAGGAAAGGGGCTAAAACCAGTCGGGGATTGAAATGCATACACTGGAAATGTTTAAAATTGGATTTTTATTTATGGAGGGGTCCACGGGGGTGGTGGCGTAGGTAGTGGGGGTCAGTATAGGTAGCGGCGGCATGTACCGAGCGGTCGGAGGTGTTCGGTTGGGCTAGAGTTTTCGCAGTTTGGTGATTTAAAGAAGAAAGAGAAGGAGGGAGGAGCTGAAGCGGGCAGATCAGAGGGGGAGGGGTGCGGCTGATGTGGGGGGAGGAGGCGCGCCCTTAGGCGGTGGCGCTGGGTCTCCGGCTGCGGAGGAAAATGAAGGCGACGGGGGTTTGGGGAACGACGGGGTATTTGAGGAAAAGGAGCGGCGGTGCTTTCTGAGCAAATAATTAGGGTTATGCCCTTCTATACATATTTTATTTAATTATTTCCAAAAAGTTTGTTTTACACTCTAACTCCAAATTGAACCCAACGACTATCGTCCCTAGCTAACCACCCCCATTCCGAACGCAATGGGATATGTCCCGTAAGCCCGTTCGACTGTTATGATTAGTTTTAGTTTAAATTAAAATATAAATCAATATATATTTAATTTAAACGTACATTTCAATTTACCGGGGCCAGGTACTGACTCCAAAAATTCCAAAAAAATAAATTTGGCTATGTTTTGACGATACAGTCCAAACAAAACTAATTTCATCGAATTTGGAGACTGTTTGAAGAACAATCATTTCTCAGTCGATTAAATTCAAACTAAAATTACCAAACACGTTTAAATTAACCACGTTCACATATTGATTCCAAAAATTATGAAAATTCGAATCTAGCAATAATTTGACATTCCAGATCTAATAGAAGTGGTCTCATCGGAAACGGAGGTCGTTTGCAAAATCGATATTTTTAAGGGCTATATTTCCATAGCGAATATTCTGAATTTTCAACTGGACATAAATTTTTATTCCCGCTATGAAATTTCAATTTTTCAGATTCGTTGGAAAGATATTTTCAAACAGATTCAAATATTTCTGTTTTCACTAAAATCTGGTTTATTTTGAATCATGTACATTCATTTGAAATTTGAAATCGAATTTTCAAACTACCACGCCATTTTCAATTGCTTTTATAATTAAAATAAATATTTATATTCCAATTTCAATTTAAATAAATATATACGTTCCAATTCTATTCAAAATAAATTTCTCGTCATTATTATTCAAAATATGTCATTTTAAATATTCAAAATTCATTAAAATTGCCAAAATAAAAATTTTAAATTGGTTCTGATTTTCTGGGTTGTTATAATCTCCCCTACTTAAAATCTTTTCATCCTCGAAAAGGAACGGAGCTGAAAGTTGTTTTACAAACCAACTCAACTTCCATTCTGGCTTTCATTCTTTAACTTTTCAGTTTCTAAGAATTTTCCAATTCTTCATAAATTTGGCTAACACCCTAAATTTTTGAAAAATTTCGCCATAACCTCCTTTGTACGGTGAGGCATTTAAAACCGTAACTCGCCTCGCAAGGCCCTCATCAATCCAAAAGAAAAAGAGAATGCCAAGCGGCCAAATTTAGGCTCATAAACCTTTTAAAAGAAAAAGAAAATTGCCAAGCGGCCAGTCTTAGGCTCATAAACCTTTTAAAAGAAAAAGAAAATTGCCAAGCGGCTAGCCTTAGGCTCATAAGAAAAAAGAAAATTGCCAAGCTGTCAGTCTTAGGCTCATAAACCTTTTAAAAGAAAAAGAAAATTAGTAAACACGTACCTATTTGTCGGGCATACAATTTTATTCCTCTTCTTAGTTTCCCTGTTATGACCTGTTCATTATATACATGTATAGATGTATGCAATTCCAATCAATTTTCAATTCAGTTCAACATTTAACACCATTTGGCTAAATTTGCCCTTCATTTTTCTTATTGGTTTTATGATTAGAATATATTTTTATTAATCAGGCTAATAATCAAACAACACAACCAGCAATCAATTAGTCGATTAACGTTACAAACATATAACTTTACCACATAGTCAAAAATCATATTTTTAGTGCAAAATCACAACAATAAATTCTAACTATGTTTTGGTTCTCACGCCAACCAATTAGAAATATATAGAAATCCCACTTTCGAAACTCAAACACAAATGTTGATGATACTATAGTAATCATCAGGATATAGTAATCATCAGGATCGTCTCCGGGCGACTAAAGTGTGATTCTATATCTATCCAGTATATTTGAGGCTTCGTATACACATGGATTAGACGTATATTAAAAATCTCCATATACTTGATTGTCCAAATCAATTTAAAATAAAATATACAAATACGTATAATAAGGTTCAAATTTTCAAAACAAAATTTGTTTTCATTTTTATTTTAAAAATAAAACTTCTCCGACTCATTCTAGGATACTACTGGTCCCATCTCCAACGATTCATTCTCATTGGATATTACTAATCCAATCTCTGATGAATTCTTTCGTTCGGTTCTAATGTGTCTTGTTCTCGAGCTCTGTAAACCAAAGCTCTGATACCAAAATGACACAACCCAAACTTCCCCGTAAAGGAAAGCCCGAATTGAGTTGAGAACACGACAAATCAGAACACAAACAGAAGAACATTTCATTGCTTATTACAATCATTTACATCAGAGTACAAGAATATACAGAGTATGAGCAAATAATATACATTTGATAAATATCAGAGATTTATACTTTACAATGCAGCGGAAAATAATACAAAACACAACTGAAAAAGATAAACGGATACAGAACTTTCTAAATATCATTCCAGCTGTAAACCAGGATCCCGTGAATATAAATCTGCAAAACCAAAACTACTAGCTTCCCGTGTGGAAAATAGGGGCACCCAGAGTTTAGATTAAAACAATAAACTCCAGGTCAGTCATGTGACTAGTGTGAGAACTAAAACAGTTATTTAAAACTTTACTTTGAAATTTGGTAAATCAAGGGACCAAGCGGTATAACACGGAACGGGTTTCCTCCCAAGAATACCAGTGCATAAAACAAACAACGCAATGCTTTTTGGAAAAATGAAACTATTATAAGACTCAGGTCCCATCACACAATGCAACGCAAGCCAGAGGATAGAGTTTTACCTTATAATAGCCAAACATGCTTGGTACTTTTAAAACAAATCATTTTGATACTATTATAGTGTAAAGTGTATGAAAACAACTTCAAATATAAATGTATCAATCATAGACAGCATAGTATCCCGTGCTACTATGTCGCCAATACTAGGCTCTACAATCAAAACTGAAATGTCACGTATTGGAAGTTGGATTTTCGTCTGTGAACCAAGGCAAGGGATCGTCCTTACCGCTTCGAGAATGTCTAGCCCGAGCCTCAAGGTCAGAATGCATCGACCCTTGGGACGTCAGGGACGGTCCACACGAAGTGAATTAAAATGCTTAAGCAATACGTTTTCCCGCCCTATGGGGCATGAACTGGTCATATATCGACCAAACCATCGATCGGCACCACAGTGACCGATATAACCGAGGCGCCTCGCTATCCATCATCCGCATAAGTAAAACGTCTGGGCTTGCAAAACCCAGACACCACTCCCAACTAGAAGGAAATGCACGCCCTCCCTAAAGTCCTCTCCCGTTTCAGGTTCATACCAGGATGTGAGGCTCGCGAATTAACGCTATACACAAAGTTATGCTATATTAAAGTCGTGCTTTGATCAACAACCACAAGACTCTGCTTTTCAACAGAAGCCTTGATCATTTGCATCTCAACATGTCACACAGGCAATTCATGTTATGCAACCGATGTATATCAATCACACAGATTGAAATCCAATGTAAGACATACATCCATTTACAAGTTCGTTCTGGGTCTGAACCAAACCGAAGGCACCTAATTCCTCGTCCCATATGTCCAATACAGGAGAGAGGTCCTCACATATCCGTCGATCTCTAAGTACGTCTGGACGATCACCACTTATTACCTCGTCTTGGGTGTACAGCCCAATCCAGACATCAGTAATCATCCAAACGATGTGAAGACCTCCGGTCTTCAACCACCGTCTTCATCATCGACTCATCGTCGATTCAGTTATTCAGAATGGGATAAACCCGGTCTTTCCAAATAACTCGCGTATATTATAAACAAGTGCTACGAAAACACAACATACGCCTCATTCCAATTCTGAATACTCATTTATTTAAATATTCATATCCTATGGGAACGGTTCCCATTAATTTTATCAAAGATAAATTCTTAAATTTATTCTTTAATCTTCATCTGGATATCAATTCAAACCAAATTATGGTTTATCCAACGTAGTCGGGATTAGCGAACCTTACCGAAGTAATCCTTTATTATATTTCCCAATCCCAACCTATTAATCCCATGGAGCAAAACTGGTAATACTCCATATCTAACACCACAGTGTTATCGGTAAAATTAATTACCATTTCACGTTCAAATCTAATTAAAGATTTAACAATCGCTTGGAGCAAAACTGGTGATACTCCATTCTCGATCATTTCTTGAGTTTGATAATTTTAGTTATCAGATTCACCTTTCAATATAATTAAAGATTCATTAAAACTCCATTTAGTTTTAATCTCCAAAAATCATTACTTAATGATTACTCAGATTCAGGAAATAAATCCCGTCTTTAACTGGGTTAAAGAACTAATGTCATTTAAAACACAGCTCATGTAACGACCCGTGTTTCGCCCGACCCCAACCGATCGCAAGATCGATCAAGACCGTTCAAAACCCACGTACGTTAACTTTGGGCATACAACACATCAGAACAAAAACACAGGCTTTTATAACATCAATAATAAATTTTTCATCAGAGTACAGAATATATCAGAGTACATCAATAAATAATACAGCGGAAGATACATTTACAATAAATTAAATACATTGCAGCGGAACTAATCTCAGCGGAAGGCCATCAGTAACTGGACCCAGCTTCAGACCTCAATCCAGGATCCTGCTTAACTATATCTGGAAAAAGCTACTCAACTGCCCTTGTGGAAAGAGGGCACCCGAGTTTGCAAAGTGAAACAAACTACAGGTCAGTCGTGGGACTGGTGTGAGAATTCTATACTTAAGTAGGCTAATCACAGGACCACGCCGCTAACGCGGAACGGGTTTACTCCATTGGATTGCCAGTGCATAATTAAAGTAAATCGTTAAACCACGCAATGTTTTTTTTTTAAATGAAACCATTATAAGACTCATGTCCCATCACACAATGCAACGCACCCAGAGGATAGGGTTTTACCTTATAATGGTCAAAAGATGCTTGATACGTAAAAACGATATTATTATTAGTGTGTATATATATATTTAAAACATTCGAATATAATATCAATCCTAAACGGCATAGGTACCATATACTATGTCGCCGTACTAGTTCTACAATCAAAACCGCAAGGGCGTATTGGGAATTGGGTTTCCATCATGAGTCGAGGCTAGGGGCAAGCTCCTCTCCGATTCGAGACACTGTAGCAAATGCCTTAGGATCCCCCGCAGTGAACCCTTGGATCTTCAGGGTCGGTCCCCGCCTATCGGCAGTGGATTAATTATGCCTGAACACACGCTTCTCGGTTCCTTTGAACCTATAATATGACCACTATCGGCCTATAAAAATCCGAGGTGCCTCAAAATCCATCATCCACATAAGTAAAATGTCAGGGCTGGTAGGTCACTGACACCACTCTAGCTAGAAAGAAACGTGTGCACTCCCTGCAGTCCTAATCCCGTTTTTGACTCATACCGGGGTATGAGGCTCGCGAAGTCACGTTATACACAAAGCTATGCCTAAACAGGTTATGCTTTGATCATCAGCCACAAGGCCTGCTTTTCAACAAAGCCTTGATCATTTGCATCTTAGCATGCCACATTGTCAGGTCCTACAATATTATTGATCATCTACCAATATATATATAACCTCTAAGCTCATACGTCTTAGAGAAGGGTGATAAGTAAAGAATAAATTCTTCACCACCAAAACAGAAATATATAATCAGTAGCGTTCAACAAATACAGTAGAAAGGAATACAATGTCAGACACGCAATCCATTTACAAGTCCGCTCTGGGTCTGAGCGAAACAACGTGTCCGTCGATCTCCAAATGCGTTTGGACGATCATTACCAAATACCTTGCCTTGGAAGGCCAATCCCAATTTAAGATACCAGTCATCATCATCCCAACGATGTGAAAATCTTCGGTCTTCAATCACCGTCTTCGTCTTCGACTCTTGATCGTCGTGATGATTATTCAGAATGGGTTAAACCCGGTCTTTCTGAATAACTCGCGTATTTTAAAAACATGTGTTAATAAAATTCAACCAACGTCTCATTCCAATTCCGAATATTCTTTAAATAAAATATTCAAATTCTTAGGGAAAAGTTCCCATTAATTTTATCAAAGATAAATCTTTTTAATTTAATCTTCAATCTTTATTTATCCATATTAAACCAAATTATGGTTTATCCAATCTAATCGGAATTTACGCCTTATCGAAATAATTATAAATTAATTAATCCCCATCCCGATCTTTTATCCCAATTGGTTCAGGTAAACTTAATTTCCTTTACCCATTTAAATCTAATTAAAGATTTAATTAACGCATGGAGTTAAACTGGTGGAACTCCATTTTCGATCCTTAGTTCAGTAATTTTATTTACTTAATTCCTCTCCAATCTAATTAAAGTTTTAATTAAAACCTTATTTCGTTTAAACCTTCCAAAGTCATTATTAAATAATTAATCAAAATTAGGAAATTAATCCCCTCATAAATCCGGGTTAAAGAATAAATGTTATTTAAAACATAATTCACGATAAACCCAAATTCAAGTTTCATTTTAAATCTGTGGTTATAATAAAACTATTTTTAATTCCTTTTATTTATTTTAAAATAAATAAACCATTTATTTTGATCAAAATATCATTTCTCATATTAAAATATTATTTTCAAAATATTAATTTAGAAATTAACTCTTTTAATATTCATTATAAAATGGATAATATAAGTTAATAAACTTATTCAGGTTAAAATGATGTTTCTATTTAAAATGGATTAAATAATCCAATTCGTTATATTATCCATTTATGTTTTATAATGGGCCAGACTTCTCACATTAGGCCTACAACTTGTGGATGCTGGATATGCCGGTTGGGTCCGGGCTGACTTATTCCACAGTTGGGCTTAACCTCGAGTCAAAACCCAATTTGTATTCGTGTACTTGGACCTCTCACATTAGGCCTAACATTTATGGCTGCTGGATATGCCGGTTGGTTCCGGGCAGACTTCCGCCATAAACGTGACCTAACCTCGTGTCCAAGAACAACTATAATTATAATTATAATTATTTTCTAAAAATATTAGTATATAAAAAAAATAACTAACTTCTAAAATATCATATGTTCCAAAGTATAACTTTACATTGAAATATTCTTTATATTGCCTTTCCAATTTTTCAATAAATATCGACCTTTCCCTATTATTATAATATTATAATAATAATTACTTTAAAAATGGTTTTTAATTACGATATCAAAACCTACCATTCCAACATTAAACATAATCTTTTCCAATCAATCCATTTATGTTAAATTTTGAAATCATATCTTTTAAATTTAGTGTTAACATAAAAACGAAAGCTTTTCAATTCAAATCTTCTTGTTATATTTGGAATGTAATTTTACTAATTTATATTTCATCAAAACTTTCTAAATAATAGAAATTTAGTTTCCTTAACTCAAGCGTCAATTAATTCCATTAATTGAATAATAAATGAAAATTATTTCTTTCATTCAAAATTGGAATGAGACCCACACCATTTCCATATAATTCAATTATACGGATTTCATTCATTTATCTCATAACAATTATCAAACATCCATTAACAGCCAAAGTGCATTTCTAATTAACCACAAGGGTGACGTGTATTCAAATGTCAACCCCTGACCCGTGTGGGGTTTCAACCAACACAAGTTCGAATAAAATAAACTGTTCTTCTGGACGATGTGTGAAAATTGATCGTCCAATCACATAAACAAGTCAGGTCACTTGTAAATGGCAGTGTGTACATGTGCTTAAATAGAAACATACATAACATACACAATCTGGCATGTTCACATATTTCAAGTTTCAACTATTCGATGTCACGTTTTCATGTTGAACAAGATGATAATAACATGACACTTATGTTGCAACACATTTCTTTTAACTAATTTAAAATAAAAATAAAATCTTTTATTTCAAAAACAAAATCAAAACTTTAATTATTCAAAAATAAAGATCAAAACTTATTTTAATCATTTCAAAATAAAGAACAAAACTTTATTTATTTTAATCGTTTCAAAATAAAGAACAAAACTTTATTAGTTTTAATCGTTTCAAAATAAAGAACAAAACTTTATTAGTTTTAATCGTTTCAAAATAAAGAACAAAACTTTATTAGTTTTAATCGTTTCAAAATAAAGAACAAAACTTTATTATCAAAACAAAGATTTAGCCTCTTATAGACAAACACAAAGTTTTAATATTTATAGACAAAAACAAAGATTTAGCCTTTTATAATCAAAAACAAAGTTGTAATTGTTGTAACCGAAATCAAAGTTGTAATCTTTGCAAACAAAATCAAAGTTGTAATCTTTGTTAACAAAACCAAAGGTGTAATCTTTGTTAACAAAACCAAAGGTTCAATTTTTATAAATAAAAATAAAGTTTTAATCTTTATAAATATAAAAAAAATAAAGTTTCAAGCTTTATAAACAAAAACAAAGATTTAATCTTTTATAAACAAAAACAAAGATTGGTTCTTTATAAACAAAATCAAAGATTTGTTCTTTTGTAACCAAAACAAAATTTCATCCTTTATAATTATAAACAAAGAATTGGTCTTTATAAATAAACGAAAAAAAAAAGTTTCATCTTTATAAATAAACAAAAAGATTTCATGTTTTATAAATAAAACAAAGATTCATTTTATACAAACAAAAACAAAGATTCATTTTAATAAATCAAAAATAAAGATCGAATCTTTATTAATGTCATTCATTTCAAAATAAAAATCAAAACTTTTATTTGTAAATCACGATAAAAGATTAAACTTTATTTATAAATCAAAGCAAAAGATTAAACTTTTCATTATAATCTTTCTACTTGACATCGAATAACAATTCCCATAATCAATTCCAACACCAATCATACAACACGTCAATAACAATACAGGCCACAAACATCAATTTCCACCATACAACAATTCAATCCATAACAACATTCATTTTATATAATGATAATATAGTTAAATTAAATTAATTATATATTAAAAAAAAGAATCTCACTTTGATTTTTGCTGAAAATTTGACTGTCTCGGAATCAGCTTTGGTCTGCTCCATCGCGAAGCTCTTGGAAAGACGATTCCAACGCAACTGACGGTTCGTCAAACGGACCTCGTATGAAAGAGATATCGATTTTAAAAGATTGGATAAATTAAATATTAAATAAATAAAATAATATTAAAAAATTAAAACCTTTCTTCCTCATCGCGTCGTTGTTCAGCCGCACCCATAATCCACCTCCAATCCTTCCGTGCGCACCCCCCTACACCACACTGGACCACGATCGAACACCGCCAACTCGAAGCTCGTGCCACCACGTGCTCGCTCCACCAACCACCTGAAGCTCGGCCTCCCCAATCACCACGAAATCAACCCTAAACCGCCGGCCTTTAGGCCGAGAATTCGCAAAATCTGTGAATCAAAACCCGATCTTAACCGTATGGATGGAAAGGTCTCTCGAAGAGCTTCGATTTGGTATATCATATGTCGCTTTTCGTTGAGCGGATCAAAAGTTATTGAGGTTTGAAAATCGGACAATTCTGGCCATTGAACAGTAGGCGACGGCTGGCCATTGAAATTAGGATTAGGGTTTTAATATTATTTTATTATTTAATCTCGAAAAATGTGCTTAAAAGGTGGATTTTCGGACTTTCTCTGATTTGGGCCTGCATACTGTCGTTCTTAAGGTTTTGACACCTTCTGAACGCAATGGGATAGGTCCCGGGGCCCAATTCCGAAATTTGTATATATTTTATTTAAAATTCCATTAAAAATTAATTAATTAAATACCGACCGTACATTTAAATATGCCGGGGCCACATACGACCTCAGAAAATTCTTAAAAAAAATATTTTTAGCTTTCTTATGACGATACGAATCCAATAAAATCATTTTCGTCGAATTCGGAGACTGTTTGAAAAATGGCTATTTTTAAGGCGTTCAAATTTAACTGAAAATAGTCAAAACACATTCTCTTTTGCCACGCTCACATATTAATTCAAAAAATTCTGAAAATTGAAATCTAGCAATAATTTGACATTCCGGT
The DNA here is from genome assembly GCA_030737875.1 of Allium sativum. Classification (NCBI taxonomy): domain Eukaryota; kingdom Viridiplantae; phylum Streptophyta; class Magnoliopsida; order Asparagales; family Amaryllidaceae; genus Allium; species Allium sativum. The sequence continues at coordinate 627,605,589 of CM060916.1, forward strand.
TCCAACAAAAGTGGTTTCGTCGAAAACGGAGGTCGTTTGAAAAATGACTATTTTCAAGGCCAATATATTTAATATTAAAAATACATTTTTAAGCAAATAATTCCCGAAACTCAAAATATATAAGTGTTTACTGTTTTTCAATGTAGAAACGTCATTCTGAACTCAATGGAAGTGGTTTCGAGTCGAAATTCCTTCATATGTGAAAAGTAGCCTTTCGGGCCATATATTATATATATATATATTCTACAGCGACCTTTCTAAAAATTGAATTGGCCATAACTTTTGATTCCCGCTATCAAATTTCAATTTTTCAGATTCGTTAGAAAGATATTTTTAAATAGATTCTAATATTTTTGGTTTCACTAAAATCCGATTTATTTTGAATCCTGTACATTCAGTTAAAGTTCAAGTTTGACTTTTCAAACTACTGCGTTATTTCTAATTCCATTTATATTTAAATTAAATTTATTCGTTCTAACTTCGATTAAAATAAATTCTAGCCATTATTATTAATAATAAATTATATTATATCCTCAAAATTCATTAAAATTTTCTAAAATAAAATTTTTAAATTGGTTCAGAATTTGCGGGTTGTTACAGCTCATGATAAACCCAAAATCACATTCCATTAGTTATGGAATCTTCACAGAAAATAGATTACTATATATAGTCGATATAAACTTCCATATTCGACTAATGAGCACCCCGTAATTCCCGCCCAAGACCGCCCACTACAGCTAGAATAGCTTACAGCATGTAACACCCCGTAATTTTAATATTAAAGTTAACAAATTAAAGAATACTTAAATCTAAATGTGAGAATCAAGAGAAACGGGTTACGCCATTGTGTTCGTCTCGGAATTCTGGTTGAAATAGAGTCCGAGTTTGCGTAAATTTGAATTCGTATGAAGAAGTTATGGCTGTCGGAAGTTTCCAGAAAATTAAATAAATTCAAACATCTCGAAAACAAATTCAAATTTTGAACCAGAAGCCAGAAGAGGGCTAGGCGGGGAAATTCCCGCCCAAGACCCAGGTCGACCAGGGGGTCGACCCTAGTGTCGACCTCCCCCCTACAGGTCGACCTAGGGGTCGACCTGCCCCCCCCTCCCGGGGGAAGATTTGAAAGATGACGACTTTGTGACTGGGTACTGAGTCATTAGGGTTTCTGGATAGTTCTGATCTGGTCTGAATGGCTGTGGTTAATTATGGGTTGATCGGATGGCCTAAATTAATTCTAAACTCTATATAAACACATGTAGACTCAAACCCTAGAACCTAATTAAAATTAGAACCATGGTCGCCATGCTGTCACCTTGCAACCTAGAGTAGCCGCCACCATTTAGGAGAAAGAAAAGCTAATCAACTCAATTCAAACCTAGTTTATAACAACAACAACAGCAGCAACAACAAATTGTCTACTTCAGAGGCGAGCTAAATCAATTTCAAAACTCAGATTTCAGAACTCAAGACCTTCTTTGAGTTGTGAGTTCAATTTCTTTAATAAGATAATTAATTAGTTAATTGGGTTGAGATATAAATTGGGTTATATGGCTATGTTTGTGAATCATTGGAAAAATGTAATCTTTTGTGAATATATGCTAGTTGTTTATCATGATAGTTATGTTGTGGATCCCTTTTCATATGCCCAATCATTTATGTTCAACTTGATTCACGTTTGACAACATTTTATATGCAAGTTTGGGTGTAGATTATATGATAGTTTCTATGTGAATTGTACACTAGTTTACATGTGAATCAAATAAAGTGATTATATGCCAGTTTAAGTAGAAATTGGATTCACATATATGCAAGTTCACCCTTTAGATTTAGATCTATGACATACATTGTTTTATGCAAGTTTGTGATTATGGCCTATGCAAGTTTTAGGTGAAAAATTATATCACATATATGCAAGTTTACACCCCTATGTTTAGATCTATGACATGTATAGTTTTATGCAAGTTTGTGATTACGGCCTATGCAAGTTTTATGTGAAAAACTATATCATATACATGCAAGTTCACACCTTTTAGGTTTATGTTTAGATTCATTACTATACAAAGTTTATGCAAGTTATGTTGTAATTCTTATTTGCAAGTTAGATCTATTTTGGGTGTTATGCAAATTTGTGATGTTTCTTCCCTTTTATGTATTAAACTAATTTATAGTCTAATATATGTATATGTTATGATAAACGAATGAACAACTTGGGGACGATGGGGGTAATATTGAATATACACCTATTGAGAATTGGCATAAATGGCCTGAAAAAGGCATATAACAAATTTAAGATATTAATTGGCATAATTGGTATTTATGGACATAATTGAGACAATTATGGACATAAATGAATTTGGAATTTATTGACAAATTTGAATAGGGATAATAATCCAATTTGGGGTTAAATAAAGATATGTAATAATAAACCACCTAAGACACGAGGTTAGACTCTTTTGTGGTGTAAGACTGCCCAGACCCGCTTAGCAAATCCAGCTGCCACAAAAGCCAGTCTAATGTGAGAGGTCAAAGGCATGAATTAAATGCGTAACAGTTGTAAAGACATGAGGTTAGGCTCATTTGTGGTGCAAGACTTCCCGGACCCGCCCGGCAAATCCAGCTGCCACAAATGCCAGTCTAATGTGGGAGGTCTTTACACGGTTACGGTGTTAGTGAATTAAGAAACACTTAACCAGATAAACAAGTGGTGGGACATGGGGGGTTAAGTGGGTGCCTTGGGTGGCATGTGAAATTAAGTGGATGCCTTGGGTGGCACGTGAAATTAAGTGGGTGCCTTGGGTGGCATGTGAAATTAAGTGGGTGCCTTGGGTGGCATGTGAAATGCGATTAGGTGTCTCGATAATTAATTAATGCTAATTAAAGACAAATATGAATGACAAACATAAGTTTGGTTGAGTGAGTGATTCTCTGAGTAACGATCTGATGTTGATCTCGGTATTCGAGGTTGGTACTTAGGGAGTTATTATCTTAACCAATGTATCTGTGGACTAAGAAGTACCTAATCATAAACTAAGTAAAAGGGTTAAGACCTGCTTAACCAATAAAATGATAAGTGGGTAGGGTTAAGACAAACTTAACCAATAATTTGATAAGTGGGTAGGGTTAAGACAAACTTAACCAATAAAATGATAAGTGGGTAGGGTTAAGACAAACTTAACCAATAATTTGATAAGTGGGTAGGGTTAAGACAAACTTAACCAATAATTTGATAAGTGGGTAGGGTTAAGACAAACTTAACCCATAATATACATTGATCTGGTCGGGTTAAGACAAACTTAACCAATAATTTGATAAGTGGATAGGGTTAAAAAAGCTTAACCAATAACACATGTTGATCTGGACAGCTTTATCTCTTTCTTTGGAAGTTGCTTGGATCGCTGAAGTAAAAGTTCAGCCTTTCTCATTTATGGCTATTTTATGATGGGGTTATGTCTTTCATTTTATGTACTCTGATTTAGTCAAGATAGATATTATGTACTTGACTCTAGTCTTTGGTTTTTGATGATGTAATCAAACTTATCTGTTTACCGCTGCAATAAATGAAGTTTTAAAATTTTAAGTACTGTTTTATATCTGTCTTGTTGTTAAGTTTCTGTTCTATACACGCTTAAAACGCTCCATAGAAGTTAATACGTTCCCTTTGTGAGTGACATTAATCGACATGGGGTGTTACACATGGTATCAGAGCTGAAGGTTACCAGAACAGATATGAATTTTGAAAAATTGTTTTCCAAAAGCGTTTTATAAAGAAATACTTTCAAAAATACGTTTTAAGGAAAGTATTTTCAAGAGAAAAGTTTGTTTGTTTTAAAATCATAACCCCCAAGAGCCATATTTCTTTCCTTTGATTCTCCGTTTTGGATCTCTTCCTCTTTCCTTTTTGAACTTCTTCCTCCACGCATATAGACGCTTTTTCTAAGATATGTAATAACTTCCGTACGATGGGTGGAAAACCACTTCATAGGACTGGGACGTCTGTCAAAACTAGGAGGAAGTGGAGGACTTGTTGGTACCTTTAAGATAGACGACGGGAGGAAGGTTCAATTAGCTGCTTAGTTATTGAAGAACGAAGCCTCATATTGGTAGGAGGCCACGAACAGAGAATGTGCAGGAAAGACATGGAAACGACACACGATAAACTAGATCTAAAGAAAGGCGAAAAGGATAACAAGGGGCCAAGAGAAAAGGAAGGGCCACACTTGTGAAATACCTGACTACTTAAATAAAGACGTTAGAGAGAAGAAGAAAACTAGTTGTTATCATTACAGGACATCTTATTAGGATTGTCCAAAGACGCAAAAGGCAAAGGTAAGGACATGGTACAGGAACTTCTGGAGGGCAGCTTCAGGCTCTCATGGCACCGGGGCAGGCAAGGGAGCAGGTCCAGGCTCTTGCGGTCCCACCGCTGCAAGAACGAGGTAGAAACATTTCCGTTGAAAGTTTAGTTTTTCTGTTTGATCATCATGTTCGTACTTTGTTTGACTCTGGTGCTTCACACTCGTTTGTGTCTGCTTCGTTAGTTGAAACACTGCACCTAAATACTCATCTAGTTTCGGATCCCATAGTAGTCTCAAATCCTATTGGTGGTTCGGCTCATCTTTCTATGATTTGTCGGGATTTGAGAGTGTCTATCTTGGGCGTTGGGTTTGAGTGCAACGCCTTCGTTCTTGTCTTCATGGACTACGGCTTGATTCTAGGTATGGATTGGCTAACTAGGCACAATGTCATCCTAGATTGTGAAAGAAGGGTAGTTAGATTATTGATTCGTTGTGGAAAGACCCTTGATACTTCTTGTGACCCTAAAGGTCCGGTAACGCTTAGCTACCTAGAATCCCTTGACGCATCCAATGATGATTTGGAATATGTTCGTGTGGTCCATGAATATAGTGACGTCTTCGGCGAGGTTCGAGGTTTACCCTGAGGCGTGAGATAGACTTTCGAATATACTTAGTAGATAATGCAAAGCCAGTTGCATTACTAGTGCGCCACATGCCTCCGAGAGAGAGAAGAGAATTCGGTAAGCAAGTGAAAGAATTGCTTGAGAAGGGGTACATAAGAAGAAGTATTTCGGAGTGGGGTGCTCCAGTCGTTTTCGCTACAAAGGCTGATGGTTCACTTAGATTGTATGTGGGCTTTAGAGAGCTGAATAAGATCATAAAGAAGAACAGACCATAAGTCGTTAAAGTACTTATTCTCTCAAAAGGACCTAAACTTGAGGCAACAGAGATGGATGGATTTTGGGCATCCTACGATTTTGAGATCGCATATACCCCTGGCAAGGGTAACGTTGTAGCTGACGTCGTAAGTAGAAAGAAGTTAACTTTAAGTCCCTTGTTTGTAGAGCGATAGAGTTTGGAGTATATATCTTCCTTTGACTTCAGACCCTCTGTCGATTATGTACCCGAATTGTTGGTATCCTTAGAGGTGCAACCTACACTTTTGGGTCGAGTTGGAGAGGCATAGCGGAACGACCCACAGTTGGTTGAGATAGTAGGCAAGCTTATAGGAGCGGAGTCCTCGAGTCATCTGAATAGATATGCTATAGATGAGAGACGTTGGCTACGTAGAGATGGAAGACTTTGCGTACCACAAGACAAAAGTTTGAAGAAGGCAATTCTTGAAGACTCACATCGCTCTAAGATGACCATACATCCCGGTGGTGATAAGATGTATAGTGATATGTAGCGAGTTTTCTTTCGAGCTGGAATGAAGAAGGACGTGGCCGAGTTCGTTGCTAGATGCTTAGTGCGACAGCAAGTCAAGGCGGAGCAAAAGAAGCTCGGAAATTTGCTCCATCCCTTAGAGATTCCGCTTTGGAAGTGGGAAAGTGTTCCTGTGGATTCTGTAGATGGGTCACCAAGATCAAGAAAGGGTAATATGGGGATTTGGATAATTGTAGGCTGACTTACTAAAAGTAGAAGGACCGCCGCATGGTTAGCATCTGTTTACCTTCGAGAGATAGTCCGTTTGCACGGCATACCCTCTAGTATTGTAAGCAATAGAGATCCCATTTTCACAAGCGAATTTTGGAAAAGCTTACGAGAGGCGGTTGGAACGCAATTATGCTTAAGTACCGCTTATCATCCTCAGACGGACGGCGTACGACCGACAGAAGTCATATGCTGATAGGAGATGAACCGATCTTGAGTTCAATATTGGGGACATGGTTTTTGTTAAGATGTCACCGTTGAGAAACGTAGCTTTGGATCAGTAGGGAAGTTAGCACCAAGGTTCGTAGGACCCTTTCCAATTACAGAGAGTATTGGGAAGATGGCATACAGAGTAAAGTTACCAGAGAAGCTCAGCGGAGTTCATGATGTGTTTCACGTTTCACATTTGCGTAAGTGTTTACATGATACGACAGAAGTGGTAGAGCCGAGCACGCTCGAGGAAGTGGAAGTAGAGCGCAATGCCACGATTAGACGAGCTCCTACACGCATTCTCGGATCGGAGATCAAAAATCTTCGCAACAAAGAGGTCAAGTTGGTCAAAGTGCAATGGGGAGATGATCAAAGAGACGCGACTTGGGAGACGGAAGATAAGATGCATACGTTGTACCCTTTCCTTTTTGAGGGTATGTTTTAATTTCTCCTTTTTCTACCGCTTTGTTGACACTTGTCCTATCTTTTTGTATTATCTTTGCTATTACATCTTCGATCTTTAGTTAGGAATAACCCTATGGTTGAAACATGTGTTTGAGACATGTTATGTCTGACGGATGCAAATGGATGCAAGTGGTTGCTAGTGGTTGCTCGTGGATGCATATACACACACCTTAGGCACTAGATCGGCTCGATCACCTTCATGTTGCATATAAATGTGTGTGTATATTTAATTTAATGGATGTATAATGGTTGTGTCATCATATGGATGCTGCATTTTGATGAATGGTTGTGCACACATATAGAGATAATATGTATCGATAGGATTCTTTCGCATACATAATGAACGCATGGCACTATCATGATTTGCATTAAGGAGGTCAACTGAATCAGTAGACTGCCTGATTTTGCATTAGATAAGGAACATATACACACTTCTTGCATATGTTCATACAGCATTAGAAATTTTGTAAGGACAATGGATGCCTGCGTTTAATGGTTGAGTAGATGGATGATTGGATGTTAGGATACACATTCTCCTTAACTTGGAGATTTCAAGGGCGAAATCCTTTAAGGAGGGGAGAATGTAACACCCCATAATTTTTAATATTAAAGTTAACAAATTAAAGAATACTTAAATCTAAATGTGAGAATCAAGGGAAACGGGTTACGCCATTGTGTTCGTCTCGGAATTCTGGTTGAAATAGAGTCAGAGTTTGCGTAAATTGGACTTCGTATGAAGAAGTTATGGCTGTCGGAAGGTTCCAGAAAATTAAATAAATTCAAACAGCTCGAAAACAAATTCAAATTTTGAACCAGAAGCCAGAAGCGGGCTGGGCGGGAAAATTCCCTCCCAGGACCCAGGTCGACCCTAGTGTCGACCTCCCCTCTACAGGTCGACCTGGGGTCGACCTAGGGGTCGACCTGCCCCCTCCCCCGGGCAGATTTGAAAGATGATGACTTTATGACTGGTTGCTGAGTCATTAGGGTTTCTGGATAGTTCTGATCTGGTCTGAATGGCTGTGGTTAATTCTGGGTTGATCGGATGGCCTAAATTAATTCTAAACTCTATATAAACACATGTAGACTCATTAGAACCATGGCTGCCATGCTGTCATCTTGCAACCTAGAGTAGACGCCACCATTTAGGAGAAAGAAAAGCTAATCAACTCAATTCAAATCAAGTTTATAACAACAACAACAACAACAATGAATTGTCTACTTCAGAGGCGAGCTAAATCAATTTCAGAACTCAAGACCTTCTTTGAGTTCTGAGTTCAATTTCTTTAATAAGATAATTAATAAGTAAATTGGGTTGAGATATAAATTGTGTTATATGGCTATGTTTGTGAATCATTGGAAAAATGTAATCTTTTGTGAATATATGCTAGTTGTTTATCATGATAGTTATGTTGTGGATCCCTTTTCATATGCCCAATCATCTATGTTCAACTTGATTCACGTTTGACATCATTTTATATGCAAGTTTGGGTGTAGATTATATGATAGTTTCTATGTGAATTGTACACTAGTTCACATGTGAATCAAACAAATTGATTATATGCCAGTTTAGGTAGAAATTGGATTCACATATATGCAAGTTCACCCTTTAGATGTAGATCTATGACATACATTGCTTTATGCAAGTTTGTGATTATGGCCTATGCAAGTTTTAGGTGAAAAATTATATCACATATATGCAAGTTTACACCCCTATGTTTAGATCTATGACATGTATAGTTTTATGCAAGTTTGTGATTATGGCCTACGCAAGTTTTATGTGAAAAACTATATCATATACATGCAAGTTCACACCTTTTAGGTTTATGTTTAGATTCATGACTATACAAAGTTTATGCAAGTTATGTTGTAATTCTTATTTGCAAGTTAGATCTATTTTGGGTGTTATGCAAATTTGTGATGTTCATTCCCTTTTATGTATTAGACTAATTTATAGTCTAATATATGTATATGTTATGATAAACGAATGAACAACGTGGGGACGATGGGGGTAATATTGAATATACACCCATTGAGAATTGGCATAAATGGCCTGAAAAAGGCATATAACAAATTTAAGATATTAATTGGCATAATTGGTATTTATGGACATAATTGAGACAATTATGGACATAAATGAATTTGGAATTTTTTGACAAATTTGAATAGGGATAATAATCCAATTTGGGGTTAAATAAAGATATGTAATAATAAACCGCCTAAGACACAAGGTTAGACTCGTTTGTGGTGTAAGACTGCCCGGACCCGCCCGGCAAATCCGGCTGCCACAAATGCCAGTCTAATGTGAGAGGTCAAAGGCATGAATTATATGCATAACAGTTGTAAAGACACGAGGTTAGGCTCGTTTGTGATGTAAGACTGCCCGTACCCGCCCGGCAAATCCAGCAGCCACAAATGCAAGTTTAATGTGGGAGGTCTTTACAAGGTTACGGTGTTAACGAATTAAGAAACACTTAACCAGATAAACATGTGGTGGGACATGGGGGGTTAAGTGGGTGCCTTGGGTGGCATGTGAAATTAAGTGGGTGCCTTGGGTGGCATGTGAAATGCGATTAGGTGTCTCAATAATTAATTAATGCTAATTAAAGACAAATATGAATGACAAACATAAGTTTGGTTGAGTGAGTGATTCTTTGAGTAACGATCAGATGTTGATCTCGGTCTTTGGGGTTGGTACTTAGGGAGTTATTATCTTAACCAATGTATCTGTGGACTAAGAAGTACCTAATCATAAACTAAGTAAAAGGGTTAAGACCTGCTTAACCAATAAAATGATAAGTGGGTAGGGTTAAGACAAACTTAACCAATAATTTGATAAGTGGGTAGGGTTAAGACAAACTTAACCAATAAAATGATAAGTGGGTAGGGTTAAGACAAACTTAACCAATAATTTGATAAGTAGGTAGGGTTAAGACAAACTTAACCAATAATTTGATAAGTGGGTAGGGTTAAGACAAACTTAACCAATAATATACATTAACCTGGTAGGGTTAAGACAAACTTAACCAATAATTTGATAAGTGGATAGGGTTAAGACAAGCTTAACCAATAACACATGTTGATTTGTTGAGTAAGTAACGTGGGTGACATGTGGGATATAATTATAAACACTTAACCAAGTTGAAACATGTAAGAAGACATGAATAAGAGGGGTTAAGTGGGAAATTCTAGTGGGGACCAAGCATAGGGGGAAAGCTTGTGTGGGGACCCTTTTCAAACCAGTAACCCATTTAGTATCTTTGTGAGCTCGACCCAAGTCGAGGATGGGACACGCGTACTGGATTTGATTGTAAGATGTAAAAACGGGTTAGCGGTGGCAACGCAAGTCCAACGGGGTCATATGCGTGTGTGGGTCCGGGCTGGTAGGTAAGACGTTGTTGCATCGTGTAGATATAAGCCGTGCAACTTGGTGGTATCAAATTGCCGCTTTGGGGAGTGATACACCCCACTGTGGGGCCAACACGGGTATCTACGAGTTAGGGAGCCGATCGAATGGGGAAGGTAGTGGGTACGACTAGTGGAGATAGGAGCAGACGACACCTACAAAGACAGCTAGGAGTATAACTACCACATTATGAATAAATATTGTAATTAGAATGGGGAGGGTAGTGGGTACACCTAGTGGAGATAGGAGCAGACGGCACCTATGAAGACAGCTAGGAGTATAACTACCATATTATGAATAAATACTGTAGTTAGAATGGGGAGGGTAGTGGGTACACCTAGTGGAGATAGGGGCAGACGACACCTATGAAAGCAGCTAGGGGTACACGAACTGCCATTATCATTATTTTGTTCAGTGGGCGGGATCAACCTTTAGGGTGACTATTGGTGGTGCAGTATAGTAATTATCCTATAGTGATTAGGGCCGCCTTTAACGTTATCTTTGTTCATCTTATTTCCTTTGTTTGCTCTGTCATACCCATTTGTTCACAGTCATTTCCTTATTTTCCAGCTTATGCCTTATCCTAGCTACTTAATGATTATATTGTTAAAGTTATTGCACTCGCCAGACTTTATGTCTGACCCCCTTGTTTCCACCTCTTTTCTTCCTCCCCCCCCCCAAGGTGCTCAGGGTAGGACTAGTACTAGTGGAGGTTGATTTGGACAACTTTATCTCTTTCTTTGGAAGTTCCTTGGATCGTTGAAGTAAAAGTTCAGGCTTTCTCATTTATGGCTATTTTATGATGGGGTTATGTCTTTCATTTTATGTACTATGATTTAGTCAAGATATATATTATGTACTTGACTCTAATCTTTGGTTTTTGATGATGTAATCAAACTTATCTTTTTACCGCTACAATAAATGAAGTTTTAAATTTTTAAGTACTGTTTTATATCTGTCTTGTTGTTAAGTTTCTGTTCTATACACACTTAAAACGCTCCATAGAAGTTAATGCATTCCCTTTGTGAGTGACATTAATGGACATGGGGTGTTACACAGCACAAGAGCTAGACAAAAATATCTGAACTACAAATTTCCTAGTATAAAGCACACCACTTTGGGAGACAGCATAGACATCTTATAAGAAACATTAAGTACAAGCATATCTAAAAAACTAAGTATAGCGGGTATAATAACATAGAGTCACACAAAGACAAGTAGCAGTGAAAAAAAAGGTACACTGCCATCTAAGCATAGCCTTCTATACTGTGGAAATAGTTCCTTCAAGGACATGTACATGAGCACCAAACCCTGAAGTGACATGACAAAACATTATTGATCTTGCAAAACTAACCCAAGGAAGTCAAGCAAAGTGATTCCAAGAATCATTACATCTCTTCGTGTAAAGTAAAATCAGAGAACAACAAATATATTACGATATAGTAATGTAGAAAACAAAGATTTGAGTTGCAGGCAAGGTTCTACCCCCATCATGCATTGTCTAACTCTGTTGCTGATGCAATCACCAAGTCGGAACATGGAGATAAAAACAAGACAGAAAGATGGACCTTCTGAAAACTGCATATACCACCAACCTGTTGTGCTTACCAGAAGCTCTAACCTCTATGAGCAAGATGACATGCAAACCATATCACAACCACAAGGCAAGCATGGTGTCATTGAACATTTCATGGACACAAAAAAACTCACAAACCAAAAGCCAGCCAAAAGATAACCAAATCCACTGACCGAAGACACAAAGCAATACAAAGGCAGAGTATCAACAAAACTGTCGAACCATAGCAAATCCTAACAGCCACCAATAGTAAGATAATAACCACGCAATGAAATTCATTCAATTTCTAAGCCAAAACAAACATTGCAAACTTAAGAATGCACTTTGTTATCACTTACAGAGATAGCCTCCAGCACCTACGAGTCAGGCACAACAACGGGCCCAGGAGCATCAAATGCATGTTACTCAGATCTGAGGCACAAGGATCAGGAGACGACATTCAAGGGCAAGCCAGAAACCAAATGAGCATGAATACCAACTGAAACTCGAGATGGAAGATTTGCCAAAATCAAACAGTGGAGACACCGGCCCACTGACTAGCTGATCCAGCTATTCTGATAACGGAGCTCAAAAGCATCAGAGGATGAAGCAAAACTGCAAAGACTTTCAGATTTGAGTGAATAAAGTTTTGTATATAACATAATTGTATACACAATTATATGATTTTTGTTTGATGATAACAAACAAGTATATATTATTTTAAATATGTTTGTTATTGTACTGTTACATCACATCACAAACAGAAATATAATATTTATATTTAAATGAAATACTACTGTACGAGAATTCAAATATTCAACACAGTATTTTATTTAAATGTTATATTTTATTTCAACATTCCAAACAGTACAAACTTATAACTCCAACTATTTGTACGATTTTACTGATACATTACAAATCATATCAGATTTCAATACAGTTTTCCTCACTACATCACTCACACTCAGTTATATATACATTTTCATACATACATTTATTTTACACACACTGACACTCAATCTTCTGTCTTCACTGCACAGTCAATCCAGTCATCTCACCTGTTATATACAAACACACACAGTACACTGCAATAGAAATGGAGCTGAATACATGCAAATTTGAATTTATTTTTAAATTTTATTTGCCTCAGTTTTCTGGTGTGTTTCTCATCATTTTTCATGACTCGATCCAATTTATCAATTTATCCGACTGTGTCTAGACAGCTTGTGATATTCACAGTGCTACACTGTAAATACCACAAGGCAGACAACATATATATATATTAATGAAGGGACAGGAAAACTTGTTTGGATGGCTGCATATACACATATGTATATGTATACACGTGTGCACTACCTCGCCAATCCAGTGTGCAACTGAAGAGTAGCCATGTGGACCATCTCGACTCAGTGAACACTCAAATGGATAGTGCAACATAAATGGCTACACAGCATGGAGGTAAACACAACCATGTTAAGCACAACAGGCATGGTACAAGCTCATTGTTCAAGAAATACATATACAAGTAAATGTGGTCGAGTACAAGTCAACATGGCATAGCATAAGGCCATGGGTCCAATGTGATGATGCTCAACAATAATGGTGAAACTGTATGGTGCAGTTCAACTACAACATGGCATACAATGCTCAAAAATTAAAGTGAAACAGGAGCAGCATCGATCAAGCCAAGATCAATGCAACATGAAGTCAAACTAGCAAGAAATTGGGTCGAGCCAGATTGGCACAATGGAGTAGTATGGTGTAGTAGTGCAATATGCAAACAGCAAATACAGAGATCAGTCAAAACATGTATACATGGTTCATGCAACATCAGTCAAAGGGTGGAGTACCATAAACATGAGCACGGCATGGGTAAAGAAATTGCAACACAAAATGGTCAAGTGGTTCATTTCAGCATGGTCGAGCAAAGTAACTCAAGTGAATAAGTACACATTGCAACTTGGGTATGGCCTGAAGTAGACAACATCATGCAATACAAGTGGAATTGTGCACATATACTACAACTCAGCATTTCAGTGATCAAGCATGATAACAGTCCAGCATAGAATTTAAATGAGCTAGCAGGAGTTCTAAATTGAGCGGAATTGATACATGAAGCAAAAGGAAACTTAACTACATGTAAGTATGGGAACATTTCAACATGGACCAGAGTTTTCATGTTTGGTTCACAACATGCACACAAATCAGTAAATTCAAAGTCAAAGATATACAGGAGAGGATCATGACAAGACAGTGCAGCTAACATGTATATGCAACATTGTATACATGTGGATAGAACACTTTTTCAAAGTGCACAAGCTCACAAAATCAACTCAAGATCAGGTAATCAACATGGCAGATCAACTCAGCTACAAGGTACAGTAGCACAATGCATGATACAGTGCAGTGGTGGATATGAAAGTATGCAAGAGGATGGTGCAGTATTAATGATCACAAAAATTTCTACAGAAATAAATCATAGTACAAATTTGGTATGAGGTTTTTATTTTTCAGAAATTGGTAAGAGACTCATTCAAATATTTCCATAAATCAACAAAGCTTTCAATCAGCATTCAGGTGTTAAAATGCCATAGAAAATCTTGCAAGGAGAATATTTACTTTCCAGTTTTGAAACAAATCAATACGTTTTTTTGGCAACATTTAAAAAAGGGATAGCAAATAAAATTTCCAGATTTGCAAAATTTCTTAAGGGACATAAAATCGAATTATAAGGAGTCAATTAATTTTTTCCAGAAGACCAAATTCAAGTCCAGGTTCATCGATTTAATTCACAACAAACAAAGGGAACTTTATGAAATCATTCAAGGCTGTTTTATTTTAAACAAGGCAACCAAGAATTAATGTTCCAAAAATTAAGCAATTTGAATAAGGCAATTTATCAATCAAAGAATTCACGCAAGGGACAAGAACTCGTCTACGTCCATCTAACATATTCAAAGCAATCATTCAGCCAAGAATTCAAAAGGGGAAACTACAAATTATCAAGCAAGCCAACAATAACTCGAGAGCAAAATCAGGTTCGAGCCATATATGAAATCAGAGCAGTTCAAGGGTTTTAAAATCCTATAAACATCACCTACTTCATCACAGGCAAATATCATCTAGATCGAAAACCGAACCAATAATTTTCAAAGAGGAGAAATCAAATCGATTCAGAATTTACTCACCAAGGTTTTCGCTTGCAAGAAGATAGCCCAATCGTTGATAGTGATTCGGAGCTACAGAGAATCAAGATCATACAACAATCATTCGAAGTTGATTTGGGAATTCCTCAAAAAAAAAACCTAGCTTTTTATCGCCGCCGCCATTATATCACAATAGAAAAGAGATCGGGACAACTAAAATGAGGGGTGCACCACAGGCCGGCCAAGCTTTTGATAAGGGATTAGAGTCTTTCAAAAAAGAGATAACCCTTATATTTTAACTCCTAGGTTTTTTATAATTTGGTTTTATTTTTATATTTTTTAATTTGTGTTGTAAAACGATTCAAATAGTTTACTAGAGTCTGTAAAATCTAGGGTTACTGGTTACGGGGTTGTAATCAGGGAAAATCTGATCTAGGGGTTTAGATCAGTCTAGGGTTTCGAGCGTAGGGTTAGAATAGGATCAGGGTTTGTGAGTGTACATGGTCTTGTATGTGGGATTTGTTCTATCACCTTGTAGAAACCTTAGGAATGCAGCAGTAGGTAGGGTTTTGCTC
The DNA here is from genome assembly GCA_030737875.1 of Allium sativum. Classification (NCBI taxonomy): domain Eukaryota; kingdom Viridiplantae; phylum Streptophyta; class Magnoliopsida; order Asparagales; family Amaryllidaceae; genus Allium; species Allium sativum. The sequence goes on from CM060916.1 coordinate 627,620,891, forward strand.
AAGCTGGGTATCACTTGTGTCATTTACTTTTTGCATTTTTATTTTTGCTATATTTTGTGATCTGTGAATATTTTAATATCTCACGAAAATTTAATAAACCCTATTCACCTCCCCTTCCCCCTCTAAGGTTAATCTAGATCCAAAAGTGGTATCAGAGCCTAGTAATTTCATTAACCGTAGATTCATGGATCCTTGTTTTCAGAGTCAGTCCAGTGATATTCCAATTATTTTCAGTGGAACAGATTTTTTTTAATTTGGAAATAGATCCTTGTTTTCAGAGTCAGTCCAGTGATATTCCAATTATTTTCAGTGGAACATATTTTTTTTAATTTGGAAATCAAAAGTCGAATTATATTTAAAATTTGTTAATTTTGAATATTGGAATATCATTGAAAATATGGGAGATATGCTAGATAAGAAAAATAAAGTTGCCAATGCTCATGTTATGCATATTCTATATTCTTATCTCAGTAATAATCAGCTAGATTTTATCTCTCATTGTTTAACTACGCAGGATATCTGGAGAACTCTCGACGCGCGGTATGGAAATTCTGATAGCTGCTCAAAACCCTCAGTTGCCAACTCAGATTCAGATTTTTGCTTAACTGGAGCTATTAATGATGATCCAGATGATGGAAATTTTTCATATGAAGAATTGGTTTCTTGTTGTAATGACTTAACTAAAACTGTTAATCGTCTCCAACGGAAAAATAAAATTCTGAAATCTGAGTTGCGATGCAAAAATAATATGTTGAAATTAAAATTTGAAACTCTGATTGCAAGAATTGTTTCAATTTGAAAAATGATTTAACTAATCTCAATATGAATCTTCAGAAATTGGAAAAAGAAATTATCATTTTGAAACAAAATGAAGATGAGTTAATTTATAAAAACGATTCTTTGCAAAAAGAGTTGGATAATATTAATTCCAAACATAAAAATTTTGAAAAGAAAGTTTGCTGAAAAGTGAGTCAATTTTGAAAGATTATGAAAAATCCGAATTTGAAAAGCAAACTAAGTTTGAATCTGAGATTGCTGAGTCCCAAGCCAAAATAAAATTACTTGAAACTGAAAATTTGGTTTTGAAACAACAAGATGTTGAAAGAAAGATCACTAACAATCACTGTTCAGATTTAATGAAAGAAAACAGTGAGCTTAAATCCAAAATTCAACGATTAGAATCAACTTTGGATAAATTTTCTAATGGGGAAAAATCGTTGAATATGTTTTTGCAAAATCAAATTCCTATTGGAAATAGATGCGGTCTAGGTTTCGGGAAAAACATTGTTTTTGAAAAATAGAGTTCTTATGATTTTAAAAATCCTTTAAATTGCTTTAAGATGGGTTATTCTGAAAATTTGAACTTTGAGAATTCCAAAAGGTTTTTGAATCACAAACGAGACAAGAATTTGTGTGATAACAATCTATTTAATCCTTTGTGCACCCGAAAAAGAAGTAAAGTGAATTCATCTAAATTCAAACAAGTTTGAGTTCCTAAAGGCACAAAGATAGATTTGAATGGGTTATTACGCAAACAGATTTAGGTACCAAAATATGTTAACATAACTGTGAGTGGTTTTACTAATTTTGTTAGACCACTCAATCCCCTAAACTGTTAGGTACCAGAGGAGGCTGAGGAACTGCTATGCAAAAACAAATGTTAAGAAAAGTTGTCTATACTTCTATATCATTCACAGTACCTTTAGCCAAGATTTTCTGAGTTGGAGATTCCGGTTTACGTGAATTTCAGGTATAATCTCTAAACTCATCTTTGTAAATATTTTGTTTCCTTTGTTTATTCCTTCTTCTACACCGTCTATATTTTATTTGTCACTATCATATTTCTGCTTTTTCTTGGGCTCTCTCAACTTCCAATTGTAGAATTCATATTCTTTGGAAATTCACTTCATTTGTATAAAGCTCTGATGTTTTAATCATTTCCAGATCTTGAATTTAATGTTGTAAATATCTGCAGTTGTTCTGATGTTTATTTTGTGTTTTCTGAATTAATAACTGTAACACCCCGTAATTTTATAATATTAAAATTCACAAATAAAATATACTTAATTTTTAGAAAAGAATTAAGTGAAATGGGTTGCGCAGAGAAATATATATATATATTGATATATATATATATATATAAAAATTAAATAAATAAATATGCGAAAAAGTTCAAAACAGCGAATTGGGAGGGGGAATAACCGAACCGGCCCATTTTTGAGGTCGACCCGAGCCCTGCTGGTCGACTAGGGGTTAATCCAGGGTGTTTGGTTGTCAACCCGTGGGCCGATTCGCTCAAATGCAGATTTTGCATTTGATTGGTTCTCATGGTTCAGGGTTAATCTAATGGTCCTAAATAACTTCCTACACCTATAAATACATACTAATGCTAACCCTAAACCTAATTAAAATAGAATAGTTACCGTCGCCATGGAAATCAATGGAGTCGCCGCCAACTAAGAAAGAAGAAAAGCAAATTCAATTCTAATTCTCTCAACCCTAAAGCAAAGCAAAACTCTCTCTTTTCTTCTCTAAATTGTGAGTATGATGATCTTAACAAGATTATTATCATTTTAATTAGGTTGAGTTATGAATGGATTATGAGTAGATGATGTGAATTATCATATATGTTGTTGTAAACCCCTTTTGATATCATGTATATTGTAAATCCAATGTTATGTGATGATGACATCTTATATGTTGTAAATCATGCTATGATGATGTTATGAATGTTGAAAGTTTCTATGCTAAGTTGTGATGAATCATACGTGTTAAAAAGGCCATGATGTTACCATCTATGCTAGTTAGTTCATATTAATTAAATCATCATGTTTGGGTTATGTTGATCTATATGACAAGTCACATATGCAAGTTAGATTGATTAGAAAAGTTATGAACATATACCAAGACATCCATTATGACATCTAGAATTATGCTATGACATATGTGATATCCTATGCTAGTTCACACCATCATTATGTTGCCTAAAAAACCCCATATGCAAGTTTATGTATAGACTTGGGCTATGATCATATCATATAAATTGAGACATTTAACAAGTTGACACCTTTTGATCCTTAACATGTGTAGTTATGCAAGTTTCACCCCTATTATGATTAGATTTATTTTAATTGTCTATATGTTGTGATAATTTATCTTTGTGCTAGGTGTTAGACTATACAAGTCTAGCCTATATTATGCGTTGAATAAGCGAACGTATAAACGTGGGGTAGGGGTAATATTAAGGATTTAATATTAAAAAGTTGGGGTGCAATTGATATGATTTTGCATGCAATAAGTGGATGGCCATAATTGAGTCAATTATGGACATCATTAAAAGTTGACTTAATTAATAATTTGAATAGGGAATTATTAAAGCTGGGGTAAAAGATTTTAAGTGTTAATCAATGCTTAGGACACGAGGTTGGACTCGTTTGTGACGTAAACCTGCCCGGACCCGCCCGGCAAATCCAGTGGTCACAAATGTCAGCCCAATGTGAGAGGTCCTAGGCCTAAACTAAAGCATAGCGGTTGTAAAGACACGAGTTTAGACTCTTTTATGGTGTAAGGCTGCCCGGACCCGCCCGGCAAATCCAGCTGCCATAAATGCCAGTCTAATGTGAGAGTTCTTTATGAGGTTATGGCCTGAATGAATTAAGAAATACTTAACCAGATAAACATGTAAGGTGGGACATGGGGGTTAAGTAGGTGCCTTGGGTGGCATGAGGAATCTAGGGGGTGCCCTTAGTGGCATGTGAAATACGATTAGTAAGACTTAACCAAACACACATGTAAATGAACATAACTAAGAGGGTTAAGTGGGATATACTAGTGACAAGCTTAGGTGGGTAGCTTGTGGGGGCCCATTTCGACCAGTATCCCAAACGTATCTTTGTGGGCTCAACCCAAGTCGAGGACGGGACACGCATGCTGGGTTCGACTGTAAGAGGCCAAAACGGGGAGCGGTGGCAATGCAAGTCCAACGGGTTTCATATGCGTGTGTGGATCCGGGCTGGTAGGTAAGACGTTGTTGCATCGTGTAGGTATAAGCCGTGCATTCTCAAGTTGTATCGGGTTGCCACTTTAGGGGAGTGATACACCCCACTGTGGGGCCAGCACGGGTATCTACGAGTAGGGAGCCGATCGAAAGTGGGTAGTGGGGTACACCTAGTGGAGATAGGGGCAGACGGCACCTATGTAGACAGCTAGGGGTACGTAAGGCTATTTATAAAGTTTCTGTGTGAAGCAAGTGGGATCAAACAATAGGGTGACTGGTGTGGTGCAGTGTAGTAATCATTCGTTAGTAATTAGGTGTGCCTTTACCGTTATCTTTAACGTTATCTTAAACGCTATCTTTATCTTCCTAAGAGTTCATAGACATTTACTTGTCTTCCAGCTTATGCCTTAGTCTAGTTATTTTGATAATAGTACTATTAGAATTATCATACTCGCCAGACTTTATGTCTGACCCCCTCCATTTCTATCCTTTTTCCCCCTCCAGGTCCTCAGGTTGGGCCCAGCTGTAGTGGAGTTTGATTGGATTGCTTCATCTCTCTTGGAAAGCTTGGACCGTTGAAGTAAAGTCCAGCTTGTTATCTTTTTAATGGCTATTTATGTAATGGGATTATGTATTTTGTTTTATGAAGATGGATATTGTACTTGGTTTTATGATGAAACAAACATGTTTAATTTCCGCTGCAATAAAATGAAGTTTTAGATTTCCAAGTACTATTTATTATCTATCTTGTTGTAATTTTTCTGTTCTATATTCACTTATAACCTCCATGGAAGTTAATGCATTCCCTTTGTGAGTGACATTAATGGACGTGGGGTGATACACGTGGTATCAGAGCTTAAGGTTACCAGAACAGATAAAAATACTTTAGAAAAATTGTTATTTTTCGAAGAAGTATTTTCAAAAACATGTTTTAATGAGAAATTTAAAGAGAAAAGTTTTTAAGAAAAACATAATCCCCAATAGCCACATATCTTTATCTTTCGAATTCTCCATTTTGAATCTTTCCTTTTTCGTTTCAGCATGGTTGAAGATCTTAATCTACCCGACGGTGTAACGATACCAGGATGGTATAGGAGGTTATTAAAGGCTAGGGCCGCTGCAGGTCCAGCCAATGTTCCTCCACCACCAGTTGCACCCGTTCCTCCTCCTCCTCCTCGCGTAGATACTTTTGCAAAGACGTGCAAGGAATTCAAGGCTATGGGTGGAAAACCATTTCAAGGGTCAGAAACGTTTGTGGAAGTTAGAGATTGGCTTAAGGAGGTGGAAGAATTGCTAGAAATCTTTGAAGTAGAAGAAGGGAGGAGAGTTCGATTAGCAGCTTGGTTGATGAAGGGAGAGGCCTCGTTTTGGTGAGAGGTCACTAATGGGGAGCATCCTGTTGACTCTTGGGCGGATTTCCAACGTAGATTCGAGGCAAAGTTTCTCTCAAGGGAGGAAGAAAATCTATATATGGAAAGGTTCTTGACATTGAAGCAAGGAAGCTCATCAGTGAAAGAATATGTCAACAAATTTAATCAGTTAGCAAGGTTTGGCTTGGGCTTAGTGAACACGCCATAGAAGAAGGCTCTGAGGTTCGTTAATGGATTGAATGAACCGTTGCAAGGGTTGGCTATGACCCACATCCCTATGGGGGCCACCTTTGAGAAGTTAGTAGAAATGGCGCTCATGCATGAGGAGAAAAGCGCTAAAGCTGATAAGGCACCCGAGAAGAAGGGGGATCAGAAGAAACCACAACAGCAAAACAAGAAGTGTGGAAAAGACAATAATGGCAAGGGAAAGAAGAAGTGCTTTAACTGTGGAACCCCAGGCCATCTCAGCAAGGATTGTCGAAAGAAAAAGAAGACAGGTTGTTTTCATTGTGGCGATGCGGGACATTTAGTGAAGGACTGCCCAAAGAAGGGGCAGAGGGCAGGAGCTACCTCGGGAGGACAGGTGCAGGCTCTTATGGCACCAGGGCAGGCTAGGGGACAAGTTCAGGCTCTCGCGGTCCCACCGCTGCAAGAACGAGGTAGAACCATTTCTGTTGAAAGCTTAGTTTTTCTGTTTGATCATCCTATCCGTACCTTATTCGATTCGGGCGCATCACATTCGTTTATCTCTACATCATTAGTTGAATCACTGCACTTAAACACCAGTTTAGTAGAGGATCCCTTAGTTGTTTCGAATCCAATAGGGGGCTCGGCTTATTTGTCCATGATGTGTTTGGATTTGAAAATTTCCATACTTAGCGTTGAATTTAGATGTGATGCTTATGTGTTGGGCTTCACGGGCTATGGGCTAATTTTAGGAATGGATTGGTTATCCAGAAATGGGACCGTTCTTGATTGTGAAAGGAGAGTAGTTAGGCTCGTGACTCGCCTTGGCAACACTCTCGAAATCTTTTGTAATCCCATAAATTCGGTTATGCTAAGTTATCTAGAATCGCTTGACGCGTCTAAGGAAAATCTACGATCGGTTAGAGTGGTCCGAGAATATTCGGATGTGTTTGAGGAGGTGAAGGGCTTGCCTCCGAAGCAGGAGATAGATTTTCGAATATATCTTGTGGATAATGCGAAACCAGTATCTTTGCCAGTACGCCACATGGCTCCACGTGAAAGGAGGGAACTCGGTAAGCAAGTGAAGGAGTTGCTTGAGAAGGGGTTCATAAGACGAAGTATATCAGAGTGGGGTGCTCCAGTAGTTTTTGCCACGAAGGCGGATGGGTCCCTTAGACTTTGTGTGGACAATAGAGAACTTAATAAGCTTACTAAGAAGAACAGACACCCACTGCCGAGGATTGACGATCTCTTCGATCAGTTAGTTGGCGCCTCAGTGTTTTCGCAGTTGGACTTAGCCACTGGTTTCCATCAGTTGAGAGTGGCTGAGGATAGCATTGACAAGACTGCCTTTAGGACTCCGAACGGTTTCTATGAATGGCTAGTGATGCCCTTCGGTTTGACAAACGCCCCCGCATACTTTGTTGATTTGATGAGTAGGGTGTTTAGGGAGTACCTTAACAAATTTGTGGTAGTCTTTGTAGATGGCATCTTGATCTTTTCTAAGGATGAAGAAGAGCATGCCCTACATCTTAGGGAAGTGTTGGAGACTCTTCGAGCGCATAAGCTTAAAGCTAAATTTTCTAAGTGTCACTTTTGGAGGAAGGAAGTATGGTTCTTAGGACACGTGGTTTCCAAAGAAGGGATAGCTATGGATCCCGCGAAGGTGGTGGCCATCCAAGATTGGAAGGTCCCTAAAAATGCTACCGAAGTGAGAAGTTTCTTGGGGTTGGCTGGCTACTATAGGAAGTTTATTAAATACTTCGCAAAGATATCAGCTCCATTGATACGCTTGACGAAGAAGAACCTAGTTTTCACATGGAACGTAGATTATGATGTTGCGTTCCAACGTTTGAAAAGAGCTTTGACTTCAGACCCAGTCTTAGTATTGCCAGATGGGAGTAAGCCGTTTACCGTTTATACTGACGCTTGTGGGACAGGACTAGGCGCAGTCCTAATGCAAGAGGGCAGGGTAATAGCCTATGGTGGAAGGCAGTTGAGAGCGCATGAGAAAAATTACCCTACACATGACCTAGAGTTGGCCGCTATTGTTTTCGCCCTTAAGTCTTGGCGTCATTATCTTCTTGGCGAGAAATTCGAACTATTCACTGACCACAAATCGTTAAAATACTTGTTCTCTCAAAAGGACTTGAACTTAAGGCAGCAAAGGTGGATGGAGTTCTTAGCATCCTATGACTTCGAGATAGTCTATACCCCTGGCAAGGGTAACGTGGTGGCAGATGCCTTAAGTAGAAAAAGATTATCCTTAAGTCCTTTGTTTGTTGAGCGGCGAAGTTTAGAATTCATTTCGACCATTGACTTCGTACCTGGTTTGCTAGCATCCTTAGAGGTCAGACCTACGCTTTTGGGACGGATTGGCGAGGCACAGCGAGACGACCCGCAGTTGGTTGAGTTAGTAGAAAAACTCAAAGGAGGGGAGTCATCAAGCCATCTCCGTAGGTATACCCTAGACGATAAGGGTTGGTTACGTAGGGACAGTAGACTTTGTGTACCAAAAGACGATGACCTAAGGAAGACTAATCTTGACGAAGCACATCATTCGAAGATGACCATTCATCCCGGCGGGAACAAGATGTACAAAGACATGAAGAGAGTTTACTTTTGGGCCGGCATGAAGAAAGACGTGGTCGAGTATGTCGCTAGATGCTTGGTGTGCCAACAAGTAAAAGCGGAGCAAAAGAAACCCGGTGGGTTGCTTCAACCATTGGAGGTTCCACTATGGAAGTGGGAAAGTGTCTCGATGGATTTTGTGGATGGGTTACCGCGATCAAGGAAGGGTAATACGGGAATTTGGGTTATAGTAGATAGACTTGCTAAAAGCGCCCATTTCATTCCCGTAAAGAGTAAGAGGACTGCTCCATGGTTAGCCTCCGTATACGTTCGAGAAATAGTTCGTTTGCACGGTGTTCCTTCTAGCATAGTGAGCGACCGCGATCCTATTTTCACTAGCGAATTTTGGAGAAGCTTACAAGAGGCGGTAGGGACTCAGTTATGTTTGAGCACCACATATCATCCTCAGACGGACGGCCAGACTGAGAGGGTGAATCGCATTCTAGAGGATCTGTTGAGGCTATGTATCCTAGACTTTGGAGGTACATGGGAAGAGCATCTTCCATTAGTTGAGTTCGCATATAATAACGACTTTCAGTCCAGCATTGGTATGGCACCATTCGAAGCTCTTTATGGACGACCTTGTCGTTCACCTACATGTTGGTGGGAATCGACGGATAAGATCTTACTTGGGCCCGATATGATTAGGGAGACTTCGGAGAAGATCGACTTGATTCGAAGGAGGGTGAAAGCAGCACAGGATAGGCAAAAATCTTATGCGGATAAGAGGAGGACAGATCTCGAGTTTGAAGTTGGGGACATGGTCTTTGTCAAAGTGTCTCCATTACGGAACGTTGTTCGCTTTGGGTCCGTTGGGAAATTAGCACCAAGGTTTGTAGGGCCGTTTCCTATTAAGGAGAAAATTGGACAGATGGTGTATAGAGTGGAGTTGCCCGAGAGACTTAGTGGTGTACACGACGTATTCCATGTGTCACATTTGAGGAAGTGCTTGCACGAGACCGCGGAAGTGGTAGAGCCGAGCTTGCTTAGAGAGGTGGAGATAGAGCGTGATGTGACAATTCGACGAGCTCCTACGCGCATTCTTGGGTCGGAGATCAAGAGGTTGAGGAATCGAGAGGTCAGACTAGTCAAAGTGCAATGGGGAGATGATGAGAGCAACGCTACTTGGGAGACAGAAGAGAAGATGCATTCACGATACCCTTTTCTTTTTGAGGGTATGTCTTTTAATTTCTCCTTTATCGCTTAGCTTGTACTTATCTTATCTTTAGTATATCCTCTCGCTAGTATCTTTGACCTTTAGTTAGGATAATCCTATGGTTGAAACATGTGTTTGAGACATGTTATGTATGGTGGATGCAAAGTGGATGCAAGTGTTTGCTAGTGGTTGCTCGTGGATGCATATACACACACTATTAGGCACCAGATCGGCTCAGTCACTTCATATTGCATATTGCATATATATGGATGTATTTAGTAAAATGGATGTATAATGGTTGTATTATCATATAGTTGCTGCATTCGGGTGGATGGTTGTGCACGCATATAGAATTAATATGTATCATTAGGAATCTTTTGCATACATATTGGACGCATGGCACTATCATGAATTGCACTAAGGAGGTCGACTGAATCAGTAGACCGCCTAATTTTGCATTAGATATGGACATACACACACACTGTGCATATAAACATTAAAGCATTAGAAGTCTTTTAAGGACAATGGATGCTGGTGTTTGATGGTTGAGTAGATGGACGATTAGATGGTAGGATATACATTCTTCTTGACTTGGAGATTTCGGGGACGAAATCCTTTAAGGAGGGGAGAATGTAACACCCCGTAATTTTATAACATTAAAATTCACAAATTAAAGTATACTTAATTTTTAGAAAAGAATTAAGTGAAATGGGTTGCGCAGAGAAATATATATATATTGATATATATATATATATAAAAATTAAAAATTAAATAAATAAATATGCGAAAAAGATCAAAACAGCGAATTGGGAGGGGGAATAACCGAACCGGCCCATTTTTGAGGTCGACCCGAGCCCTGCTGGGTCGACTAGGGGTTAATCCAGGGTGTTTGGCTGTAAACCTGTGGGCCGATTCGCTCAAATGCAGATTTTGCATTTGATTGGTTCTCATGGTTCAGGGTTAATCTAATGGTCCTAAATAACTTCCTACACCTATAAATACATCCTAATGCTAACCCTAAACCTAATTAAAATAGAATAGTTACCGTCGCCATGGAAATCAATGGAGTCGCCGCCAACTAAGAAAGAAGAAAAGCAAATTCAATTCTAATTCTCTCAACCCTAAAGCAAAGCAAAACTCTCTCTTTTCTTCTCTAAATTGTGAGTATGATGATCTTAACAAGATTATTATCATTTTAATTAGGTTGAGTTATGAATGGATTATGAGTAGATGATGTGAATTATCATATATGTTGTTGTAAACCCCTTTTGCTATCATGTATATTGTAAATCCAATGTTATGTGATGATGACATCTTATATGTTGTAAATCATGCTATGATGATGTTATGAATGTTGAAAGTTTCTATGCTAAGTTGTGATGAATCATACATGTTAAAAAGGCCATGATGTTACCATCTATGCTAGTTAGTTCATATTAATTAAATCATCATGTTTGGGTTATGTTGATCTATATGACAAGTCACATATGCAAGTTAGATTGATTAGAAAAGTTATGAACATATACCAAGACATCTATTATGACATCTGGAATTATGCTATGACATATGTGATATCCTATGCTAGTTCACACCATCATTATGTTGCCTAAAAACCCCATATGCAAGTTTATGTATAGATTTGGTCTATGAACATATCATATAAATTGAGACATTTAACAAGTTGACACCTTTTGATCCTTAACATGTGTAGTTATGCAAGTTTCACCCCTATTATGATTAGATTTATTTTAATTGTCTATATGTTGTGATAATTTATCTTTGTGCTAGGTGTTAGACTATACAAGTCTAGCCTATATTATGCATTGAATAAGCGAACGTATAAACGTGGGATAGGGGTAATATTAAGGATTTAATATTAAAAAGTTGGGGTGCAATTGATATGATTTTGCATGCCATAAGTGGATGGCCATAATTGAGTCAATTATGGACATCATTAAAAGTTGACTTAATTAATAATTTGAATAGGGAATTATTAAAACTGCGGTAAAAGATTTTAAGTGTTAATCAATCCTTAGGACACGAGGTTGGACTCGTTTGTGACGTAAACCTGCCCGGACCCGCCCGGCAAATCTAGTGGTCACAAATGTCAGCCCAATATGAGAGGTCCTAGGCCTAAACTAAAGCATAACGGTTGTAAAGACACGAGGTTAGACTCTTTTATGGTGTAAGACTGCCCGGACCCGCCCGGCAAATCCAGCTGCCATAAATGCCAGTCTAATGTGAGAGGTCTTTATGAGGTTATGGCCTGAATGAATTAAGAAATACTTAACCAGATAAACATGTAAGGTGGGACATGGGGGTTAAGTAGGTGCCTTGGGTGGCATGAGGAATCTAGGGGGTGCCCTTAGTGGCATGTGAAATACGATTAGTAAGACTTAACCAAACACACATGTAAATGAACATGACTAAGAGGGTTAAGTGGGATATACTAGTGACAAGCTTAGGTGGGTAACTTGTGGGGGCCTATTTCGACCAGTATCCCAAACGTATCTTTGTGGGCTCGACCCAAGTCGAGGACGGGACACGCATGCTGGGTTCGACTGTAAGAGGCCAAAACGGGGAGCGGTGGCAACGCAAGTCCAACGGGTTTCATATGCGTGTCTGGATCCGGGCTGGTAGGTAAGACGTTGTTGCATCGTGTAGGTATAAGCCGTGCATTCTCAAGTTGTATCGGGTTGCCACTTTAGGGGAGTGATACACCCCACTGTGGGGCCAACACGGGTATCTACGAGTAGGGAGCCGATCGAAAGTGGGTAGTGGGGTACACCTAGTGGAGATAGGGGCAGACGGCACCTATGTAGTCAGCTAGGGGTACGTAAGGCTATTTATAAAGTTTCTGTGTGAAGCAAGTGGGATCAAACAATAGGATGACTGGTGTGGTGCAGTGTAGTAATGTGCGGTGCAGTGTAGTAATCATTCGTTAGTAATTAGGTGTGCCTTTACCGTTATCTTAAACGCTATCTTTATCTTCCTAAGAGTTCATAGACATTTACTTGTCTTCCAGCTTATGCCTTAGTCTAGTTATTTTGATAATAGTATTGTTAGAATTATCATTCTCTCCAGACTTTATGTCTGACCCCCTCCATTTCTATCCTTTTTTCCCCTCCAGGTCCTCAGGTTGGGCCCAGCTCTAGTGGAGTTTGATTGGATTGCTTCATCTCTCTTGGAAAGCTTGGACCGTTGAAGTAAAGTCCAGCTTGTTATCTTTTTAATGGCTATTTATGTAATGGGATTATGTATTTTGTTTTACGAAGATGGATATTATACTTGGTTTTATGATGAAACAAACATGTTTAATTTCCGTTGCAATAAAATGAAGTTTTAGATTTCCAAGTACTATTTATTATCTGTCTTGTTGTAATTTTTTTGTTCTATATTCACTTATAACCTCCATGGAAGTTAATGCATTCCCTTTGTGAGTGACATTAATGGACGTGGGGTATTACAATAACAGTGTTGATGTATTCTTGTCATATCCTGAACACTATTGATTAGAATTCAAAAAATTTGAAGATTTGAAAGTTTTATGGAATTTCACACTCCTTTGCTGCTTTGTGTCACTTCTAATTCATTTTGGAAAGTCTTGAAAATTTATACTCATTACAGCACTCTGTTATTTATCAGTTGTGATAATTTCAGAAATTTTCAGATTGGCTTGAATATTTTAAATTGTCTTGAATCAATGATACATCTTGAAATTCATCTTTATTCATGATTATTATGGTTGAAATTAGTTTTGTTTGAAATCGTCTGAAATTCTAGATATTTTGAATATCACACATCACTTAAATTTGAAATTATCAATCTTATGTGAATAATTCATTTTATCTCAAACTTGATATTGATTCAAGTGATTTGAAATAAATTATTTTTAATTTTTTTTTCTTAATGAATACCTCTCAAACTTGATGTAAATGATATGAATTTTTCTTTGGGCTTGTCAGAAAATACTTGTGGAAAATTCTTTGAAAAATTTGAAACTTACTATTTTTTTCAAGATTATTTGATCTGAATATCTGTTTGTTTAAAATCATTTGAAATTATTGATTTACTGAATCACACACATAACTCGAATCAAAAATTTATAATCTGGTGTGATTGATTCATTAAATTCTGATATTTTCATATTCCTTCAAATGATTTAAAATAAACAGTATTTTTAAAATCTAGGATCATGAATCGTCTTTTGTGACCATCTTCTTGACAAGTCTGCTTTGAAATCGACTGTTGTACTGCTCTAATAAATGGAAACTTTTTTTTTGGGATTGCTTGTTTTAGTATCATCTGCTAATCTAATAAAATGGTCCGAATTGAATCATGATTTGACCCCTTGGATTTGTTGTAAAATTGTCTAAGAACTTTCTTCTGAAACTTGTTTCGAACATGTCTTGCGGCTTTGATTAATCGAACTGATTTGCTAGTTTTTTGTCTGCTTGGGCTTTGTGAATAACTTTCTGTTTGTCCATGATATCCTAGTTTGTCTCCGGTGTCTTGTTACAATCCTCATTAATAGGGACACCAATTGGTATTAGAAGTGCTGATTATTTTTGCATAGGTTTTTAATCCCTCTTGCCTTGTATAAAACATTTTAATTTCCTCTTGTAATTGATTTTCAATTTTAAAGTTATTTATTAGTTATTCATTCAGAAATTGAGATCAATATCCATATTGAACTGTATTTATAATTCATCAAAATTATTATCAGATTTTGAGATTGTGATGAATTGTGGCTGCGGTATATTTCACAATAAGAGGAGATTTTATTTAGATTTTTCATTATGGTTTAACATTTATTATAATATCTTTGAATTGGCAATTATTTCACGATCATCTTCATTTTCTTTCATCTTTCTACCGTCCATGATAAAATTATATTAATGTGGAGAGTTAATATGTTTTAAAATCTTTTTGAATAAACAGTGGAAATATTTGTGATAGAAATGGGACTATGTTATTATTCAGAATTAGTGATAATTGAAATTTTTTCAATGATTTTGGTACAGTCGAGCATATTTCATAATATAATTAATTTAGAAATTTATTTCACACTCCATTTCTGTACCTACCCCATTTTCTATCATCCATATATTGGTTTTACATACCGGGTTTTTTTTAAGAGCTGAAAATAATAAATATAATTAAAATTTAAGTGTCTCTAACCTCATTTAAAAATCCAAGCTCTGGTCATGCATAGTTAAGAGATAACTTATAATTTAAGCTGCGACTAACCTCATTTAAAAATCCAAGCTCCAGTTATGCGTGGTCAGTGTGCTCTTAAATAAAAATAAAAGAAAAGGAAATAATATGCTAAATTGAAATTAAACTGAAATCCTCCTTTGTGTATAAAAACCATCCTATCAATCCATCTTTCTAATCTGTGAAATGTGTTGAAATCTTATGAAGTATTATGATTTGTTGATTGATGGGTATTGGGATCTGAGATTATTCGATTTTGTCACTTAAATTGAATTATTAACTATAGTCCAAATCCATCACTGTTTTTGTGCTCAATTTTGCAAAAAATCTTTTGAAAATAATTGGAAATCATATTTTTGTAACTCTTTCCATTTTATATAAAATTCAGCGTAAATCCGTCATCCTCTACAATGTGAAATATGCCACCTGTTCCCAGAATATTATGATTTTTGTTTGACTGATTGAGATTTATGATGACTGTTCTTCCTCTTTAGCTGATATTATATTTTAGTCATTTTTTATCTATATTTTAATTTCTGTATCCTTTTGATGATAACAAAAGGGGAAGAATAGGTTAAGATTTTGGTTTATAAGTGAATATTTTATAAATAATTTTATCATTGGAAAATCGTTCGATTTATTCTGTTCACTCCTGCACATATGGTATCAGAGTTAGGGGGAGTTTAGTTGTAGTGGGAGCATTCAAATAGGGGAGTTCCGCTATTCACAAACAACCACATTTATTATATTCAAAATCTTTTTATTTGTTTGTCATCATCAAAAGGGGGAGATTGTTATATATAACATAGTTGTATACACAATTATATGATTTTTGTTTGATGATAACAAACAAGTATATATTATTTTAAATGTGTTTGTTATTGTATTGTTAAATCACATCACAGACAGGAATATAATATTTATATTTAAATGAAATACTACTGTACGAGAATTCAAATATTCAACACAGTATTTTATTTAAATGTTATATTTTATTTCAACATTCCAAACAGTACAAATTTATAATTCTAACTATTTGGACATTTTCACTGATTCGTTACATATCATATCAGATTTCAATACAGTTGTTCCTCACTACATCACTCACACTCAGTTATATATACATTTTCATATAAACATTTATTTTTCACACACTGACACTCTATCTTCTGTCTTCACTGCACAGCTAGTCCAGCCATCTCGCCTGTCATATACAGAAACACACACACAGTACACTACAATAGAAATGGAACTGAACACAAGCAAATTTGAGTTTATTTTTAAATTTTATTTGCCTCGGTTTTCTAGTGTGTTTCTCATCATTTTTCATGACTCGATCTGATTTATCAATTTATCCGACTGTGTCTAGACAGCTTGTGATATTCACAGTGATACACTGTAAATGCAACAAGGCAGACAACATATATATATATATCAATGAAGGGACAGGAAAACTTGTCTGGATAGCTGCATATACACATATGTATATGTATACACGTGTGCACTACCTCGCCAATCCAGTGTGCAACTGAGGAGTAGCCATGTGGACCATCTCGACTCAGTGCACACTCAAATGGATAGTGCAATAGAAATGGCTACACAGCATGGAGGTTAACACAACCATGTTAAGCACAACAGGCATGGTACAAGCTCACTGTTCAAGAAATAAATATACAAGTAAACGTGGTCGAGTACATGTCAATATGGCATAGCATAAGGCCATGGGTCCAACGTGATGATGCTCAACAATCATGGTGAAACTGTATGGTGCAGTTCAACTACAACATGGCATACAATGCTCAGAAATTAAAGTGAAATAGGAGCAGCATGGATCAAGCCAAGATCAATGCAACATGAAGTCAAACCAGCAAAAAATTGTGTCGAGCCAGATTGGCACAGTGGAGTAGTATGGTGTAGTGGTGCAATATGCAAACAGCAAATACAAAGATCAGTCAAAACATGTATACATAGTTCATGCAACATCAGTCAAAGGGTGGAGTACCATAAACATGAGCACAGCATGTGTAAAGAAATTGCAACACAAAATGGTCAAGTGGTTCATTTCAGCATGGTTGAGCAAAGTAATTCAAGTGAACAAGTACACATTGCAACTTGGGTATGGCCTGAAGCAGAAACATCATGCAATACAAGTGGACTTGTGCACATATACTACAACCCAGCATTTCTGTGATCAAGCGTGATAACAGTCTAGCATAGAATTTAAATGAGCTAGCAGGAGTTCTAAATTGAGCGGCATTGATACATGAATCAAAAGGAAACTTAACTACATGTAAGTATGGGAGCATTTCAACATGGACCAGAGTTTTCATGTTTGGTTCAAAACATGCACACAAATCAGTAAATTCAAAGTCAAAGATATACAGGAGAGGATCATGACAAGACAGTGCAGCTAACATGTATATGCAACATTGTATACATATGGACAGAACACTTTTTCAAAGTGCACAAGCTCACAAGATCAACTCAAGATCAGGTAATCAACATCGCAGATCAACTCCGTTACAAGGTACAGTAGCACAATGCATGATACAGTGCAGTGGTGGATATGAAAGTATGCAAGAGGATGGTGTAGTATTAATGATCATAAAAATTTCTACATAAATAAATCACAGTACAAATTTGGTATGAGGTTTTTATTTTTCAGAAATTGGTAAGAGACTCATTCAAATATTTCCATGAATCAACAAAGCTTTCAATTAGCATTCAGGTGTTAAAAGGTCATAGAAAATCTTGTAAGGAGAATATTTACTTTTTAGTTTTGAAACAAATCAATACATTTTTTTGGCAACATTTTAAAAGGGGACAGCAAGTAAAATTTCCAGATTTGCAAAATTTCTTAAGGGACATAAAATCGAACTGCAAGGAGTCAGTTAATTTTATCCAGAAGAACAAATTCAAGTCCAGGTTCATCGATTCAATTCACAATAAACAAAGAGAACTTTATGAAATCATTCAAGGCCATTTTATTTTAAACAAGGCAACTAAGAATTTATGTTCTAGGAATTAAGCAATTCGAACAAGGCAATTTATCAATAAAAGAATTCACGCAAGGGACAAGAACTCGTCTAGGTCCATCTAACATATTCAAAGCAATCATTCAGCCCAGAATTCAAAAGGGGTAACCACAAATTATCAAGCAAGCCAACAATAACTCAAGAGCAAAATTAGGTTCGAGCCATATATGAAATCAGAGCAGTTTAAGGGTTTTAAAATCCTATAAACATCACCTACTTCATCACAGGCAAATATCATCTAGATCGAAAACCGAACCAATAATTTTCAAAGAGCAGAAATCAAATCGATTCAGAATTTACTCACCAAGGTTTTCGCTTGCAAGAGGATATCCCAATCGTTGATAGAGGGTCGGAGCTACAGAGAATCAAGATCATATAGCAATAATTCGAAGTTGATTTGGGAACCTAGCTTTTTATCGCCGCCGCCATTATATTTCACCATAGGAAAGAGATCGGGACAACTAAAATGAAGGGTGCAGCACTAGGCCGACCAAGATTTTGATAAGGGATTAGAGTCTTTTAAAAAGGGGATAACCCTTATATTTTAACTCCTAGGGTTTTTTCAATTTGGTTTTATTTTTGTATTTTTTATTTTGTGTTGTAAAACGATTCAAACAGTTTACTAGAGTCTGTAAAAACTAGGGTTACTGGTTACGAGGTTATAATCAGGGAAAATATGATCTAGGGTTCTAGATCAGTCTAGGGTTTTGAGCGTAGGGTTAGAATAGGAGCAAGATTTGTGAGTGTACATGGTCTTGCATGCGAGATCTGTTCTATCACCAAGTAGAAACCTTAGGAATGCAACAGTAGGCAGGGTTTTGCCGAAGCTGGGTATCTCTTGTGTCATTTACTTTATGCATTCCTATTTCTGCTATATTTTGTGATCTGTGAATATTTTAATATCTCGCAAAAATTTAATATACCCTATTCACCCCCACCCCCTCCCTCTAGGCTTAATCTAGATCCAACAAAAAGGAGATTTCAATTAGGGTGCGCTTGTTTCTAAGGGCGTGAAAGAAATCTAGGAAAAGAGGAGGAAGCGAAAAGAAAGAGTAAAAGTAAGAAGAGAAGAAGAAATGGAAAGGGAAGCTATGGAGAAAAGTAAGAAGAAAAAGAGGAAGAGGAAATTCTTAGTCCTCAAGGCCAAGAGAAAACAAGAGGTTAAACTTATCTGTTGAATACGGGTTTTTTATAAGTACTATTCTGTTGTATATAATGGTATGTTCTGTGATAGTTTAGCTCTGATAACTATAGTAAAGTATAATCAAATGTATGTTCTAACAGCTTAATGAACTATTACTTGTTTATGACAGTTGGCCAAATACTAACAATACGTCGTTTTTAACGGTTTCTCATAATTTATTTTCTTATATTACTTAGAGTTGCATTTATCTTGTGTTAAAAGGGGTTAACAATCAATTAGTGGCTTAATGAAGAGGATTGGGGGGTTAATTGCATTTTTTACATGAGGAGAATTCCGAAAAGAGAAGATGAGCGTATTTCCTCTCCATCCCTTCTCCTTCTCCAGTAAGAGAACACAGAAAACAAAAACAATGAGGAAAAACTTCTTTCTAGCAAATTCAAAGCCTTAAACCCCTTTAAAATTATCATATTTTGATCAATAAATTAAAAAGCAGCAGGTAATTTACCCTCCCGTCTCTAATCCTAGTTTCCATTTCAATTTATGAAGAAATTTTTTTTACAGTAACATTCTTTTGTTGCATGTTGTAATTTCTTCTTCTATGGTGCTGCATGCCTCAAATCGGCCTCTCTCAACCTCAAATTGAAAGGATTTCTTGCTTCTAACCAATCAAAGTGAGTTGATTGACTCATGCATTCTAGTTTACATTTATTTTGATTAATCAATATAAGATTTTGCTGAGTTGAATTGAAAATTGTTGTTTCACGAAGCCTTTTCATCTTGTTTTGTATTGCTAAAAACACAGCGTAACCCTGACCTTGAGCTTTCATAACTTTCTGATTCTTAAGTGTTTGTGTGATTATTTTTGCATGTTGTTGTACATTATCTTATGAGTATATTTGCAAATTTTGGTGTCATTATGAGTTGATTTGGTTGGGTAAACGTGTCATCAAAGTTGGGGTTAAGCTGGGATATCGACCTGGAACAAAACAGTGCCTAGGTCCAACTTCTGGGTGTTATATCTCCTTCGTTGTTGATCGGAATTGAGTAATTATTATTATTTTCGTAGTTTAGGATCTTGTCTACGAGCTTGCAAATTTTTTGGCATATTCGAGATCGTTTGGCCATTCAAATCAGGTACCATAGTTGGACCTGTACGTGATTGTTGTTCATGTTGTTCTAATTGCTAAAGTCACAGCCAAAATGTAACTTTGGACTGTTATAACTCCATGATCATTGATTCGTTCTGGATGATTCTTTTTTTTGTTATACATATTGAGACTTTTTCTACTTATCTGCAAATTTTTAGGCCTTTGAGATCTTTTTGTTGTTCAAACCGGGTCCCAAAGTTGGACTTGGAAGTGATTTCAACTCAGGCTAAAATTTAGTCCAAAGTAAAATTGGGAGCCCTATATCATTTTTGTGCGAAGTCGGAATTTAGTGAGTCCTTTTTCATATGAAATCTAAGACTTTCTAGTTTGTGAGTATCAAATTTTAAACCAATCGGAGGTCGTTTGGTCATACGAAACTATTCTAAAAGTTGAAACCTGATTGATGTTTGTGCATATTTCATGCCTTAGTGTAAATTTGGTCGTCTTTCCTTAAGTGTTTTCATGCTTCTCTTAATCTAGTTTTAAGCCATGTTTTTTGTGTGTTATATTTTGACTTAATTTATTAATAAGAAGCCTAAATTATCACAAACACATAGTTTGGATTTTATGAGTTTAGTGATTGAATTTTGATGAGTTTTTAGCACACATTGCATGCTTTAAACTAGTTTTCTGATATATGTATAAATAACATGTTAGTTATAGTTTTGAGGCTAAAGGAGTTTTATAATTTTAGTTTTAACGCTAAATTATATCAAATTAATAGTATGAAGTTATTTTCATAAGCATAAGGATTTCATAAAGAAAACTATTGATTTCGTAAAATGTTTCATAATTTTTTGAAAATCAAGTATTTTCTTATATATAAACTACACAATCTTGCACCCTTAAAGATAGCATATTGGATGTTAAACGACATCGTACACTCCGTGGTATGGGACACGGAAGTGCATGAAGTCGGTTAATTCCAATATAGTTAGATTGAAGCTGATGTCTTATTAATAATGATGATGTTTTCTATGTTTTCCATAACCTATGCACTAAACAAGAGGAATCATGCGCTGAAAGGTGTGCTAGACTGTTATGGACGATCATCATAGTAGGCAACACAAGCGGAATCTTTTGTATAACTCAGATCGCAAGGATAGAATATAATAGAACATAAACAACAAGCAGAAATAGTGGAGTATCATATAGCAATTTTTTAAACTTTCACAACATCCTGAAAGATTATCCATACATATTTGGATACAAGAACAAAGTCTATACGTGAAACCTTACTAAAAGAAAACATCTAAAAGCAAAATCATATGAGAATAGATAGATTAATAAACCAAGGTAATAAGAGAGAAACATAAAACCTTGAGTCAGACAACAGCCTTAGTGAGCGATAAAACATCTAACAAACATCATCAACAAATTATATGAGAATAGATATATTAACAAACCAATCTACCAACACCAGAGAAGAACCCAAACCTGCCTTCCCCACATCTAACAACTATAGCCTTTTCAATCAAAACAACCAAGGAAAAACCATTCATCCATGGAAATCAAAGAACAACCAATAATTAAACATCCATGGCAACCAGAAGTAACCAAGCCATAATAACCAACAATTGATTATATCTCATGTAAACCATCCTAATTGAGATCAACGTTCCTCAAACACAAGCCCCAGATGCTTAAACCAATATCAGAAAAGCACCCAAGAAACATTTCCTTTGACTTTAGACAATCTACGTGAGACGGTATAAGCAAAACAACCAAACACTTATAACATTCATGACCTTGGCTACCACTGCCTTTCCTGCTTTGAAACCATCGTTAATCGTATGACGACCAACCTTACCATATGTCAAGGGCTAATATGGTAACCCCATTTCTAGCTCAAACTCCATACGCCTTCCAATGATATGTGTGTTTGTCCAACCTTAACAACTAGGCCCTCCACGACTGCCCAGGGTACTCAACCAACAACCTTCCGGCCTTTTAGGTGCCCCTATTATACCCCTGCTTTGAGCCCGCAAGAATCTATGACAACGGATAACTTTGGGCCTTCGCATCTCTAGGCATCAACCCCGATGACCATTTCATAGCTCAAGCAACCTTCCCGAGCAACCATTATCCATCGACTCACTACTTTGAGTCATAGCCCAAGCAACCTTCTCAAGCAACTTCATCCATGAACTCACCACCTTGAGTCATCTTCACCTTCGTTGCATTTCGACAATTAACGAACACATCAGAACACTTCGAACAATCCCATCTGGATACACATCGAGGTAATAGCATCACTAAACCAGACAATATCAATATAAGGTTTAACATTAATCCACATCATTCAACAATTTACTATGGAAACAAACCACAATGTTTATGCCATCAACCATAGCGTTTTAAAGTGTTGTCAAAACCCTCTGTACATGCCGACCCTACTATGGATCGAACTTGCCGACCCATACAAAAGCACACGACCGATCCAACACACTTCAACCCGACCGATCCATTCCCTGAAGCCACCAGACCGATCCATCCTCTTGCATCCCAGCCGACCCATCGTTTCCACCGGCCACCCATCACCAAAAGAAGCACGACCGATCGATCTCTCAACTCCGACCGGCCCATCATCATTAACTTGTGGTGGATCCATCGCATGACCGACTGACCCATGCTTGAACACACCAACCGATCCATACTTCTAGAGTCATGACCGAACCACTGTTTGGCCGATCCATGTGTTATGCTCCCCGACCGATCCATCACCTTTTGCTCCGACCGATCCATCCACTCCAAATCCGATCCATCATGATTTTCACCTAAAATTCAACCAAAACTTCGCCAAACGACAATTCGATGAAATCAACTCATCCAATTCATCCAATTCGACCACAAACATATTATCAAATCACTAACAACTTGAAAATGACAATTATTATCAATAGTTATGTAAAATTCACCAAAATCATGATAAATGAACATATGAACTAAAATATGGATCTAGCTTGCATAAACATATGAAATAACATGGAAATTAACGGTCTTAAGTTGCTAGATTAGATCCTATAGAGATTCATATGAGGCTTCAGTTTCATCTACTCAAATCCAGTTGTTTAGCCCTACTAGCGGGAACCAATCTTGCTCCTCCGTGCAACGTGTTGTCGATATCTACGCAATGTACATGGAAGTCCGGGTTAACAAGGTACTCCGAGCTGAATGAACGAGAGTAGTGAAACTAAGGTAGCTAATTACGTCCGAGAAGTGATTGATAGATGCACGAATGAGACCGAAGGAAGGTAGCGTAGCTCTAACAAGGCGCCCAAAGGAAGGCCAAGTATATTAATCAGGGGCGGCTGGCAACTAGTTACAAAGACCTAGAGGTAGCGTAGCTGGAAAGTCTAGTTATTTACTCAAAAAAGAAACATGGCTTCTTTTCAGGGGAGAAAATACTTGAAATGATGAAAATATATTCAAACAACTCATATACTTGATCGAAGTCGTGTGAGAGATGCATATCACTCACCAATTCTTCAAAACAACCCAAAAACACTTAGATCTAGATCCGGAGATCGAAGAATTTTCTCTAAACTCTTCGATTCGATGATCTCACTCTTGGAATGGCATAGATCTAGCTTCAAACGATGTAGATCTTCGATACTCTAAGCTCTAATGATGGAAAGGTGTAGAAGATGGAGTAATGGAGGATCTCTAACTCTTCCAAATGAGGGAATGGAGAAAGTAAAGTATTATCCTTGCCTCTTACCCCCTATTTATAGCCTTCCACCAACCCACTAATGGACATCTCTTCGATTCGATGATCTCACTCTTGGAATGGCGTAGATCTGGCTTCAGACGATGTAGATCTTCGATTCTCTAAGCTCTAATGATGGAAAGGTGTAGAAGATGGAGTAATGGAGGACCTCTAACTCTTCCAAATGAGGAAAAGGAGAAAGTAAAGTATTCTCCTTGCCTCTTACCCCCTATTTATAGCCTTCCACCAACCCACTAATGGACATCCCAAAATCAGCCCAATAAGGCTTTAAAAACTTGGACAACCAACTATAAAACCTTAAAACAATGATTTCTCCCGAACAGCTAACCAAATCTTTAATGTAACCACTCTATGGAATGGGAAACATCATTTCCTTTCTAATGCGACCAATCTTAGCACCTGAATTGATCCAAGTCAAAAGTTAGTCCATGTACAAAACTAATAAGGGCAAAATGGTCGCAAACAAAATTGGTAAAACTTATGGACATGTCTCACATCCCCATGACAACATATTAAAATATGAGAATGATCCAACCCTCAGGAAACAAAATAAAAATATTTTATGATCCTCCGATACGTAAAATGTAGGTTATTACATTTTCCCCCCTTAAGAATTTCGCCCCCGAAATTCCAAGCAAACATAAGCAACCAAAACAGTTTTTCATGCCTATCATCCATAAGCAGCAAATTCTATCACCCAAACTAGTAGCCATCAAGCCATGCATCCATAGCTTTATCCTAACACGTGGAATTCTAGAAACAACCACAATAGTACAAGTTACGTAATGATGACGCGATATCAATGGGCCATACTGACGAAAAGTTCTGGATGGGTCGCCTTCATGCTCTCTTCCGTCTCCCATGTACAATCGTCTCCATCCTCGCTCCATTGTACCTTTACTAGCTTAACCATCTTCCTTCTAAGATGTTTCCTGTCATTCCCTACAACACGAAGCGGCTTACGAGGTCTCATAACCACGGTCTCAACTTCTAGGTCTTCATGCTGCTCTGGAGATACCACCACATTCGAATCGTGCACGAACTTCCACAGAAACGAAACATGGAAAACATTATGCACACTCAATAGCTTCTCTGTTTGACCATCAGTTTGAGGATATAAGCCGTACTCAAACACAACTTGGTTCCCAAAGCTTCTTAAAAACTCTTCCAAAATCCACTTGTCGACAATGGATTTCAATCACTCACTATGCTCTTCAGGATACCATGGAATCAAACTATCCATTTAATATAAAGCCCAATCAACTTTGATGCTATCCTAGTTTATTTGATAGGAATTAACCATAGACTTTTGGTCAAATGATCCACGATGACCCAAATTCTTTTGTTTCCTGCCCTGGTTCAAGGTATTCCATCGATAAAATCCATCGATATCTGCTTACACTTCCACGTAGGAAATTCCAATGGCTGAAGCAACTCACTCGGCTTCTTCTGTTCAGCTTTCAACAACTGACAGTTCATACACTTGGAAATGAACTTTCCAATATCTTTTTTCATCCCCTCCCAGTGGTAGACTCGCTTTATGTCCTAATACATCTAATTACCACCAGGATGAATCATCAATTTCGAGTGATTCCAGAACCTCATCTCTCAATCCGTCAGCATTAAGAACAACCAGTCGTCCTTGCTTTCGAAGCCAACATTCTCGATCGACCTCAAACTCTTTATTTATTGGTTCCAACTTCTGGATAAACTCGACAAGCTTTGCACGTCTCTTTTGGCTCTCGCCAATCCTCTCGATGAGATTAGTTCTTATCGATAAACTTACCAACATTTCATGTTCCAACTCACACCTTGACCCGAAATCAAACCCTGCCAAAAACTTGAGCCTCTTCCATTCCGAAAACATGCTCCCAATCTTGCATGTCTCTGACTCAATGCATCTGCAACTGTGTTGCCTTTTCCTGCAGGATATACCAAAATCATATGATGCCAAAAAATATGACAACCGTTGCTTCCAAAGATTCAAATCCTTTTGGGAGAAAATATACTTCAGCGACTTATGATCCGTAAACAACTCGAATCGAACTCCCAATAGGTAATGTCTCCACATCTACAGAGCAAACACAATCGCTGCCAACTCCAAATCATGAGTTGGGTAATTCCTCTCATGCAGCTTTAGTTGTCGACTTTCATAGGCCATAACTCTATCCTTCTGCATCAGTATTTCTCCAAGTCCAGTACCGCAAGCATCGGTATACATAACCATTTCCTCATTCCTACTTGGAATGGCCAACACAGAAGCACTCGTCAGTCTCCCCTTCAGGATCCCAAAAGCATGCTCACACTTTGCATCCCATGTTAACTCTTGGTTCTTCTTCATCAACCCTATCAATGGTGCAGTTATCTTAGAGAAATCCTTCATAAACCATCGGTAATAACCAGCCAACCCAAGGAAACTTCGAACATCCGTCGCATTCTTTGGTCTACCCCAGTCCCCGATTGTTGCCACTTTAGCGGGGTCAACTGCTATTCCATTTCTAGAAACAACATGGACTAAGAACCTCACTTCGCTCTTCTAGAAGTGACACTTCAAAAACTTAGCTCTCAGCTGATGCTTTCGCAATATTTCCAATACAACTCTCAAGTGCATCTTATGTTGTTCCTCGTCCTGAGAGTAAACCAGAATATCGTCTACGAACACGAGAATAAACTTGTCCAACTGATCTTTGAAAACTCTATTCATAAGATCCAAAAAATATGCTGGCGCATTAGTCAATTTGAATGGCATCACCCACCATTTAAAGAAACTGGATGGTGCCCTAAAAGTAGTCTTCGTCACACTATCCTTTGCTACCCTCAACTGGTGGAATCCCATTGCCAAATCCATCTGAGAAAACACTTTGGCCTCGTGAAGCTGATCGAACAAGTCATCAATCCTCAGCAACGGATACTTGTTCTTCTTAGTTAACCTGTTCAACTAACGGTTGTCCACACGCAATCTCAACGAGCCATCTGCCTTGGTTGCAAACATGACTGGTGCACTCCATTCATATAAACTCCTCCTAATGAATCCTTTTCCCAAAAGGTCACCAACTTGCACCTCTAATTCTCGATATTCCTTAGGCTCCATTCACCTAAGAGGCATAACGATTGGTCTAGCATCCTCGACCAAATCGATTTTAAACTCGATCTCACGATGCGGCGGCAAACCTTTGACCTCGTCAAAGACATCTACAAACTCATTTGCAATCAACACCGATGAAAAAACTTCATGTGGAATCATAAGCGAATATAGATAGCTTATAAAGACCCTATCTTCGGGTTTACATCTAATCAACATCTTTCGCCCTTCCATATCCCCGACTCTCATCTCTAGCTTCTCGTTGTTCACCCTTGCGGCATACCTCTTGAGCCAATCCATGTCCAACATGATCCCAAACCCAGCGAAGTTCAACACAAAGCTATCACACACAAAGGAGCAACCATGACTCGACAACACTAGACCACGACAAATCATACAAAGGATAGACGAACCCCTTACTCGATTAGTCACAACCAAAGGTCTATCACAAATCTTGGGTTCCAAACCCAAGCGACACACAAGCTCATTACAAATGAAAGAATGCGATGCTCCAATATCGAACAACACACAAACTGAAACACTCCTATCTGAAAAAGTACCTTGGACGATGACACCCTTTCCCTTTTCCTCTGCAGTATGAGCTCTTGAAGAGGATGGCACGACTTCCAAAGCATATGCCTTCACAACCGGTTTTCCTTTAGCTGATTCTGGATAATCCTTCTTCTCATGCACAGGCTTCCCACACTTGAAGCACTTCTTCTCAGCTTTAGGATTCTTGCTATCATTAGCAAAATGGCCTTTCTGCCGGTAGTTAAAGCAAACCACCTCACTCTTTGGCTTCTTCTGGCCATCCTTTCCTTTCTGTTGTTGCTTCTTCCTTTTCTTATTACTACCACCCTTCTATGGTTTCTGGACTTCCTTGATTGCAGCGACAACATTTTCTTCCTCAGGAAACAAGCTCTCATGACGAACAGCTTTTTCCACTATCTTCTCAAATGGATCGTCCAAATGATCAACCAACGGCCTTCCAATATAGGTATCAAACCCATAACAAACTTCTCGTTCTTCTGATAAGGAGAGTCAATGTACGAATGAGCATACTTGGAAAAGGCCTCAAAATCAGAAATATACTCAAGCACTGGTCAACCATTTTGCTTCACTTCCACAAATTTCTTGAACACAACAGACTTCTGAGCAGTAGAGATAAACTTCATCTCAAACTTTACTTGGAACTGCTTCCAAGTTATCCCATTTTCCGGAGTCTCAAGCATCACCAAGTTCCACCAATCCATGGCCCAACCATGTATATGCCTCGATGCAAGCTATCTCTTAGTTGCATCATATATGCCCAGGTCTCCAAAAATACGAATACAAGAATCCAACCACCTCTGAACCTCTTCATTCGGCTTTGTCCCTTTGAATGACTTCCCTCCTATGGACGATCATGCGCTGAAAGGTGTGCCGGCTGCTATGGACGATCATCAGTGTAACGACCCAGATTTTTGGTCGATTTATTTTAAATATTTAATATGTTTTTAAATATTGAGTTGATAATATAAATCGATTTTATATTGAGTTATCGATTTAATAATCGATATACGATTTATTTTGAATATATATAATCATCGCAATACGAAAATGAATTTAATTGAATTCTAAAAAATTGAAAACTGAATTGGAAACAGTTCAGATGATCAATAAAAACTTCTGTTTGAATTAGCAGAGTAATATTAATTTATTATCGAAGAATTAATTGTTTTGAATTTAATTTATATTGATTTAATTAATATCTTCTCCATATGATCGAATTGGACTTCGAAAAACTTCCCAGTATGTTCAGAATAGTGTTATTACGCTGGAAATGCTGGTTGTTGCGCTCGAATTGGTGTTCATTACCGCAAATTATATTATTATAAAATAATAGATCAGGACCAAATCGTAGTTAAATCAAAGTCTAATCAAAATTAATTATATCGTACCTTACCCTAACCCTATCAGCACCTTGCGCAGACCCTATTGCTTAATGGTGAAGTATTCATCTTTATAAATAACGCGATATAGCCTTTCTGTTCCTTCCCATTTTTCATTTGCTAACATCAGTCGCAAGCTTCAATTTGGAAATGGCGTTCGAACTAAAGTTTGTGAACCCCAAATCAAAAATCGAAAGGGTTAAAAACAATGGCCACTTATTAAACCCTCTTCAGTTATAAATCCGCAACCCGTATTCCCTCATTTTGGCAGAATCGAACAGACTTCCTGAAACCAAAATAATAATAGCCGATCCTCAAAACAAAGTCAAGCGCCTGATTCCCAAAAACAAATTCGAAGTCGAAGATCGCATTGGGGACGTTACTTGAAGCCGTGTTATTCTCCTCCTTACCTCCTCAATCAAAATCGACTAGTCCTATAAAAATGGGGGAAACGGATTCACGACAGATGTCGCGTCTTCAATGTTGTCGCGTTCTAGGGTGGAGCTGGTAATGGGAGTTTTGATGTTAGGGATTGCGTAGTAGGTGAGCATAGAGTAAGCGATATAGGGCTGCTGGGATTATGCAATTCTGGAGGTGCTCGAAGTTGATGCTTTGATAAGGAAGGTTGCGATGCTGACTGTCGAAGTATTTTCTAAAGTTGTGAATTTTTAGTTAGCGTCGAACTCGATGAGGATTAATCCAGGGTGATGAAGTAGTTCGGTTTAGTGAAGATTTACGGTTTCCAAATGAAAGGATTTTTCTGATAGATTTACAGTGGCAAGCTGGTCTTTTTTTTGGTAGTAAAAAGAGTTTTTTTTATGAGCAGAATTTCGAACTGGGTTCATGTTTTGGGAAGAGGACAACAGTTTGGTAATTAGAAAAGGAATTGGAATTTTTTTGGTGGTTCGGGTAAGGGTTAAACTAAGAGACGATGGGTTGGTTAGTAATGCTAAGACGGGTCAGTGGATGCGGTGGTGACAAGGCTATTCTCGGTCAGACTTGGTGCTTGATAGTTTTTCAGAGAAGAGATCAAAGTGCTAAACGAGTTAAGGTACATAATTATTTTAAGATACATAATTCGTTTGCGAATATCGTTATTAAAAATCAATTTCAATTACGTAATTAATTACTTATATTTGATCGTGAATTAATAAAGGAAATAAATTAATGTACAAGGTTGAATCGATCAAATCAAGCCGTGTGGAGTTTGGAGTTGAAAAATCTGTGCTAAGGAATTGGAATGAATGCAAAATAAAATCACGGTGACTAAATCTCACTCAAATTAATTTTAAAATTATTTCTAGTCATTTAAAAATAATTGATGGTTGTTTGGTTGCATATAAATATTATTTGGCTGTTAAAAATATATTAGTTATATAGGCTTGGTGTTTGTGGTTATTATATATATATTGGTGATTGTATAGTTCCCGCAGTACCATTAGCGGATGCCCGCAGTATCATTAGTGGATGACCCTAGACGCTCCACGCTATGATAGTGGATGACCTTCTATACTGTGATATCCTGCCTTGAAGCAGGATGGGTATTATTTATGTTGGCTAACGTCTATGGATGCAGGGAAAACAGGTTAGAGGGATCTAACTGGATTCCTCAAAATATTACTGTTTGTTTGTTTTCATATATATTGCCATATATAATGTGTTAGAAAACCTGTGGTTGATAATGGTGTGTTTTTGAATGTTTAAATATCACTGGGCTAAAATGTTGATATATAAAAATATCATGAAAATGATATTTGAGATTTAAAGGGAAAAAACTATTTATCTAAATTAGAATTTGAATTTAGAATGGGCTATAAAAATATTAACTTGTTTTAATATATAAAACAAGTATTGAATTTATAAACAGTATTTCTAAGTTAATAATGCGGGATTTGAAGTGAATTTATAAACGATGTTTATAAATTAAATAATATAGGAAATTGAAGTAAACTTATAAACGGTGTTTATAAATGAAATGGAATGATTTTCAGTGGATAATCAGAGAATTGAACTGAATTTATAAACGGGGTTTATAAATATAGTGGGAAAATTATCATTAGATAATTTGAATATTTAAATTCAAATGTGAATTTAAAAATAGAAATGGGGAAATCGTTTTGAAGAAATAAACGATGGAATTTATTATGATGTTCAGAATATAAATTGAACTAAAATAAATCCGTAAAGATTTATGATTTGAATTCGATTAATTCGAATTTATTTAAATATAAGTTAAATTGAATATGAAAATAAATTGGGTGTTACATATATATATATATATATAAGTTATTATAAATAGGAATTTCCAAAATAAGATTTTGGTTTTAAATAGATTTCGAAATAGACTTGTTTAAATTTAAAACAAGGTAATTTATAAAATGGTGTTTATAAATATAATGAATTAATTATCAAGAGATAATTTGAATGTTTAAATTCAAATATGAATTTAAAAATAGAATTTGAAATCATTCGAAAGGGAACAACTGTTTTTATTCCGTAATTCAGAATATCAAAGGGATGGAGTTTCAAATCGAAATTTGAAAAGGGAACTTGTTTAAATATATGAAACAAGAAGTTGAATTTATAAATAGTGTTATAAATTTGGTGAAATAAATTATCATTTGGATAATTTAAAACATTTAAATTCAAATAGGAATTTAAAAGTAAATTGGGAAGTGTTTTGAAACAAAACGATTAATTATATTTCAGAATTCGGAATAAAAGCTGAATTGAGAAGAATTCAATGGGTTTATAATTGAAATTCGATTATATCGAATTTTATAAATAATTTATTTATAAAAGGAATTGGAATTAAATATAGAAGATCGAAGTATAAATAAATATATTACCGAGTAAGGAAAAATCGACAATTATAGATAATCGAAAATATTAAGTTGAATTAGGAAAATTGGTTTAATATATATTAAAGTATATTAGAATGGAGTTGAATTTATTATAAACAAAGTTTAAAAGTTTATATATTTAATTATAATTAAAACGAACTCGCTGCAGCACGACAGTTCGTAAATTGGCGTTTCGAACTTCAATTGACTATATGGGATTCAATTAAAGTCGGAATTCTTTGAAAGAAGAACTGTCAGGACTGACTGAATAATAGTTTTCTAATGGAAGAGAAAAATCTGGATTTCGTCTTATAGATTTTGAGTGATATCAAAATCAAATTTTCAGAAAAACAGCACCAGAACCATTATTAAACCATAACGGTTTATTTAAATAAATAAAAGGATTTTAAAGAAATAAAATCTGAATTGCCATTAGAAAAATCCTTACTGGAGTATAAAATAAATATGAACTCCGGTGAAGTAAGTAAAATGATTTTTTGAGACAAAAATCAGATTTTTTGTTATTTAATAAAACTAACTTATTTGAATAATAATTAGTTAATCGAAATTCGATATGAAAATGGACTTTGAATAAGTAAAAGAGATTTGAGAATTTTTATTCAAAATCCAATATGGAACTTGAGTCGAAATGGAATTAAATTAATTCATAGGCAAGATAAAATGATAATTGAACATGATATGTTCAAATATAAAGTGGAATGAGAAAAAGAGCTAATAAAAAGATAAAATAGCGGGTTGAGCTAAAAATGACCGGATTGAGTTGAAATAAATTAGAAATGGACACATATGTGTTAGACAGGTATGGAATGAAGTATATGAAGATTATAATTTATGTGCCTGACAAAAAAGGTACATATTTAAATTCCATATGAGGTTTTATGCGCCGAATCGGCAAGCCACTTGGCTTTTTGATTTTCTTTTTGAATGGAAAGGACCTAGAGAGGCGAGTTGAGGTTTGAACTATTTGCCGGTACAAAGGAGGTTATGGCAAATTTTTCCAGGAATAACTGTTGTGCTCTGATAATGGCATGTATATACAGTTACTGATTTATATTTCAAAAGTTATGTTAATTAGTATATTTTATTCGTTTCGCTGTGAGATTTGTGTTCTTCGTTTTTCTTCTATTCTAATATTTCTTTCTATTTCTCATCCTCTAACTTCTTTCTAATAATGATTCTTATTTCTGTGCAATTTGGGTTGGACGTGTGGTGTTATTAGTCAACTCAGATAGTATGGATTTGCAGGCCGTTATAGTTGGTATCAGAGCTTAGGTTGAGCGAATACCTAGGCTTTGGTGGGGTTGTGCTCATTAGAGATAGGGTCAATAGTGTCCTAGAATGAGTTGAGTGTATATATATATGAGAGTGCGTATTTGTTAATTGATTAAAACAATTGTTTTATATTGTGTTGGCTAGTCTGTTGAGTGGTTTATGATTTCTGGTCGAATAGTGGGATGCCACAAAGTCGATAGGAATTTCTAAACACTTAAACAGAAGATAGAACATGATATTGTTTTTAAGTGGGTAAATGAAATAATTATACCCAAAATTCTATTTTTATATAGAAATGAATAATTTTCTGAAATTATTATTATCATATATGGATGTTTTGGTTGATATTTTATAATCAAATGAGATTGTAGAAATGGAATGGTTATGTATAACCAAATAAAATTGTATATGAATGAAGTACATGCAAAAGAGATGAATTAAAATTTAATTCAAACCAGAATTTGGAATTTAAATCCTGGGAAGTTTGAAAATATTTTCTGAAGTACATTAAAATAATATAGCTTTGTTTTGAAAAGGATTTTGAATGAAAATCATTTCTGAATGGATTTTGAAATTGTTTAAGCACTGAACTCACTTCGGTGGCTGGGAAATAATTCGGATGATGACTGCAGCATCATTAGTGTTCATTTTCGATTTATAAGTGATAAATTGCTACCTTAGACAAGTTTTGATTGAAATTTGTTTGAAAGAAAACAAATTGGTTTGAATATTCAAATTGTGATGGAAATAAATATACGTATATATATTTATGTGATTCGAAAAGATTTGAAATAAAACCCAGGAATTTGAATTCTAGAATTTAAAATTTAAGCAAGTTAATTGGATCGAAGTGAATAAATTAATCAGAATCAATTTGAATTGGATATGAATGTATTGATTGTAAATCATTCAGATTAAATGAATGTGAGCGTATATGATGTGTGAGGTAAATGGAAACCAAATGTTTTGGTAGAACTTATGTTGTGAAAATATGAAAGGATGAGTTTCCACATAAGTGGATTTTTGAAAAAGTTAATGAGCTTGTAGCATTTTTCCCACCTTAGTAATTTCGGGGATGAAATTCTTTTAAGGGGGAAAGAATGTAACGACCCGGATTTTTGGTCGATTTATTTTAAATATTCAATATGTTTTTAAATATTGAGTTGATAATATAAATCGATTTTTGTATTGAGTTATCGATTTAATAATCGATATACGATTTATTTCGAATATATATAATCATCGCAATACGAAAATGAATTTAATTGAATTCAAAAAAAAATGAAAATTGAATTGAAAACAGTTCAGATGATCAATACAAACTTCTGTTTGAATTAGAAGAATAATATTAATTTATTATCAAAGAATTAATTGTTTTGAACTTAATTTATACTGATTTAAATTAATATCTTCTCCATATGATCGAACTGGACTTCGAAACACATCCCAGTATGTTCAGAATAGTGTTATAACGCTGGAAACGCCAGTTGTTGCACTCAAATTGGTGTTCGTTACAGCAGATTATATTATTATAAAATAATACGGATAAGATCAGGATCAAATCGCAGTTAAATAAAGTCTAATCAAAATTAATTATATCGTACCTTACCCTAACCCTATCAGCACCTTGCGCAGACCCTATTGCTTAATGGTGAAGTATTCATCTTGATAAATAACACGATATAACCTTCCTGTTCCTTTCCATTTTTCATTTGCTAAGATCAATCGCAAGCTTCAATTTGGAAATGGTGTTCGAACTAAAGTTTGTGAACCCCAAATCAAAAATCGAAAGGGTTAAAAACAATGGCCACTTATTAAACCCTCTTCAGTTATAAATCTGCAACCTGTATTCCCTCATTTTGGCAGAATCGAACAGACTTCCTTAAACCAAAATAATAATAGCCGATCCTCAAAACAAAGTCAAGCGCCTGATTCCCAAAAAAAATTCGAAGTTGAAGATCGCATAGGAGACGTTACTTGAAGCCGTGTTATTCTTTTCCGTACCTCCTCAATCAAAATCGACTAGTCCTATAATAATGGGGGAAACGGATTCACAACTGATGTCGCGTCTTCACTGTTTTCGCGTTCTAGGGTGGAGCTGGTAATGGGAGTTTTGATGTTAGGGATTGCGTAGTAGGAGAGCACAGAGCAGGCGATTTAGGGCTGCTGGGGTTTTGCGATTCTAGAGGTGCTCGAAGTCGATGCTTTGATAAGGAAGGTTGCGATACTGACTGTCGAAGTATTTACTAAAGTTGTCATTTTTTAGTTAGCGTCGAACTCGATGGGGATTAATCCAGGGTGATGAAGTAGTTCGATTTGGTGAAGATTTGTTGTTTGCAAATGAAAGGACTTTTCTGATAGATATACATTGGCAAGCTGGTCTTTTTTTTCAGTAGTAAAAAAAGTTTTTTTTTATGAGCAGAATTTCGAACTGGATTTAGGTTTTGGGAAGCGGACAACAGTTTGGTAATTAGAAAAGGAATTAGGATTTTTTTGTGGTTTGGGTAAGGGTTAAACTAAGAGACGATGGGTTGGTTAGTGATGCTAAGACAAGTCAGTGGATGCGGTGGTGACAAGGCTATTCTCGGTCAAACTTGGTGCTTGATAGTTTTTCAGAGAAGAGATCAAAGCGCTAAACGAGTTAAGGTACATAATTATTTTAAGATACATAGTTTGTTTGCGAATATCGTTATTTAAAATCATATTGCAATTACGTAATTAGTTACATATATTTGTTCGTGAATTAATAAAGGAAATAAATTAATGTACAAGGTTGAATCGATCAAATCAAGCCGTGTGGAGTTTGGAGTTGAAAAATCTTTGCTAAGGAATTGGAATGAATGCAAAATAAAATCACGGTGACTAAATCTCACTCAATTTAATTTTAGAATTATTTTTAGTCATTTAAAAATAATTGATGGTTGTTTGGTTGCATATAAATATTATTTGGCTGTTAAAAATATATTAGTTATATAGGCTTGGTGTTTGTGGTTATTATATATAAATATATTGGTGATTGGATAGTTCCCGCATTACCATTAGCGGATGCCCGTAGTATCATTAGCGGATGACCCTATACGCCCCAGGCTATGATAGTGGATGACCTTCTATACTGCGATATCCTTCCTCGAAGCGGGATGGGTATTATTTATGTTGGCTAACGTCTGTGGATGCAGGGAAAAAAGGTTGGAGGGATCCAACTGGATTCCTCAAAAATATTATTGTTTGTTTGTTTTCATATATATTGGCATATATGATGTATTAGAAAACCTGTGGTTGATAATGCAGTGTTTTTTAATGTTTAAAGATCACTGGGCTAAAATGTTGATATATAAAAATGTCACGAAAATGATATTTGAGATTTAAAGGGAAAAAAATCTATTTATCTAAATTAGAATTTGAATTTAGAATGGGCTATAAAAATATTAACTTGTTTTAATATATATAAAACAAGTATTGAATTTATAAACGTTGTTTATAAGTTAATAATGCGGGATTTGAAGTGAATTTATAAACGATGTTTATAAATTAAATAATACAGGAAACTGAAGTAAACTTATAAACGGTGTTTATAAATGAAATGGAAGGATTTTCATTGGATAATCAGAGAATTGAATTGAACTGAATTTATAAACGGGGTTTATAAATGTAGTGGGAATATTATCATTGGATAATTTGAATATTTAAATTCAAATGTGAATTTAAAAATAGAAATGGGGAAATCGTTTTAAAGAAATAAATGATGGAATTTATTCTGATGTTCAGAATATAAATTAAACTAAAATAAATCCGTAAGGATTTATGATTTGAATTCGATTAATTAATTTATTTAAATAGAAGTTAAATTGAATATGAAAATAAATTGGGTGTTATATATAATATATATAAGTTATTATAAATAGAAATTTCCAAAATAAGATTTTGGATTTAAATAGATATCGAAATAGACTTGTTTAAATATAAAATATGGAAATTTATAAAATGGTGTTTATAAATATAATGAATTAATTATCAAGAGATAATTTGAATATTTAAATTCAAATATGAATTTAAAAATAGAATTTGAAATCATTCGAAAGGGAACAATTGTTTTTATTCAGCAATCCGGAATATCAAAGGGATGAAGTTTCAAATAGAAATTTGAAAAGGGAACTTGTTTAAATATATGAAACAAGGAAGTTGAATTTTAAATAGTGTTATAAATTTGGTGAAATAAATAATCATTTGGATAATTTAAACCATTTAAATTCAAATAGGAATTTAAAAGTAAATTGGGAAGTGTTTTGAAACAAAACGATTAATTATATTTCGGAATTCAGAATATAAGCTGAATTGAGAAGAATTCAACGGGTTTATAATTGAAATTCGATTATATCGAATTTTATAAATAATTTTTTTATAAAAGGAATTGGAATTAAATATAGAAGATCGAAGTATAAATAAATATATTACCGAGT
Organism: Allium sativum; assembly: GCA_030737875.1. Lineage (NCBI taxonomy): Eukaryota > Viridiplantae > Streptophyta > Magnoliopsida > Asparagales > Amaryllidaceae > Allium > Allium sativum. Next base: position 627,658,111 of record CM060916.1, read on the forward strand.
AAGGAAAAATCGACAATTATAGATAATCGAAAATATTAAGTTGAATTGGGAAAATTGGTTTAATATATATTAAAATATATTAGAATGGAGTTGAATTTATTATAAACAAAGTTTAAAATTTTATATATTTAATTATAATTAAAACGAACTCGCCGCAGCATGACAGTTCGTAAATTGGCGTTTCGAACTTCAATTGAGTATATAGAACTCAATTTAAGTCGGAATTCTTTGAAACAAGAACCGTCAGGACTGACTGAATAATAGTTTTCTAATGGAAGAGAAAAATCTGGATTTCATCTTATAAATTTTGAGTGATGTCAAAATCAAATTTTCATAAAAACAGCGCCATAACCATTATAAAACCATAACGGTTTATTTAAATAAATAAAAGGATTTTGAAGAAATAAAATCCGAATTGCCAGTAGAAAAATCCAAACTGGAGATATAAAATAAATATGAACTCCAGTGAAGTAAGTAAAATGATTTTTTGAGACAAAAATCAGATTTTTCGTTATTGAATAAAACTAACTAATTTGAATAATAATTAGTTAATCGAAATTCGATATGAAAATGGACTTTGAATAAGTAAAAGAGATTTGAGAATTTTTATTCAAAATCGAATATGGAACTTGAGTCGAAATGGAATTAAATTAATTCATAGGCATGATAAAATGATAATTGAACATGATATGTTCAAATATAAAGTGGAATGAGAAAAAGAGCTAATAAAAAGATAAAATAGCGGGTTGAATTAAAAATGACCGGATTGAGTTGAAATAAATTAGAAATGGACACATATGTGTTAAACAGGTATGGAATGAAGTATATGAAGATTATAATTTGTGTGCCCGACAAAAAAGGTACATGTTTAAATTCCATATGAGGTTTTATGTGCCGAATCGGCAAGCCACTTGGCTTTTTGATTTTCTTTTTGAATGGAAAGGGCCTAGAGAGGCGAGTTGAGGTTTGAACTATTTGCCGGTACAAAGGATGTTATGGTGAATTTTTCCAGGAATAATTGTTGTGCTCTGATAATGGCATGTATATACAGTTACTGATTGTTATTTGAAAAGTTATGTTAATAAATATATTTTATTCGTTCCGTTGTGAGATTTGTGTTCTTCGTTTTTCTTCTATTCTAAAATTTCTTTCTTTCCATTTCTCATCCTCTAACTTCTTTCTAATAATGCGTATTTCTGTGCAATTTGGGTTGGACGTGTGGTGTTATTAGTCAACTCAGATAGTACGGATTTGCGGGCCGTTACAATCAGAGTAGGTAAACACAAGCGGAACCTGTCTTATAACTCACATCACAAGGATAAAATATAATAAAACCTATACAATAGGAAGAAATAGTGGAGTATCATATAGAAAACTTTTAAACTTTTACAAAGTCCTGAAAGATTATCCATGCATCTTTGGATTCAACAACAAAGTCTGTACATGAAGCCTCACTACAAACACTTGAAGCAAACATCTAACAGCGGAAAAAAATACTGGATAGTAGTAAAGATAATACGCCAGCCTCCTGCTCACCTTCGTACAACAGCACCATCCTCACTAATCACCTGTCACCTACTGCCTAGTTTGCCCATCCAAAATAGGATGAACAGCCCAAAGTAATAAGAGGAATACATAAACCCTTGAGTCAAACAACAGTTTTAGTGAGCGATTAAATAGCTAACAAACATCATCAACAAATTATATGACAATAGGTAAATTAACAAACTAATCTACCAACACCAAAGAAGGACCCAAACCTGTCTTCCCGACATCTGACAGTGATAGCCTTTACAATCTGAACAACCAAGGAACAACCATTCATCCATGGAAATCAAAGAACATCCAATAACTAAACTTCCATGGCAACCAGAAGTAACCAAGCCATAATAATCATCAATTAATTATATCTCACGTAAACCATCCTAATCGAGATCAATATTCCTCAAACGCAAGCCCAGAGGCCTAAACCAATATCAAACAAGTGCCCAAGAAACATCTCCTTCGACTTCAGACAATCTACGTGAGATGGTACAAGCAAAACAACCAAACACTCATAACACTCATGACCTTGGCTATCACTAACTTTACTGCTTTGAAACCATCGTTAATCGTATGACGACCAACCTTACCATATGTCAATAGCTAATATAATAACCCCAATTCTAGCTCAATCTCCGTAGGCCTTTCAACGATATGTATGTTTGCCCAACCTTCACAACTAGGCCCTCCACGACTACCCAGTGTTCTCGACCAGCAAACTTTTGGCCTTTTAGGTGCCCCTATTATACCTTTTCTTTGAGCCCACTAGAACTTATGACAACGATAATCTCTCGGCCTTTGCATCTCTAGCCATCAACCCTGATGACCATTTCATAGCTCAAGCAACCTTTCTGAGCAACCATTATCCACCGACTCACTACCTTGAGTCATAGCCCAGGCAACCTTCTCGAGCAACTTCATTCACGAACTAACCACCTTGAGTCGTTTTCACCTTCGTTGCATTACGACGATCAACGAACACATCACAACATTTCGAACACTCCCATCTTGTTACACATTGAATTCATAGCATCACTGAACCAGACAATATCAGTATAAGGTTAAACATCAATCCATAGCATTCAACAATTTACTACGAAAACAAACTACGGTGTTTATGCCATCAACCATAGCGTTTTAAAGTGTTGTCAAAACTCTTCGTACATGCCGGCCCTACTATGGATCGGACATGTCGGCCCACACAAAAGCACACGACCGATCCAACACACTTCAACCCAACCGATCCATTCCCTAAAGCCACCCAACCGATCCATCCACTTGAGTCCCGACAAACCCATCGTTTCCACCGGCCGACCCATCACCAGAACAAGCACGACCTATCGATCTCTCAACTCCGACCGACCCATCATCATTAACTTGTGGTGGACCCATCGCAAGACCGACCGACCCATGCTTGAACACACCAACCGATCCATGCCTTATACTCCCCGACTGATCCGTCACCTTTTGCTCCGACCGATCCATCCACTCCAGATTCGATCCATCATGATTTTCGACCAAAACTTCGCCAAACGACAATTCGACGAATCCAACTCATCCAATTCGTCCACAAACATGTTATGAAATCACTAACAACTTGAAAATGATAATTATCATCAATAGTTATGTAAAATTTACCAAAATCATGATAAATGAACATATAAACTAAAATATGGATCCAACTTGCATAAACATATGAAATAACATGGATATTACTGGTTTTAAGTTGATAGATTAGATCCTATGGTGATTTATATGAAAATATACTTACCATGATGTAGATCTAGGAGAAAACACTTGAAAATGATGAAATTATATTCAAACAACTCATATACCTGATCGAATCCGTGTGAGAGATGCATATCACTCGCCAACTCTTCAAAACAACCCAAAAACACTTAGATCTAGATCCGAAGATTGAAGAATTTGCTCTAAACTCTTCGGTTCGATGATCTCTATCTTGAAATGGCATAGATGCAGCTTCAAACGATGTAGATCTTCGATTCTCTAAGCTCTAATGGTGGAAAGGTGTAGAAGATGGAGTAATGGAGGACCTATAACTCTTCCAAATGAGGGAATGAAGAAAGTAAAGTATTCTCCTTACCTCTTACCCCCTATTTATAGCCTTCCACCAGCCCACCAATGGGCCTCCCCATATCAGCCCATTATGGTTTTAAAAACTTGTACAACCAACTATAAAACCTTAAGACGACGATTCCTCCCAAACCGCTGAACCAAATATTTAATGTAACCACTCTACGGAATGGGAAACATCATTTCCTTTCCAATGCGATCGATCTCAGCACTTGAATCGATCCGAGTCAAAAGTTAGGTCCTGTACAAAACTAGCAAGGGAAAAATTATCACAAACAAAATTGGTAAAAATTGTGGACATGTCTTACATCCCCATAACAACATATTAAAATATGAGAATGATCCAACCCTCAGGGAATAAAATAAAAATATTTTATGATCCTCTAATATGTAAAATGCAGGTTGTTACATTCTTCCACCCTTAAAAATTTTGCCCCCAAAATTCCAAGAAAACATAAGCAACCAAAACAATTTTGCATGCCTATCATCCATGAGCAGCCAATTCTACCACCTAAACTAGCAGCCATCAAGCCATTCATCCATAGCTTTATCCTAGCACGCGGAATTCTAGAAACAACCACAATAGTTCAGTTACAATGATGTAATGATGACGTGATATCAATTAGTCATACTAACGAAGAGTTCTGGATGGATCGCCTTTGTGCTCTCTTCTGTCTCCCATGTACAATCGTTGCCATCCTCACTCCATTGTACCTTGACTAATTTAACCATCTTCCTCCTAAGATGTTTTGTGTCATTCCCCACAACACAAAGCAGCTTACGAGGTTTTATAACTACGGTCTCAACTTATAGGTCTTCGTACTGCTCTGGAGATACCACCACATTCGAAGCATGCACAAGCTTTCGTAGAAACGACACATGGAAAACATTATGCACACTTGACATCTTCTTGGGTAAGTCCAATTTATATGTGAGGTTTCCAATTCGCTCGACTATCGGAAACAGTCCAACAAACCTTGGGGCTAACTTTTCTTTATTTCTGAACCGAACCACATGCTTGAACGGCGAAATCTTCACAAAAATCATGTCGCCTACATCTAATTCAAAATCTTTTCGATGCTTATCAGCATAACTCTTCTGACGATCTTAGGCTGCTTTCATTCGTTGCCGAACGATCTCGATACAATCTGAGGTTTCTTTGATCATCTCTGGTCCAGTATCATGTTATCTCCAGTTTCTAACCAACATGTTGGAGAATTACACGGTCTACCATACAACGCCTCGTATGGTGTCATCCCAATGCTCGACTGGTAGTTGTTATTATGTGCAAACTCAACTAGATGTAGATGGTCTTCCCACGATCCCCCGAAGCCTAATACACAATCTCATAGTAGATCTTCCAAAACTCGGTTAACCATCTCGGTTTGACCATCAGTTTGAGGATATAAGTCATACTCAAGCACAATTCGGTTCCCAATGCTTCTCGCAAAATCTTCCAAAATCCACTTGTGAACAATGGATCTCGATCACTCACTATGCTCTTCGGAATACCATGGAATCGAACTATCCATTTAATATAAAGCTCAACCAACTTCGATGCTATCCTAGTCGATTTGACAGAAATAAACCTTGCACCTTTGGTCAAACGATCCACAATGACCCAAATTCCTTCATTTCCTGCCTTGGTTCTAGGTATTCCATCGATATCTGCTCCCACTTCCATGTAGGAACTTCCAATGGCTGAAGCAACCCACTTGGCTTCTTCTGTTCAGCTTTCACCAGCTGACAGTTCATACACTTGGAAATGAACTTTCCAATATCTCTTTTCATCCCCTCCCATTAATAGACTCGCTTCATGTCCTGATACATCTTATTACCACCAGGACGAATTATCAACTTCGAGTGATGACATTCTTTCAGAACCACATCTCTCAATCCGTCAACATCAAGAACAACCAGTCGTCCTTGCTTTCGAAGCCAACCTTCTTGATCTACCCCAAACTCTTTATTCTCTGGTTCCAACTTCTGGATAAACTCGACAAGATTTGCATCTCGCTTTTGGCCCTTGCCAATCCTCTTGATGAGATTTGGTCTTATCGATAAACTTGCCAACATTTCAGGTTCCAACTCACACCATGACCTAAAATCAAACCCTTCCAAAAAATAGAGGCTCTTCCATTCCGAAAACATTGCTCCTAATCGTGCATATCTCCGACTTAATGCATCTGCAACTGTGTTGCCTTTTCCTGGAGTATAGGCTATACCAAAATCATATGATGCCAAAAACTCTAACCACCGTTGCTTCCGAAGATTCAAATCCTTTTAAGAGAAAAGATACTTCAGCGACTTGTGATCCATAAACAACTCGAATCAAACTCCCAACAGATAATGTCTCCACATTTTCAAAGGAAACACAATCACTGCCAACTCCAGATCATGAGTTGGGTAATTCCCCTCATGCAGCTTTAGCTGTCGACTTGCATAGGCCACAAGTCTATCCTTCTACATTAACACTGCTCCAAGTCCAGTACCACATGCATCGGTATACACAATCATTTCTTCATTCCCGCTTGGAATGGTCAACACAGGAGCACTCATCAATCTCTCCTTTAGGATTCCAAAAGCTTGCTCACACTTTGCATCCCATGTGAATACTTGGTTCTTCTTCGTCAATCCCGTCAACGGTGCAGCTATTTAAGAGAAATCCTTGATAAACCATCGGTAATAACCAGCCAACCGAAGGAAACTCCAAACATCCATCGCATTATTAGGTCTATCCCAGTCCTCGATTGTTGCCACTTTAGCGTGGTCAACCGTTGTTCCATTTCCAGAAACAACATGGACTAAGAATCTCACTTCTTCTCTTCCAAAAGTGACACCTCGGAAACTTAGCTCTTAATTGATGCTTTCGCAATATTTTCAATATAACTCTCAAGTGCGTCTTATGTTGTTCCTCGTTCTGAGAGTAGACCAGAATATCGTCTGCGAACACAAGAACGAATTTGTTCAACTGATATTTGAAAACTCTATTCATAAGATCCACAAAATGCGCTGGCGCGTTAATCAACCCGAATGGCATCACCATCCATTCAAAGAAACCAAGTGGTATCCTAAAAGCAGTCTTCAGCACACTATCCATTGCCACCCTCAACTGGTGGGATCCGTTGCTAAATCCATCTAAGAAAACACTTTAGCCTCGTGAAGCAAATCGAACAAGTCATTAATCATTAGCAATGGATACTTGTTCTTCTTGGTCAACCTGTTCAGCTCACGATAGTCCACACACAATCTCAATGAGCCATCTGCCTTGGTTGCAAACACGACTGGTGCACCCTATTCGGATACACTCAACTGAATGAATCCTTTTCCTAAAAGGTCACGAACTTACACCTCGAATTCTCATTGTTCATTAGGCGCCATCCGCCTAAGAGGCATAACGATTGGTCTAGCACCCTCGACCAAATCGATTCTAAATTCGATCTCATGATGCGGCGGCAGACCTTTGACCTTATCGAAGACATCTTCAAACTCACTTGCTATCAGCACTGATGAAAAGTCTTCCTGTGGAATCATAGGCGAACATAGATAGCTTACGAAGACCCCATCTTCGGGCTTACATCTAATCAAAACCTTTCTCCCTTCCACATCCCCGACTCTCACCTCCAGCTTCTCGCAATTCATTCTTGTTGCATACCTCTTGAGCTAATCCAAGCCCAAGATAATCCCAAACCCAACGAAGTTTAACATAAAGCAATCACACAAAAAGGAACAACCATTACTCGATAACACTAGACCACAACAAATCATACAAAGGCTAGACGAACCCCTTGCTGGATTAGTCACAATGAAAGGTTTATCACATATCTTGTGTTCAAAAGCGTTACACAAGCTCATTACAAATGAAAGAATCTGATGCTCCAGTATCGAACAGCACACAAACTGAAACACCACTAAATGAAAGAGTACCTTAGACGACGACACCCTTTCCCTTTTCCCCTGTAGTAGGAACTCCTGAAGAGGATGGCACGACTTTCAAAGCATATGCCTTCATGGCCTGCTTTCCTTTAGCTGATTATGGACAATTCTTCTTCTCATGCCCAGGCTTCCCACATTAGAAGCACTTCTTCTCAGCTTTAGGATCCTTGCACTCATTAGCAAAATGGCCTTTCTGCAGGTAGTTAAAGCAAACCACCTCACTCTTTGGATTCTTCTGGCCATCCTTTCTTTTATGTTGTTGTTGCTTCCTCTTCTTATTACTATCACCCTGTTGTGGTTTCTAGACTTTCTTGGTTGCAGCAACAACATTTACTTCCTTAGGAAACAAGCTCTTATGACGAACAACTTTTTCCACTATCTTCTCAAATGGATCATCCAAATGATCAACCAATGGCCTTCCAATATAGGTATCTAGACCCATAACGAACTTCTTGCTCTTCCGATAAGGAGAGTCAATGTACGAACGAGCATACTTGGACAAGGCCACAAAATCAAAAATATACTCAAGCACTGATCGACCATTCTGGTTTAACTCCACAAACTTCTAGAACATAACAAACTTCTGAGCTGTAGAGATAAACTTCGTCTCAAATTTTACTTGGAACTGCTCGCAAGTTATCTCATCTTCCGGAGTCTCAAGCCTCACTGAGTTCCACCAATCAATGGCCCTACCGTGCAACTGGATTGATGCAAGCATTCACTCAGCTGCATCATCTATGCCCAGGTCTCCAAAAATACGAATACAAGAATCCAACCACCTATGAACCTCTTCAGTCGGCTTTGTCCCTTTGAACTACTTCCCTCCTAGAGATGTATAATCTTTGCACAGCTTTGCGAAGTCCACGGTTCTAGGAACCTGCACTTGAACTCCTACGTCAACCGCAGTCGTATCTGGAGCGGGAGCCCTTCTCATGATCGCGGCCACCATGGCTTCGAACATGGCTGGATAGTCTGTTGTAACGCCATTTCCCCCTCCGGTACCAGCTTCCTCCCTAGTAGTGTCGTGTTGATCGACGACTCAATCTAAATCTATAATTTAGAATAATTAGCACTTCCAAAAAAATTGCTAAATGGAGTTCAAACACTACTGCTATATACACTAATATATAGTATAATCCATCAGAAATCTAAAAATACGTCTCTCATACGTTATTACATCTTCGAACTTTGGCTAAAATCGTTAACCAGAGCTCTGATACCAAATGTGACGACCGCCCATAACCCCTACACTAAACAAGAGGAATCATGCGCTGAAAGGTGTGCCAGGCTGTTATGGATGATCATCAGAGTAGGTAAACAGAAGCGAACCTGTCGTATAACTCACAGCGCAAGGATAAAGTATAATAAAACATATACAATAGGCAGAAATAGTGGAGTATCTTATAGTAAACTTTTAAACTTTCACAAACCCTGAAACATTATCCATACATCTTTGGAAAAAAACAACAAAGTCTGTACATGAAGCCTCACTACAAACGCTCAAAGAAAACATCTAACAGCGGAAACTAATGCTAGATGGTAGTAAAGATAATACGCCAGCCTCATGCTCGCCTTCGTACAGCAGCACCGTCCTTTCTAATCACCTGTCACCTGCTACCTAGTCTGCCCATCCAAAACAGGATTAACAGCCCAAGGTAATAAGAGGAAAACATAAACCCTTGAGTCAAACAACAGTCTTAGTGAGCGATAAAACAATTAACAAACATCATCAACAAAGTATATGAGAATAGGTAGATTAACAAACCAATCTACCAATACCAGAGAAGAATCCAAACCTATCTTCCATACATCTGACAATGATAGCCTTTTCAATCCAAACAACCAAGGAACAATCATTCGTCCATGGAAATCAAAGAACAACCAACAACTAAACTTCCATGGCAACAAGAAGTAACCAAGCCATAATAATCAGCAATTAATTATATCTCACATAAACTATCCTAATCGAGATCAGCATTCCTCAAACACAAGCCCAGAGGCCTAAACCAATATCAGACAAGCACCTAAGAAACATCTCTTTCGACTTCAGACAATCTATGTGAGGCGGTACAAGCAAAACAACCAAACACTCATAACACTCATGACCTTGGCTATCACCACCTTTCCTGCTTTGAAACCATCGTTAATCACTACAAGAAAACCTACTTTTAGTTGCAAATATTGGTAGGATTGTATATCAACTGCTTCCATAGACCTACAGGATAACATGAAACGACGGGGATAAATTTTTCTTGGCCCGCCTAAAATTTTCGTGACATACCGCTTCATTTTTCATTCCACTGCATCGACTTCGCAACAATGCTTTCAGAGAACCCCATATCGTCGATTTCCTAATCCACTTCCAAGGACCACTTCATTGTTCTTCTCTACGTTTGAAACACCAAAATCATAATCGATCTACTAATACACCAAAAGACCTAATTCGTCGATCTGTTAAGGCACTCAAAAACTTCATGACGACTAACTTTCATCTCCTTTTTGGTCAGAATTCCTAAATCATTATCTCTCCTGCATCGACAAGCTTCTCAATAGACGGACTCAACCTAGGTATCAACTTTGACTTTATTTCTACTTCTCTTTGTTCTTGCGTTAACTCAATTGATTGCATCTCACACACAAATTTTCGTACTAAAGGTTTTTTATGGTGGTGTTGTGATTAACGGATCTAAGGCCCTCTGAAAACGCATGTCTCGTTGCTTGCTAATGGAAGCCAAATTGTGGATATGAAAACTAGTATCTCCTCCAGGTTATCTGAAAATGCGTATCGCTAATGAAATTACAATGGAATGGATAACAAGTCTGTTATAATATCAAAAGAAACTCAAATTTTAAACTAGGTATTTTACCTTTTGGTACTTCTTATGCTTCCCAGATTTCAACTTATGAGAATAATTTGTTACTGCACTTTAGAATGGTAACTCCGCCAGATTGAAAACTACTAACATTCATTGAGTCGAGATAGCCTTCAATATTGTTTTGAAACTGTGGGTAAGTTGGTTTGTTTTTCCCAAATTAGGCGGACATGAAAAACATTGTTTAGAATCATATTTGGTTTAGCTAATTCTAACTTGCCTTGTAAGCTTACAGTTTAGAAGATGATATGTAGCTTAAACTTAGTATGGTAATGAACTCCATAACGCAAGGTCAAATGCTAATTATGGTTATGTCTTGTCCCTGCTCTATTTTGTTTTCACCCCTACAAAATAAAGTCATGCTTCTATCAGAGCTGGTCTGACACTTATTAAACGTGGCATGCTTTTCCAGTCATATTCTCGTTATTCTAACTAGTTGCGATTCTAACCCCACTAGCCCCAACTCTAACTGCAACTTTGACAAACCTAACACTGGGATAGAGTATTTGGTTGAGTTTGGGGCTGGGATTAAGAGAAGAATCATTATTCTAGCAGTATAAAGAAAAATATAAAAATGATCAACAATGGGGTCGATAATCATGATATTATCAGGGATAAGGTTTTGGGATTTGTTACAGAATTCGCTAAGTGCCTTGAATCTAGGATCAAATTTCTTTTTCCTATTGATAATTGTAAGTAGATAGCTCATATTTATTGATTTTTATATGTTTGTTTAGTTAAGTACATTAAATGGGTGAAGAATATTAAACCATAAGAACATTTAAGGCACTTCATCTTTTATGTCGTTGTTGCCTACAACTTGATATGTTTTCGTACTTTTTAGGTTGAACGACATAAATTGAAGGAAACAAAAATTGGTTTTCGAATTTGAATATGAAATAAAAATAAAATATGTTAAATGGATTGAGTTTTTGGTTGTTACAACCATGTTTTGTTTATTTTACTAAACTGGGTGATTATTTTATCTAATTATTGCATCTTATGAAGGTTTTATATTGTTTTGCCTGTGAGTTAATGCAGTCGGTTTATTGACGTATATTTCCTATTTTTATGTCAAGTTTTTGTTTTTCCTTTCTTGTTGGCAGTTTCAAAATCATAATGATTAAGGCTTTATGTGTCCCAATGCATGTTAAGGTTTTCTAATGTTAATAGCTCAGATAGGTCCTACTGACATGGTCTGCATATGTTGAAATAATGATTGAAAGCGTAGTGTTTCAATTCAAAGATGGAAGGCACACACTTATACCATTATTAGTTACAGCTATGGTGCCCTAAACCTCTCCCCCCACACACAGTGACAAAACAATCACTTCCCAATGACTTTAGTCCAATGTTGATCTCTTATGGAGCACAAGATTGCCTCTTCAGATTTCCCTTCAGCATAAGCCAAGGTGCTTATAAATATTTCAAAAATAATTACAAATACAGAAAAAGTTAATCTAACCTTCTTCAACCAAATTCATGCAATGTGCAGAGATAACATAGTGTGAGGTTGTTTTCTTATAATGTATTGCAGTAAATCTAGGCAACAATAATACACTGTGCAACTAACATACATAAATGCTTGCAAAACTCAAGTATTTATTAATATGGCTAATATGTAGGGAAGCAGAGACAAGTGCTTGGACTCTTTTAAAAATGATAAATGTGAAACAGCCTATCTATTGTTATGGCAATGTTCCATCTTCTTCGATGGGTTGAATTGTTTGATAACTGAGTTGTCAAAGCTTTGGCTCTATGTAATTATATTTTTGAATTAGCATCTAAATAGGCACCTATATTCTTTTATTTGTAGTTGCGAGTAATTCCACTTTAGTTTCTTGTTTTTAATAGAGGAGACCATGCTTGAACTTTGACGGTTCCGTTGGACTTTCTTATTTATAACCAACAAGGAAAAAAGTATAGTCTCTTGACCTATTTTTTATTTTGATTTTTTTTCCAGAAAACAGTTATGAATCAATAAACAGAGGAATAAGAAGGTCCTGATATCTCTTGGACTATTGAGTCTGACTTTGACGTTTGTTTATTCGGACTTAGATGAATTTGGAGCATTGGAAATTTTCTATTTTTGTTCATGCTTAACAGTGAGTTAATGAATTTAATTCTTGCATACTTTTATAAAAGCAGCTAAATTAATCTAGTGCAGTTTACTGTATTAGAGCTTTGTTTGTGGTCTAGTGGGACAACGTTTGCTTTTTGTTTAGATGAAAGTAGGATTTCTCCTGTTTATTGTTGTGCCTATATTAATGTGATTTCAGTTCTATTTCCAGCGTAATATACATCATCATGGTTTATTTTTCTATAATGAAGTTTAAACATATTTTTCTCCTTTTCATTTTTTCTTCATTTTCTATAGTGCTTAACGAACTATAATATCCAAGACTAAAAGAAGAGGTTTCAAAAGGCACATCCCAAAAGACATGGTGACACCTAAAGGTGTTCCTAAAATTTTGTCCTTTTTTGGAATATGGAGATGATAATATGATTGTGTAATGATACATATATTGTTTTAAGAAAATCATTAACTTTTGTATTATATTATTTTGATGCATACCTCAGTAAATAGTGATCCAAGAGAGGTTATTTACTGTTGAATATTTTTGTTACTGTACCCACTATTACTTAAGGCTAATTAGTGCTTATTCTATGTATTTGGCTAAATAAGTTTGTTGAGATATAAACATTAACAAATTATATAACCTAATTGTACTTCGTGATGTCAATTCTTACAACCCACTTTCTTGTAATATTACCCTTTTTATGTAAACAAAAAAAAATCTATCATCCATAGAACATGCAAATAACCCACCAAAAATGTTACTTTGCTATATTATACATCTAATGAACATTCAAATGCATGGGACGAAAGGGCCAAATGAGATTTAGTTTAACTGCTAATGAGATAAATCGTAGATAATGTAACAACCCGTATTTTAATAACGTGTTATAACTATAAATCAAGGCAAAATTAATTTTTAAAGTAGGAATCAAGGGCAACGGGTTACGCCATTACGTTCGTCTCGAAATTCTACTTGGAAACGAGTCCGAGTTTTCGAAAATCGGAGTCCGTATGACCAAGTTATGACCCTTCGAAGTTTCAGGAATTTTTCAAGTTCAAAAACAGCTCAGAATTCGAATTCAAATTTCGAAATTCAAACCCCAGAACGGACTGGGCGGGAAATTTCCCGACCAGGACCAGGTCGACCTGGGGGTCGACCATAGTGTCGACCTGCCCAGGACCAGGTCGACTATAGAGTCGACCTGGGTGTCGACCTGGTTGCCGAGCCCATTTTTGGGTCGGAATTCACTCTGATGTTTCTAGTCCGATTTCTGTCTAAATTCGTTGGCCTGGCCCTATATAAACAGCCCCTAACTCTAGTCTCTCTACACAAATTCTCTCTGGTATTATGCTGCTAAAACTCTGGTTGAAAAGTTAGAGAAAAGGGATTGCTTCTTCTCCAACAAGACTACGTGTAGAGTTTTGCTGTTTGGGGGATTTTTGTTAGACTCGAGATTCAACATCGCCTCTTTGTTTTCTAATTCTCAAACCACGATCTGTAAGCCCCAGTTACTTTTAGATCTAAACTTTAAACTTAATATGGACATGTTGTAAATTGAAGTTGAACCAAAGTATGATAATTATCTTGGATCTATCATTGTATATCTTGGGTCTATTATTGTTCCTTTTGGATCTATTATTTTGAATCTACTATTATTCACCTTGGATCTATTCATCTTGAATCTTGACTTGTGGGGATATTTATATGAAATTGATTTGGGGCCTAAACATGTTGTAAACCTAAACCCCTCATGTCCATGATGTTAACATGCCTGTGATGTTGAATTAATTGTTATTCACAAGTTTGGGTTATTATCTTATGTCAACTGTTACCATGACTATCACCCTATTTTACTAGGTTAGATATTTGAGACCACTATTCCATATGCCAGTATTGTTGTAGTCATTTATCTCAAGTAATACCATGCTTGACTTATATTCACTTTTGCCACCTTATGCCCATCCTTTCTATGTTATTCACTAATTAGATTTGTTTGTATCGATTCGAATTCACGTGCGATGGGAATATGATTTGGAGTAGTTTAGGCAAACCTGAATTTACTATAAACTTGAAACATGAACATTGTTATAACTTGAACCTGGATATGGACATGAACTTGACACGATTTGACATGAAACATGACATGAAAACTTGACATGAATTTAGACTCGAAACTTGAACCTGGACATGACACTTAGAAAAAACTTGAAAACGGCCAACTCGAGGTTGGGTTGAGTTTGTAGTGTAAATCTGCCCGGAACCGCCCGGCGAATCCAGTGACTGCAAAAAATAGGATCCAATGTGGGTAGTTGGTCATACCGCACCTAAAACCCGAGGTTAGACTATGTTGTGGTGTAAATCTGCCCAGAACTTCCTGGCAAATCCAGTGACCACAACAACTAGTCCAATGTTAGAGGTTGGGGTGCATTAATGAATTTATGCTACAGGATAGGGTTAAGTCATGAACCACTTGAATATACTTAACCAATTTGACACAATGATTTGGTAGGGTTAAGTCATGAGCCGCTTGAACACACTTAACCAACTTGATACATGATTTGGGTAGGGTTAAGCCACGAATTTGAATGACAACACTTAACCCATTAGAAACCCTAGTTACGCGGTCCTTTTCAGCTGTTACCCACTTAGATGTATCACGATACCCTGGGACTAGGCAGGGTGGGGCACGATTACTGGGCTGATTGTAAGCGACTAGAACGACGGCTGAGTAGGTGCGCCATTATAGGTTCAGACGGACTATGGTCATGCACGTAGTCTGGAGTTGAAAAGGCAGGCATTGGGCACCAGTAGGTTTACATTGTGCGTGCTTGATTCGTGTCGGTGGTTGGCACCCTAGGGCTTGATACACCCTATGGTGGACCTAGCATAGGTGACTACATTTCGTGATTGGGCCGTATGACACAGACACATGACGAGCTAGAACTTGTAGGGAGCCGATCGATTAGTAGATCATACCATAGGACCCCGTAATGGGTCATTTCATGATATTGGGCCAAGGGATCATTTCATGGTTAATACTTGACATGGGTTAGAATACAAGTACAGTTGGTGCAGCGAATCTTGAATATGCGATGCTAGACTTGATTTATCTTGTTGTCTTAGTTATCTTGCAAGACTTATTATCATCCCTATGTTTACTTTCCGTTTACTCATGTCTTGTTAAATTTATTAGTTTTTATACTGAAAGTCACTAGGGCTTACCAGTCTTTATGACTGACCCTTTTTCTTTCGCCTCTTTTTCTTTCGTTCCCCCCCCCCCCCAGGTTCTCAGGGACGAAACGCTAGCTCTTAGCTTGGATTTAGCTTGCTTTCTGTCAGCTCATGTACGGTTTGGTCTTGAGCTATGCTATGGCTGCACTTCTGCTATTTTTGGGGAATAAATTTACTTTTGTTATCTTCAGTTTATGCTTCTTTATTTAGAACTTGATGTAATGGAATAATTTGTACTTTGGATATATGAGGTTTTGACTCTTTTCTTGAAAGTAATGAAATTTGGTTTTTAATTTCTACCGCTGCTTTATTTATGTTCTGCCTTATGATATCTCTGTGTATGTTTACTTAGATAATACTCCACCAGAACTAGTGCATTCCCTTTGTGAGTGACCCAAGCGGAGGTGGGGTGTTACAGATAATGATGCAAAATATGGTTAATACTGAATATGGTTAAAATAGTAGATTGAATACATACCAAGTAATAGCTTTACTTCTTTAAAGGATTTGGTTGCTGTTGTGTCTGAAATGAAAGGATGAGAAGACAGACATGATGAGACAGCAAACCTCAACATAGTGGTTGCGGCTAACATAGGGAGAGAGATGGACCCGATGGGAATTTAGACACATTGCAGGTAATAATAGCTACTAACATTATGCATGTCCTACCTTAATTTTGAACTGATTTTTTTTCTAATATTAATTCCAATGGATGTCATACCAATGCCTGAACTTTAATTTAAACTACTAATAACTCGTATTTTGCACACGGTTTTTCTTATAACAACTAATTGTTGATATGTTTAACAAAATATTTAAGATTTTGGAAAATAAGCACATAAAATGGAACATGTTGGCAAAAATGCTATGATATATGAAGAAAAAAATCAAAATGACGTACAGTCCATATTTTCTGTAACAACCCGGAAAATCTGAGCCAATTTAAAAATTTTATTTTGGCAATTTTAGCGAATTTTGATTATTTAAAATGGATTATTTTAAATAATATCGACGAGAAATTTAGTTTTAATGGAATTAGAATGTATATATTTATTGTAACAGCCCGCATTTTATGTATCGGAAGATCATAAAATAATTTATTTTATTCCCTGAGGGTTGGATCATTCTCATCTTTTAGTATGTTGCTTATGGAGATGTGAGACATGTCCATAAATTTTACCGATTTTGTTTGTGACCATTTTGCCCCTATCAGTCTTGTACAGGGCATAATTTTTGACTCAGGTCGAATCAGAGGGTGAGACCTGTGCCATTGGAAAGGAATTGATGATTCTCTTTCCGTAGAGTGGTTACATTAAGGATTTGGTTCAGGGGTTTGGGAGAAATCGCTGTTTTAAGGTTTTTCAGTTGGCTGTTCAGGTTTTGGAAGGCTAATGGGCTGATTTGGAGAAGGCCCATTAGAGGGTGGGTGGAGACTATAAATAGGGGCTAAGGGGTATGGAGAAAGGTTGGCATTTTCCATTCTCTTACGGGGAGGCTTTGATCTCCTTCTACCTCTAACATCTTTCCACCATTAAAATTCCAAAATCCAAGGAGGGAAATCAAAGATCTACACCATAGGAGGCTAGATCTACATCGTCTCAAGGGCGAATTCATCGAACTGAAGAGTTTGATTCGAAGTGTTCGCTGTCCGGATTGCGTTTTCATTGCTTTTGCTTAGATTTGGATAATTGGTGAGTGATTTACATCTCTCATTCGGATTCATGCAAGTATATGGGTTTTAGGATGTTAATTTCATCATTTCCATGTTATTTTCCTTAGATCCACACCATGCTAAGTCCATTTTATATATGAGTCGCCTTAGGATCTGATCTAGATAATTTAAATGGTTAATTTTATGATTTTTCTCAAGATTATGCAAGTTAGATCCGTTTTTATGTTCATATGATTCACTTATCATGTTTTGGGAAATTTATGTGTTTTGATGGAAATTGTTAGATTGAGGATATTGTTGGTTGCATAACATGTTTTTGATTGCGTTTGGATGAATCGGATAAGCTGGTTTCGTCGGATTCGTCGTTTGGCGAAGTTTTGGTCGAAATCGGAGTCGAATTGGAGATGTGCAGGTTTCTGGTCGTCCTGGAGTTGGTCGGGTCGGTCTGGAATGAGGTGGACGGTCATAGTATGGCTTGGGAAGCAAGTCAGGGAGCTGGTCGGTTTAAGCTGGTCGGTCCAGAAGGAGCAGAGGTGTTTCTGGTCGGTTTCAGATGGTGGCATTCTGATCGGTTTCAGATGGTGGCATTCTGGTCGGTTTAAGATGGTGGCATTCTGGTTGGTTTTACTGGAAGCAAATCCTGGTCGCTCTGAAGGAGCTGGTCGGTCAGGTGGAGCAAAATCTGGTCGGTCTTGACGGGGTCGATCTAAAGCTGGTCGGTCCCGAGGAGGTCGAGTCGATCCAAAGCTGCATGGAGGCGGGTCGTTCTGGAGCAAGGCTGGTCGGTTTTTGGCGGGTCGTTCTGGAGCAAGGCTGGTCGGTTTTTGGCTGGTCATTCTGGAGCAAGGTTCTGGTCGGTTTTGGCAGGGTCGTTTCCTGAAAAAGAACGTTTCCGTGTACGACTCGGGTACGAACCAAAAAGGTCTAAAAAAATATTTTTCGGGGGCAACCCCCCCCCCCCGAACCGTAGCCGCAGCGCAGTGATGTGTTTTGGTTCGGTGATGGCGTGACTTCGAGGTGATTCAAATAGGAAGACTCGAAGTGAGGAATGTGTTCGTTGATCAAGGTGGAACAACGAATGCGGAGACAACTCAAAGGTCGTGAGTTGGTGGATAATGGCTGCTCGAGAAGGTTGCTTGAGCTATGAAACATCGTCAAGGTTGGACGATTAGAGATGCGAAGGCCGAGAAGTCATCGTTGTCGTAAGTTCTAGCAGGCTCAAAGCAGGGGTACGATGGGTATCGTTGAAAGGCCCAAAAGACCGGTTGTTGGTCGAGTACCCTGGGTCTTTCTGGTTGGGGAAAAGCCTAGTGTCAAGGTTGGACACTGCCAAGGTTGGGCATATGGAGTTCATGCTAGAACTGGGGTTACCATTAGCCCTTGACATATGGCAAGGTTGGCCGTCATACGATAGTAATGATTTCGAAGCAGGATTGGCGGTGATAGCCAGAGTCTGTCATGAATGCTGGATGTTTTGCTTGTGCCATCTCACGTGGGTTATCCAACATCGAAGTAGATGTTCCTTGAGTGCTTGTCTGATATTGGTTTCGGCCTCTGGGGCTTGTATTCGAGGGATGTTGAATTCGACTAGGATGATTTACATGAGATATATATAATCTCGATGCCATGATTGCTATTGCGGGTTGTTTCTGTTTTCCATGGATAAATGGTTGTTCTGGTTTCTATGGATTAATGGCTGAAATGCTTGGTAAAGGCTATCACTGTCCGATGTGGGGAAGATAAGGTTGAGTTCTTCTCTGGTGATGTGGGTAGATAAGTTGTTCATTTACCCATTCTCATATGCTTTCTTGTTGAAGTTTGTTAGCTGTATTATCGCTCACTAAGACTATTGTCTGACTCAAGGTTTTATGTCTCCTCTTATTACCTTGGGCTGTTCATCCGGTTGTGGATGGGCAGACTAAGTAGCAGGTTACAGGTAATGGAGCTTAGTGATACGAGGAAGCTGAGCGATGACGAGCAGGAGGCTAGCGTACCAGTTTTATTCTATCTAGTATTTCTGTTTCCGCTGTTTGAGTTGCTTGAGAGCTGTAGTGAGGCCTTATGTACAAACTTGATATCAGTTGGATAATCTTTCTGGATGTTGAAAGAGTTTCAAAAGTTTGCTATATGATACCTCATTACTATCACCTGTTTGTATATGTTCTATTATATTTTATCCTTGCGTTGTGAGTTCTATGACAGGTTTCGATGTGTTCACTTACTATGATGATCGTCCATAGCAGCCTGGCACGCCTTTCAGCGCATTATTCCTCTTGTTTAGTGCGGGGGTTATGGGCGGTCGTCACATTTGGTATCAGAGCTCTGGTCAACGATTTTGGCCAAAGTTCGAAGACGTAATTACGTATGAGAGACGTATTTGTAGATTTCAGTTGGATGTTTGCTATATATATTAGTAGCGGTTGTATCTCTTTAGCAGTTTTCTTGGAAGTGGCTAATTATTCTAAATTGCAGATTTAGAATGAGTAGACGACCATCAAGACACGCTGCTAGGGGAGCTAATACTGGAGGGGGAAATGGTGGTGAACCAGATTACCCGGCCATGTTTGAAGCCATGGCAGAAGCAATTATGCGAAGGGTACCCGCTCCAGTGGCGGCTACGGTAGATGTAGGTGTGCGAGTTCCTAGGGTAGATTTTGCAAAGATGTGCAAGGACTTTACATCTCTAGGAGGAAAACCATTCAAGGGAACTGAGCCAGCTGAAGAGGTTCAGAGGTGGATGGATTCATGTGTTCGAATCTTTGGAGACTTGGGTATTGAGGATGCAATGAAGAGAAAGCTTGCATCAAGGCAGCTGCAGAGCAGGGCCATGGAATGGTGGAATTCTGTTATACTCGAGACTCCGGAAGAGGAGATTTCATGGGAGCAATTCCAAGCTAAGTTTGAAGCAAAGTTTATCTCCACTGCTCAAAAGTCCGTTCTCTTCAAGAAGTTCGTAGAGTTGAAGCAGAATGGCAGATCAGTTCTTGACTACATTTCTGATTTTGAGGCTTTGTCTAGATATGCTCGTTCATACATTGATACACCCTATCAGAAGAACGAGAAGTTTGTCTTGGGTTTGGATGCTCATATTGGTAAGCCGCTTGTGGACCACCTTGATGATTCATTTGAAAAGATTGTGGAAAAGGCTATTCGTCATGAGAGCTTGTTTCCCAAGGAAGCAAATGTTGTTACTGCAACCAAGGAGGTTCAGAAACCACAGCAGGGTGGTAATAATAAAAAGAGGAAGCGGCAACAACAGAAAGGAAAGGGTGGCCAAAAGAAACCCAAGAGTGAGGTGCTTTGCTTTAACTGCCAACAGAAGGGTCATTATTCAAATGAGTGCAAGAATCCCAAAGATGAGAAGAAGTGCTTCAAGTGTGGAAAGCCTGGGCATGAGAAGAAGGATTGTCCAGAATCAGCTAAGGGCAAGCAGATTGTGAAGGCATATGCTTTGGAAGCCGTGCCATCTTCTTCAAGTGCTCCTACTGCAGAGGAGAAGGGAAAGGGTGTTGTGGTGCAAGGTACTTTTTCCATTAATGGTGTTTCAGTTCGAGTTTTGTTTGATACTGGAGCATCACATTCATTCATCTGCAATGAGCTTGTTTGTCGCTTGGGTTTGGAACCCGAGATTTGTGATAGGCCATTGATCGTGACAAATCCAGTTGGGGGTTCGTCCAGTTTGTGCATGATTTACCGTGGTCTAGTATTATCGAGTCATGGTTGCTCTTTTATGTGTGATTGCTTTGTTCTTAACTTCGCTGGGTATGGGATCATCTTGGGCATGGATTGGCTCAAGAGATATGCGGCAAGGGTGAATTGCGAGAAGCTAGAGGTGAGGGTCGGGGATGTGGAAGGGCGAAAGGTGTTGATTAGATGTAAGCGCGAAGACGGGGTCTTCGTGAGTTATCTATATTCGCTTGGGATTCCACAGGAAGACCTATCGTCAGTGCTGATCGCTAATGAGTATGTGGGTGTCTTTGACGAGGTCAAAGGGTTGCCGCCGCATCGTGAGATCGAGTTTAGGATCGATTTGGTCGAAGGTGCTAGACCAATTGTTATGCCTCTTAGGCGGATGGCGCCTAGGGAACAGCGAGAGTTAGAGGTGCAAGTTCGTGACCTTTTGGGTAAAGGATTCATTCGGAGGAGTGTTTCCGAGTGGGGTGCACCAGTCGTGTTTGCAACTAAAGCAGATGGCTCGTTAAGGTTGTGTATGGACTATCGTGAGCTGAACAAGGTGACTAAGAAGAACAAATATCCGTTGCCAAGGATTGATGACTTGTTCGATCAGCTTCACGAAGCCAAAGTGTTTTCTCAGATGGATCTGGCAACGGGATTTCACCAGTTGAGAGTGGCTAAGGATAGTGTACCAAAGACTGCTTTTAGGACACCGTCCGGATTTTTCGAGTGGTTGGTGATGCCATTCGGGTTGACTAACGCGCCAGCATATTTTGTGGATCTTATGAATAGAGTGTTCAGAGATCAGTTGAATAAGTTCGTGCTTGTGTTCGTGGATGATATACTGGTTTACTCCAGAAATGTGGAAGAACATAAGACGCATTTGAGAGTTGTGTTAGAGATCTTGCGAAAGCATCAGCTTAAGGCTAAGTTCTCAAAGTGTCACTTTTGGAAAGATGAAGTAAGGTTCTTGGGTCATGTTGTTTCTGGGAAAGGTATAGCGGTTGACCCCGCTAAAGTGGCAGCAATCCAGGACTGGGATAGACCTAAGAATGCGACGGATGTTCGGAGTTTCCTTGGGTTGGCTGGTTATTACCGAAGGTTTATCAAGGATTTCTCCAAGATAGCTGCACCATTAACAGGATTGACGAAGAAGAACCAAGTGTTCACATGGGATGCAAAGTGTGAACAAGCGTTTGAAATCTTGAAGGAGAGATTGACGAGTGCACCTGTGTTGACCATTCCAGGTGGGAATGAAGAGATGGTGGTGTATACTGATGCATGTGGTACTGGACTTGGAGCAGTGCTCATGCAGAAGGATAAAGTTGTGGCCTACGCGAGTCGACAGCTAAAGCCGCATGAGAAGAACTATCCAACTCATGATTTGGAGTTGGCAGCGATTGTGTTTGCTCTGAAGATGTGGAGACATTACCTGTTGGGGGTACGATTCGAGTTGTTTACGGATCACAAGTCGTTGAAGTATCTTTTCTCCCAAAAGGATTTGAATCTTCGGCAGCAACGATGGTTAGAGTTTCTGGCATCGTATGACTTTGGGATAGCCTATACTCCTGGAAAAGGCAATGCAGTTGCAGATGCATTGAGTCGAAGACACGCAAGTTTGGGAGCAATGATTTCGGAATGGAAGGGCCTCGAGTATTTGGCAAGGTTCGATTTCAGGCCAAGGTGCGAGTTGGAACCTGAAATGTTGGCAAGCTTGTCGATAAGGCCTACTCTTATCGAAAGGATTGGCGAGAGCCAAAAGAAAGATGTGAAGCTTGTCGAGTTCATTCAGAAGCTGGAACCAGAGAATAAAGAATTCGAGGTCGATCGAGAAGGTTGGCTTCGAAAGCAAGGGCGATTAGTTGTTCCTGATATCGATGGATTGAGAGATGAGGTTCTGAGAGAATGTCATCACTCAAAGTTGACAATTCATCCCGGTGGTAATAAGATGTATCAGGACATGAAGAGAATCTACTATTGGGAAGGCATGAAGCGAGATATTGGAGAGTTCATTTCCATGTGTATGAACTGTCGGTTGGTGAAAGCTGAACAGAAGAAGCCGAGTGGTTTACTTCAGCCATTAGAAGTTCCTACATGGAAGTGGGAGCAGATATCGATGGACTACCTAGAACTAGGGCAGGAAATGAAGGGATTTGGGTCATTGTGGATCGTTTGACCAAAAGTGCGAGATTTATTCCTGTCAAGTCGACTAGGATAGCATCAAAATTGGCTGAGCTTTATGTGAAATGGATAGTTCGATTCCATGGTATCCCAAAGAGTATAGTAAGTGACCGGGATCCATTGTTCACGAGTGGATTTTGGAAAAGTTTGCAAGAAGCTTTGGGAACCGAGTTGTGCTTAAGTACGGCATACCATCCCCAAACTGATGGTCAGACCGAGAGAGTCAACCGAGTTTTAGAAGATCTCCTGAGGGCTTGTGTGTTAGACTTCGGAGGATCATGGGAGGACCATCTACATTTAGTCGAATTTGCATATAATAATAGCTACCAGTCGAGTATTGGGATGGCACCATATGAGGCGTTGTATGGAAGGCCGTGCAATTCTCCAGCTTGTTGGTTAGAAACTGGAGATAAGTTGATACTTGGGCCTGAGATGATAAGAAAAACCTCGGATTGTATCGAGATAATTCGGCAACGAATGAAGGCGGCCCAAGATCGTCAGAAAAGTTACGCCGATAAGCGTCGTAAGGATTTGGAGTTCGACGTAGGTGATATGGTTTTCATAAAGATTTCACCGTTGAAGCAAGTGGTTCGATTCGGAAGTAAAGGAAAGTTGGCTCCTAGGTTTGTTGGACCATTTCCGATAGTCGAGCGAATAGGAAAGCTCGCATATAGGTTGGAGTTACCCGAGAAGATGTCGAGTGTGCATAATGTTTTCCATGTGTCATTTCTACGGAAGTTTGTGCACGACTCGAATGTGGTGGTATCTCCAGAACAATATGAAGACTTGGAAGTAGAGACCGCAGTTGCGAAACCTCGTAGGCCACTTCGTGTTGTGGGAAATGATACGAAACAGCTTAGGAGGAAGACGGTTAAGCTAGTCAAGGTACAATGGAGTGAAGATGGCGACGATTGTACATGGGAGACGGAAGAGAGCATGGGGGCGACTCATCCAGAACACTTCGTCGGTAGGACCCTTTGATATCGTATCTTCGTTGTATCATTGTATCTTGTTGTTGTTTAATAGAATTCCGCGTGCTAGGATAAGGCTATGGATGCATGGTTTGATGGTTGCTAGTTTGGATGATAGAATTGGCTTCTCATGGATGTTAGGCATGCGGAATTGTTGAGGTTGCTTGTGTTTGCTTGGAATTTCGGGGGCGAAATTCTTAAGGGGGGGAGAATGTAAGAGCCCGCATTTTATGTATCGGAAGATCATAAAATAATTTTATTTTATTCCCTGAGGGTTGGATCATTCTCATCTTTTAGTATGTTGCTTATGGAGATGTGAGACATGTCCATAAATTTTACCGATTTTGTTTGTGACCATTTTGCCCCTGTCAGTCTTGTACAGGGCATAATTTTTGACTCAGGTCGAATCAGAGGGTGAGACCTGTGCCATTGGAAAGGAATTGATGATTCTCTTTCCGTAGAGTGGTTACATTAAGGATTTGGTTCAGCGGTTTGGGAGAAATCGCTGTTTTAAGGTTTTTCAGTTGGCTGTTCAGGTTTTGGAAGGCTAATGGGCTGATTTGGAGAAGGCCCATTAGAGGGTGGGTGGAGACTATAAATAGGGGGTAAGGGGTATGGAGAAAGGTTGGCATTTTCCATTCTCTTATGGGGAGGCTTTGATCTCCTTCTACCTCTAACATCTTTCCACCATTAAAATTCCAAAATCCAAGGAGGGAAATCAAAGATCTACACCATAGGAGGCTAGATCTACATCGTCTCAAGGGCGAATTCATCGAATTGAAGAGTTTGATTCGAAGTGTTCGCTGTCCGGATTGCGTTTTCATTGCTTTTGCTTAGATTTGGATAATTGGTGAGTGATTTACATCTCTCATTCGGATTCATGCAAGTATATGGGTTTTAGGATGTTAATTTCATCATTTCCATGTTATTTTCCTTAGATCCACACCATGCTAAGTCCATTTTATATATGAGTCACCTTAGGATCTGATCTAGATAATTTAAATGGTTAATTTTATGATTTTTCTCAAGATTATGCAAGTTAGATCCGTTTTTATGTTCATATGATTCACTTATCATGTTTTGGGAAATTTATGTGTTTTGATGGAAATTGTTAGATTGAGGATATTGTTGGTTGCATAACATGTTTGTGATTGTGTTTGGATGAATCAGATAAGCTGGTTTCGTCGGATTCGTCGTTTGGCGAAGTTTTGGTCGAAATCGGAGTCGAATTGGAGATGTGCAGGTTTCTGGTCGTCCTGGAGTTGGTCGGGTCGGTCTGGAATGAGGTGGACGGTCATAGTATGGCTTGGGAAGCAAGTCAGGTAGCTGGTCGGTTTAAGCTGGTCGGTCCAGAAGGAGCAGAGGTGTTTCTGGTCGGTTTCAGATGGTGGCATTCTGGTCGGTTTCAGATGGTGGCATTCTGGTCGGTTTAAGATGGTGGCATTCTGGTTGGTTTTACTGGAAGCAAATCCTGGTCGCTCTGAAGGAGCTGGTCGGTCAGGTGGAGCAAAATCTGGTCGGTCTTGATGGGGTCGATCTAAAGTTGGTCGGTCCCGAGGAGGTCGAGTCGATCCAAAGCTGCATGGAGGCGGGTCGTTCTGGAGCAAGGCTGGTCGGTTTTTGGCGGGTCGTTCTGGAGCAAGGCTGGTCGGTTTTTGGCTGGTCATTCTGGAGCAAGGTTCTGGTCGGTTTTGGCAGGGTCGTTTCCTGAAAAAGAACGTTTTCGGGTACGACTCGGGTACGAACCAAAAAGGTCTGAAAAAATATTTTTCGGGGGCAACCCCCCCCCCCCCGAACCGTAGCCGCAGCGCAGTGATGTGTTTTGGTTCGGTGATGGCGTGACTTCGAGGTGATTCAAGTAGGAAGACTCGAAGTGAGGAATGTGTTCGTTGATCAAGGTGGAACAACGAATGCGGAGACAACTCAAAGGTCGTGAGTTGGTGGATAATGGCTGCTCGAGAAGGTTGCTTGAGCTATGAAACATCGTCAAGGTTGGACGATTAGAGATGCGAAGGCCGAGAAGTCATCGTTGTCGTAAGTTCTAGCAGGCTCAAAGCAGGGGTACGATGGGTATCGTTGAAAGGCCCAAAAGACCGGTTGTTGGTCGAGTACCCTGGGTCTTTCTGGTTGGGGAAAAGCCTAGTGTCAAGGTTGGACACTGCCAAGGTTGGGCATATGGAGTTCATGCTAGAACTGGGGTTACCATTAGCCCTTGACATATGGCAAGGTTGGCCGTCATACGATAGTAATGATTTCGAAGCAGGATTGGCGGTGATAGCCAGAGTCTGTCATGAATGCTGGATGTTTTGCTTGTGCCATCTCACGTGGGTTATCCAACATCGAAGTAGATGTTCCTTGAGTGCTTGTCTGATATTGGTTTCGGCCTCTGGGGCTTGTATTCGAGGGATGTTGAATTCGACTAGGATGATTTACATGAGATATATATAATCTCGATGCCATGATTGCTATTGCGGGTTGTTTCTGTTTTCCATGGATAAATGGTTGTTCTGGTTTCTATGGATTAATGGCTGAAATGCTTGGTAAAGGCTATCACTGTCCGATGTGGGGAAGATAAGGTTGAGTTCTTCTCTGGTGATGTGGGTAGATAAGTTGTTCATTTACCCATTCTCATATGCTTTCTTGTTGAAGTTTGTTAGCTGTATTATCGCTCACTAAGACTATTGTCTGACTCAAGGTTTTATGTCTCCTCTTATTACCTTGGGCTGTTCATCCGGTTGTGGATGGGCAGACTAAGTAGCAGGTTACAGGTAATGGAGCTTAGTGATACGAGGAAGCTGAGCGATGACGAGCAGGAGGCTAGCGTACCAGTTTTATTCTATCTAGTATTTCTGTTTCCGCTGTTTGAGTTGCTTGAGAGCTGTAGTGAGGCCTTATGTACAAACTTGATATCAGTTGGATAATCTTTCTGGATGCTGAAAGAGTTTCAAAAGTTTGCTATATGATACCTCATTACTATCACCTGTTTGTATATGTTCTATTATATTTTATCCTTGCGCTGTGAGTTCTACGACAGGTTTCGATGTGTTCACTTACTATGATGATCGTCCATAGCAGCCTGGCACGCCTTTCAGCGCATTATTCCTCTTGTTTAGTGCGGGGGTTATGGGCGGTCGTCACATTTATATAGATCGTCGTTAGAATATAAATATTTATTTTAAATTGTAAAAGGAATTGAAAATGGCGCGGTAGTTTGAAAATTCGATTTCAAAATTCAAATAAATGTACCGAGTGCAAAATAAACCGGGTTTTAACGAAACCAAAAATAATAGAATCTATTTGAGGATATCTTTCCAACGAATCCGGAAAATTGAAATTTCATAGCGGGAATCAAAAGATATGCCCAGTTGAAAATTCAGAATAGTAACTACGGAATTCTGGCCCTTAAAAATGGAAATTTTGCAATCGACCTCGGTTTTCGACGAAACCACTTTTGTTGGATCTGTGATGTCAAGATATTGCTAGATTCCAAAATTCGTAATTTTTCGAATCAATATGTGAGCGTGGCAAAAGAAAACGTGTTTTGACGGTTTTAGTTGATTTTAATCGACTGGAAAATGGCCATTTTTCAAATGGTCTCAGAATTCGATGAAATTAGTTTTGTTAGCACCGTATCGTCAATACGAATCTAGAAAATATTTTTCAGGAATTTTTATAGTTAGTATGTGGCCCCGGTAAATTGAAATGCGCGTTCAAATTCAATATATAGAGTTATATGTTGATTTTGACGAAAACTGATCGGAATGATCGAATCAGCTTACGATACATATCTCATTGTGTTCGAAATGGGGGTAATTAACTATAGACGATAGGTGGAGGGACTCGTTTCGAGGTCAGAATAAAAAGTACCTTTTGAAATAAATAATTAAGTAAATAAAAAATAGAAAACACTCTCTCTCTCCCCCCTTATTCCCTCTCAGCCCCCCCCCCCCCTCCCCCGATTTCATTTTTTAACAGAAATAAAATATAAAAAAATGGAAGGGGGGATCGCGATCTCGTCGCCCCCTCACCCAGGGAATCACCGCCGCGCTCATCACCAACCACCGCCCCCACCTGCCGCGCCTACACCTCCGTTCTCCTCTCCTCCTCACTCCTCTATCCTCCCTCTCTCCTCGTTAAGCCCTCAAACCCAACCTGAAAACCGTGCCGCCCCTTTTGCCCTACCACCATCGCCTGCAGAGGACCGCCGCCATGGTCAGACCCCCCCCCCCCCCCCCCCCCCGCTGCGATTCTCTCTCCTCCCTCTCTTGAGTCACGGCGAAGCACTGAAGCCCCCTCCTCCTTCGAATGGATGTAAGCTTTTATTTTTGTTTTTTTAAAAGCATTAAAAATCTGATTTTATTTACATCAAAGTCATGATTTTTAAGTGATAAAAGTTAGGATTTTTAATTGATGAATGGCGAGATATTTATTTGTTTAAAAGATAAGATTTGGTAAATTGATAAAGATTTGATTTTTATGTTGTTAAAAATATAGTCTTTAGTTCATGAAGAAAAGTGTGATTTTTTTGATAAGAAAAACATTTTTATTATGTAGAAGAAGCAAAGATGTGATTTTTATATGAGTGGCGATATAAAAATATAATCTTTATTGGAAGAAGAGCGATATAAAAATATAATTTTTATATAGAGAATAGCGTGATAAAAATGTGATCTTTATTATATGAACACCGTTATAAAAATAGAATTTTTATCTATATAGTAGCGGTATAAAAATAGAATTTTATCTATATAGTAGCGGTATAAAAATGTGATTTTTATCCATATAGAGTGATTATAAAAAATATGATTTTTATATACATAGCAACAATATAAAAATGTGATTTTTATATATGTAGTGGCTACGGACAACGAAAGTGACAAAGGGCGAGCACGACGAAGATTTCTACATAAGAAGAGTCGTGGTGTTTGGTTTAGCTAGTCGGTGAGAACTTCTCACTTTAAATCTTGTTTTCTAGTTAAAATATATACTAGGATGCAGACGTTGTTTAGTAGCACACGACACCCGTCGTCCACAGACCATGGACGGCTTGTATGCTTGTTTGTTTGATTTTGATGTGTAGTTGATTGTGTGATGTGAAATGAAATAAAATATTTATATAGTTAAAAATATTTTATAGTTGAAAATAGAATTTTTAACGTGTATTTAAAATGAAATAAATATAAACAAATCGGACGATTTGTTTATATACACACATTTGACTGATATTGATTGGGATGATAAATTTTACACATCACCCAACTGCACAAATAAAATCTGTGTTGGATTGTTTGAAACCCCACACCGGTATTGGGATGATATATGACATACACTAGTCCCAATAATTAGTTGCATGTCGATCGATTGATTGACAGGCTGTTATAAGCGTTAAATATTTATATTTGATGCTTATACAGTGTAGAACGCACTTTGGATGATGGTTCGGTGTTTATCGTCGTTGTTGTATATATGAATTTGATGAAATCCATGTAACTAAAATTATATGGTAATTGACTGTGTCTGATTCCAGTTCATAATTATCGAATAATTTAAAAATAATATTCTTTGAATATTGAAATGTGAAGTCGTGTTAAGTAGTTACACGCCATTTTAACACGAACGGGAATTTTGTCGATTTTACAATGAATATTGAAAGTGATTTCAAAATCGAATATTTAGAAATGAATTCAAATTGAAATTGAATAGAAATGAACTCGAATTGAAATTGAATAGAATTGAACTCGAATTGAAATTGAATAGAAATGAATTCGAATTGAAATTGAATAGAACTGGATTCGAATTGAAATTGAATAGAAATGAATTCGAATTGAAATTGAATAGAAATGAATTCGAATTGAAATTGAATCGAATTGAATTCGAATTGAAATTGAATAGAAATGAATTCGAATTGAAATTGAATAGAATTGAATTCGAATTGAAATTGAATAGAATTGAATTCGAATTGAAATTGAATAAATTTGAAATTCAAATTGTATTGAAAGTGAACTGAAATTGAATTAAAAATCGATTTGAATTGAAATCAATTTGAAATGAATTTAAATCGAATTTATAAGGAAAAATTCAATTTTGCTGTGAATTTGAAATGTAAGTTGAAATTGTTTTTGAAATGAATTTAAAACGATTTATAAAATTCGTTTTAAATGGAAATCGACGAAATATATTATATATATATATATATTATATATTATATATAATATAATGGCCTGAATTGAAAGCGTCGCGCTGCGGCATTTCGCGAATTTCGACCATTGACTTCGAATGGACATTACGGGAGATCCGACCGTCGGATTCTCCTAAAACCGGAACCGTTGGGTTCGTATCGAAAAGAGATTTCCAATGAATATTAGAAATCTGAGATCTAACGGTTGGATTTGGAATTATGTCCAAATCAAATTTGGAAAAGGTCGCTGTAAGTGCAGTTCGATGGCCGTTGATGGAAATCGACTGTACGGGTCTTGATAAAAAATTTAAAAATATTAATAATTTGTGTAAAATCATAAGAAATGATTTGGAAAAAACTGGGATGAAAAACTCCATATTTGAAAAGATAAAAATAGATTTTTATCGAAATGAACTAGTTTTGAACTAGAATTAAAATCAATTTTTTTTTGAAATAAATAAATTGAATTTGAAATGGTTTTAAAAATAACCAGAATTTCCAATATATAAAGTGGAAATGGATTTGAATCGAAATTGTCTTTGGAGTATTTCGATGTTGGATTTCGTGATTATACAGATATTGTTATGGGAATTTGAAAGATATATATATCGTTATTCCAATACGATATTTGTTGATTTCAGAATTTGATATTGAATATAAGCCGATATAATTTCTATTCAGAGCCTTGTATTTAATATCAAATGAGATTTCGGGTTCGTCGTGAATGGTGTCTTAAATAACACTGTTCTTGAAACCAGTTTAGAAAAGAATAAATCTTTTAATTAAGATTTAGTGAGATTTTCCAGTTGATTAGTCTTTAATTGGAATTGAATTTAAGATTGATTTTTGGGTTTATCGTGAACGGTGTTTTAAATAACACTTGTTCTTTAACCCGATTAACAATGGAATAAAAATTATGAATGATCTAGATGGAATTTAACCCTATGATATATTCGTAGTGATATCCATGGGCCTGAGACTGTGAAATGCATGGTCGTGCTCAAATATCGATTTGTTTTGAACAGTTTACTCATTGATCAAGAAAACAGATTAAATTATAAAGAGGATGATACGATCCATGTCTCCAGTTTAATCTTGGATATAACGGTTAAAAGGATTAAATTATATTGATACACTATTCACAAAGGTCATATCGAATCATTGATATTGTTGCAGCTTGGGTAGCAGTGATGTATTACTATATGCCGCTCACTGTTTACAATTTAAATGTTTAAATTGTTGCCAACGCTACAACAACCTATAGGGTCACACTTATAAGCGTTGCATATGGTGATAATGTTTAAATAAAAGATATCAAAAGGGTTTTGACAAATTCTTTTATTTAAAAGGGGGAGAACGGGTAATAAGGGAGTTTAATATCGGATAGCACTTTATAAAAGGACGGTGACACTTCCTTTTCTTCATGATCCGATTACAAAACCCTAGATCCAGAAATTTCAACCTCTCGGCTAGTACCGAATCAATATTCTTCGATCTCGATAGTCGTATTCGAAGGCAAGGCTTGTGGATACCTCTAGAGGTATGACACATGAAGCACTTAGATTCGATTCCTCCCAAATCCCAATTGTTCGATTTCGTGATAAATGGAAGACATGACAGGTATAATCTTCAATTTACTAATTTTAGCATAGATCTACTATTTTAGGGTTGTTTAATTTGTTAATTATCCGCTGCGAGTTGATATTAAATCCCTAACAGTGGTATCAGAGCCACGGCTTGCTAAAATTAGTAATTTTGATCTTTGATTTTGCCTTATATGTGTCTGACTATGAATATTTGAATATATTTAAAAGTTGGATGCAAGAATTAAGGCAAAATTATTTCAATAGTGGAATTGTTTCACTGTTAACAAATCTGTATGTGATACAAGATACAAAATTACTTTGTTATATATAAATTTATATTTGATATAAAATTTCGAAGTAATCTCATAGTTGATTCAGGATATTAACTATGTTATATATTATAATTATCTGGCCTATTAGTTTCTGGAAACATGCTTATTGTTTGTTAAATCCACATATATTGATCTGTTAAAATGAGTGAACTCAGTTATATCATTACAATCAATATGTTTGATTGTTTGAACATATTTATTCAATGATGTTGTTCGAATCAAAACACTTTATTTTATTTGTTTTTGGTTTGAATACATGTATGTGATAACTGATAGTCAAACTCATGTTTGGATGATTTCGAATCATTGGATCTATGATGAACAGTATGATTAATGTTGTGAACATGCATATTGTACTGTGTTTAACATCAATTTATCATATATGATGATATGAGATCTGCACATCTGATCAATACTTGCCTTTGTATGCTTTATTAAAAGATTTGGATACAATTTTGACATTATATGTGTGTAAAGATATGATCAATACATATACTAGTTTTGCCAGTATCCAAAATCAGTTGATTTAATATTTGGTTTCTGACTTGACAAATCTAATTTGTCAGGAAGAATTACTTAAAAAAAAATTATAACTTTTGTTGACTTAATAAGATTAATCACAATCATCAGTATTAGCAAATGTGTAATTGATCAAAAGGAACAAATTTGTTTATTGATCACATGATTGAATATAAGATTCACTAATGACTTACCTTTTGGTTTTTCAAGTGTGTATGATATTGATCGTAAACATAAGATGACCTTCAAGTCAATGCATGCATATGATATATGCAGAATAGTCTGTTTTGAGATATAAAAGGCATTAGAAATCAATATAAACTGTACATAATCATGTATTTACATTACAGTGAATAGAATGAGTTTTATTTACCATAAATGTATTCGAACTATTTAGTTTTGGTTTTATAATCTGTACATGTTATGAAACCTAATTAACAGACCTATTAAACTGACTTGGCTTTCATAATATTTATATGTAAACAGTATATGAATCTAGTATTTAAAACTGTTATAAACTAAATTCAATGATGAGTTAAAATATGATTTTAACCAAAATCTAATATAGCTTTTATCATGTCTGTTTATCATTGAGTCTCGGTGATAAATCAAAAACCCTGTTATGATTAATCAAAGCAGGCAAGGCAATATTGTTTTAATTTTGAGATGCTGATTTCAAAAGTATTTTATTGCCTGGCGAATCTGTATATGTTGATTAATTGATGCTTCCAACTGTTTTATATTTATATAGAGTATACATATCTATGTATATATATTTTATATATAAATTCATTCTTAACTGTTAAGCTAAATATTTGATGAATAGTCATTAGATGATTAATCATCAAAGTATATGTGATAACAGGTTTGAAGTCTAGAACATTGTTTATAATCTATTTGAAAAATGTTTAAGATATTGATTTATGAATACCATTTATTCTATAATCAAAATGTTTGATTAAACTGACTGCAATTTTGGGATCAGTTAAACATGTATTTCACTTTGAGTAAAATCCTGTTTTAAGGTTTGACCTTTCAGTCGTTTGGTTTGTATTACGTTTAATTTAATGAAGCACATCAGCAATATTAACATATATGCATTGACATATATGATATAAACCTGTGGTGTAAAACTCAAAAGGACTTGTATAAAACTAAAAGCATACTTATGGTGATAAGTATATATAAAATGTATAAGTGATTTCATAATAATAGAAACATGATTTCCTGATCTAAGTTTCATGCTACATATTATATGATGATACTAAGTTATTGAATAGTCTAATACTGAGCACACATGATATATTGATATCATGGCACATTGATATACAAGTATATATCTAGGCAATGAAATTGGAGTTTAAATGGATTATTATATTATGCTGTTTAATATTGGCATCTGGATAATAAGCTCATTTTGATATGTAATAAATGGCATCTACACAGTCATGTATACTTTTAAACTAGTTTATTATGTTATATGAAGGGGATTTTTCCCATAAGGACAAACTCACCCAAAAACTTGCCCAAAAGGACAAGAGCCCAAAAACTTGCCCAAAAGGATAAGTTTTAGTGCAAATGGTGGAATTCGGGGGGGTCCCATGTTTTTCCACTTTGCACTAAAACTTGTCCTTTTGAGCAAGTTTTTTGCCCCTTGTCCTTTTGGGCAATTTTTTTGGTCTTTTTGTCCTTCACAATTTTTTCCTGTTAATTAATGAACATATAGGATGTACATATATGTAGATGTGTATTATATGATCAGGTTCAGATTTTCTTTCAATACTGTAGGCCTGCCAGAATTATTTGTGCCAATTAGTTTGGTCTTAACCTATTAGTGTTTATGTAATTAAATCTGGATATAATTTCAGTCTTGATGCATATTTTAACTGATTGTACTTTAATGCCTGTATCATCATATTAAATGATATGAATGTTATCTATTTAATTGTAGAGGCATTAGATTATCATGAATCACACATGATATCAATCTCACTATCATATAGGATATTATGTTTGTTAGATGTAAAAGATATATGTTATAAGGTCTACACTGTTAGAAAACATATCTTTATAAATTAAAGATATGTATTATGCAAATTTGATTTGCATACCCTATTTCAAAATGAAAAATCTCAATTAATGTATGTGATACATCATATAAGATAGTAGATTCTCATTTCACTGTATCACATTGAAAGTTGTTTCAATGATGATGTACATGAATACAATACTGAGTATTTGATTCAACATGATTATATACATATTGATGTATTCTTAGCTAGACTGATCATGTTGGTTTTAACTCCTTTTACTATAGGAGTTGATGTAATTGTTGAAAACTGTTCCAACAAGAAGATCAACTCAGAATAACGCAGGGTCAAGCAAAAGCTTATGAAGCAAGTCTCATTTTAATTACTCAAGATAGATCTGAACGTGATAAATGCATACTATTTTGTAGCAATAATTGTATAAGCTTGTGGACTGTGTGATTAATGGACTCAGTCATATGTATATCTGTAATAGGGATAGCATATTTATAAAATACTAAATCCGATTATCTGATGGTATGAAACTGAGAGATTGATAAAATTCGCAGTCTTAATATTAATATATATTGTTTGTTTGAAACTGAGACATTGATTAGGCTGACATATATAAATTGATGATTGAATCTTATAATGTTATAAGATTTGGGCCATAGTCTAATAATTTTACAAACATGATCTTGTTGTGCTATATGTTGTGATATAATTGTTTGAATTATAACACAATGAAAAGGGCTCAATGTTTGTAATTGAACCTTAAATTGATTTGAGCCTGAACTCAAATAAAATCCGGATATGATATTGACTTAAGTTTATATGATAAATAAAGTCAAGTTTAGATTACAGTGCATAAGATATGTTGTAATCACCAAATTTTGAAATGATCAATTAGGAATATAGGCTTCATTCCTATATTACTTTATATACATTTGCTAAATATATATATTATTTAAATTCAATTGATATTATGAATGTAAGATACATATATTTTGATATATGTAAATAACTCTAATATTGTTTACCACTACGAATTATAAATTCCCTCTAAAAGCAAATTTTGTTATATTAAGTCATGGTGACGTCTTCCAATAATATACTCATCACTGTCCAAAATCACTGGTTGTAACTAATGCCAAAGCGTTGTGCACCTTTTATTTTGGTTATATGCGATGAAGTAAAATGTGGTGCTCCAACCTATTATTGGGTCTGACTTAACTAGGTTGCATAATACGATTATGGCCTTAGAGACAATAGCATGAATTATTCTATATTTTGAGCAAATGAATAATACTGAACTAAATGTTCATCCTGCGATCCAAGAATTATATATGATATAATTGATATAAGATGTCTACCTAAAAGGTTGTGTTTTGAGTTCAGCCAAAGCAGGGTCAAGGCATGACTAAATATGGATCTTGGAACACCATTATATGTATATAATTATATACATATATAAACAGAGGGATGTTAATTTGAGTGGGAGCATATTTTAGTTTAAATTACATATTTATGTTAATATAAATTTTGATTGTCAAAATTTTGTATTAAATAAATATAACAGAATCAGTTATTATTATCTAATGTAGATATTAAATAATAAATAACAATGATAATTTAAATTAATCCTCGAGAAGGATAAATTGAATTAAATTATATTTCTTGACTAACATTGAAATTTGAGTATTGTCCTCAAACAACAGTGAATGTAATTGTTTTTCAAATATCGAAGATCTAAAACAAAGTTGAAGTGGGACTTCAACTGAATAAGATATAAATGTTATAAAATCTACTTATACATCTCTAGTATTAGATACTAGATATGAATCACATAATTATATGTGAATTTACAGAAATTGTAGAATAGGTAGAAATCTGATAAAAGAACAAATGGACATACAATTGGAAATGAAGCAAATGTTGATATAATATCCATAATAAATGTATTCTTGTTAAATATACTGGCTTAATTAAATAAATAAAAAAATTGTTATTACGAAATTCCACTTAAAATAAATGTTATAATATATCTTGTTTAGACAAGTTTGAATTTCATTTGTAATAAAAGAATAATTTTATTCATTTTATTTAAATGAAGTATCGTATGGAATTTCACAAATAGTTAATGATATTTGTAAATCCTTAACTATAATGTACTTGACATTAATAATGATTGGATTAAATTTAGTGATTTAAATCCAATATACCTTTAGTATTACCAGTTAGCACTATAAACAAGAAAGCATATCAAAACTCCATAATGATGGAATTTTGAGATGATTTGATTTTGAATACAGTTCTTGTTTATTAGGTAAAATAACTGAATTCTCTTTCACTTGACACAATGAATGAGTGATAAGTATTGGGTCTCATACATAATGATGTATATAGAGCAATGAATACAAAAACTAGAGGTAGGTTTTATTTCTTCATTATATTTACTGATGATATCAGTAGATACAGATATGTGTATCTTATGAAACACATATCAGAATTCTTTGAAAAGTTCAAAGAATTCAAAGTGGAGATAGAAACCAATTTTAAAAGAAAAATAAATACTTTTCGAACAGATCGAAAAGAATATTTAAGCCAATTAATTAATGAATGTCCATACGAGTTTGAAATTGTTTCATAACTTACTCCATCTAGAAGACCATATTCAAATGGTATGTCTGAAAGGAGATATCGTACCTTATAAGATAAAATATGATTAATGATAAGTCATATAGATCTTCCAATAAATTAAATTGAGAACAATTAAATTAATCCCACTAAAACGAGTTTGTAGACGCCATATAAGATATGGACTGGGAAATATCCTAGTTTGTCTATTATGAAGATTCGGGTTGTAAGGCGTTTGTTAAACGTCTTATCTTTGATTAGATCAGTCCCAAATCAAATAAATATTTTGTGGAATATCCAAAAGAAGAAAATGGATATTAATTCTATAAATCCTGACAGAATAAAATGTTTATTGCTCGAATTGGTATCCTAATAAAGGAGAGTCAGTCTCTAACATACCGATGAGAATAAAATAGAATCCGAAATGTCTCGGAGACCACAAAATAACATTAAATCTTGTATAGACAAGAAATTGAGTGGGAGTGACACAATAATTACAATGTTATGATAACACATTAATTGTTGTGAATAATGTTAGTTTAAAACAAGAAATAGATACTGATTCTAAGAAAGAAAATATTTGGATTAAAAGGTTCATAATTGAACTTAATTCATTAT
The DNA here is from genome assembly GCA_030737875.1 of Allium sativum. NCBI lineage: Eukaryota > Viridiplantae > Streptophyta > Magnoliopsida > Asparagales > Amaryllidaceae > Allium > Allium sativum. The sequence continues at coordinate 627,696,264 of CM060916.1, forward strand.
TGATCCAATGATTTACATTGCGATAACAATGTGGCTATTGCCTAGGCCTAAAACGTTAAACTCATGATCGATCCAAACGTATATTTAAGAAATATAATTCTTATGTGAAATTGTTCACAGAGGATATAAACATATCTGCATAGTTACAAAAGTTGTAATGTTGCAGACCTACTGAATTAAATTCTGTCGCAGTAGATGTTTAATAGTCACACTAATTTCATAAGTATACGATACGTAAATGATTGACTCTAGTGCAAGTGGGAGATTGTTAGAGTTTGTGCCCTAGAGGCAATTCATTTGATGAGATTGATAACACTGTTGATGTTATTATTTTATTTGGAATAAAATATTATTCTATTATATTGTATTCATTGCGTAATATAAATAATAATATAATAAAAGTCCTTAGAATAATAATACGGGATTATATAGTTCGAGTAAGACTGAACTTGAGATTATATAATGTGATAAGTATTATAATTCTTAAATGTCCCTAGTCGAGTTTTATTGTTTATATAGGACAACAGTAAAGCGTTGAGACTAGTATATTGATTGACTGATGATCACATCTCATTGATCATTAATATACGTGATAATAAAGTCAAGATATAAATACGTATTAGAGAATAGTGTATTGGGCTGACCCACCGTGAGATAACTACATGGAATATAATCAACAGTATCATAAGTTGTTCTCATGGTGATAGTGATATAATGGTCCTCAGACCTGAAATCATTATAATTTTATTCGAGGATATTTGTGTTTTGATGTCATCTAAAGTTATTTCGTAACAGAGTAATGATAACGGTGATTATTGGATATATCTCGAATCGAATAAAAATTATGAATGATCTAGATGGAATTTAACCCTATGATATATTCGTAGTGATATCCATGGGCCTGAGACTGTGGAATGCATGGCCGTGCTCAAATATCGATTTGTTTTGAACAGTTTACTCATTGATCAAGAAAACAGATTAAATTATAAAGAGGATGAAACGATCCATGCCTCCAGTTTAATCTTGGATATAACGGTTAAAAGGATTAAATTATATTGATACACTATTCACAAAGGTCATATCGAATCATTGATATTGTTGTAGCTTGGGTAGCAGTGATGTATTACTAGATGTCGCTCACTGTTTACAATTTAAATGTTTAAATTGTTGCCAACGCTACAACAACCTATAGGGTCACACTTATAAGCGTTGCATATGGTGATAATGTTTAAATAAAAGATATCAAAAGGGTTTTGACAAATTCTTTTATTTAAAAGGGGGAGAACGGGTAATAAGGGAGTTTAATATCGGATAGCACTTTATAAAAGGACGGTGACACTTCCTTTTCTTCATGATCCGATTACAAAACCCTAGATCCAGAAATTTCAACCTCTCGGCTAGTACCGAATCACTATTCTTCGATCTCGACAGTAATATTCGAAAGCAAGGCTTGTGGATACCTCTAGAGGCGCGACACATGAAGCGCTCAGATTCGATTCCTCCCAAATCCCAATTGTTCGATTTCGTGATAAATGGAAGCCATGACAGGTATAATCTTCAATTTACTAATTTTAGCATAGATCTACTATTTTAGGGTTGTTTAATTTGTTAATTATCCGCTGCGAGTTGATATTAAATCCCTAACAGGTGGGTCTCGTTTCGAGGTCAGAATAAAAAGTACCTTTTTGAAATAAATAATTAAATAAATAAAAAATAGAAAACCCTCTCTCTCCCCCCTTATTCCCTCTCACCCCCCACCCCCCCCTGATTTCATTTTTTAACAGAAATAAAATAAATAAATAAAAATGGAAGAGGGGATCGCGATCTCATTGCCCCCCCCCAGGGAATCACCGCCGCGCTCATCACCAACCACCTCCCCCACCTGCCGCGCCTCCACCTCCGTTCTCTCCCTCACTCCTGTATCCTCCCTCTCTCCGCGTTAATCCCTCAAATCCAACCTGAAAACCACACCGCCCCTTTTGCCCTACCACCACCACCGCCTGCAGAGGACCGCCGCCGTGGTCAGACCCCCCTACTGCGATTCTCTCTCCTCCCTCTCTTAAGTCGCGGCGAAGCACTGAAGCCCCCTCCTCCTTCGAATGGATGTAAGCTTTTTTTTTGCTTTTTTTTAAAGCATTAAAAATCTGATTTTTACAGTATAAAATTCTGATTTTATTTACATCAAAGTTAGGATTTTTAAGTGATAAAAGTTAGGATTTTTAATTGATGAATGGAGAGATCTTTATTTGTTTAAAAGATAAGATTTGGTAAATTGATAAGGATTTGATTTTTATGTTGTTAAAAATATAATCTTTAGTTCATGAAGAAAAGTATGATTTTTGTGATAAGAAAAACATTTTTATTATGTAGAAGAAGCAAAGATGTGATTTTTATATGAGTGGCGATATAAAAATATAATCTTTATTGGAAGAAGAGCGATATAAAAATATAATTTTTATATAGAGAATAGCGTGATAAAAATGTGATCTTTATTATATGAACACCGTTATAAAAATAGAATTTTTATCTATATAGTAGCGGTATAAAAATAGAATTTTATCTATATGGTAGCGGTATAAAAATGTGATTTTTATCCATATAGAGTGATTATAAAAAATATGATTTTTATATACATAGCAACAATATAAAAATGTGATTTTTATATATGTAGTGGCTACGGACAACGAAAGTGACAAAGGGCGAGCACGACGAAGATTTCTACATAAGAAGAGTCGTGGTGTTTGGTTTAGCTAGTCGATGAGAACTTCTCACTTTAAATCTTGTTTTCTAGTTAAAATATATACTAGGATGCAGACGGTGTGTAGTAGCACCCGACACCCGTCGTCCACAGACCATGGACGGCTTGTATGCTTGTTTGTTTGATTTTGATGTGTAGTTGATTGTGTGATGTGAAATGAAATAAAATATTTATATAGGTAAAAATATTTTATAGTTGAAAATAGAATTTTTAACGTGTATTTAAAATGAAATAAATATAAACAAATCGGACGATTTGTTTATATACACACATTTGACTGATATTGATTGGGACGATAAATTTTACACATCGCCCAACTGCACAAATAAAATCTGTGTTGGATTATTTGAAACCCAACACGGGTATTGGGATGATATATGACATACACTAGTCCCAATAATTAGCTGTATGTCGATCGATTGATTGACAGGCTGTTATAAGCGTTAAATATTTATATTTGACGCTTATACAGTGTAGAACGCACTTTGGATGATGGTTCGGTGTTTATCGTCATTGTTGTATATATGAATTTGATGAAATCCATATAACTGAAATTATATGGTAATTGACTGTATCCGATTCCAGTTCAGAATTATCGAATAATTTAAAAATAATATTCTTTGAATATTGAAATGTGAATCCAAGTTAAGTAGTTACACGCCATTTTAACACGAACGGGAATTTTGTCGATTTTATAATGAATATTGAAAGTGATTTCAAAATCGAATATTTAGAAATGAATTCGAATTGAAATTGAATAAAATTGAATTCGAATTAAAATTGAATAGAAATAAATTCAAATTGAAATTGAATAGAATTGAATTCGAATTGAAATTGAATAGAAATGAATTCGAATTGAAATTTAATAGAATTGAATTCGAATTGAAATTGAATAGAAATGAATTCGAATTGAAATTGAATAGAAATGAATTCGAATTGAAATTGAATAGAATTGAATTCGAATTGAAATTGAATAGAAATGAATTCGAATTGAAATTGAATAGAATTGAATTCGAATTGAAATTGAATAGAAATGAATTCAAATTGAAATTGAATAAATTTGAAATTCAAATTGAATTGAAAACGAACTGAAATTGAATTAAAAATCGATTTGAATTGAAATCAATTTGAAATGAATTTAAAACGAATTTATAAGGAAAAAATCAATTTTGATGTGAATTTGAAATGGAAGTTGAAATTGTTTTTGAAACGAATTTAAAACGATTTATAAAATTCGTTTTAGATGGAAATCGACGAAATATATATTATATATATATTATATATATAATATAATGGCCTGAATAGAACGCGCCACGTTGCGGCCGTTCGCGAATTTCGATCATTGACTTCGAATGGACATTACGGGAGATCCGACCGTCGGATTCTCCTGAAACCGGAACCGTTGGGTTTGTATCGAAAAGAGCTTTCCAATGAATATTAGAAATCTGAGATCTAACGGTTAGATTTGGAATTATGTCCAAATAAAATTTGGAAAAGGTCGTTGTTAGTGCAGTTCGATGGCCGTTGATGGAAATTGACAGTACGGGCCTTGATAATTTTTTTAAAAATAGTAATAATTTGTGTAAAATCATAAGAAATGATTTGGGAAAAACTGGGATGAAAAACTCCATATTTGAAAAGATAAAAATAGATTTTTATCGAAATGAACTAGTTTTGAACTAGAATTAAAATCAATTTATTTTTGAAATAAATAAATTGAATTTGAAATGGTTTTAAAAATAACCAGAATTTCCAATATATAAAGTGGAAATGGATTTGAATCGAAATTGTCTTTGGAGTATTTCGATGTTGGATTTCATGATTATACAGATATTGTTTTGGGTATTTGAAAAATATATATATATCGTTATTCCAATACGATATTTGTTGATTTCAAAATTTGATATTGAATATAAGCCGATATACTTTCTATTCAGAGCCTTGTATTTAATATCAAATGAGATTTCGGGTTCGTCGTGAATGGTGTCTTAAATAACACTGTTCTTGAACCCAGTTTAGAAAAGAATAAATCTTTTAATTAAGATTTAGTGAGATTTTCCAGTTGATTAATCTTTAATTGGAATTGAATTTAACCCGATTAACAATGGAATGTGACTTTGGGTTTATTGTGAACCGTGTTTTAAAGGACATTGGTTCTTTAACCCATTTAAAGATAAGATTAATTTCTTAGCTTGGGATAATCAATAAGAAATGATTTTCGAGATTAAAACTGAATTAGAGTTTTAATGAATCTTTAATTAGATTGAAAAGATCGAGAATGGAGTATCATCAGTTTTGCTCCAGAGCGATAGTTAAATCTTTAACTAGATTTGAACATGAAATGGTAATTAATTTTACCGATAACACCGTGGTGTTAGATATGGAGTATTACCAGTTTTGCTCCATGGGATAAATAGGTTGGGATTGGGAAATAAAATAAATAATTACTTCGGTGTAGTTCGCTAATCCCGACTAGTTTGGAAAACCTTAACATGGTTTGAAATGATATCCAAAGGAAGATTAAAGAATAAATTTAGAAGAATTTATCTTTGATAAAATTAATGGGAACCTTTCCCTAAGAATGTGAAATTTAGAAACTAATTGTAGGTTAGCTAGGAAGGATGGTTTCCTGGGTATTAATCTGATGTTGGTTTCGGCCTTCGGGGTTAATATTTGGGGAATTGTTCTCTTGCTAATTTACGGTTAGTGACTAATGAATTGGAATGAGGCTTATGTTGTGTTTGTATGACACTTGTTTATTATATACGCGGGTTATTCAGAAAGGCCGGGTTCTTACCCATTCTGAATAACCGATTCGGCGATAAGTCGAAGATGAAGACGGTGGTTGAAGACCCGAAGTCTTCACATCGTTTGGGTGATTATTGATGATCTTGATTGGGCTGTACACCCAAGAGGAGGGAATCAGTTGGTGATCGTCCAGACGTACTTCGAGATCGATGGATATGCGAGGAAAGTGCCTCCGGTTTCGTTCAGACCCAGAACGAACTTGTAAATGGACTATGTGTCTGACATTGGATTTTATTCTATGTTGATTGATCTCTAGTAAATATACATCTGCTTGGCGGCGGAGAATTTATTCTCTTGCTTAACGCCCTTCTCTGAGACGTACGAGCTCAGAGGTTGAATATCGATGGACATCAGTCGCACAGAGTGAATTGCCTGTGTGGCACGCCTAAGTGGCAGATGATCAAGGCTTCTGTTGAAAAGCAAAGTCTTGTGGTTGATGATCAAAGCACAGCCTATGTGGCGCGGCTTTGTGTATAGCGTTAATTCGCAAGCCTCACACCTCGGTATGATTGAAATTGCTTGAAACTATACACTTATAGTAACATCGAAATGATTTGTTTTAAACATACCAAGCATTCTTTGGCTATTATAAGGTAAAACCCTATCCTCCGGCTTGTATTGCATTGTGTGATGGGACTTGGGTCTTATAATAGCTTCATTTTTCTTTATTTAGCATTGCGCTGTTTGTTATATGCACTGTAACGACCTAACTTTCGAACACATCGGAAGTTGTGTAGTTAATAAGAAATAAGGATAGATAGAAGATAAAACATAGAACATCAGAATCTCACAGCGGAATATATTACATCAGAGTATTATAGATCCAGTGTTACAACCCATTTATAATACATCAGTACATATATGGTCAACTGACAGACTTAATTATACAGTAGATAGATGGACCAGCACTCAGCAAAAATCTTCATTCCAGCTTCACAAGTTTATCCAAATCCTGATTCACTTGTCTATTCATAATAAGCGTTATGAATACCCAAGAGTTTAAGGGAAAACACAGAAAAATAAACTCCGGGTCAGTCAGGGGACTGGTATGAGTAAACAGTTTTAAACAGTTTAAAGAAATCAAAATATCTCATAAGACCACGCCGTGAAAACGGAACAGGTTTTTTCCTTATGAGATCGAAAACACTTTGTATACTTGAAATCAGATATTATCATATAAGTTTTCCACAAATAATTTAGAATCTATAAGAATGCTTACATCTCACATTCTCCTATAGTATACAGATTAAAAACCGCTTGGCGCTTAGGGAAATTGGATTTCCAACTCTGACAAGGTATGGGACCACCTTCCGATGATGTATCTCTAGAGGCAAATACGCCTGGGTTCAACAATAACGTCTTACAACCCGGCCCTCACATGACCGACCACTCATTTCTCTTGAGTGTATCGAATGTATATCACCGATGGTTGTGTACGGCAACCATCCCCGAATCGATAGATCAAGAAACAAAAGGAATTTCTCTAGATAGGTAATACTACACCCTAATGGGAGCGGCCCACATAGCCATGCTGCCAGCCCGATTTTTGTCATTTCCTGGGTGTGAGGCTTGAGGCTAGACTTACGCTTTATCATCGCTGGTTCATTTCCTTTGAATGCCACATCGTCCTACCCGTCAGAAATACTCATTTGATTTCCCAAATATATCACGGGAAATAAACCTAAGAGAAACGAATTTCCCCGCCACCAACGTAATATACTTACGTTAATTCGATGTGTAGAATCTGACTGATATACGTTGTCAGACACCCGTCCATTCAGGTTTGTTCTGGGACTGAACAGACCAAAGATATTATTCACAACCTTCTTACACACCGTCGTCTTCAGTTTGAACATCTCTGACGCGCGACGTCTAATCAAATCAAAGTGGAAATTAAATCCGGCCTCTTTGAAATGATTAAGAACATTTTTCTCTTTAAATTGTAAATCTAATAAGATTATAATCTAATCTGTATATACAGTTATAGTCAAACCAAACAGTACATGATCATCATGTCAATATTTAATATATTGATCATCTTTTTAAAACGGTTAATTTTAGTGTGTGCGTCGCACGGGTTTTATTTCTATCTTGTCCGTCACTTCTGAAAATGAATCCTTATATTTATTCTTTCAGAAATTTATCTTTCCTCAACTACCTCAAATTCAGATTCTTCACAAATGAAATTTATAATTTCATTTTTCCATTTACAGCTTTTATACTGTATATTTCTGTGTCAAATTTTTCTTTGATTCCTTAACTAAATCTGCTTCTTCTTTCTATAATTTAAATAAAAACTCCTCTTTTAAATTATCAATCTACACAGAATAGAAACGCTGTTTTTGTTTATACCCGTTCAAATATTATTAGTTATGTTGTGACAGGGATTTTGACTTACAGATTTGAACTTGGTAAATTTCAGTGTAAATAAATATTTAAAACAAATATTTTAATTTGAATAAATTCAAATTTAAATTTTAAACTAAATTTATAACTAATCTCACTTCTGTATTTCTCGACAAGATTCCATCAGATCTCCCTTTTGATCTGATTTATTCCTCCTTCGTTCTATACCGATAAAATTGCTCCTCTTTATTTTATCAGTCTAAACACGATCAAAAATATACTTTACAGTTCTTATTTCAGCGAATACTGAACTGTACATGACCGGCTTCTTGCATTCACAGTTTAAACGGTCAGATTTCAGCGTATGTGTGACATACGTCTTCTTATCTTTTGTATGTTTAATTTTTATAAACAAACAAATCCTAACTTAAATTATAAATTAAATTTATAATCTAATAAAATCTACAGATTCTGAATTTTAAATTTCATCTTCCGACGAAAAACATCCTGATTCACTTCTGTCTTGCCACTTAATAAAAATGCTATATTTAAATGCTATATGAGTTCAAATATAAGTAATCTTATATACCCTGTTGTTTCTACTAAGAACACTGTTGTTTCATAGATTACTTCATAGATTAGATTGGACAGTTCCAGGTTTGTAAACACTGTTGTTCAAATCTTACTATTTTAAGAACACTTGGGTTTTTATTTTAAACAAAGGTTTAAACCTTATTCAAAAACCAAAGTACCAGTTTTGATGAACACAACACTTGAAAACAACATGGCCGATCACAGTGTATTCCTCTTCTTCCAATAACACAGACATGTGCACGTGCATAGTCGATTTCGGCGCCTCCACCACCCAACAACCGGCCCCACAAACGTCTCCTCCACCACTGGTCATGTCGCCGCCGCCCACAACCTCCCACTCGTCGTTGATCAGAAAATGACCGAGCCACCTCAATTTCCCAAAATTGCATCACCGAAGGAAAAGGGCTGTTGCGCCTTATCAGGGCCACAAGCCGCCACCGCCTTGCCACCACACCTTCACCAGACCACAACTCCTCGAACCCCCCTGACCGCACCTCCACCGTACCTCTGACGAAGAGCAGCTCCCATTTATACAGACCAAACCCAATCTCCACCAATAAACCATATTTTTGTTAATTTCCCAAAATCAAATCATTTAAAAATTTATCTACCATTTTTCCTATGTTGACTGATCCCCGATGGACCTTCACCTTCAAACCCACGGCCTCCGACGATCTAGATGATCGGAATTTGGATATTTTTCAATTTTTGATCATCTTCAAATCCCCGACTATTCAGACTATTAAAAATCACAAAATTACTTTTAAAAATCATCATTTGATTACCTTACTAGGATTATACAATCACAACTTACTTTTATTCAGTTTGAAAATCCAATTTGAAAACTTGAACCAGAGAGGATACTGTTGTTTGTTTTTAAAACAGCTGTAAAGCTTTGTTAAGGTTTTGTTTCTATTTGAACTGTTTTATAATTATATACAAGTTTTTAAAACATGATAAAACATCATTCTCTACTCTAAAAATCCTAGATTTACTGATTTATCTGGATGTGTCAAGTTTTATACAACCCTAACAGGCCTGGCAAACAAAATAGAATTTACACCCTTTTTAATATATATGATACTTTGAGGTTTCCTACATACAAGTCAATGATCATAACAATATAACAAGCAACCAATCCATACATGAAGTATCACTTGAACAAGAACATAAAAATAATCCAAGATCACTTCATAGATCAATCACCAAAACTGCAGTAGTTAAAAACAGAAAACCGAATGCATGTTTACTCACTTTAAAGCTTCCAAAAATCCTTGCTTTTCTTGCTGAAATGCTATGTGTTTTGTGTGTGTGAACTGAGGGCATGGATAGGTCTTTATATAGGGGTGAGAAAGGGTTAAAATATTGGGGTATTTAATTGTTGATGTGAAACAACAAACAGCCCTTTTCTGTTGACAAATGAAAGACCACAAAATCAAATATTTCTCTCTCAAAATCCTCACACTCTCTCATAAATATCACATGGCATATCTCAGTCTAGATCCTACCTGAAAACCTCCTACAAATACCCTATGCCTTTACAAACTTCCCTCATTTGCCTTCAAGTAACATCACATTAACTATTGCTATGTACAACCCTCCTTTCTACAAGTCTTTTCCCTTGATTCAAACAAGATATTGAGATCATTTAAGTACTAAAAAGGTTCAGATTTTATGGAGTTTTCAAATCATACTTTTCACATGTCTAATTTGATTTAACCAAAATTTATTAAAATTGCAAACTTGGCTTGCAAGGGTGGGGAAAATCTAAAATGGTTGTACATGAAAATCTGAATTTTCCTATCCAAACTTGCTCTCGGCCATGGTGTATTTGACATGAAAAAATCTTAGAAAATCCCTTCTTAAGTGCTCATCTAGTGTAGGCAAGGTTATGTGTCTACATATGATTTTGCAAAACTTTTTATATATGTGTTCTTTGATAACTTGCCAAGGTTTTGAAAATTGAACCATGCATTTGTATTTTCAGAAAATCCATTGAGAAGAAGAGAATCAAAACTGAAAAATGCTTTGATTCAAAAGTGATTTTGGTCATGAGTCTAAGATCTTCCTTAAGTCCTTACTTACTGGCATGATCCTTCATGAAGTGAAATAGAATTGACAATACAAGTTCTTGTTTCAGTGCCTAAAAATGTAAAAGATTTTCATGAGATTTCATATGCTATCGTATCTATGAGATCATGTATTTAAAAGATTAGATCACACATGATTTTTGATTTTAAACATATATGAATTCAAAGATTTTCTTGCATTTCCTTTTTGAGATCAAAAAGAGTGATTTAACATATCTTTGATCAAGAGAATTTAAATATTTAAAATAAAGAGTTTTGCCAATACTAAGGTTTTTAAAGTTTTTGAAAAAAAAATATAAACAAGTGTTTTTGAAGAAAATGGCATTTTTAAAATAAGTGATATTTTCCATACATAAAAAATGATTTTTAAACAACACTCTTAAAAATTTGCTATCATATATACCTGTGTAAAATAAAATTAGACAAACGCTATTAAATCATGCTATTATATCAGAATATATCAAAAATAGGTTCTGATAAATTCTGCACATATAAATGATATTATACATATGTGTTAACAAATTCTGTAATTTCCAAGTCTAAATTTTAAATAGTATTTGAAAATATGTATTCACGATCAAATATCTGTGTCAGTGATCCGTGAAAATACCGGGTCATTACATTCTACCCCCTTATAAAAATTTCGTCCTCGAAATTTGTAAGTAGTAGATTCTAGTTATCGGCTTATATAAAAACACACATCAGAAATATCCTATTCAAAATCAAAAATATCTGTCCAAAATCCCTTCTCAACTCATCAGTCCATTTACTTAACTCCGTTAAGTATTATCCAAAATATCCATTCACTCAGTTAATCATCTCCAGTTCGGGATTCAAGAATATGATTTGTTTCACAAATCAACCAATTCACTTTTCCTGAGTCCATATCCAATAAACCCTCAAGCCCAGCCTTAATTCCAAGAAATCCAAATTTTAACTCAGTTTAAAATTCTAACTTGATTTCCGGTATCAATACGAATGGATATTATTCAATTTATTCCAATCATATTAAATTTATCTCCAGGCTGACCCTAGTTAATTAACTCCTTTTATCTAAAAAGAGTAAATTATCTTTTGGCACTTCTTCCATTTAACTTGCTTAAGTAAAAAATTATTTCCAGAATTCAAATTCCCGGGGTTTTTTTTTATATTTCAAATTCTTTAGAGATCGCACAAATATATATTTATAATTATCCCAAATTCAAAATTTTAGAATTTTCAAACCACTGGTTTTCTTTCAAACAACTTTTTGTCAGAAATTTTTCTAAAGTAGCAATTTGTCACTTAGAAACTCGAAAATGCACACTGATGATGCTGCAGTCATCATCAGAATTATTTTCCAGCGACTGAAGTGAGTTCAGTACTTTATCACTTTTAAAATCCATACAAAAATGGTTTTTGTCAAAATTTTCCCAAAGTAATACTATATTACTTTATATTTATCCAGAAAATTATTTTTCAAATACCCAGGATTTTAAATTCCAAAATCTGGTTTGAATCAAATCTTAATTTGTCTTATTTATATATAATTCAAGTTGATCCTGGAATCCAGTATTACGACTAGTAGTAGTGGACGACCCTCTAGCTCGACCTCTTCGTCCTCGTTCACTCATTTTGACACCTGACTATAACAGGTTGTTAATCGAGTCTCGATGGGGTATAACTAACTTATGTATAACATCCAAGTTGATTTAAATTCATTTTAAATTTTATATAAAAATACGCTCTCTCACACTTACCCAAAGCCTAGGTAATTCGTAACCTAAGCTCTAATACCAACTATAACGACCCAACTTTCGAACACATCGGAAGTTGTGTAGTTAATAAGAAATAAGGATAGATAGAAGATAAAACACAAAACATCAGAATCTCACAGCGGAATATATTACATCAGAGTATTATAGATCCAGTTTTGCAACCCATTTATAATACATCAGTACATATATGATCAACTGACAGACTTAATTATACAGTAGATAGATGGACCAGCACTCAACAAAAATCTTCATTCCAGCTTCACAAGTTTATCCAAATCCTGATTCACTTGTCTATTCATAACAAGCGTTATGAAAACCCAAGAGTTTAAGGGAAAACACAGAAAAATAAACTCCGGGTCAGTCAGAGGACTGGTATGAGTAAACAGTTTTTAACAGTTTAAAGAAATCAAAATATCACATAAGACCACGCCGTGAAAACGGAACGGGTTTTTACCTTATGAGATCGAAAACACTTTGTATACTTGAAATCAGATATTATCATATAAGTTTTCCAAAAATAATTTAAAATCTAGAAGAATGCTTACATCTCACATTCTCCTATAGTATACAAAATAAAAACCGCTTGGCACTTAGGGAAATTGGATTTCCAACTCTGACAAGGTATGGGACCACCTTCCGATGATGTATCTCTAGAGGCAAATACACCTGGGTTCAACAAGAACGTCTTGCAACCCGGCCCTCACATGACCGACCATTCATTTCTCTTGAGTGTATCGAATGTATATCACCGATGGTTGTGTACGGCAACCATCCCCGAATGGGCAGAATCGATAGATCAAGAAACAAAAGGAATTTCTCTAGATAGGTGATACTACACCCTAATGGGAGCGACCCACATAGCCATGCTGCCAGCCCGATTTTTGTCATTTCCTGGGTGTAAGGCTTGAGGCTAGACTTACGCTTTATCATCGCTGGTTCATTTCCTTTTAATGCCACATCGTCCTACCCGTCAGAAATACTCATTCGATTTCCCAAATATAACACGGGCAATAAAGCTAAGAGAAACGAATTTCCCCGCCACCAACGTAATATACTTACGTTAATTCGATGTGTAGAATCTGACTGATATACGTTGTCAGACACCCGTCCATTCAGATTTGTTCTGGGACTGAACAGACCAAAGATATTATTCACAACCTTCTTACACACCGTCGTCTTCAGTTTGAACATCTCTGGCGCGCGGCGTCTAATCAAATCAAAGTGGAAATTAAATCCGGTCTCTTTGAAATGATTAAGAACATTTTTCTCTTTAAATTATAAATCTAATAAGATTATAATCTAATCTGTATATACAGTTATAGTCAAACCAAATAGTACATGATCATCATGTCAATATCTGATATATTGATCATCTTTTTAAAACGGTCAATTTTAGTGTGTGCGTCGCACGGGTTTTATTTCTATCTTGTCCGTCACTTCTGAAAATGAGTCCTTATATTTATTCTTTCAGAAATTTATCGTTCCTCGGCTACCTCTAATTCTGATTCTTCACAAATGAAATTTATAATTTCATTTTTCCATTTACAGCTTTTATACTGTATATTTCTGTGTCAAATTTTTCTTTGATTCCTTAACTAAATCTGCTTCTTCTTTCTATAATTTAAATAAAAACTCCTCTTTTAAATTATCAATCTACACATAATAGAAATACTATTTTTGTTTATACCCGTTCAAATATTATCAGTTATGGTGTGATAGGGATTTTGACTTACAGATTTGAACTTGGTAAATTTCAGTGTAAATAAATATTTCCTATCACTTTAAACCAAATATTTTAATTTGAATAAATTCAAATTTAAATTTTAAACTAAATTTATAACTAATCTCACTTTTGTATTTCTCGACAAGATTCCATCAGATTTCACTTTTGATCTGATTTATTCCTCCTTCGTTCTATACCGATAAAATTGCTCCTCTTTATTTTATCAGTCTAAACACGATCAAAAATATACTTTACAGTTCTTATTTCAGCGAATACTGAACTGTACATGATCGGCTTTTTGCATTCACAGTTTAAACGGTCAGATTTCAGCGTATGTGTGACATACGTCTTCTTATTTTTTGTATGTTTAATTTTTATAAACAAACAAATCCTAACTTAAATTATAAATTAAATTTATAATTTAATAAAATCTACAGACTCTGAATATTAAATTTCATCTTCCGATGAAAAACATCCTGATTCACTTCCGTCTTGCCACTTAATAAAAATGCTATATTTAAATGCTATATGAGTTCAAATATAAGTAATCTTATATACCCTGTTGTTTCTACTAAGAACACTGTTGTTTCATAGATTACTTCATAGATTAGATTAGACAGTTCCAGGTTTGTAAACACTGTTGTTCAAATCTTACTATTTTAAGAACACTTGGGTTTTTAATTTAAACAAAGGTTTAAACCTTATTCAAAAACCAAAGTACCAGTTTTGATGAACACAACACTTGAAAACAACATGGTCGATCACAGTGTATTCCTCTTCTTCCAATGACACAGACTTGTGCACGTGCACAGTCGATTCCGGCGCCTCCACCACCCAACAACCGGCCCCACAAACGTCTCCTCCACCACTGGTCATGTCGCCGCCTCCCACAACCTCCCACTCGTCGTTGATCAGAAAATGACCGAGCCACCTCAATTTCCCAAAACTGCATCACCGAAGGAAAAGGGCTGCTGCGCCTTATCAGGGCCACAAGCCGCCACCGCCTTGCCACCACACCTTCAACAGATCACGACGCCTCGACCCCCCCCCCCCCGGACTGCACCTCCACTGTACCTCCGACGAAGAGCAGCTCCCATTTATACAGACGAACCCAATCTCCACCAATAAACTCTATTTTTGTTAATTTCCCAAAATCAAATCATTTAAAAATTTATCTACCATTTTTCCTATGTTGACTGATCCCCGATGGACCTTCAACCCCACGGCCTCCGACGATCTAGATGATCGAAATTTCGATATTTTTCAATTTTTGATCATCTTCAAATCCCCGACTATTCAGACTATTAAAAATCACAAAATTACTTTTAAAAATCATCATTTGATTACCTTATTAGGATTATGCAATCACAACTTGCTTTTATTCAGTTTGAAAATCCAATTTGAAAACTTGAACCAGAGAGGATACTGTTGTTTGTTTTTAAAACAGCTGTAAAGCTTTGTTAAGGTTTTGTTTCTATTTGAACTCTTTATAATTATATACAAGTTTTTAAAACATGATAAAACATCATTCTCTATTCTAAAAATCCTAGATTTACTGATTTATCTGGGTGTGTCAAGTTTTATACAACCCTAACAGGCCTGGCAAACAAAACAGAATTTACACCCTTTTTAATATATATGATACTTTGAGGTTTCCTACATACAAGTCAATGATCATAACAATATAACAAGCAACCAATCCATACATGAAGTATCACTTGAACAAGAACATAAAAGTAATCCAAGATCACTTCATAGATCAATCACCAAAACTGCAGTAGTTAAAAACAGAAAATAGAATGCATGTTTACTCACTTTAAAGCTTCCAAAAATACTTGCTTTTCTTGCTGAAATGATTTGAAGTGTTATGTGTTTTGTGTGTGTGAACTGAGGGCATGGATAGGTCTTTATATAGGGGTGAGAAAGGGTTAAAATATTGGGGTATTTAATTGTTGATGTGAAACAACAAACAGCCCTTTTCCGTTGACAAATGAAAGACCACAGAATCAAATATTTCTCTCTCAAAATCCTCACACTCTCTCATAAATATCACATGGCATATCTCAGTCTAGATCCTACCTGAAAACCTCCTACAAATACCCTATGCCTTGTACAAACTTCCCCCATTTGCCTTCAAGTAACATCACATTAACTATTGCTATGTACAACCCTCCTTTCTACAAGTCTTTTCCCTTGATTCAAACAAGATACTGAGATCATTTAAGTATTAAAAAGGTTCATATTTTATGGAGTTTTCAAATCATACTTTTCACATGTCTTATTTGATTTAACCAAAATTTATTAAAATTGCAAACTTGGCTTGCAAGGGTGAGGAAAATCTGAAATGGTTGTAATTGAAAATCTGGATTTTCCTATCCAAACTTGCTCTCGGCCATGGTATATTTGACATGAAAAAATCTTAGAAAATCCCTCCTTAAGTGCTCATCTAGGGTAGGTAAGGTTATGTGTCTACATATGATTTTGCAAATCTTTTTATATATGTGTTCTTTGATAACTTGCCAAGGTTTTGAAAATTGAACCATGCATTTGTATTTTCAGAAAATCCAATGAGAAGAAAGAAGAGAATCAAAACTGAAAAATGCTTTAATTCAAAAGTGATTTTGGTCATGAGTCTAAGATCTTCCTTAAGTCCTTACTTACTAGCATGATCCATCATGAAGTGAAAAAGAATTGACAATACAAGTTCTTGTTTCAATGCCTAAAAATGTAAAAGATTTTCATGAGATTTCATATGCTATCATATCTATGAGATCATGTATTTAAAAGATTAGACCACACATGATTTTTCATTTTAAACATGTATGAATTCAAAGATTTTCTTGCATTTCCTTTTTGAGATCAAAAAGAGTGATTTAACATATCTTTGATCAAGAGAATTTAAATATTTAAAATAAAGAGTTTTGCCAATACTAAGGTTTTTTAAGTTTTTGAAATAAACAAAATATAAACAAGTGTTTTTGAAGAAAATGGCATTTTTAAAATAAGTGTTATTTTCCATACATAAAAAATGATTTTTAAACAACACTCTTAAAAATTTGCTATCATATATACCTGTGTAAAATAAAATTAGACAAACGCTATTAAATCATGTTATTATATCAGTATATGTCAAAAATAGGTTCTGATAAATGCTGCACATATAAATGCTATTATACATATGTGTTAACAAATTCTGTAATTTCCAAGTCTAAATTTTAAATCGTATTTGAAAATACGTATTCATGGTCAAATATCTGTGTCAGTGATCCGTGAAAATACCAGGTCTTTACATGCACTGGTATTCTTGGGAGGAAACCCGTTCCGTGTTATACGGCGTGGTCCCTTGATTTACCTAACTTTAAAATAAAGATTAATAACTGTTTTAGTTCTCACACCAGTCACATGACTGACCTAGATTTTATTGTTTTAACCTAAACTCTGGGTGCCCCTATTTTCGACACGGGAGGCTAGTAGTTTTGGTTTTGCAGATTTATATTCACAGGATCCTGATTTACAGTTGGAACGATGCTCGGAAAGCTCTGTATCCGTGTATTACTTTCAGTTGTGTTTCATATTATTTTTCTCTGCTATGTAATTTATTATAGTCTCTGATATTTTTCTATTGCATAATATTTATTCGTACTCTGTATATTCTTGTAATCTGATGGAATTGTTGTAAATAACAATGAAATGTTTTTCTGTTTGCGTTCCGATGTGTGTTGTCCTCAATTCTATCCGTGCTTTCCTTCACGGGGAAGTTCGGGTCGTCTCATTTTCATTGGCGGATTTGTAAGAAATACATATGCACTGCCCTTTCAATATTTAGCAATTAATAGACATAGGTAGTAATTAGTAAATTGCATGTTATGAGTTATAGTTATATCAACTACTGTAATATCAACTATTAATTTCAATGTGGCTTTTATGCCTTTTAAAACAATGCTTATCTATATTATATTTATCATGTGAATCACAATAAAAACTGAAAGCAAGTCTGCAAACATGGAAAAGGATGACTACCTTTTTTAGTCATGAAACACTTATAATATTTGAAAGGAGTCACATATGGTTTTTTTTATTCGGCTGGCAGTAAACATAGAAAAAAGAAATACCATTAAGGAAAGGGCTGTTATTACCGGTCACTAATCATAGAACAGACGATATAATATCAGTATCAAATATGCAATGCATAATCAATTTATTACAAATAGGTGAGTGGTTTAATATATTTGATGAAATAAATTATAGTGTCGAAGCTGTATGTAGAATGCCTTAAAAACCATCTTTAATTGTCTTCTTGTGAGTAATTAGCATGCCTTCGTCGTGTTCCTACAAGTAATTTTTGGCAAAGTTATTGATAGTGGTAGTAGCATTTGATGTTTCTGGCAGAAAAATATAAGTACTTTATAAAAGCAACCGTCAGCATTTTTTTTACAATTACACATGTACGTTTATAAACACAAAAATAAAACATAACTTATTGGGCAATTATGTCTTATTTACCATATTGTTCTAATGCATGTATTGTTTACAAGCATAACGGCATGCGTTTTGTGCTTGGACTGTTGTTGCTTTGAGTATTGTGTATTTATAAGTAGATTTATTTCATATCTTAGAATTCCAAAATAGCGTGCACATGTAATATGAGAACTATTTTATCATGTAATTCTCATGTAGGAGGTAATACCTAATCATGATATCACATGGGCTTCAACAAAATTACAGGACAAGTTGTCGTTTTTTTTACATGCTACATACAGTCTATACAAACTATCACATTTTTTCTAATTATATTTTGAAATTTTAATGCAACCAAACTATAGAGCAGGTAGAATGACATAGAATATTGTGATCGAGACAGTATAAGATAATGTCAAAGGTGTATCTGTATATTATATAAGCCAATCAAATCATATACATACTATTTGTTTCTTGTAATAATTATTTTCTGAAGTAAAAAAGCGTAGAAATGTAAATATAGAAAAATGCATGTATAATACATGCATGCATTATATTACATATAATATAAAAGTGGTTAGCTGAATTATACTAGAGAAGGTAAATCAAAAATATCTGCATGTTGTTATACTTTGCTATTCAAGTTTTGTTTGTTTTCCCATGTGGTTGTCATGTTTGTTAATTTCTATCCAACTATCTAGACTGATAATTGGAATAATATTTATAAGTGAAAGCAAGCTAAGTTTTGTATGCATGCATCATTCTGTAGATGTGTAATAATATAACTTTTAAACTACTTCTCATTTTCTTTTTGTATGACTATATAAATTTCCTTTAGCTTAGAATTTAGACATATGCTAAATCTGGAGTACTCAAAGCTGAGATTTCATTAGGAATAGTTAGACAATCAATAATTTACTGTGCTTCCATCAACCATACAAAGGTTTTGAATTAGTACTCTGGATTCTTCTCAAAGATTAAATTTGCTTGCTAGAATTTATCTTAGAAAATTATTTTTTACGTATATACATACATATATACATATATATATACATATATACATACATATATATACATATATATATGCACACACACACACACACACATATATATATATATATTATATATACATATATATTTATATATATATGATTTTATTCCTATTTATGCATCCAAAGGCAGCAGATTACACTCAAGTGGAGAAAACTGGTTCAATAAATAGTGGTATGCGGTAATAGATTGTTATCTCAACTTTATATTAATTTTTGTATTATACTTGATATATATATTGCTTATAATTTTGCTTGTATATGCAGTTCTCAGTCGTGTTGAAACTGAAAAAGAAAATGTCCTTGGTTAAATCTTAGGAGGAAAGTGATAAAGCTTAAAGCTGAGAATAAGTAAAACCCTGACAACATAACTTTATCCTCCTACTTCTTGGCAGTTTAGGAAGTTCGCAAGTATACCAAAAGCATGTATGTATTTTGTAATGTTAAATAGCTAATTGATAATGTATGCTTTTATTACTGAATAAATCAGGAATTATCTGGACTTGATTCTTCAGTGTCGTTTAGAGCAAAGAAGTTAGGAAATGCTGCACTGAATGATGGTATGAATACCCAATTTTTAGTTTTGATTAGCGTTTTGACTGCAGTTCCAATGATTATGGATCTCGTTTTGGAACAAGGTCTGCAAGAGGTTAGCTCACTATATTACTATTTATTCATTATAGGTTATATTTGACACAAGTATCATTTAGCTAAAACATACATCATAATTTTCACTTGTTACCCTATTCATGATAGTTTTCATAGTTAAGGTATACATCATACCTTGTTATCCTATTCATTATAGGTTATATTTGATATAAGTATAATCAATTAAGATATACAACACAACTTTCACTTATTCTGTTTAATCCGTGGATCAATTGTCATTTGCGGACTATGGGCAGCCTACGGATTTTAATTGTATTTTATGGGCAAAACTTGTAAAATGATTACTGTAAACAGGCTAACGTACTGCTCAAGTTGTAAATTGTGCATTATCATTTGCAGGCTATGGGAGACCTAGTTAAAGCTGCTGAGTTTATTGGGCAAAGCTCAGGTTTATTTTTGTTTATATTTGTTTAAAACTTCTATAGCAGGTAAGTAGCGTAGATTACTTTACAACCTATATCACACTGTTAACTTGTACTGCAATTCATATTATACCATGATCATCAGTTTGAATGGGTGTACGTTCCTAATCTTTATATTATTTTGAGGCGCCATGCTTTGAATTGCAAAAGTGACTTGGTTGTTGGACATGTCATATCCACTATCATTTGGATTCTAGACACACTAGTGCGCACACATGCACACACACATCTGTCACTTGTAGTCATGGATTAGCAAAAAGACATAATTCCATATTATGCAAGAAGTTTTGATCGATCTTGGGCATATTGTTCTAGTTTCGATGTCACTTGTCTATAAAAAGCATTCCAATGGCTTGATGAATACATGTGATTAGTATGAATTCTATGAAACTTAACCGAATATGGTTACATCCATTGAGTTAAATTTGTGTATTTACAAATTTCTTTGCTTGACAAGTTACTTTAGCTTTGAATTAGTAACTTAGCATTCAGTTTTTGTTTGAAATTCCTATTATTGGTTGTTAAACTCATCCGCAGGTAGCTAGCTGTTTAAAAGTGAAGATTGCTGGAAACTAAGAATTATTGATAATTAAGCAAAGAACATGGCTTTAATTGTTATGTAGTTACATTTTGTTAGAACTATTTATATAAACTTCATTGTGAATGTTTGTGATATGTGAATTATTTTATCGAAAAACCGCTAGCAAATTGATTATGGATATTATATTTGATTATGTGATTAGAATGTTTTTTAAATTATTTGAATATGATAATCATATGATTGATTGTTTGTTTGTATATGTTAATTATGTGATTTAATTATTGGTTTGAATATGAAAATTATTTGTTTGATCGTTTTTTTTTTAATATGTATATTATATAAGTGATTGTTGGAAATGATAAAAGTCATCAACTTCATATAACATCATTTGAAATATGATGTCGTAAAGCCAGTAACTTTTTGCAACATTTTAAAAGTGCTACAGAAGAAAATATAAATTAGTATAAAAAATTATATAGTTGTATTAAAAAAAGTGCTACAAAAAATTATGCAAGCACAAATGTAACCAGTAAAAGGTAATTTTGGTAGCGTTCTGTAAATCCTACAGAAAAACTTTAGTTGCATGTAGTAAATGCAACGATATAATGTTTTTGGTAGCGTTTACTACAACACAACAAAAAAATCACTTTTAGTTGCATGTCGTATCGCGGCGTTCTCTAAAACGCCACTAAAAGTTATGCTAGCATTTTTCCACCGCTACCAAAAGTCATTTCTGGTGTAGTGAATCGTATGACGACCAACCTTACCATATGTCAAGGGCTAATATGGTAACCCCAGTTCTAGCTCAAACCCCATACGCCTTCCAACGATACGTATATTTGTCCAACCTTAACAACTAGGCCCTCCACGACTTCCCAGGGTATTCGACCAGCAACCTTCTGGTCTTTTAGGTTCCCCTATTATACCCCTTCTTTGAGCCAGCAAGAACATACGGCAACGATAATCACTCGGCCTTCACATCTCTAGTCATCAACGCCGATGACCATTTCATAGCTCAAGCAACCTTCCCGAGCAACCATTATCCACCGATTCACTACCTTGAGTCATAGCCCAAGAAACCTTCTCGAGCAACTTCATTCACGAACTCACCACCTTGAGTCGTCTTCACCTTTGTTGCATTACGAAGATCAACGAATACTTCCATCTGGGTACAAATCGAAGTCGTAGCATCACTGAACCAGACTATACCAATATTAGGTTCAACATCAATCCATAGCATTAAACAATTTACTACGGAAGAAAACCATAACGTTTATTCCATCAACCATAACATTTTAAAGTACTATCAAAACCCTTCGTACATGTCGACCCTACTATGGATTGGACATGTCAACCGATACAAAAGCACACGACCGATCAATCAAACTTCAACCCGACCGATCCTTAACCCAATTGATCCATTCCCTGAAGCCACCCGACCAATCCATCCTCTTGAGTCCCGACCTACCCATCGTTTCCCCCGGCCGACCCATCACCAGAAGAAGCACGACCGATCCATCTCTCAACTTCGACCGACCCATCATAATTAACTTGTGGTCGACCCATCGCATGACCGACCGACCCATGCTTGAACACACCAACGACCCATACTTCTGGAATCATGACCAAACCACTGTTTGGTTGATCCACGCCTTATACTCCTCGACTGACCCATCACCTTTTTCTCCGACCGATCCATCCACTCCAGATCCGATCCATCATGATTTCCACCCGAAATTCGATCAAAACTTCGCCAAACGACAATTCGACGGAACCAACTCATCCATTTCGACCACAAACATGTTATGAAATCACTAACAACTTGAAAATGACAATTATCATCAACAGTTATGTAAAATTCACCAAAATCGTGATAAATGAAAATATGAACTAAAATTATGGATCTAACTTGCATAAACATATGAAATAGCATAAAAATTTCCAGTTTTAAGTTGTTAGATTAGATCCTATGGCGATTCATATGAAAATATACTTACCATGATGTAGATCTTGGAGAAAACACTTGAAAATAATGAAATTATATTCAAACAACTCATATACTTGATTGGATCCATGTGAGAGATGCATATCACTCACCAATTCTTCAAAACAACCCAAAAACACTTAGATCTAGATCCATACAATAAAGAATTTTCTCTAAACTCTTTGATTCGATGATCTACCTCTTAGAGTGGCATAGATCAAGCTTCAAATGATGTAGATCTTCGATTCTCTAAGCTAAATGGTGGAAAGGTGTAGAAGATGGAGTAATGGAGGACCTCTAACTCTTCCAAATGAGGGAATAGAGAAAGTAAAGTATTCTCCTTGCCTCTTACCCCTTATTTATATTCTTCCACCAGCCTATTAATGGACCTCCCTAAATCAGCCCATTTTGGCTTTAAAAACCTGAACATCCAACTGTAAAACCTTAAAACAACGATTTCTACCAAACTGCTGAACCAAATATTTAATGTAACCACTCTATGGAATGGGAAACATCATTTCCTTTCCAGTGAGACCAATCTCAGCACCTGAATCGATCCGAGTCAAAAATTAGGCTAGGTACAAAATTGGCATAAACAAAATTGCAAAAAATTATGGACATGTCTCACATCCCCATAAACAATATATTAAAGTGTGAGAATTATCCAACCCTAAGGAAATAAAATAAAAATATTTTACGATCCTCATATACGTAAAATGCGGGTTGTTACATGTTTTATGGAACGCACCGTTATCGCTGATTGGGTTACTGATTGGGAGTCATGACGTATTCTGAGGATGTCAAGCCAGTACTTGCTTCGGGGTGAAGCCGAGACAGAGGGAGAGTTAAGTATATGTATCCACATGATCAGGATGGTCAAGATACACTTGGATAGGGTAATCGTAGTGGGAGACGCCTAATTTGGATACATATAAATACTTGGCAAACTGCTCGAAAGAGACAGTATATAGCTGGGGTAACTATATCATGTTGGCATGTGCATATTTATCAGAGTTAAATTCACAATTTTCATGTTGTTTGAAATGTGAAAATTTGATCGTTATTGTAACACCCCGAATTTGTATTGACACTAAAAGATGATAAATTAAATAATAATTAATTTAATATTCAGAATTATAGAAAACAGATTGTACCATTGTGTTCGTCTCGAAATTCTGGTCAAGATAGACATTTGTTTTGCGTAAAACAGACACTATATGAGCAATTTAAGAGGGTTTTAAGTTTGTATACGCGTAGAAAAATTATATACATACGTATGAGTCAGAGATGAGTCATAGTTGAGTCATAATTCTATCCAGAACCGTTCAAATTTGAAAAATACGTCAAAGTGCCAAAATTCTCGCTATAGGGGGTCGACCCCCCTAGAGGGGTGTCGACCTAGGGGTCGACCCACCCACAGGGGTGTCGACACCCCTAGGGATGAGGTGGCAGTCGGTTTTAGAGGGCTCTGCAGCTATAAATATGTGGCTATTTCTCATATTTTCTTCATTGGAAGTCATGGAGGCCATATGCTGCTAGAGTGCGAACTGAACTGTTTCCTACAACAACATTCTTTGATAATCAAATTCAGAAATTCTAGATCCATTCTTTCTTAATTCTCTAAACCTAACGCTGTGAGTTTCTAGATTACTTTTAGGTTTAGATAAATGAAAGTAAATTGTGAAAGACTATGACTTGGATATGTTGTAAAGTATTATTCTATGCAAGTGTTAAATCATATACTGTATCATGATAGATTTAATTCCCTAGATTTAATAAAGTTATGATTATTCTATTATGTTTTCTATGTGGATCTGAACTTGTAACTGTATTATAGTGAATGTACATCTATTGGACAGTTGTAACATTAGCTTGATCTAGTTCTTTATGTAAATCGCCTTTCACCTGTCATGTTGTGATTAGTTTAAATATGTTGTAAACTTGACATGTGAAGCCATTTTTAGATCTGAACATGTTGCTATGTCACCCTAATTATGCGAGATATAAATAGTTGGACTAGATCTCATTATGTTGCTCTTACATCGTAGTTGCCACAAGTTCATTAGTTTTATGTCCACCTTGTTATGATGAAAATTACATGTCCACTCACCTTGTTATCATGTTAAGTTTATGTGTATGCCAAGACATGTTGAAAAACTATCATCCTTTGTCATATTCCCTTTTTCATTGTTGTGGTTGGGCTACTTTATAGCCTAGATGCCGCCAAAATACGTGCGAATACGTTAGTTAAGAAACGGGGAAAAAGGGGTTTATAATTGGCATAATTCATGTAATATTGGACATACAATTCATATAGGGAAACATAGAAATGATTACCTATAATGAAATAGGTAGATTTGGATAAGAATAGAATATTTAGTAATTATAATTAGGAATTGTAATTGTACTTATGACACGAGGTTAGGTTGCATTAGTGGCGGAAGTCTGCCCAGACCCGACCGGAATATCCAGCAGCCACTAATGCTGAACCTAATGTGGGAGGTCTAAGTACATAAATACGAATTGGGATAAGACACGAGGTTAGGCCCAACTGTGGAATAAGACTGCCCGGACCCGACCGACATATCCAGCATCCATACGTTGTAGGCCTAATGTGGGAGGTCTAGCCCATTATAACCATAATTGGACATGGTATTGAATTGGACTACTTAACCTAATTTAAAGATTGTATGATTATGAACTTAAGTTAGGGTTAAGTAAAACTGGATGGGTAGTGGGTGGGTTAAGTAAACTAGAGGGGGTGGGTAATATTTATATATAGGCCCACGAACTTAACCCAATAAGGTTATGTAATTAAAGACACCTAGTGGTATACATACCGATAGATAATGTAATGAAGTTATGTAATTAAAGACACCCTTTAGGGTAAGCATAACTGGTATAGGGCTATGTAATTAAAGACACCTAAGGGTATACATAGTCAGTGGAAAACCTAGTAGGGATACAAGACAAGGGGGAGAGCTTGTATCATATTGTATGGGACCCACTTCAGTCAATAACCCGGAGTTGGTATCAAGTAAAGAACTCCATATTAGGCGGAGAAGGGGCATGCTTACTGATTGATTATAAGAGATCCAACTGAGACAAATGGTGTAGGCGGCGCAAATCGACCGGGGATATGTGCGTGCATGGGCCGGGCAGAAGGGGCTAAGACGACCATGACACCAGTAGATATAGTTGTGCACATCTTAGGTTGCCACTTTTGGAAGTGATACCTCCTACTGTAGGGCCAGCACAGGATATCTACGGAGTAGGGAGCCGATCAATTAGGGTAGTCGTTAGGGTATACTTGGACGTATGACATAAGCCTACCATCTCATAGTAGAAGGGATCGTCTCATTTCCGTTATACTATTAATCGTGCAGAGTAATCTGTAACAACCCGGAAATGCGGGCCAGTTTAAAATTTTTATTTTGGCAATTTTAGCGAATTTTGAATATTTAAAATGAATTATTTTAAATAATATCAACGAGAAATTTATTTTGAATAGAATTCGAACATATATATTGTATACGTCGTTGTTAGAATATAAATAATTATATATAATTATAAATGGAATTGAAAATGGCGCGGTAGTTTGATAATTCGATTTCAAACTTCAATTGAATGTACCGGGTGCAAAACAATCCGGATTTTAGCAAAACCAAAAATATTAGAATCTATTCGTGAATATCTTTCCAACGAATCCGAAAATTTGAAATTTCGTAGCGGGAATCAAAAGATACGTCCAGTTGAAATTTCTGAATAGTCGCTATGGAATTCAGGCCCTTAAATATGGAAATTTTGCAAACGACCTCGGATTTCGACGAAACCACTTTTTTTGGATCCGTGGTGTCAAATTATTGCTAGGTTTCAAATTTCATAATTTTTCGAATCAATATGTGAGCGTGGCAAAGGAAAACGCGTTTGACCAGTTTCAGTTGATTTTAATCGACTGGAAAATGGCCATTTTTCCAACGGTCTCAGAATTCGACGAAACTAGTTTTGTTAGGACCGTATCGTCAATACGAAGCTAGAAAATATTTTTCTGGAAATTTTCGTGTTAGTATGTGACCCCAGTAAATTGAAATGCGTGTTCAAATTCAATATATAGAGTTATATGTTGATTTTGACGAAAACTGATTGAAACGATCGAATCAGCCTACGATACATATCCCATTGTGTTCGGAATGGGGGTAAAACGCTATGGACGACAGGCGGTGGGCCTCGTTTAGAGGTCGTATGTAAAAGTCAACTTTTTGAAATTAAAATAATAATAATAAATAAAAAACCTCTCTCCTCCCCTTATCTTCTCTCAGCCCCCCCCCCCCCCCCCGGTTCACTTTTTCAAATCAAAAGAAAATAATAAAAAGGAAAAGGAAGATGGAGAAGGGGGAGGAGCCGCCGCTCCTCCCAGCAGCGCTGTCGCGCGCGTGACCCCCCCCCCCCCAGCCATCCTCCTCGCACCGCTTCTCCCCTCCTTCTTCCAAACGAAACCCTGTAGCCGCCGATCCCTCCATCCCCCACGACGCCGCACCCAACCCTAGCCATGCCCCGACCTCCTCCACCCCGCTGGCCCCACCGACAACCTCAGCAGCCCATCACCGATCCGACGCAGCAATTCCACCCCCCCCCCCCTCCTTTTGCAAACGACGTGAGTCTTCTTCCTTTTTTTATGTTATTTTATTTTATTTTAATTACTATATAATCAGTTATTTAAATTAATAAATAAACTATAATTAGATTTTTATAAATTAAAAAAAAGCATGGATTTTATTTACAGTAAAAATATATATGATTTTAGTGGCATATTAAAAATATGATTTTTATATAGTATAGGTAATAAAAATATGATTTTTACATAGTAGGAATTATAAAAATATAATCTTTATAAGATGGAGAATATAAAAATATCATCTTTGTATATGTAGCGAAATAAAATTATGATTTTTATTATATATACGTTGAAATAAAAAAAAGGGATTTTTATAGTGATGAAATAAAAAGGCGAAATCTTTATATTTGAAAAGGCGAAATCTTTATATTTGAAAAGGCGAAATCTTTATATTTGAAAAGGCAAAATCTTTATATTTGAAAAGGCGAAATCTTTATATTTGAAAAGGCGAAATCTTTATATTTGAGAAGGCGAAATCTTTATGTGTAAAATAGCGTGACAAAAATATAATCTTTATTATATGAACATCGATGTAAAAATAGAATTTTTATCTATATAGTAGCGATGTAAAAATAGAATTTCTATCTATATAGTAGCGATGTAAAAATAGAATTTTTATCTATATAGTAGCGATGTAAAAATAGAATTTTTATCTATATAGTAGCGATGTAAAAATAGAATTTTTATCCATATGGAGCAATTATAAAAATATTATTTTTATATACATGGCAATAATATAAAAATGTGATTTTTATATATGTAGTGAATACGGGCAACGAAAGTGACAAAAGGCGAGAACGGCGATGATTCCCTACATTGGAAGTGTCGTGGAGTTGGGATAGCTATTGGTGAGAACTTCTCACTCTAAATTTCTTTTTCTAGTTATATATATTTACTAGGATGCAGACGGTGCTTAGCAGCACCCGACACCCGTCGTCCACAGACCATGGACGGCTTGTATGCTTGTTTGATGTGTGATGAAATTTGTTTGTGAAGTTGATGTGAAATAGATAAAGAAATATATATTCATGTGTTGAAATAAATTAATTATCGTTAAAAATATAATTTTTAACGTGAAAGTGAATAAATAAATAATTATAAACAAATCATCCGATTTGTTTATATACACTGATTTGACTGATATTGATTGGGACGATAAATTTTACACATCGCCCAACTGCACAAATAAAAATCTGTGTTTGTTGATTTGAAACCCCACACGGGTATTGGGATAAAATACGACATACACTAATCCCAATAATTAGTTGTATGTTGATCGATTGATTGACAGGCTGTTATAAGCGTTAGATATCTATATTTGATGCTTATACAGTGTAGTGCACTTTGGATGATGGTTGATTATTTATCGTTGCTATTATATACATGTGTTGTATGGAATCCATATAGTTAACGCTATATGGTGATTGATTGGGCCTCATTCCAATTTAGAAAATAAAGAATATTATAAAATAAAGGTTCATGTGTTGACAGTACTCATCCGTTAAAATTAGTCATGTGTTGAACGAAATATTTTAACAATAAAATTTATATCTTTATCATTATAAAATAAAGGTTCATGTGTTGACAGTACTCATCCGTTGAGATTAGTCATGTGTTGAACGAAATATTTTAACAATAAAATTTATATCTTTATCATTATAAAATAAAGGTTCATGTGTTGACAGTACTCATCCGTTGAGATTAGTCATGTGTTGAACGAAATATTTTAACAATAAAATTTACATCTTTATCATATATAAAATTAGAAACTAATTGGAAAATAGATAAGATGAGTGGTCTCCTGGATATTGATCTGATGTTGGTTTCGGCCTTCGGGGTTAATATTTATGGAATCGTCCTCTTACTAATTTACGGTTGGAGTCTGATTTAAATCAAACGATAGATACCATAATTTTTATAAAATATATTAAATAACAAAAATAGTCACACGTGGACAGTACTCATTCGTTGAGATTAGTCCTGTGTTGACGAAAATATAGATTCACGTATTGAATAGGATACATATTCATTTGTTGAATAGAATAACGGAATTATTGAAATATATAAAGCCGTGTTGATTAGAGATGCGCTATTTTGACGCGAACGATATTTATATCGTTTATATTCGTTTTTAATTTGAATTGAATTGAATAGAAAACGAATTTGAATTGAATCGAATAGAAAACGAATTTGAATTGAATCAAATAGAAAACGAATTTGAAATCGATTTGAATTTGAAATGAATGTTGAAATTGTTTTTGAAACAAATTTGAAACGATTTATAAAATTCGTTTAAAAAGGGAAATCGACGAAATATATATAATATATATAATATATATATATATATATTATATATATAATGGCCTGAATAGAACGCGCCACGCCGTGGCAGTTTGTGAATTTCGACCATTGATTTCGAACGGACATTACGGGAGATCCGACCGTCGGATTCTCCTAAAACCGGAACCGTTGGGTTCGTATCGAAAAGAGCTTTCTAACGAATATTAGAAATTTGAAATCTAACAGTTGGATTTGGAGATACGTCCAAATCAAATTTGGAAAAGGTTGTTGTAAGTGCAGTTCGATGGCCGTTGATGGAAATCGACTGTACGGGCCTTGATAAAATTATTAAAAATAGTAATAATTTGTGTAAAATCATAAGAAATGATTTGGGGAAAATTGGGATGAAAAACTCCATATTTGAAAAGATAAAAATAAATTTTTATCGAAATGAACTAGTTTTGAACTGAAATTAAAACCCATTTATTTTTAAATAAATAAATTGGATTTGAAATGGGTTTTAAATAGAATTGATCTGTGGGTTTATCGTGAACAGTGTTTTAAATAACACTTGTTCTTTAACCCGATAATAAATAGAATGTGATTTGGGTTTATCGTGAACTGTGTTTAAAATGACAATAGTTCTTTCACCCAGTAAAAGGGAGTTTTAATGAATCTGCAATTAGATTGAAATGTGAATTGATAATTTAAATTATCAAATTTGGAAAATGAGCGAGAATGGAGTATCACCAGTTTTGCTCCAAAGCGATAGCTAAATCTTTAATTAGATTTGAACGTGAAATGGTAATTAATTTTACCGATAACACCGTCGTGTTAGATATGGAGTATTACCAGTTTTGCTTCATGGGATGAATAGGTTGGGATTGGGAAATAAAATAAATAATTACTTCGGTGTGGTTCGCTAATCCCGACTAGTTTGAAAAACCATAATTTGGTTTGAAATGACATCCAAAGGAAGATTAAAGAATAAATTTAAACAATTTATCTTGGATAAAATTAATGGGAACTTTCCCCTAAGAATGTGAAATTTAGAAACTAGCTGTAGGTTAGTTAAGAAGAATGGTTTCCTGGGTATCGATCTGATGTTGGTTTTGGCCTTCGGGGTTAATATTTGGGGAATTGCTCTCTTACTGATTTACGGTTAGTGACTAATGAATTGGAATGAGGCGTATGTTGTGTTTGTGTAACATTTGTTTTAATATACGCGGGTTGTTCGGAAAGGCCGGGTTTATACCCATTCTGAATAACCGATTCGACGATAAGTCGAAGATGATGACGGTGGTCGAAGACCAGAAATCTTCACATCATTTGGATAATTACTGATGATCCTGATTGGGTTGTACACCCAAGAGGATGGAAATAGTTGGTGGTCGTCCAGACGTACTTGGAGATCGATGGATATGCGAGGAAAGTGCCTCCGGTTTCGTTCAGACCCAGAACGAACTTGTAAATGGATTGTGTGTCTGACATTGGATTTTATTCTGTGTTGATTGATTTCTGTTAAATATATATCTGTTTGGCGGCGGAGAATTTATTCTCTTGCTTAATGCCCTTCTCTGAGACGTACAAGCTTAGAGGTTATATATCGATAGATATCAATCGCATGGCATGAATTGCCTGTGTGGCACGCTGAGTTGCATGGATCAAGGCTTCTGTTGAAAAGCAAAGTCTTGTGGTTGATGATCAAAGCACGGCCTACGTGGCAGCTTTGTGTATAACGTGAATTCGCGAGCCTCACACCTCGGTATGATCAAAAACGGGATAAGGACTGCAGGGAGAGCACGACGTTTCTTTCTAGCTTTGGTGGTGTTAGTGACTTACCAGCCCTGACATTTATATACTTTTCACCTATGTGGTTGTTGGATGAGGCGACTAGATTTTAGGTCTGTAAGGACTGGGAAACGTGTGTTCAAGAATTGCCAATCCTCAAATGTAAGAGAGGACCGGCCCTGAAGCATCCAGGGGTTACCCAGAGTGTGTAGTCCCGAGGCATTTGCTAGAGTGTCTCGAAGCGGAGAGGAGCTTGCCCCTTGCCTCGACTCATGACGGAAATCCAATTTCCAGTACGAGATATTTCGGTTTTATTTGTAGAGCCTAGTATGGCGACATAGTAGCATGGGATGCTACGCCGTCTATGATTGATATTTATGATTGAAATTGTTTTGACACTATACACTTATTATAGTATCAAATGATTTGTTTTTAAACGTACCAAGCATGTTTGGCTGTTATAAGGTAAAACCCTATCCTCCGGCTTGCGTTGCATTGTGTGATGGGACCTAGGTCTTATAGTAGCTTCATTTTTCGAAAAAGCATTGCGCTGTTTATTCTATGCACTGGTATTCTTGGGAGGAAACTCATTCCGTGTTATACGGCGTGGTCCCTTAAATTACTCTCTTTTAAAGTAAAGTTTTAAATAACTGTTTTAGTTCTCACACCAGTCACATGACTGACCTGGAGTTTATTGTTTTAACCTAAACTCTGGGTGCCCCTATTTTCCACACGGGCAGCTAGTAGTTTTGGTTTTGCAGATTTATATTCACAGGGTCCTGATTTACAGCCGGAACGATGCTCGGAAAGCTCTGTATCCGTGTATCACTTTCAGTTGTGTTTTGTATATTTTTCCGCTGCTGTGTAATTTATTGTAATCTCTGATATTTATCGAATGTAATTTATTCATTTATACTCTGTATATTCTTGTATCTGATGGAATTGTTGTAATAACAATGAAATGTTCTTCCGCCTGCGTTCTATTTTGTCTTGTACTCAATTCTATCCGGGCTTTCCTTACCGGGGAAGTTCGGGTCGTCTCATAATCGTTAGTGAGGCACATACACCTTATCTTGCTTAGCTTGTCACACCTGCCATTTATGTAGTATTCTCTCTCTCTCTTATCCACTTTATATGCCGATCATGTTGCTTTTATTTACCTACTGGCTAAAAGTAACTAGACTCGCCAGACTTTATGTATGACCCTATTGTTTCTCCTTCTTTCTTCCATTCCCTCCCCCTACCCCCAAGGTTCTCAGGGAGGAAACACTCAGACTTAATCAGGACTCAGATATCATCTTACTACAAGCTACTTCTGAAGTATGGCTTACGTTCTTGTCTCTACCATGGCTTAACTCTTTTAATTGGGGAAAATTATGTTTTTCATATTCTTATGTACTCTAATGATGCAAGACAGAAGTTATTTTATTGTAATGGTTTTTGTGGCTTATGAAATTATGGACCATGGTATTATGCTTTATGGTTGAAATAAAAATTAAAATATTCCGCTGCTGCCTTATTTATATCTGTCTTGTAATTATTCTATGTCTGCTTACCTATAGCACTACAAGAAACTTAATGCGTTCCCTTAGTGAGTGACATTAACGGACGTGGGGTGTCACACTTGCTATCAGAGCTGAAGGTTACCAGATTAGATAAAAGTTTTTGGAATTTATTTTCACAAAAGTTTTTAAAAGAAAAGCATTTTCAAAAGAAAAGTCTATTTTGAAAAACATTCCCCAAAAAGCCATACGTAGTATCCTTCGGTCCTTTATCTAAATTTCTTCCTTTTCCCTTTTTTTCACCATGTCGGGGGAACAAAACGTCCATAATATCCTAGAGGGCGTCACAATACCTGTGATGGCCCGCCCCGCACCAGCCGACATTTCCCATGAAAGTGCGTTGTGCCGATGTCCAACCAGCACGGGACGGTCGCCAAAGAAAGGAAAAAGAAGAGAACTTACAGGTGAACTAACAAAGAACCTGTAGAATATCTCACAGCGCATGGAATAAAATATAATAATAACATATTTTGACATAAAACAGGTGAGACAGTGCATAAGCTGAAAATTAAACATCATAGCAGCGGAAAACCCAATTACAGCTTATGTTCCACATCATCATTATTACAACTTTAAAACTATCTCTAAAGCAAAAGAAAGGAAAGGTACACTACTAATGCCCAAAGTAGTGACCAGCAGCGACACAGGGAGAATATCTATATATCATACGTGGGAGCCTCCTTCTCGTCTCCGGTACAGCTACCCGTGCATACCACCTAACATGTCTCTAGACTGCCCGTCGAAGAGCACCCAGAGTAATAAGAAGAGACATAAAACTCTAGGTCAGACAAAAGTCTGGTATGAGCGATAAGCATCAAAACAGAACAATAACAGGTATACTAAACCATACCTGGACCTGCAACCAAAGAGTTAGCACAACATACCTCTCAATACTCTAAGGTGCCACTAGACATAAGGTGTAAAGAATGCGGGGGTGAGGGTGTGC
Source organism: Allium sativum (assembly GCA_030737875.1). Taxonomy (NCBI): domain Eukaryota; kingdom Viridiplantae; phylum Streptophyta; class Magnoliopsida; order Asparagales; family Amaryllidaceae; genus Allium; species Allium sativum. The sequence goes on from CM060916.1 coordinate 627,730,717, forward strand.
ATGACACAGTGATAACAAACAATCAAGCATAGCAACCATCCTCACATCTCTCACTCAGTGCGTAAAGCATACGACATCCACCGCTCTAACCAACCATTCCTTGCTATGATCACTCTGCCCCATGGAGTCATAATGACACCACTGCACTGATCCATAGCCACTAGTCCTTGCTATGTCCACTCTGCCCCATGAAGTCATAACAACTCCACTGCACTGGCTCATAGCCATGCTACGATCACTCTGCCCCATGGAGTAATAACTACCCCACTGCACTGATACGTAGCTTAACATCCGTCTCGGTGGTGAATCAAAGCCATGGACGTCGATAACCCCTTCGCACACGTCCCGCAGCAAAGCCCAACTCATGAAGTTGACCCGTTGGTTCCCAACTGGATCTTGGGTACAAACTTCCCATTTGGACTACCTTTGCATCTCGGGTTTTGGTCTTCTCCGGATCGGTTCGGTTCCTGTTCTTCACTTCAACTCATACTTCCAGTTTGGATCGTGGTTCACACCTCAAACCCAAGCATCTCGGTTCGGATCAGAATACCCCCTACGGGTCGGATCGTGGCCCCTGCTTCGGATCGGTTCGGATTATCTCCAGAGCATCAGATCGTAACTTCAGGCAAGCGGTTCGGTTCCCCTTCCCAAGCACTCCGGATCGGGCCGAGCCTCTCAGGTCCATCCCTGGTGCATCGGTTCGGGTCGAGTGACACGGTTCGGATCGGGTGCTCTCTTCAGGTCATGCCACCATGCTCAGGTCGGATCATGGAGCTTCAAGAGCGAGAAGTTCAGATCGTGCTTCCCCCTCCGATCCGATCCGGTTCGGGTAACTCCCTGCACTTCTTTCCAGCCACTGTTTTACGCCATTCGACGGCGTTTTCGACCAATCTAACTTTTCTAATCAATCACACGGCATGCCATACAGTCATAGCAACTTAGAGAATCAAAAATAAACACTAAAACAACAACTTGATAAGTTAAAACGGATCAAACATAGCCAAAATCTCATATTTTCCCTTAAGCGTGTTTAAGCAAAACTAATGATAGGATTAGTAAAACTTAACCAAATTTTCTAACAAAGGCCTAAAACAATATTTCGAAATTTATGAACATTTTTCCATAATTTAATCATGTTTAAATTCGCTAATTAACACTAATTACCATTAATTAACCATAATTAGTGATGAACTATGCAAATCACTCACCTTAGCCGCAAATAAACTTTCAAAACTGAACTATCCTCTGATTTGGCGTTGTTCCCAAGACAACACAACAGTTCTAACCTTGCTTTGGTATTATTTCCCCTTTGATTTGATGTAGATTAGGCTAATACTAGATTAGAAAGTGATTAGAGGTGATTCTAGATGTTAGAGGTCATTGTTAGGGTTTCTAGAATGAAAGTGGCGGCTAGAAAACTGAAATGAAATAAAAACCTAGCTCATTTCAGTCTCCCCATAACCCTAATCCCGAAATGGGTTATGGGCCCATTCACTAATCACCTCATTTGGCCCGGTTAAGTAGTTTTTCATCTTCCAAACCTTATTTCAGCCATATCTCCCAAATGGTAAGTCCGTTTTTCACCTATGACCACTCTACGGAAAGGTAAACCATCACCCGGATCTAATGGAAGTGGTTTCAAGTCAAAACTCCTTTCCAATCAAAAGTTATGGCCAAAACAAGATCAGCTAGGGGCAAAATGGTCATTTAAAAATGGGCAAAAATCATGAATAGGGGAAATGACCCCGATAGTCGTTTCCCAAAGTTACATGGCCATATGATTTCGTATGTGAAAGAAATAAATATTCTACGATCCTTCGATACGTAGAATGTGGGTCGTTACATTCTCCCCCCTTAAGAAATTTCGTCCCTGAAATTCCTTAACCCAAAACATACAAAGGATCTCGCATGCCTACCAGCCATATACAACAATCAAACATGCAAAACAAACAAAACAAACCTATCCTAGTATGCGAAAAGACTAAATCAAAACGGAAATCTTACCAGGCGAAGAGTTCTGGATGCGTCTTCCAAATGCTCTCCTCTGTCTTCCAAGTACAGTCATTCTCATTCTCGCCCCATTGAACTTTGACTAATTTTACCGCCTTCCTTTGAAGTTTCTTCGTATCGTTCCCAACAATACGCATAGGCTTGCGATTCCCAACCGCCTCGGGTTCAACCTTGATATCATCCAACTGATCAGGTGAAATAGTCACATCGGGGTCGTGCACGAAGTTCCTTAACTGGGAAACATGAAATACATTATGAACTCCTGCCATCTTCTCTGGTAATTCAACTTTATATGTCAGATTCCTAATTTGCTCAAGAACTGGGAATGGACCAACAAATCTTGGTGTTAACTTGCCTTTCCTGCCAAATCGAATCACGCTCTTTAACGAAGAAATCTTTACAAACACCAAATATCCAACAAAGAACTTTAATTCTCTTCTCCTCTTATCAACATAACTCTTCTGCCTATCTTGGGCAGCCTTCATTCGCTTTTGGATAATCTTAATCTTAGCTGAAGTTTCTCTTATCACATCTGGTCCAAGCACAAACTTCTCACCAGTTTCTAACCAACATGACGGTGAGTTGCATGGTCTTCCATACAAAGCTTCAAATGGAGCCATACCAATACTGGATTGATAACTATTATTATATGCAAACTCTACTAGATGCAAATGGTCATCCCATGATCCACCAAAGTCTAGTATGCAAGCTCTCAAGAGATCCTCTAACACTCGATTCACCCTCTCTGTCTGACCGTCGGTTTGAGGATGATACGCGGTATTAAGATGTAATTCTGATCCTAACGCCTCTTGTAAGCTCTTCCAAAATCCACTAGTAAACAACGGATCTCGGTCGCTCACAATGCCTTTGGGTATTCCATGAAATCTCACAACCCACTTTACATATAGTTCCGCTAACTTAGCTGCCGTTCTATTCGACTTGACGGGTATAAATCTTGCACTCTTGGTCAATCGGTCAACAACCACCCAAATGCTATCATGGCCTGATCTAGTCCTTGGTAACCCATCAATGAAATCCATTGAGACTTGTTCCCATTTCCATTCTGGAATTTCTAATGGTTGCAACAAACCACTAGGCTTCTTTTGCTCGGCTTTAACTAGCTGGTAATTCATGCATTTGGATATAAACTTCTCAACGTCTCTTTTCATCCCTTCCCAGTAGTAGGTCTGCTTCATGTCTCGATACATTTTGTTACCACTGGGATGTATAGTCAGTTTTGAGTGATGACATTCTCTAAGCACTTCATTTCTCAATCCCTTGACATTGGGCACAACTAGTCTTCCATTCTTTCTAAGACATCCATCTCGATCAAGCCCATACTTGTTCATCTCTTCGTCGATTCCCATCTCTAACTTTGAGATGATTTCCAATAGGTTAGGATCGTCCCTCTGACTGGGACCAATCCGCTCAATCAAAGTGGGTTTGATCGTTAAACTTGCTAGCATTTCTGGATCCAATTCGCACTTTGGTCTGAAATCATACCCAGCGATGTACTCGAATTGCTTCCACTCAAGAAACATAGCCCCTAAACTGGCATGTCTTCTACTCAATGCATCAGCCACCGCATTGCCCTTTCCTGGTGTATATGCGATGTCGAAATCATAGGAAGCCAAGAATTCTAACCATCTTTGCTGTCAGAGATTTGGATCCTTTTGAGAGAAAAGATACTTTAACGATTTATGATCGGTAAATAACTCGAATCTTTCTCCCAAGAGATAATGTATCCACATCTTCAACGCGAATACGATCGCTGCTAATTCCAAGTCATGGGTAGGGTATCTTTTCTCGTGCGGTTTCAATTGCCGACTTGCATAAGCTACGACCCTACCTCCTTGCATCAGTACAACACCTAGTCCGGTACCACATGCATCTGTATATACTATCATCTTTTCATTCCCCTTAGGAATGACTAACACTGGTGCACATGTCAACTTTTCCTTTAGACTCTTAAATGCATTCTCGCACTTTTCGTCCCAGACAAAAGCTTGATTCTTCTTGGTCAACTAAGTCAACGATGCTGCTATCTTAGAGAAGTCTTGGATAAACTTACGATAATATCCAGCTAACCCCAAGAAACTTCTTACGTCTGTTGCATTTTTGGGCGTAGACCAATCTTGTACCATAGCCACCTTCGCAGGGTCCACGGCAATACCATTCTCTGAAACGACATGGCCCAAGAATCTCACTTCCCTCCTCCAGAAGTGACACTTAGACCACTTTGCTTTCAATTGGTGTTTTCTTAGCACCTCCATCGCTATCCTCAAGTGTTCCTTGTGTTCTTCCTCTGTCCTCGAATAAACAAGGATATCGTCCACGAAAACAAGAACAAACTTATTCAACTGATCTCTGAATACCCTATTCATAAGATCCACAAAATATGCTGGTGCATTGGTCAACCCAAATGGCATGACCAGCCACTCATAAAATCCAGACGGCGTCCGAAAGGTCGTTTTAGCTATACTCTCAGCTTCCACTCTAAGCTGAGGAAAACCTGTCGCGAGATCCAACTGGGAGAACACTCTCGCGCCACTTAACTGATCAAACAAATCATCTATCCGCGGTAGAGGATACTTATTCTTCCTCGTCACTTTATTCAATTCGCGGTAATCCACACACAATCGAAGGGAACCATCTGCCTTGGTAGCAGACACAACGGGTGCTCCCCACTCAGAAACACTTCTTCTGATAAATCCCTTCTTCAACAGATCGCTTACTTGCACCCCAAGCTCTCGCTGCTCCCTTGGCGCCATACGACGAAGTGGCATCACTATAGGCCTGGCATCTTTCACTAAATCAATATGAAACTCAATCTCTCGGTGTGGTGGAAGTCCGGTCACTTCCTCGAAGGCGTTCGGATATTGGCCAGCCACGGGCACATCTGACAACTCATCATGCGGGATGTCGAGGGAATTTAGAAAACTAGCCATTACCCCATCACTAGGTAGACCACCAAACACTACCCTCCGCCCATCATCCGCTCTAACTGTCACTAAAAAGCCCTTATAGTCTAGCACCACCCTGTATCTTTGGAGCCAATCGATGCCCAAAATAATGCCAAACCCAGTAAAGCCCAAAACAAAGCAATCACAAACAAACATACATCCATGACTCGATAAGACCACATTACGGCAAATCATACTAAGGCTAGTCGGACCACCAATCGGGTTCGTTACTGTCAATGGCCTATCAACTATCTCGGGTTCCAATCCCAACCTATCTACCAGGTCACTAGATATGAAGGAACTGGAAGCTCCGGTATCAAACAATACTCTAACTGGAACATCATAAACAGAAAGCATACCTTGAATAACAACATTCTTTCCTTTCTCCACCGTGGTTGGGGCATTCGACGAAGAAGGGACAGCATTAAGAGCATATGCTTTCACAATCTGCTTTTCTTTAGGGGGTTGCGGACACTTATCCTTGTGATGTCCCACTTGGCCGCAGTTGAAGCACTTCCTATCCGTTGGCTTGGCCCGACACTCTTTAGCATAGTGGCCCTTTTTACCACAGCTGAAGCACTCAACATCTTTCTTACTCTTTTTCTGGCCATCCTTGGTCTGATTCTGCTTTCTCTTATTCTAAGAATTATTCTTGCCTCCACTGCTTACTTGCGGCTTTGGCTCTTCTGCAGATGTAACTTCAGTCTTTGACTTGGGGTATAGACTCTCCGATCTTAAAGCTTTCCCCACAATCGATTCAAACGTCTCATCGATGTGGTTAATAAGCCTTTCCCCCAAGTACTGATCCAAGCCTGTTATAAACTTCTCATTCTTCTTCTCGGGAGTGTCAATGAGGGATAATCCATACTTCGATAAAGTATCGAACTCAGCAATATACTCCGAGGCAGCTCTACCATTCTGCTTTAGTTCCAAGAACCTCTTAAACAATACTGACTTCTGAGCAGCTGGAATAAACTTGACGCTAAAGCAAGTTTTAAACTGATCCCAAGTAATCTGATCCTCGGGAGTAGCTGCCTTAATAGCCTTCCACCAATTCATAGCCCGTCCTTGCAGCTGACGGGATGCTGGTCTTCTCTTCATCGCATCCTCGATACCCAAGTCTTCGAAGATACGCTCAAAGCTATCCAACCAATCCTTAACATCCGTAGACAACTCTGTTTCATGGAACGGCTTCCTACCAAGGCTAGTATAATCCTTATAGAGCTTGGCGAAATCGGCCCTAGGCACCTGCACCGCTGCACCACCACCATTAGCAGCATTAGGAACTGCCCTCTGAACGTCCCTAAGCATCTCTCTCATGAAGTCAGCGAACATAGTCCTCATGTCAGAAGCATTCCCATTATTGGCTCCTCTACCTGCACCCCTCGTATATCGGCTCATCGTTCAATCTGTAAAGAGAAACGATTAACCATCCTCGTTGTGGTGTTAGTGCGGTGCGACTTCATCCTTAACTATACTAATAAGATATATATATATATATATAGCTTTTGAAAACCAAAATAATCACAAATACGCGCTCTCATATACGTATTATCTCTCCTTGGTGTCTTTCCCTAGGTTAACAGCGCAACCTAGAGCTCTGAAACCAAATGTGATGGCCCGCCCCGCACCAGCCGACATTTTCCATGAAAGTGCGTTGTGCCGATGTCCAACTAGCATAGGACGGTTGCCAAAGAAAGGAAAAAGAAGAGAACTTACTGGTGAAATAAAAAAGAACCTGTAGAATATCTCACAGCGCATGGAATAAAATATAATAATAACATATTTTGACATAAAACAGGTGAGACAGTGCATAAGCTGAAAATTAAACATCATAGCAGCAGAAAATCTAATTACAGCTTATGTTCCACATCATCATTATTACAACTTTAAAACTGTCTCTAAAGCAAAAGAAAGGAAAGGTACACTACTAATGCCCAAAGTAGTGACTAGCAGCGACACAGGGAGAATATCTATATATCATATGTGGGAGCCTCCTGCTCGTCTCTGGTACAGTTACCCGTGCATACCACCTAACCTGTCCCTAGTTTTCCCGTTGAAGAGCACCCAGAGTAATAAGAAGAGACATAAAACTCTAGGTCAGAAAAAAGTCTGGTATGAGCGATAAGCATCAAAACAGAACAATAACAGGTATACTAAACCATACCTGGACCTGCAACCAAAGAGTTAGCACAACATATCGCTCAATACTCTAAGGTGCCACTAAACATAAGGTGTAAAGAATGCGGGGGTGGGGGTGTGCATGACATAGTGATAACAAACAATCAAGCATAGCAACCATCCTCACATCTCTCACTCAGTGCGTAAAGCATACGATATCCACCGCTCTAACCAACCATTCCTTACTATGATCACTCTGCCCCATGGAGTCATAATGACACCACTGCACTGATCCATAGCCACTAGTCCTTGCTATGTCCACTCTGCCCCATGAAGTCATAACAACTCCACTGCACTGGCTCATAGCCAGGCTACGACCACTCTGCCCCATGGAGTAATAACTACCCCACTGCACTGATACGTAGCCTAACATCTGTCTCGGTGGTGAATCAAAGCCATGGACGTCGATAACCCCTTTGCACACGTCCCGCAGCAAAGCCCAACTTATGAAGTTGCCCTGTTGGTTCCCAACTGGATCCTGGGTACAAACTTCCCATTTGGACTACCTTTGCATCTCGGGTTTTGGACTTCTCCAGATAGGTCTGGTTCCTGTTCTTCACTTCAACTCATACTTCCAATTCGGATCATGGTTCACACCTCAAACCCAAGCATCTCGGTTCGGATCGGAATACCCCCTACGGGTTGGATTGTGGCCCCCGCTTCGGATCGGTTCGGATTATCTCCAGAGCATCTGATCGTGACTTCATGCAAGCGGTTAGGTTCCACTTCCCAATCACTCCGGATCGGATCGAGCCTCTCAAGTCCGTCCCTGGTGCATCGGTTCGGGTCGAGTGACGCGGTTCGGATCGGGTACTCTCTTCAGGTCATGCCACCATGGTCAGGTAGGATCGTGGAGCTTCAAGTGCGAGCGGTTCGGATCGTGCTTCCCCCTCCGATCCGATCTAGTTCAGGTAATTCCCTGCACTTCTTTCCAGCGACTGTTTTACGCCATTCGACGGCGGTTTAGACCAATCTAATTTTTCTAATCAATCACACAACATACCATATAGTCATAGCAACTTAGAGAATCAAAAATAAACACCAAAACAACAACTTGATAAGTTAAAACAGATCAAACATAGCCAAAATCTCATATTTTCCCTTAAGCGTGTTTAAGCAAAACTAATGATAGGATTAGTAAAACTTAACCAAATTTTCTAACAGAGGCCTAAAACAATATTTCGAAATTTATGAACATTTTTCCATAATTTAATCATGTTTAAATTCGCTACTTAACATTAATTACCCTTAATTAACCATAATTAGTGAGGAACTATGCAAATCACTCACCTTAGCCACAAATAAACTTTCAAAATTGAACTATCCTCTGATTTGGCGTTGTTCCCAAGACAATACAACAGTTCTAGCCTTGCTTTGGTGCTATTCCCCATTGATTTGACGTAGATTAGGCTAATACTTGATTAGAAAGTGATTAGAGGTGATTCTAGATGTTGGAGACCATTGTTAGGGTTCCTAGAATGAAAGTGGCAGTTAGAAAACTGAAATGAAATGAAAGCCTAGCTCATTTCAGCCTCCCCATAACCCTAATCCCGAAATGGGTTATGGGCCATTCACTAATCACCTCATTTGGCCTGGTTAAGCAGTTTTTCATCTTCCAAACCTTATTTCAGCCATATCTCCCAAACGGTAAGTCCGTTTTTCACATATGACCACTCTACGGAAAGGTAAACCATCATCCGGATCTAGTGGAAGTGTTTCAGGTCAAACTCCTTTCCAATCAAAAGTTATGGCCGAAACAAGATCAGCTAGGGGTAAAATGGTCATTTAAAAATCGGCAAAAATCATGAATAGGGGAAATGACCCCGATAGTCGTCTCCTAAAGTACATGGCCATACGACTTCGTATGTGAAAGAAATAAATATTCTACGATCCTTTCGATATGTAGAATGCGGGTCGTTACAATACCCGGATGGTTATGTAGGTGTTTGGAGGCCACGGCGCCGGCCGAAGGCCAAAGAGACGTTCCTCCCCCAGCTGCAACAGTCATTCCTCCTCCTCCCCCTCCAAGAGCTGACAACTTTGCCAAGATCTGCAAAGACTTCCAGGCTGTGGAAGGAAGGACATTACATGGGAACGCGACATTCATATAAGCTCGGAATTGGCTTAAGGAGACCGAAGACTTATTCGTAATCTTTGAAGTGGAGGAACGAAGAAAGATTCAGTTAGTTTCTTGGTTGTTAAAGAATGAAGCCTCATTTTGGTGGGAAATCACCCAAGCTGGACGTCCGGTAGAAGCTTGGGAAGATTTTAGACAGAGGTTCGAAATGAAATTTCTTTCCCAAGCTAACAGAAGCATACACAGAGAGAGGTTCTTAACACTCAAATAAGGAAATTTGACGGTAAAGGAGTATGTGAACAAGTTCAACTAGCTGGCAAGGTTTGGGCTAGAGTTGGTGGATACACCGCACAAAAAGGCTTTGCGGTTTGCTAAAGGACTGGATGAGCCTTTGCATGGTTTAGCTATGTCCCATATTCCAATGGGAGCCACCTTTGAAAAGCTTGTTGATATGGACCTAATGCATGAGGAGGACAAGGGAGAAAAGAAGGAAATAAAAGCTGAGGGGACCTCACAGAATAAGAAGGTATGGCCCAAGAAGGGGTAGCAACAATAGCAGAAGAAAGGAGGGAAAGATGATAAAGGCAAGGATAAGACTAAATGTCACAATTGTGGGAAGGAGAGCCACTTGATCAAAGATTACAAGAAAAGGAAGGCCAATTACTTTAATTGTGAAGAGGTCGGACACTTCTCTAAAGAGTTCCCGAAGAAACAGGGATCACAGGGACAAGGTCAAAGGGCAGGGACTTCTAGAGGGCAGGTGCATGCTTTCGCGATCAGTGCTCCTGAAAGAGGTAGAAAAAATTCCGAAAGTTTAGTTTCTCTTTCAAACCATCCAGTTAGCACACTTTTTGATTCTGGTGCTTCACACTCGTTTATATCAAGCTCAGTAGTTAAATCTCTGCACTTAATTACTAGTATGTTAGTGCATCTTTTAGTTGTTTCAAACCCCATTGGCAGTTCGGCTCATTTATCGATGGTTTGTCGAGGTTTGAAAATATCTGTGTTAAGCGTCGAGTTTGAATGTGACGTGTATGTGCTCGAGTTTATGGCCTATGGGTTGATTCTAGGAATGGATTGGCTTACCACATATGGGGCCATTCTGGATTGCGAGAGGAGGGTTGTTAGACTCCTGACTTGTCATGGGAAGACCCTCAAAGTTTCTTGTGACCCCCAAGGGTCTGTTATGCTTAGCTTCCTAGAGTTTCTAGATACATCCATAGATGATTTGCAATTTGTTCCAGTGGTTCGAGATTATTCCGATGTTTTTGATGAGGTACGGGGTTTACCTCCAAGGCACGAGATTGACCTGCGCATATATCTGGTGGACAATGCAAAGCCAGTTGCATTACCAATACGCCACATGGCTCCAAGGGAGAGGAGGGAGCTGAGTAAGGAAGTAGGGGAGCTACTTGAGAAAGGGTTTATCAGACGAAGCTTATCAGAACGGGGTGCTCCAGTAGTATTCGCAACTAAAGCGGATGGTTCACTTCATCTGTGTGTTGACTATGGATAATTGAATAAACTCACCAAGAAGAATAGGCACCCACTTTTGAGGATTGATGATTTATTTGATCAGCTTGTTGGTGCCTCGGTATTTTCTCAGTTGGACTTGGCTACGGGGTTCCATCAGTTGAGGGTGGCTGAGGACAGCATAGATAAGACTTCTTTTAGAACTCCAGACAGTTTCTTTGAATGGCTAGTTATGCCTTTTGGGTTGACAAATGCACCCACTTATTTTGTTGAATTCATGAGTAGGGTGTTTCGGGAGTTCCTGAACAAATTTGTTGTAGTCTTTGTTAATGATATTTTGATCTTCTCCAAGAATGAAGAAGACTATGCCCAACATTTGAGAGAAGTTTTGAAAACTCTCTGTGACCATCAACTCAAGGCAAAGTTCTCCAAATGCCTTTTTTGGAGAAAAGAGGTGAGATTTTTAGGGATGTAGTCTCCAAAGAAGGGATAGTTGTAGATCCCAACAAGGTGGTTGCAGTGCAGGATTGGCAGATTCCTAAAAATGCAACCGAGGTGAGAAGCTTTCTTGGGTTGGTAGGTTATTATAGGAAGTTCATTAAGGACTTCACGAAGATATCAGCCCCTCTCACCAGGTTGACAAAGAAGAAATTGGCATTTTCATGGGACATAAACTGTGACGCTGCTTTCCAACTACTAATGACGGCTCTGACAACAGCCCCAATCTTGACCTTGCCTGATGGAAGTAAAATGTTTATTGTTTACACTGATGCATGTGGTACAGGGCTTGGTGATGCAAGAAGGGAAAGTAATATGTTATGGGGGTAGACAGTTGAGAGTTCATGAGAAGAACTACCCCACCCATGATCTAGAGATAGCTGCCATCGTATTCATGTTAAAGACGCAGCGTCATTATTTTCTTGGAGAAAAGTTCGAGTTATACACCGATCATAAATCTCTCAAGTATCTATTCTCACAGAAGGATCTAAACTTAAGGCAACAACGGTGGATGGAGTTCTTAGCTTCATATGATTTTGAGATTACTTATACCCCTGGCAAGGGTAATGTGGTGGAAGACGCACTAAGTAGGCAGAGGATGGACCTGATTCCTTTGTTTGTGGAGAGAATGAACTTGGAGTTCATATCATCTTTTGATTTTAGACGCTCCATCGAGGTTTTGCCTAATTTGTTTGCATCCTTGGAGTTACGATCGACCCTTATGGATCAGATAGGAGCTTCGCAACAAGGTAACCAATAGATTCTAGACATCATGGATAAGCTCAGAAGAGGGGAAACTTCTAGTTACCTAAATAGATATGCCATAGATGAAAAGGGGTGGTTGTGATGAGATGGAAGGCTTTGTGTTCCTCAAACGGGAAGCTTGATAAAGGCAATCCTAGAAGAAGCCACCATTCTAAGATGACTATTCATCCAGGTGGTGACAAGATGTATAGAGACATGAAGAGGGTTTTCTTTTGGGCTGAGATGAAGAAAGATGTGGCTGAGTTTGTTTCTCAATGTTTAGTCTGCCAGCAAGTTAAAGCTGAGCAAAAGAAGCCCGGCGGATTACTTCATCCGTTGGAGGTTCCGCAGTGGAAATAGAAGAGCGTCTCTATGGATTTCATAGATAGGTTGCCTAGATCAAAGAAAGGTAACACCAGTATTTGGGTGGTAGTGGATAGACTCACTAAGAGCGCTCACTTTATTCCAGTTAAGAGTAAGAGGACGGCATCATGGTTGGCAGCAATTTATGTTCGTGACATAGTTCGTCTTCATGGAGAACCTTCCAGCATCATGAGTGATTGTTACCCCATCTTTACCAGCGAATTTTGGAGGAGCTTGCAAGAAGAATTTGGTACATAGTTGTGTTTGAGCACCACTTATCATCCTCAGACCAACAGACAAACAAAGAGGGTGAACAGGATTCTTGAAGACCTTTTAAGGCTGTGTATCCTAGACTTCGGAGGGACTTAGGAAGAGCATCTTCCTTTAGTAGAGTTTGCCTATAATAACAGCTATCAAGCTAGCATCTGCATGACACCCTTCGAAGCATTATACGGACGACCCTGTAGATCGCCAACTTGTTGGTGGGAATCCATAGAAAGATTATTACTTAGGCCAGATATGGTTAGGGAAACATCCGAAAAGAATGACCTTATTCGACGGCGGATGAAGACGGCTCAAGATAGGCAGAAGTTCTATGCAAACATGGGAAGGACTGACATCGAATTCGAAGTGGGAGACTTGGTTTTTATCAAAGTATCGCCTTTAAGGAATGTGGTTCGCTTCGGATCAGTAGGGAAGTTGTCACCTAGGTTTGTGGGAACATTTCCCATAACCGAAAAGATTGGCCAAATGGCCTACCGAGTAAAGCTCCCAGAAAATCTATCCGGCATTCATGACGTTTTCCATGTCTCTCATCTGCGGAAGTGCCTGCATGACACCGTGGAAGTTGTTGAGCCGAGTATGTTGGAAGAAGTCGATGTGGAACGGGAGGCGACAGTCAGACGAGTCCCTACCCGTATTCTTGGGTCAGAAGTTAAGAAGCTGCGCAATAAGGAGATCAAGTTGCTAAAGGTTCAATGGGGAGATAACCCAGAAGATGCGACTAGGGAGACCGAAGACAATATTCGTGCTTTGTACCCTTTTCTTTTTGAGAGTATGTTCTTAACTCCTTATTCCTAAGTTTTATCAGTGCTTGTTTCTGTCAATAGAATATATCATATCCATCGTATTTTCGACCTTTAGATAGGAATCTTATGGATGTAAACATGTGTTTGAAACATGTTATGTTTGATGGATGCAAGTGGATGCAAATGTTTGCTAGTGGTTGCCTGTGGATGCATATACACACACATTAGGCACTAAGATCGGCTTAATCACCCTCATACTGCATATGGATGTGTGTGCATTTTCTTTTCTTGTATGAATGAAAATGGATGAGTTAGCATATGGATGTTGCATTTGGATGAATGAATGTGCACACATATAGAACTTATATGATATGATAGGTTTATTTACATACATATTGGATTCATGGCACTAACATACATTGCATTAAGGAGGTCAACTGAATCAGTAGACCGCCTGATCTTCGCATTAGTGTTGGGACATATATACACACCTTCGCATATATTTTTATAAGCATTAGAAATCTTTAAGGACAATGGATGCCAGTGATTAGTGGATGAGTAGATGGATGATGGATGGTAGGATACGCTTTCTTCTCAACTAAGAGATTTCGGGACGAAATCCTTTGAGTAGGGGAGAATGTAACACCCCGAATTTGTACCGACACTAAAAGGGGATAAATTAAATAATAATTAATTTAATATTCAGAATTAGAGGAAACGGACTGCACCATTTTGTAACGTCTCGTATTTTTGGCAGGCAAATATTTTATTTAATTTATTATTTTAAATATTATATTTGGACAGTAATGGATTTTTAATATTTAATTCATTATTTAAAAACGAAGTTTGAATGTTATATGTTTATATAATTGTAAAACGAGCTCGAAATGGCGCGGCAGTTCGTAATATGGTGTTTTGAACTTCAATCGAATATACAGGATCCGATATAAGTCGGATTTCCATGAAACAAGAAACATTGGAATCGTGTTGATAATAATTTTCACATGGAGGAGAAATTTCCAGATTTCGTGTTATAGATTGTTAGTTATGGCTAAATCAAATTTTGAAATAGTCGTTATGAAAAGCGTTATTAAAATTTAGGCCTTTAAAATGGTCATTTTGCAAATGGTCTTCGTTTCGATGAAATCAGTTTTACTGGGACTGTAACGTTAAATTATTATACGGTGTTGAATTGCGTGGCAAACCAATTTCATATGTGACCATGGTAGCCGTAAACGCCCGTTCATTTTCTATAGTGCGTAATTAAATTTATTTAATTTAATAGAGAGATATTTGAGTGTAACTTGAGCAGACGGTCGAATTAATCCATGAAACCAATTCCGTTGAGTTCGTATCGTCGATTATAGTCAGGATAGGTATATAGTTTGTTATTTTTGGAGACCGGGTAATTTGGTGTCCAAAATGGTATTGCGGTGCACGTAAAAATAGCCTACCGGGAAAACAGTCTCAGAATACAACGAAACTGGTGCCCTTGGATTTGTATTAATTAATTATTATAGGATTTCAAGGTTTCAAGTTGATTGGATTTATTTAGTGATCGTGGAAAAATTAAACGCGTGTTTTTCGTTGGTTTTATAAGGGAATTTTTTTCAAATGATGTTGGAATTCAACGAAACCGGTCCCATTGGATCCAGAATATTTTTTTATGCTAGGATTAGCATTTTTATCAGTAAACAGAAGTTGATTTGGCTATTTTACTTGTTAGTTCGCGACGAAGTTTCGTTATAATAAAAATATATTATTTTCCAATCCAACATCCTATATAAACCCCTATGTTCTGGAGAAAAACCTAAGTCAAATAATTTGCCGTGGTCAACATAACATTTCTGCCTCCACCTTTCCTTCCAACGATCAGAATCACGCACCACCTCCCTACATTTTCTCATCAACCCATCTACTTATTTGGAAACTTTTTACTGGAGTTTAGTTGTTCTCCTCGAGATCTCTAAACTGATCGGTTGAGATCAAATTCCATGAATTGGAGTGGCCGGAATCGTATTGTTTGGCGCTGATGTAACAACCCGGAAAATCCGAGCCAATTTAAAAATTTTATTTTGGCAATTTTAGTGAATTTTGAATATTTGAAACGAATTATTTTAAATAATAATGACGAGAAATTTGTTTTGAATAGAATTAGAACGTATATATTTATTCGAATCGTCGTTAGAGTATAAATATTTATTTTTAATTATAAAAGTAATTGAAAATGGCACGGTTGTTTGAAATTTCGATTTCGAATTTCAAATGAATGTGCAGGATTCAAAATAAACCAGATTTTGGAGAAACCAAAAATATTTGAATCTAATTGAGAATATATTTTCAACGAATCCGAAAAATTGAAATTTCATAGCGGGAATAAAAAGTTATGCCCAGTTGAAAATTCAGAATAGTCGCTATGGAATTTTGGCCCTTAAAAATGGAAATTTTGCAAACGACCTCGGTTTTCGACGAAACCAATTTTGTTGGATCCGGTATGTCCAATTATTGCTAGATTCCAAAATTCATAATTTTCTAAATCAATATGTGAGCGTGGCGAAGTTAAATGCGTTTGACCAATTTTAGTTGATTTTAATCGACTAGAAAATAGACATTTTTCCAACGATCTCAGAATTTGATGAAATTAGTTTTGTTAGAACCGTATCTTCAATACGAAGCTAGAAAATATTTTTCGGGAATTTTTAGAGTCCGTATGTGACCCCAGTAAAATGAATTGTGTGTTCAAATTCAATATACATTGATTTATAATTTAGTTTGAACGGAAACCGGTCGAAACAGCCGAATTGGGTTACGAAACATATCCCATTGTGTTCGGAATGGGGGTAATTAGCTAGGGCCGACAGTCGTTGGGTTTGATTCTGAGTCAGAACGAAAATTGCACTTTATTGGATTAAATATAAATATTTAAATAAAATGGGCCAAGCCCTTTCCCTTCAACACCGGTCAAACCCCCCCCCCCCCCCTCTCCTCACATTTTCTCTACCCGACATTTTAAATAAAAAAATGAAAATCGCGACCCCCCCCCCGCCATCGTACCGCCGGGCGCGTCGAGCTCTCCCCCTCACCGTCGACCACCTCCCTCCTCCGTCTCCTGCTTCCCCCCCCCCCTCTGAAACGTGCCCCCCTGAAAACCCGCCACCATCAAAACCCTAACCGCCTACGCCCCACGCCTTAGCCGCCACTTGGAAGGATCTCCGTCCCTGCCACCTCCGCCGCGATGCCCTCCGACCTGCCGAACCCCCTGACGCCGCGCCAGCATCCTCTTTTCCCCCCAGCGACGCACAGAAAACCTCGCCTCGGCCACCTTCTCCGGTAATTTTTTTTAATAATTTATTTATTTTTATTTACTGTAATTAGCATATAAAAGTTAGGACCTTTGTTTTAGCGAAAAGATTTGAATTTTATAAGCGAAAATATTTGAATTTTATAAACGAAAAGATTTGAATTTTATAAGCGAAAAGATTTGAATTTTATAAACGAAAAGATTTGAATTATATAAAGGAAGAGATTTGATTTTTATTTCAGTTTTAGAAATACATGAAGGTTGAATTTTTGTGTATGTAAAGGTGAGGTCTTTTATCGTATAAAAATAAGATTTTTATGTTGAAAGAGAAGATATAAAAATATAATCTTTTATATTCATATAGAGAATATAAAAATATTATCTTTATATATGTAAAGAATAAAAATATGATTTTTATATTATAGAAAGAATAAAAATATGATTTTTATATTATAGAAAGAATAAAAATATGATTTTTATATTATAGAAAGAATAAAAATATGATTTTTATATGGTAGAGATAATAAAAATATGATTTTTATATAGTAGAGATAATAAAAATATGATTTTTATATACTAGAAAATATAAAAATGTGATTTTTATATGAGTGGCGATATAAAAATATAATCCTTATTAGAAGAAGAGCGATATAAAAATATAATTTTTATTATGAAGTTAGCGTGATAAAAATATGATCTTTATTATATGAACACCGTTATAAAAATAGAATTTTTATCTATATAGTAGCGGTATAAAAATAGAATTTTTATCTATATAGTAGCAGTATAAAATTTTCATTTTTTAAATCCATATAGCGTAGTTATAAAAATGTGATTTGTATATACATGGCAACAATATAAAGATGCGATTTTTATATATGTAGTGGATACAGACAACGAAAGTGACAAAAGGCGGACACGGCAAGATTTTCTACATATGAAGAGTCGCGGTGTTTGGTTTAACTTATTGCTGAGAACTTCTCACTTTAATACTTGTTTTCTAGTTACATTATATACTAGGATGCAGACAGTGCTTAGCAGCACCCGACACCCATCGTCCACAGACCATGGACGACTTGTTTGATTTTGTTGTGTAGTGAAAATTGATTGTGATGTGAAATGAATGGAAATATAGTCATGTGTTGAAATAAATTATTTATCGTTAAAAATATATATTTAACGTGAATGTAAATAAATAAATATTCATTTACAAATCGAACGATTTGTTTATGTACACCCATTTGAAGGATATTGATTGGGATGATAAATTTTACCCGTCGCCCAACTACATAAATAAAAATCTGTGTTTGTTGATTTGAAACCTCACACGGGTGTTGGGATGATATTTGGCGTACACTAATCCCAATTGTTTAGTGGTATGTCGATCGTTTGGTTGACAGGCTGTTGTAAGCGTTAATTATTTATATTTAATGCTTATGTAGTTTTGTGGTGCACTTTGGATGATGGTTGATTATTTATCATTGCTATTATATACATGTGTTGTATGGAATCCATATAATTAACATTATATGGTAATTGATTGGGCCTCATTCCAATTTAGAAAATAAAGATTATAATAAATATTCATGTGTTGAATAAACAAAATAGTCATGTGTTGACGATACTCATGTGTTGAGAATATTCATGTGTTGAAACTATTCATGTGTTGAATAAAATATTTATACAATAAAATTTACATTTTTATTGTAAGTAAGAATTAATAAATATTCATGTGTTGAATAAAATATATATTCATGTGTTGAAGAAAATATTCATTTGTTGAATAGAATAACGAAGCTATTGAAATATATATAAAGCCGTGTTGATTAGATTTGCGTTATTTTAACGCGAACGATATTTATATCGATTATATTCGTTTTTTATAATGAATATAGAAAAGGTAGTGATTTCAAAATATAACGTTTTGAAAATATTATCATTTATATATTAATGATATGGAATATTCAATTTTAATTTAAAATTGAATATGAAGTTGAAATCGTTTTTAAAATGAATTTAGAACGATTTATAAAATACGTTTTGAATTGAAATCGAGGAAATATATATAATATATATATATATATTAAATGGCCTGAATAGAACGCGCCGCGCCGCGGCAGTTCACGAATTTCGACCATTGACTTCGAATTGACGGTACGGGAGATCCGACCGTCGGATTCTCCTGAAACCGGAACCGTTGGGTTCGTATTGAAAAGAGCTTTCCAATTAATGTTTGAAATTTGAAATCTAATGGTTGGATTTGGAAATATGTCCAAATCAAATTTTGAAAAGGTCGTTGTAAGTGCAGTTCGACGACCGTTATTGGAAATCAACTGTACGGGCCTTGATAAAATTATTAAAAATATCAATAATTTGTGTAAAATCATAACAAATGATTTAGAAAGAATTGGGGTGAAAAATCCCATATTTAAGAAGGATAAAAATATATTCTTATCGGAATGAACAAGTTTTGAATTAGAATTATAATCCAATATTTTTGAATAAATAAATTGGATTTGAAGTGGTTTTAAAAATAATCAAAATTTCCAATAGACGAATTGGAATGGATTTGAATCGAAATTATCTTCGGAATATTTCGATGTTGGATTTCATGATTATACAGATATGGTTGTGGAAATTTGAAAGATATATTTATATCGTTATTTCCAATATGATATTTGTTGGTTTCAGAATTTGATATTGAATATAAGCCAGTATATTTTCTATTCAGAGCCTTGTATTTAATATCAAATGGGATTTTGGGTTCGTTGTGAATGGTGTCTTAAATAACACTATTCTTGAACCCAATTTAGAAAAGAATAAATCTTTTAATTAAGATTTAGTGAAATTTCCCAGATAATTAGTATTTTATTGGAATTGAATTTAAATTGGTTTTTTGGGTTTATCGTGAGCGGTGTTTTGAATAACACCTGTTCTTTAACCCGATTAACAATGGAATGTGATTTTGGGTTTATCGTGAACCGTGTTTTAAATGACATTGGTTCTTTAACCCTGTTAAAGACAGGATATTGATTTGTGGGAAGATTAAAACTAAGTGGAGTTTTAATGAATCTTTAATTAGATTGAAGTGATCGAGAATGGAGTATCACCAGTTTTGCTCCAAGCGATAGTTAAATCTTTAATTAGATTTGAACGTGAAATGGTAATTAATATTTACCGATAACACCGTGGTGTTAGATATGGAGTATTACCAGTTTTGCTCCATGCGATGAATAGGTTGGGATTGGGAAATAAAATAAATAATTACTTCGGTGTGGTTCGCTAATCCCGACTAGTTTGGAAAACCTTAACATGGTTTGAAATGATATCCAAAGGAAGATTAAAGAATAAATTTAGAGGAATTTATCTTTGATAAAATTAGTGGGAACATTTCCCTAAGAATGTGAAAATTTGAATAAAAGAATATTCTAAATTGGAATGAGGTGTATGTTGTGTTTGTGTAACACTTGTTTATTTTATACGCGGGTTATTCAGAAAGGCCGGGCTTATACCCATTCTGAATAACCGATTCGACGATATGTCGAAGGTGAAGACAGGGGTTGAAGACCGGGGGTCTTCACGTCGTTTGGTTGATTCCTGACAATCTTGATTGGGCTGTACACCCAAGATGAGGGAATAAGTTGGAGATCATCCAGGCGTACTTGGAGATCGATGGATATGCGAGGAAAGTGCCACCGGTTTCGTTCAGACCCAGAACGGACTTGTAAACGGAATGTAATAACCCGGAAATCCGAGCCAATTTAAAAAAAAAAAAAATTGGCAATTTTAGTGAATTTTGAATATTTAAAATGATTTATTTTAAATAATAACGACGAGAAATTTATTTTGAATAGAAGTCGAACGTATATATTATATAGATCATCGTTAGAATATAAATATTTTATTTTAATTATATAACGAGCCTGAAATGGCGCGGTAGTTCGAAAATTCGATTTCAAAATTCAAATGAATGTACAGGATTCAAAATAAACCGGATTTTAGTGAAACCAAAAATATTAGAATCTAATTGATAATATCTTTCCAATGAATCCGAAAAATTGAAATTTCATAGCGGGAATCAAAAGATATGTCCAGTTGAAAATTCAAAATAGTCGCTATGGAATTTCGGCCCTTAAAAATGGAAATTTTGCAAATGACCTCGGTTTTCGACGAAACCACTTTTGTTGGATCCGTGATGTCAAGTTATTTCTAGGTTTCAAAGTTCGTAATTTTTCGAATCAATATGTGAGCGTGGCAAAGGAAAACGCGTTTGACCAGTTTCAGTTGATTTTAATCGACTGGAAAATGGCCATTTTTCAAACGGTCTCAGAATTCGATGAAATTAGTTTTGTTAGGACGGTATCGTCAATATGAAGCTAGAAAATATTTTTCGGGAAATGTGGCCCTGGTAAATTGAAATGTGCGTTCAAATTCAATATATAGATTTATATTTTGATTTTGGCGGAAACTGATCGAAACAGTCGAATCAGCCTGCGGTACCTATCCCATTGTGTTCGGAATGGGGGTAATTAGCTAGGGACGGCAGTCGGTGAGTTTGATTTCGAGTTCAAAATAAAGAGGTACTTTTTGAAATTAAAAATAATAAAATATATATATATATAAATATATAGCCTCCCATCTCTCTCTCTCTCTCTTCTCAACCATTCAGATCGAATAAAAAAAAGACGGGGGGGAGGGAAACCCACTGCCGCCAGGACCGCACAACACCGCCGCCCCTCCCCACGCCTCCGCCTCCCCCTCCAGTCCCCTCCGACGTCCCACCCCCCATTTCTTCGACGGAAACCGTAACCCCAAGCCCCTCACCTCCACCGCAAACCATCACATCGAGCCCCACCAGAGCCGCCGCGCCGAAAGCCTCCCCTGAAGCCGCCTCCGCCCGATGCACCACTTCGCAACAACCCCCTACCTCCAATCGATGATGAAGTGAGTATTTTCTTTTTTATTTATTTACTTTACATTGATTTAGAAAATTGATTTTTATTTTCTCAATATATAAAGAACAGATTTTTAATGATGTGAAGATAAAGATGTGATCTTTATAGAAGTAGCAACGTGAAAATAGGATTTTTATATTTTTAGAATAATAAAAATATGATTTTTATTAATGTAGAGTATTAAAAATGTGATTTTTATATGATAGGGAATATAAAGATGCGTTTTTTACATATGTGGTAGTAATATAAAAATTCGATTTTAACATATGAAGCGATATAAAAATTCGATCTTTATATAAGAACTAGAAATATAAAAATATAATTTTTATATAGGAAGAAGCGTTGTAAAAATGTATGAAGAAGATATAAAAATATGATTTTTATTTATTGAAATAGCGTGATAAAAATATAATTTTTATTATATTACTAATGGTATAAAAATAGAATTTTTATCTATATAGTAGCGGTATAAAAATGTGATTTTTATCCATGTAGAGTGATTATAAAAATGTGATTTTTATATACATAACAACAATATAAAAATGTGATTTTTATGTATGTAGTGAGTACGGGCAACGAAAGTGATAAAAGGCGAGCACGACGAAGATTTTCTACACATGAAGAGTCGCAGTGTATTGGATTAGCTGATCGGTGAGAACTCCTCACCTTTTATTTATTTTCTAGTTGAAATATATACTAGGATGCAGACGGTGCTTAGCAGCACCTGACACCCGTCGTCCACAGACCATGGATGACTTGTTTGTTTGATTGTTGTGTAGTGAAATTTGATTGTGTGATGGTGAATGAAATAAAATATTTTATAGTGGAAAATATTTTATAGTTAAAAATATAATTTTTGACGTGTATATAAAATAAATATTTATAAACAAATCGGATGATTTGTTTATATACACTGATTTGACTGATATTGATTGGGACGATAAATTTTACACATCGCCCAACTGCACAAATAAAATTTGTGTTTGTTGATTTGAAATCCCTACGGGTATTGGGATGATATTTGACATACCCTAACCCCGATTGTTTAGTTGTATGTCAATCGATGGGTTGATAGAATGTGTAAGCGTTAATTATTTATATTTAATGCTTATGCAGTGGTGTGGTGCACTCTGGATGATGGTTGATTATTTATCATTGCTATTATATACATGTGTTGTAGAAAATCCATATAATTAACATTATATGGTAATTGATTGGGTCTCATTCCAATTTAGAAAATAAATTCATGCGTTGAATTGAAAATAAATTCATGTGTGGAATTGAAAATAAATTCATGTGTGGAATTAGAAATATATATTCATGTGTTGAATAGAATAAATATTCATGTGTTGAATAGAATAAATATTCATGTGTTGAATAGAATATACAATCATGTGTTGAATAAAAGCCGTGTTAATTAGATTGACGCCATTTTGACGGGAATGATATTTATATCGATTTTATTCATTTTTATATTGAATATAGAAAAGAAAGTGATTTCAAAATTTAATGTTTTGAAAATATTATCATTTGTATATCGATGATGTGGAATATTCAATTTTGATTCAAAATTGAATATGAAGTTGAAATCGTTTTGAAAACGATTTTAAAACGATTTATAAAATACGTTTTAAAAGGAAATCTACGAAGTATATATTATATATATTATATAATGGCCTGAAAAAAACGCGCCGCGGCAGTTCGTGAATTTCGACCATTGACTTCGAGTGGACATTGCGGGAGATCCGACCGTCGGATTCTCCTAAAACCAGAACCGTTGGGTTCGTATCGAAAAGAGATTTCTAACGAATATTAGAGATTTGAAATCTAACGGTTGGATTTGGAATTATGTCCAAATCAAATTTGGAAAAGGTCGCTGTAAGTGCAGTTCGATGGCCGTTGATGGAAATCGACTGTACGGGCCTTGATAAAATTATTAAAATAGTAATAATTTGTGTAAAATCATAAGAAATGATTTGTGAAGAATTAGGATGAAAAACTCCAAATTTGAAAAGATAAAAGTAGATTTGTATCGAAATGAACTAGTTTTGAACTAGAATAATAATTTATTTATTTTTAAATAAATAAATTGGATTTGAAATGGTTTTAAAAGTAACCAGAATTTCCAATAATTGAATTGGAATGGATTTGAATCGAAATTGTCTTTGGAATATTTTGATGTTGGATTTCGTGATTACACAGATATTGTTATGGAAATTTGAAAGATATATTTATATCGTTATTTCCAATACGATATTTGTTGGTCGTAGAATTTGATATTGAATATAAGCCGATATATTTTCTATTCAGAGCCTTGTATATAATACCAAATGTGATTTGGGTTTGTCGTGAATGGTGTCTTCATTAACACTGTTCTTAAGCCCAGTTGAGAAAAAGATTAAATCTTTTTATTTAGATTTAATGAAGTGTACCAATTAAATGGTATTTAATTGGAATTGAATAGAATGTGATTTTGGGTTTATCGTGAACCGTGTTTTAAATGACATGGGTTCTTTAACCCAGTTATAGACAGGATATTGATTTTTGGAAAGATTAAAACTAAGTGAAGTTTTAATGAATCTTTAATTAGATTGAAATGATCGAGAATGTAGTATCACCAGTTTTGCTCCAGGCGATAGTTAAATCTTTAATTAGATTTGAACGTGAAATGGTAATTGAATTTACCAATAACACAGTGGTGTTAGATATGAAGTATTACCAGCTTTACTTCATGGGATGAATAGGTTGGGATTGGGAAATGAAATAAATGATTACTTCGGTGTGGTTCGCTAATCCCGACTAGTTTGAATTGATATTCAAAAGAAGATTAAAGAATAAATTTAAAGAATTTATCTTTGATAAAATTAATGGGAACCTTTCCCAAAGTATAAGAGTATTTGAATGAAAGAATATTCTGAATTGGAATGAGGCGTATATTGTGTTTGTGTAACACTTGTTTATGATATACGCGAGTTATTAAGAAAGACCGGGTTTATCCCATTCTGAATAACTGATTCGACGTGGTGTCGAAGATGAAGACGGTGGTTGAAGACCGGAGGTCTTCACGTCGTTCGGATAATTACTGATGATTTTGATTGGGCCGTACACCTAAGAGGAGGGAATCAATTGGTGATCGTCCAGACGTACTTGGAGATCGATGGATATGCGAGGCGCTAGGTGCCTCCGGTTTCGTTCAGACCCAGAACGAACTTGTAAATGGACTATGTGTCTGATATTGGATTTTATTCTGTGTGGTTGATTTCTATTAAATATATATCTGTTTGGTGGCAGAGAATTTATTCTCTTGCTTAACGCCCTTCTCTGAGACGTACGAGCTCAGAGGTTATATATTGATGGATATCAAACGCATGGAGTGAATTGCCTGTGTGGCATGCCTAAGTGGCAATATGATCAAGGCTTCTGTTGAAAAGCAGAGTCTTGTGGTTGATGATCAAAGCACGGCCTGTGTAGCATAGCTTTGTGTAGCGTTGATTCGCGAGCCTCACGCCCCGGTTGTGAACCAGAAACGGGAGAGGACTTCAGGGAGGGCATGTGTTTCCTTCTAGCTAGAAGTGGCATCAGTGATTTTACACGCCCTGACGAGTTTGACTTATGTGGTTGTTGCTGTTGTGAGGCGCCTCGGATATATCTGTGACTGTGTGTAGCCGATGGAGTCATTTGGCTCATTTACGCCCCATAGGGCGGGGAAACGTAGTGTTCAGGCATTTTAATACACATCGGTGGACCGGCCCTGACGATCCAAGGGTCGATGCATTCTGTCCCTGAGACATGGGCTAGATTGTCTCGAATTCGGTAAGTACGATCCATTGCCTTGGTTCACAAATGGAAATCCAACTTCCAATACATGACATTTGCGGTTTTGATTGTAGAGCCTAGTATTGGCGACATGATATATGGTCCCATGCCGTCTATGATTGATATTTATGATTGAAATTGTTTTGACACTATACACTTATAGTAATAAAACAAGAAATTTAGCGTATCAAGCATGCTTTGGCTACTATAAGGTAAAACCCTATCCTCCGGCTTGTGTTGCATTGTGTGATGGGACCTGGGTCTTATAATAGCTTCATTGTTCTTTATTTAGCATTGCGTTGTTTGTTTTATGCACTGGTATTCTTGGGAGGAAACCCGTTCCGTGTTATACCGCGTGGTCCCTTGATTTACCTAACTTTAAAATAAAGATTAATAACTGTTTTAGTTCTCACACCAGTCACATGACTGACCTGGAGTTTATTGTTTTAACCTAAACTCTGGGTGCCCTTATTTTGACACGGGCAGCTAGTAGTTTTGGTTTTGCAGATTTATATTCGCAGGATCCTGATTTACAGCTGGAACGATACTCGGAAAGCTCTGTATCCGTGTATTACTTCTAGTTGTGTATTGTATTATTTTCCGGTGCTATGTAATGTATTATAATCTCTGATATTTTATAATGTATATTATTTGTTAATACTCTGTATATTCTTGTAATCTGATGGAATTGTTGTAATAAACAATGAAATGTTCTTCTGTTTGCGTTCCGATGTGGCTTGTTCTCGAAGTATCCGCTCTTTCCTTCACGGGGAAGTTACGGGTCTTCACAGTTGGTATCAGAGCTTTGGTTTACAAAGCTCAGAGAACAAGACACATTAGAACCATACGAAAGAATTCATCAGAGATTGGATTAGTAATATCCAACGAGAATGACCCGTTAGAGATGGGATCAGTAGTATCCTAGAACGAGTGTGAAGAGTAAATTTTTAAAATGAAAACATTTTGTTTTAAAATTTTAAATCAACTATTCGTATTTGATTATTTATTTTATATTGAATTTGGACAATCCAGTATTTAAAGATTTTGCATATACGTCTGATCCGCGTGTATTTGAAGTTTTAATATACTGGATAGATATAGAATCACACTCTAGTCACCCGGAGATGGTTCTGATGATCGCTATAGTTCGAACATCATCAGAATTCGTATTCGAGTTTCGAAGGTGTGATATCTATATATTTCCATTAGACTGGTGTGAGAACCAAAACTAGATAGGGTCTATTGTTGTGATTTGACATCAAAAACATGATTTTCTGTATATATATATATATATATATATATATATATATCAAATTATGAATTTGAAATGATAATCCACTAATTGATTGATGGTTGTATAGTTTGATTATTGATTTGAAATTTTGAACCATTTAGCCTAATGGAATCAAATATTGAACTGTATTGAAAATTAGTCACATTTGCATGCATATACATGTACTTACATTGAACAGGTCATAGCAAGGAGGCTAGAGAAGAAGAATAAAATTGTTTGCCCGACAAATAGGTACATGTTTACAAATTTATTGGGTTTGGATTATTTTATGAGCCGATTGGCTAGCCGCTTGGCTTTTTCTTTTTCGTTTGGATTGATGAGGGTCATGAGAGGCTGTTTGAAATATCCCGAAGTACCCTGTGCAAGGGAGGTTATGGCGAAATTTTTCAAAAATTTAGGCTGTTAGCCAATTTTTTGAAAAATTTGAAAAGTTCTTAGAAACTGAAAAGTTGAATAACTTAAGCCGTAATGAAAATAGTGAAAGTTGAGTTGATTAGTTAAACAACTTCCGGCTTCGTTCCTTTTCGGGGACGAAAAGTTTTAAGTGGGGGAGATTGTAATAACCCGGAAATCCGAGCCAATTTAAAATTTTTATTTTGGCAATTTTAGTGAATTTTGAATATTTAAAATGATTTATTTTAAATAAAAACGACAAGAAATTTATTTTGAATAGAAGTCGAACGTATAAATTATATAGATCGTCGTTAGAATATATATATTTTATTTTAATTATATAACGAGCCTGAAATGGCGCGGTAGTTCGAAAATTCGATTTCAAAATTCAAATGTATGTACAGAATTCAAAATAAACCGTATTTTAGTGAAACCAAAAATATTAGAATCTAATTGATAATATCTTTCCAACGAATCCGAAAAATTGAAATTTCATAGCGGGAATCAAAAGATATGTCCAATTGAAAATTCAGAATAGTCGCTATGGAATTTCGGCCCTTAAAAATGGAAATTTTGCAAACGACCTCGGTTTTCTACGAAACCAATTTTGTTGGATCCATAATGTCAAGTTATTGCTAGGTTTCAAAATTCGTAATTTTTCGAATCAATAAGTGAGCGTGGCAAAGGAAAACGCGTTTGACCAGTTTCAGTTGATTTTAATCTACTGGAAAATGGCCATTTTTCAAACAGTCTCAGAATTCAATGAAATTAGTTTTGTTAGGACCGTATCGTCAATACGAAGCTAAAAAATATTTTTCGGGAATTTTTTGAGTCCGTATGTGGCCCCGGTAAATTGAAATGTGCGTTCAAATTCAATATATAGATTTATATTTTGATTTTGGCGGAAACTGATCTAAACAGTCGAATCAGCCTGCGATACATATCCCATTGTGTTTGGAATGGGGGTAATTAGCTAGAGACGACAGTCGGTGAGTTTGATTTCGAGTTCAAAATAAAGAGGTACTTTTTGAAATTAAAAATAATAAAATATATATAAAAATATATAGCCTCGCATCTCTCTCTCTCTCTCTTCTCAACCATTCAGATCAAATAAAATAAAAAAAATAAAAAAGAGAAAAAAAGAAGAACGACGGGGGGGAGGGAAACCCACCGTCGCCAGGACCGCACAACACCGCCGCCCCTCGCCACGCCTCCACCTCCCCCTCCAGTCCCCTCCGACGTCCCACCCCCCATTTCTTCGATGGAAACCGTAACCCCAAGACCCCAAGCCCCTCACCTCCATCGCAAACCATCACATCGAGCCCCACCTGAGTCGCCGCGCCGGAAGCCTCCCCTGAAGTCGCCTCCGCCCAATGCACCACGTAGCAACAGCCCCCTACCTCCAATCGATGACGAAGTGAGTGTTTTCTTTTTTATTTACTTACTTTACATTGATTTAGAAAACTAATTTTTATTTTCTCAATATATAAAGAACATATTTTTAATGATGTGAAGATAAAGATGTGATCTTTATAGAAGTAGCAACGTGAAAATAGGATTTTTATATTTTTAGAATAATAAAAATATGATTTTTATTAATGTATAGTATTAAAAATGTGATTTTTATATGATAGGGAATATAAAGATGCGATTTTTACATATGTGGTAGTAATATAAAAATTCGATTTTTATATATGAAGTGATATAAAAATTCGATCTTTATATAACAACTAGAAATATAAAAATATAATTTTTATATAGGAAGAAGCGTTGTAAAAATATATGAAGAAGATATAAAAATATGATTTTTATTTTTTGAAATAGCGTGATAAAAATATAATTTTTATTATATTACTAACGGTATAAAAATAGAATTTTTATCTATATAGTAGCGGTATAAAAATGTGATTTTTATCCATGTAGAGTGATTATAAAAATGTGATTTTTATATACATAGCAACAATATAAAAATGTGATTTTTATATATGTAGTGAGTACGGGCAACGAAAGTGACAAAAGGCAAGCACGACAAAGATTTTCTACACATGAAGAGTCGTGGTGTATTGGATTAGCTAATCGGTGAGAACTCCTCACCTTTTATTTATTTTCTAGTTGAAATATATACTAGGATGCAGACGGTGCTTAGCAGCACCTGACACCCGTCGTCCACAGACCATGAATGACTTGTTTGTTTGATTGTTGTGTAGTGAAATTTGATTGTGTGATGGTGAATGAAATAAAATATTTTATAGTGGAAAATATTTTATAGTTAAAAATATAATTTTTAACGTGTATATAAAATAAATATTTATAAACAAATCGGACGATTTGTTTATATACACTGATTTGACTGATATTGATTGGGACGATAAATTTTACACATCGCCCAACTGCATAAATAAAATCTGTGTTTGTTGATTTGAAACCCCACACGGGTATTGGGATGATATTTGACGTACACTAATCATGATTGTTTAGTTGTATGTCAATCGATGGGTTGACAGACTGTGTAAGCGTTAATTATTTATATTTAATGTATATGCAGTGGTGTGGTGCACTCTGGATGATGGTTGATTATTTATCGTTGCTATTATATACATGTGTTGTAGAAAATCCATATAATTAACATTATATGGTAATTGATTGGGCCTCATTCCAATTTAGAAAATAAATTCATGTGTTGAATTGAAAATAAATTCATGTGTTGAATTGAAAATAAATTCATGTGTAGAATTGGAAATATATATTCATGTGTTGAATAGAATAAATATTCATGTGTTGAATAGAATAAATATTCATGTGTTGAATAGAATAAACAATCATGTGTTGAATAAAAACCGTGTTAATTAGATTGACGCCATTTTGACGGGAACGAGATTTATATCGATTTTATTCATTTTTATAATGAATATAGAAAAGAAAGTGATTTCAAAATTTAACATTTTGAAAATATTATCATTTGTATATCGATGATGTGGAATATTCAATTTTGATTCAATTGAATATGAAATTGAAATCGTTTCGAAAACGAATTTAAAACGATTTATAAAATACGTTTTAAAAGGAAATCGACGAAGTATATATTATATATATTATATATATAATATAGAGGCCTGAATAGAACGCGCCGCGCCGCGGCAGTTCGTGAATTTCGACCATTGACTTCGAGTGGACATTGTGGGAGATCCGACCGTCGGATTCTCCTAAAACCGGAACCGTTGGGTTCGTATCGAAAAGAGGTTTCTAACGAATATTAGATATTTGAAATCTAACGGTTGGATTTGGAATTATGTCCAAATCAAATTTGGAAAAGGTCGCTGTAAGTGTAGTTCGATGGCCGTTGATGGAAATCTACTGTACAGGCCTTGATAAAATTATTAAAAATAGTAATAATTTGTGTAAAATCATAAGAAATGATTTGTGAAGAATTGGAATGAAAAACTCCAAATTTGAAAAGATAAAAGTAGATTTTTATCGAAATGAACTAGTTTTGAATTAGAATAATAATTTATTTATTTTTAAATAAATAAATTGGATTTGAAATGGTTTTAAAAGTAACCAGAATTTCCAATAATTGAATTGGAATGGATTTGAATCGAAATTATCTTTGGAATATTTCGATGTTGGATTTCGTGATTATACAGATATTGTTATGGAAATTTGAAAGATATATTTATATCGTTATTTCCAATACGATATTTGTTGGTCTTAGAATTTGATATTGAATATAAGCAGGTAAATTTTCTATTCAGAGCCTTGTATATAATATCAAATGTGATTTGGGTTTGTCGTGAATGGTGTCTTCATTAACACTATTCTTAAGCCCAGTTGAGAAAAGATTAAATCTTTTTATTTAGATTTAATGAAGTGTACCAATTAAATGGTATTTAATTGGAATAGAATAGAATGTGATTTTGGGTTTATCGTGAACGGTGTTTTAAATGACATGGGTTCTTTGACCCAGTTATAGACAGGATATTTATTTTTGGGAAGATTAAAACTAAGTGGAGTTTTAATGAATCTTTAATTAGATTGAAATGATCGAGAATGGAGTATCACCAGTTTTGCTCCAGGCGATAGTTAAATCTTTAATTAGATTTGAACGTGAAATGGTAATTGAATTTACCGATAACACCGTGGTGTTAGATATGAAGTGTTACTAGTTTTACTTCATGGGATGAATAGGTTGGGATTGGGAAATGAAATAAATGATTACTTCGGTGTAGTTCGCTAATCCCGACTAGTTTGAATTGATATTAAAAAGAAGATTAAAGAATAAATTTAAAGAATTTATCTTTGATAAAATTAATGGGAACCTTTCCCAAAGTATAAGAATATTTGAATAAAAGAATATTCTGAATTGGAATGAGGCGTATGTTGTGTTTGTGTAACACTTGTTTATGATATACGCGAGTTATTCAGAAAGACCGGGTTTATCCCATTCTGAATAACTGATTCGACGTGGTGTCGAAGATGAAGACGGTGGTTGAAGACCGGAGGTCTTCACGTCATTTGGATAATTACTGATGATCTTGATTGGGTTGTACGCCCAAGAGGAGGGAATCAGTTGGTGATCGTCCAGACGTACTTGGAGATCGATGGATATGCGAGGTACTAGGTGCCTCCGGTTTCGTTCAGACCCAGAACGAACTTGTAAAAGGACTGTGTGTCTGACATTAGATTTTATTCTGTGTGGTTGATTTCTATTAAATATATATCTGTTTGGCGGCGGAGAATTTATTCTCTTGCTTAATGCCCTTCTCTGAGACGTACGAGCTCAGAGGTTATATATTGATGGATATCAAACGCATGGAGTGAATTGCCTGTGTGGCATGCCTAAGTGGCAATATGATCAAGGCTTCTGTTGAAAAGCAGAGTCTTGTGGTTGATGATCAAAGCACGGCCTGTGTGGCATAGCTTTGTGTAGCGTTGATTCGCGAGCCTCACACCTAGGTTGTGAACCAGAAACGGGAGAGGACTTCAGGGAGGGCATGCGTTTCCTTCTAGCTAGAAGTAGCGTCAGTGGTTTTACACGCCCTGACGAGTTTGACTTATGTGGTTGTTGCTGTTGCGAGGCGCCTCGGATATATCGGTGACTATGTGTAGCCGATGGAGTCATTTGGCTCATTTACGCCCCAAAGGGCGGGGAAACGTAGTGTTCAGGCATTTTAATCCACATCGGTGGACCGGCCCTGACGATCCAAGGGTCGATGCGTTCTGTCCCTGAGACATGGGCTAGATTGTCTCGAATTCGGTAAGGAAGATCCCTTGTCTTGGTTCACAGATGGAAATCAAACTTCCAATACGTGACATTTGCGGTTTTGATTGTAGAGCCTAGTATTGGCGACATGATATATGGTACCTATGTCGTCTATGATTGATATTTATGATTGAAATTGTTTTGACACTATACACTTATAGTTATAAAACATGAAATTTATCGTATCAAGCATGCTTTGGCTATTATAAGGTAAAACCCTATCCTCCGGCTTGTGTTGCATTGTGTGATGGGACCTGGGTCTTATAATAGCTTCATTGTTCTTTATTTAGCATTGCGTTGTTTGTTTTATGCACTGGTATTCTTGGGAGGAAACCCATTCCGTGTTATACGGCGTGGTCCCTTGATTTACCTAACTTTAAAAATAAAGATTAATAACTGTTTTAGTTCTCACACCAGTCACATGACTGACCTGGAGTTTATTGTTTTAACCTAAACTCTGGGTGCCCTTATTTTGACACGGGCAGCTAGTAGTTTTGGTTTTGCAGATTTATATTCGCAGGATCCTGATTTATAGCTGGAACGATATTCGGAAAGCTCTGTATCCGTGTATTACTTCTATTTGTGTATTGTATTATTTTCCGCTGCTATGTAATGTATTGTTATCTCTGATATTTTATAATGTATATTGTTTGTTAATACTCTGTATATTCTTGTAATCTGATGGAATTGTTGTAATAAACAATGAAATGTTCTTCTGTTTGCGTTCAGATGTGGCTTGTTCTCGATGTTTCCGCTCTTTCCTTCACGGGGAAGTTACGGGTCTTCACATGGACTGTGTGTCTGACATTGGATTTTATTCTGTGTGATTGATTTCTATTAAATATATATCTGTTTGGCGGCGGAGAATTTATTCTCTTGCTTAACGCCCTTCTCTGAGATGTACGAGCTCAGAGGTTATATATTGATGGATATCAATCGCATGGCATGAATTGCCTGTGTGGCATGCCTAAGTGGCAAGTGATCAAGGCTTCTGTTGAAAAGCAAAGTCTTGTGGTTGATGATCAAAGCACGACCTATGTGGCATAGCTTTGTGTATAGCGTTAATTCGCGAGCCTCTTACCTCGGTATGAGTCAAAAATGGGATAGTGACTGCAGGGAGAGCATGATGTTTCTTTCTAGCTATTGGTGATGTCAGTGACCTACCAGCCCTGACATTTATATACTTTTTACCTGTGTGGTTGTTGGATGTGAGGCGCCTCAGATATAGGTCTGCTAGGACCGGGAAACGTGTGTTCAGGAATAACTAATCCTCAAAAGTAAGAGAGGACCGGCCCTGAAGATCCAGGATCGCTGTGTGTGACCCTGAGACATTTGCTAGAGTGTCTCAAACGGAGAGGAGCTTGCCCCTTGCCTCGACTCATGATGGAATCCAATTTCCAATATGTGACATTTCGGTTTTATTTGTAAAGACTAGAATGGCGACATAGTGGTATGGGGCACTTATGCCGTCAATGATTGATACTTATGATTGAAGTTGTTTTCTTCACTTATAGTAATAATAAAAGATGAAATTTAGCGTATCAAGCATTCTTTGGATATTATAAGGTAAAACCCTATCCTCCGGCTTGGGTTGCATTGTGTAATGGGACCTGGGTCTTATAATAGCTTTATTGTTCTTTATTTAGCATTGCGCTATTTGTTATATGCACTGGTATTCTTGGGGTAAAAACCTGTTCCGTGTTATACGGCGTGGTCCCTTGATTTACCTAACTTTAAAATAAAGATTAATAACTGTTTTAGTTCTCACACCAGTCACATGACTGACCTGGAGTTTATTGTTTTAACCTAAACTATGGGTGCCCTTATTTTCCGCACGGGCAGCTAGTAGTTGGGTTTTGCAGATTTATATTCACAGGATCCTGGTTTATAGCTGAAGTGATATTCGGAAAGCTCTGTATCCGTGTATTTCTTTCAGTTATGTTTTGTATTATTTTTCCACTGCTATGTATTTAAATGTAATTTAAGTCTCTGATATTTATTCATACTTTGTATATTCTTGTATTCTGATGGAATTGTTGTAATAAACAATGAAATGTTCTTCTGTTTGTGTTCCGATGTGTGTTGTTCTCAAAGCAATCTGTGATTTCCTTACCGGGGAAGTTACGGGTTCTTACAAAGTGGTATCAGAGCTTTGGTTTACAGAGCTCGAGAACAAGGCACATTAGAACCATACGAAAGAATTCATCATAGATTGGATTAGTAATATCCAATGAGAATAACTCGTTAGAGATGGGTTCAGTAGTATCCTAGAACGAGTGTGAAGAGTATATTTTTAAAATAAAAACGAAAGCAAGTTTTGTTTTGTAAATTTAAACCATTTTATACGTATTTGAATATTTTATTTGTATTGAATTTGGACAATCAAGTATATAAAGATTTTGTGTATACGCGTCATGAACGTATATTTGAAGTTTTAATATACTGGATAGATATGGAATCACACTCTAGCCGCCCGGAGATGGTTCTAATGATTGATCGATCATCATCAGAATTTATGTTCGAGTTTCGAAGGTGTGATATCTATATATTTCCATTAGACTGGTGTGAGAACCAAAACTAGATAGGGCTATTATTGTGATTTGGCACCAAAAAGATGATTTTCTGTATATATATCAAAATTACGAATTTGAAATGATAATCCACTAATTGATTGATGGTTTTGTTGTTTGATTGTTGGTTTGATAATTTTGAACCATTATGCCAAATTGAACCAAATATTGAACTGTATTGAAATTTGTTTGGAAATGCATGCATGTACATATATATGTGTGAACAGGTCATAGCAAGCGGCTACAGCAGAGGAATAAAATTGTTTGCCCGACAAATAGGTACATGTTTATTGTATTTCTTGGGAATTTGATGATTTTATGAGCCAATTGGCTAGCCGCTTGGCTTTTTCTTTTTCTTTTGGATTGGTGAGGGCCATGGGAGGCTATTTGAAATATCCCGAAGCTCCCGGTGCAGGGGAGGTTATGGCGAAATAAAAATAAGCCGTAATAAAAATAATGAAAGTTGAGTTGGTTAGTTAAACAACTTTCAGCTTCATTCCTTTTCGGGGACGAAAAGTTTTAAGTGGGGGAGATTGTAACAACCCGGAAAATCCGAGCTAATTTAAAAAATTTATTTTGGCAGTTTTAGTGAATTTTGAATATTTAAAATGAATTATTTTAAATAATAACGACGAGAAATTTGTTTTGAATAGAATTAGAATGTATATATTTATTCGAATCATCATTAGAGTATAAATATTTATTTTAAATTATAAAAGTAATTGAAAATGGCGCGGTAGTTTGAAATTTCGATTTCGAATTTCAAATGAATGTGCAGGATTCAAAATAAACCGGATTTTGGCAAAACCAAAAATATTTGAATCTAATTGAGAATATCTTTTCAAAGAATCCGAAAAATTGAAATTTCATAGCGGGAATAAAATGTTATGCCCAGTTGAAAATTCAGAATAGTCGCTATGGAATTTTGGCCCTTAAAAATGGAAATTTTGCAAACGACCTCGGTTTTCGACGAAACCACTTTTGTTGGATCCGGGATGTCAAATTATTGCTAGATTCCAAAATTCGTAATTTTCTGAATCAATATGTGAGCGTGGCGAAGTTAAACGCGTTTGACCAGTTTCAGTTGATTTTAATCGATTAGAAAATAGCCATTTTTCAAACAATCTTAGAATTTGACGAAATTAGTTTTGTTAGAACCGTATCGTCGATACGAAGCCAGAAAATATTTTTCGGGAATTTTTAGAGTCCGTATGTGACCCCAGTAAAATGAATTGTGTGTTCAAATTCAATATACATTGATTTATAATTTAATTTGAACGGAAATCGGTCGAAACAGCCGAGTTGGGTTACGAAATATATCCCATTGTATTCGGAATGAGGGTAATTAGCTAGGGGCGACAGTCATTGGGTTTGATTCTGAGTCAGAACAAAAATTGCACTTTATTGGATTAAATATAAATATTTAAATAAAATGGGCCAAGCCCTTTCCCTTCAACACCGGTTAACCCCCCCCCCCCCCCCTCCTCACACATTTTCTCTACCCGACATTTTAAATTAAAAAAAAAAAAAATCGCGATCTAAAGCACGATGCCCCCTACCATCGCACCGCCGGTCGCGTTGAGCTCTCCCCCTCACCGTCGACCACCTCCCTCCTCCATCTCCTGCTTCCCCCCTTCTGAAACGTGCCCCCCTGAAAACCCGCCACCATCAAAACCCTAACCGCCTGTGCCCCACGCCTTAGCCGCCACCTGGAAGGATCTCCGCCCCTGCCACCTCCACCGCGATGCCCTCCGACCTGCCGAACCCCCTGACGCCACGCCAGCATCCTCTTTTCCCCCAGCGACGCACAGAAAACCCCGCCTCGGCCACCTTCTCCGGTAAATTTTTTTAATTTATTTATTTTTATTTACTGTAATTAGCATATAAAAGTTAGGACCTTTGTTTTAGCGAAAAGATTTGAATTTTATAAGCGAAAAGATTTGAATTTTATAAACGAAAAGATTTGAATAATATAAAGGAAGAGATTTGATTCTTATTTCAGTTTTAGAGATACATGAAGGTTGAATTTTTGTGTATGTAAAGGTGAGGTCTTTTATCGTATAAAAATAAGATTTTTATGTTGAAAGAGAAGATATAAAAAATAATCTTTTATATTCATATAGAGAATATAAAAATATTATCTTTATACATGTCAAGAATAAAAATATGATTTTTATATTATAGAAAGAATAAAAATATGATTTTTATATTATAGAAATAATAAAAATATGATTTTTATATGGTAGAGATATTCGGAAAGCTCTGTATCCGCGTATTTCTTTCAGTTATGTTTTGTATTATTTTTCCGCTGCTATGTATTTAAATGTAATTTAAGTCTCTGATATTTATTCATACTCTGTATATTCTTGTATTCTGATGGAATTGTTGTAATAAACAATGAAATGTTCTTCTGTTTGTGTTCCGATGTGTGTTGTTCTCAAAGCAATCCGTGCTTTCCTTACTGGGGAAGTTACGGGTTCTTATAGCTGACGTTCGGGAAGGTATTGGATGTGATTGGCATCACCAAGTTTGGTGAGATTCACGGCGGTAGATGAGCGACCTGAGGCGCTCGAACTGGAAGTACCTGATCGACGTCAAGTGGAGGGGTGAAAGCGCGGTGGTGAAATTTTCATCGTGAGTGACTAGTTCGAGTTGCAGCGTTGAGCTTTCGCGATGGAAACCTGAGGGAAAATCGAGAACGCAAGGCAACAGTGGGTACCGTGTTTCCAATATAGAATGGACCAGCCTGCGTTTTTCTTCCCTAAAACAAAATGGCGGCTGATGATGGTATCGAACTGAAGTTCGTGGGGAGCAGTGAACCATACTGACGGAGTGAAAAAGTCTGGAAGGAGAAAACCAAGTAACGATCGACCTTTTGTTAAAGTAAATTCTATAATTAACCAACTATGATTATGGTTTAATAGTTAATTATTATATCAATCATATATATACTGATTTCCGAACTTTTGTACAGGCGTGTCTGTCGGCCAATGGAGAAATGGAAGTATCACCTTAGCCGGTTTAATTCCTAACTTAGTAATTGGTATCATTAATCAATTAACGAGTTAATGATTATAATAAAAATAAAATATTAGCTTAAATTGGTGAATTTGTGTAACAACCCGTAAAATGCGAGCCAGTTTGAAATTTTTGTTTTGGTAATTTTATCGAATTTTGTTTATTTAAAAATGAATTATTTTAAATAATATCGACGAGAAATTTATTTTGAATAGAATTCGACGTATATATTTATATACGTCGTCGTTAGAATATAAATATTTATATATAATTATAAATAGAATTGAAAATGGCGCGGTAGTTCGAAAATTCGATTTCTAATTTCAAATGAATATACAGAATTCAATATAAGTCAGAATTGAACGAAACAAGAAATATTTGAATCTGTATAACTATATCTTTGGAACGAAGTTAACAAACTGAGATTTCACTTTATAAATGATGAGATATGTCCAGTTGAAAATTAGAAATAGTCGCTGTGGAATTTATATATATTTTAATATAATATATAGCCCTTAAAAATAGCCATTTTGCAAACGACCTCGGATTTCGACGAAACCAGTTTTGTTGGGTCCGCAGTGTCAAATTATTGCTAGATTCCAAATTTCATAATTTTTCGAAT
Organism: Allium sativum; assembly: GCA_030737875.1. NCBI lineage: Eukaryota > Viridiplantae > Streptophyta > Magnoliopsida > Asparagales > Amaryllidaceae > Allium > Allium sativum. The sequence goes on from CM060916.1 coordinate 627,769,283, forward strand.
CGATATGTGAGCGTGGCAAAGGAAAACGCGTTTGACCAGTTTCAGTTGATTTTAATCGACTGGAAATTGGCCATTTTACAAACGGTCTCAGAATTCGACGAAACTAGTTTTGTTAGGACCGTATCGTCAATACGAAGCTAGAAAATATTTTTCAGGAATTTTTAAAGTTCGTATGTGACTCCGGTAATTTGAAAGGTACGTTTAAAATTCAATATAATGATTTAAATGTAAATACAACGGAAACTGATCGAAACGGTCGATTCAGCTTGCGGTACATATCCCAGTGTGTTCGGAATAGGGGTGAAACGCTATGGGCGACAGACGGTGGACCTCGTTTCGAGGTCGTATGTAAAAGTCAACTGTTGCAAATTAAATAAAAAAAAAAAAAAAAAAAAAAAAAAAAAAACAACAAACCCTCTTCCCTTAAACCCGCTCTGGCCCCCCCCCCCTCTTTCATTTTCAATCCGATCAGAAAAGGGAAAAAAAAAAAAAAAAAAAAAAAACAACTGCGACTCCTCCTGGCGATCGACGCCAGCACCACCGCCGCCTCCACCCTCGACTCTTCCCCCCAGTGCCGCGGCAAGCCACCCAGAAGAATCCCCCCAAGTTCGAGCGCAATGTTCCAGACCCAGACCCCCCCCCCCCCCCCATCCATCGAAGCCCTAGCGCCGCCCTCCCTGGAAGCGATCGCCTACCCCTCCGCCTCCCTGCCCAACCCCGCAACCCCCTAGTCTTCACCGACGAACGCTGCTCCTCTTTTCTAAAACAAGTAAGTATTTTACTTTATTTTTATTTTCTGAATTTTAATTAGGTTAAATACAGAATTTTAATTAGATTTAATACTGTTTTTATTTTTAAAGATTAAATACTGTTTTTACTTTAACAGTTTAGAAACTGAATTTTAAAGAAAATAAAACTGATTTTTTTTAAGAAAGTATAAAACTGATTTTTTTTAGAAAGTATAAAACTGATTTTTGAAAAGCTTTAAAACTGATTCTTTTTATTTAAAAAAAAAAAAAAAAAAAAAAAAAAAAAACTGAATTTAGAAGAATAAATAAAAAACTGAATTTAGAAGAATAAATAAAAACTGAAATTAGAGAATTTTAAAAACTGAATTTTTAAAAAGAATTTTAAAAACTGAATTTTTAAAAAGAGTTTAAAAAAAAACTGATTTTTGTTTAAATAGAAAAAAGATTGAATTTTGAAAAGTAAAAGAAAAGATATAAACTTTGAAATAAAAATTCGATTTTTATATATTGAACTTTGAAATAAAAATTCGATTTTTATATATTGAACTTTGAAATAAAAATTCGATTTTTATATATTAAACTTTGAAATAAAAATTCGATTTTTATATATTGAACTTTGAAATAAAAATTCGATTTTTATATATTGAACTTTGAAATAAAAATTCGATTTTTATATATAGAATAGCGAAGTAAAAATACGATTTTTACATATTGAATAGCGAAGTAAAAATACGACTTTTACATATTGAATAGCGAAGTAAAAATGTGATTTTTACGTATGTAGTGAAAGCAGCAACGAAGGTGACAAAAAGGCGAAACGACGAAGACTTCTGCAAATGAAGAGCCGTGGAGCTAGGATAGCTATATGTGAGAATTTCTCACCTTTCAATTTATTTTTCTAGTTATATATATATACTAGGATGCAGACGGTGCTTAGTAGCACCCGACACAATCGTCCACAGACCATGGACTTGTTTGTTTGATTGTTTGGTGATTGATTGCGATATTGGTTTGAATGTGGTTTGTGATGTGAAAAATCGAATCGATAAATTGGTTAGGCTTAGACGTGCGCCGTTATAAGGCGAAGGAGTAAGGCTAGGTTAGACCCTTACTCCAAATTTTGTGGTTTGCAAAATGAAATTGATTTGATTGATGAGTGAATGGCGTGGGCCTTCACTAGACCGGGGATAAGGCTAGGCCTTGTCCCGTTTCTAGTATCGTGCCGTTATGCCGCCGAAATTTTCTAAAATAAGTTAGAAAAATAAAAATAGCATTTTATTTAACGAATGAACTGAATATAAATTCATATGTTAAAATAAAATGTATTATCGTTAAAAATATAATTTTTAACGTGAATGTGAATAAATAAATATTCATTTACAAACCAGACGGTTTGTTTATGTACACCTATTTGAATGACGTTGATTGGGTCGATAAATTTTACACATCGCCTAACTGCACAAATAAAATATGTGTTTGATTGTTTGAAACCCCACACGGGTGTTAGGATGAAATTTGAAGTTCACTCATCCTGATTTATTAAATATGTCGATCGATTGATTGACAAGCTGCTATAAGCGTTAAATGTCTATATTTGATGCTTATACAGTGTAGTGCACTTTGGTTGATGGTTGATTATTCATCGTTGTTGATATATACATGTGTTGTAGAAAATCCATATAATTAACATTATATGGTAATTGATTGGGCCTCATTCCAGTTTCGAGAAAAAAAGAAATATTTGAAAAAGAAATATTTGAAATAGAAATATTTGAAATAGAAATATTTGAAATAGAAATATTTGAAATAGAAATATTTGAAATAGAAATATTTGAAATAGAAATATTTGAAATAGAAATATTTGAAATAGAATATTTGAAAATAGAAATATGTGAAGCCGTGAGGATTAGATTGACGCCATTTTGACGTGAACGATATTTATATCAATTTTAAGTGATTTCGAAATGAATTGAATTGAAAACGATTTCGAAATGAATTGAATTGAAAACGATTTCGAAATGAATTGAATTGAATATGAATTCAAATTGAATTGAAATTTGAATTGAACAGAAATGAATTTTGAAACGAATTTATAAAGAAGAATTCAATTTTGCTTTGAATTGAAATGGAAGTTGAAATAGATTTTGAAATGAATTTAAAACTATTTATATAATTCGTTTTAAATAGAAATCGACGAAATATATATTATATATATTATATATATAATATAATGGCCTGAATAGAACGCGCCGCGCCGCGGCAGTTCGCGAATTTCGACCATTTATTTCAAACGGACATTACGGGAGATCCGACCGTCGGATTCTCCTAAAACCGGAACCGTTGGGTTCGTATCGAAAAGAGCTTTCTAACGAATATTAGAAATTTGAAATCTAACGGTTGGATTTGGAGATACGTCCAAATCAAATTCGAAAAAGGTCGCTGTAAGTGCAGTTCGATGGCCATTGTTGGAAATCGACTGTACGGGCCTTGATAAAATTATTAAAAATAATAATAATTTGTGTAAAATCATAAGAAATGATTTAGAAAGAATTAGGATGAAAAACTCCCTATTTGAAAAGATAAAAATAGATTTTTATCGAAATGAACTAGTTTTGAACTAGAATTATAATTCTATTTATTTTTAAATAAATAAATTGAATTTGAAATGGTTTTGAAAATAACCAAAATTTCCAATGATTGCATTGGAGTGGATTTGAATCGAAATTGTCTTCGGAATATTTCGATGTTGGAATTCGTGATTATACAGGTGTTGTTATGGAAATTTGAAAGATATATATTTATATCGTTATTTCCAATACGACATTTGTTAGTCGTAGAATTCGATATTGAATATAAGCCGATATATTTTCTATTCAGAGCCTTGTATTGAATATCGAATGTGATTTGGGTTTGTCGTGAATGGGGTCTTCACTAACACTGTTCTTGAACCCAGTTGAGAAAAGATTAAATCTTTTTATTTAGATTTAATGAAGTGTACCAATTAAATGATATTTAATTGGAATTGAATTGGTATTGATTTTTGGGTTTATCGTGAACAGTGTTTTAAATAACACTTGTTCTTTAACCCGATAATTAATCGAATGTGATTTGGGTTTGTCGTGAATGGTGTCTTCACTAACACTGTTCTTGAACCCAGTTGAGAAAAGATTAAATCTTTTTATTTAGATTTAATGAAGTGTACCAATTAAATGATATTTAATTGGAATTGAATTGGTATTGATTTTTGGGTTTATCGTGAACAGTGTTTTAAATAACACTTGTTCTTTAACCCGATAATTAATCGAATGTGATTTGGGTTTGTCGTGAATGGTGTCTTCACTAACACTGTTCTTGAACCCAGTTGAGAAAAGATTAAATCTTTTTATTTAGATTTAATGAAGTGTACCAATTAAATGATATTTAATTGGAATTGAATTGGTATTGATTTTTGGGTTTATCGTGAACAGTGTTTTAAATAACACTTGTTCTTTAACCCGATAATTAATCGAATGTGATTTGGGTTTGTCGTGAATGGTGTCTTCACTAACACTGTTCTTGAACCCAGTTGAGAAAAGATTAAATCTTTTTATTTAGATTTAATGAAGTGTACCAATTAAATAATATTTAATTGGAATTGAATGGATATTGATTTTTGGGTTTATCGTGAACAGTGTTTTAAATAACACTTGTTCTTTAACCCGATAATTAATGGGATGTGACTTTGGGTTTATCGTGAACCGTGTTTTAAATGACACTGATTCTTTAACCCAGTCACAGATTAAAACTAAGTGGAGTTTTAATGAATCTTTAATTAGATTGAAAAGATCGAGAATGGAGTATCACCAGTTTTGCTCCAGGCGATAGTTAAATCTTTAATTAGATTTGAACGTGAAATTTAGAAACTAACTGTCGGTTAGCCAAGCAGAATGGTTTTCTGGATATTGATCTGATGTTGGTTTCGGCCTTCGGGGTTAATATTTGGGGAATTATTCTCTTGATTAATTTACGGTTAGTGACTAATGAATTGGAATGAGGCGTATGTTGTGTTTGTGTAACACTTATTTAAAATATACGCGAGTTATTCGGAAAGACCGGGTTCATCCCATTCTGAATAACTGATACGACGATAAGTCGAAGATGAAGACGATGGTCGAAGACCGGAGGTCTTCACGTCGTTTGGGTGATAACTGATGATCTTGATTGGGCTGTACACCCAAGAAGATGGAAACAGTTAGTGATCGTCCAGACGTACTTGGAGATCGATGGATATGCGGGGTACTAGGTGCCTCCGGTTTCGTTCAGACCCAGAACGGACTTGTAAATGGACTGTGTGTCTGACATCGGATTTCATTCTGTGTGACTGATATCGGTTGCATAGGATGGTTTGCCTGTGTGGCATGCTAAGATGCAAATGATCAAGGCTTCTGTTGAAAAGCAAAGTCTTGTGGTGATGATCAAAGCACGGCCTTTGTGGCGTAGCTTTGTGTAACGTTTACCTCGCGTGTTTCACACCAGGTATGAACCAAAAACGGGAGACGGACCTCAGGGAGGACTTGCGTTTCTTTCTAGCTAGAAGTGGCGTCAGTGGTTTTACACGCCCTGACGAGTTTGACTTATGTGGTTGTTGCTGTTGCGAGGCGCCTCGGTTATATCGGTTTCGGCCGAATGCATTCTGGTCGGCTGACGGACCAGACTTACACCCCATAGGGTGGGGAGACGTATTGTTCAGGCATAATAATCCACTCCGTGTGGACCGGCCCTGACGATCCAAGGCTTGCCTGCGCGCTTGCCTGAGACATGGGCTAGATTGTCTCGAATCGGTTGAGGACTATCTTTTGCCTCGGTTCATAGATGGAAACCCAATTTCCAAATACGAGACTTTGCGGTTTTGATTGTATATCCTATATATGGCGACATAGTGGGATGGGGCGCTCATGCCGCCTATGATTGATACTTATGATTTGAAGTGTTTTATATACTATGCACTTATAATAGTATCAAATGAGTTGTTTTAAACGTATCAAGCATTCTTTGGCTGTTATAAGGGAAAACCCTATCCTCGACTGCGTTGCATTGTGTGATGGGACCTGGGTCTTACAACAGCTTCATTTTTCTTTATTTAGCATTGCGCTGTTGGTTTTATGCACTGGTATTCTTGGGAGGAAACCCGTTCCGTGTTATACGGCGTGGTCCCTTGATTTACCTAATGATTTAAAATAAAGATTAATAACTGTTTTAGTTCTCACACCAGTCACATGACTGACCTGGAGTTTATTGTTTTAACCTAAACTCTGGGTGCCCTTATTTTGACACGGGCAGCTAGTAGTTTTGGTTTTGCAGATTTATATTCACAGGATCCTGGTTTTACAGCTGGAATGATATCCGGAAAGCTTTGTATCCGTATATCTCTTCTGGTTGTGTATTGTATTATTTTCCGCTGCTATGTATTTAAATGTAATTTAAATCTCTGATATTTCTGTGTGATATTCATTTATACTCTGTAAATTCTTGTAATCTGATGCATTGTTGTAATATACAGTGAAACGTTCTTTTATATGTGTTCTGCTGTGGTTTGTTCTCGAACTATCCGACGCTTTCCCTTACGGGGAGGTTGCGGGTCTTTACACGTGGTATCAGAGCTTTGGTTTACAAAGCTAGAGAACAAGGCACATTAGAACCATACGAAAGAATTCATCAGAAATTGGATTAGTAATATCCAATGAGAATGACTCGTTAGAGATAGGATCAGTAGTATCCTAGAACGAGTGTGAAGAGTATATTTTTGAAAATGAAAACAAATTTTGTTTTTAAAATCTAAATCAATTATTCGTATTTGATTATCTATTTATATTGATGTGGACAATCCAGTATATATAGATTTTGCGTATACGTCTGATCCGCGTGTATTCGAAATTTTAATATACTGGATAGATATGGAATCACATTCTAGTCGCCCGAAGATGATTCTGATGATTGACTAGTCGTCATTAGTATTCATGTTCGAGTAACGAATGTGTGATATCTATATATTTCCTATTGACTGGTGTGAGAACCAAAATTAGATAGGGCCTATTGTTGTGATTTGGCATCAAAAATCTGATTTTTTGACTATATATCAAAGTTATGAATTTCAAATGATAATCAACTAATGGATTGATGTTTGTGTTGTTTGTTTATTTGTTTGATAATTTTGAACTAGTATGCCTAATTTGATCGAATATTGAATTGTATTGAAAATTGGTCGCATTTGCTTGCATATACATATATATCATTGAACAGGTCATAGCAAGGAGGCTAGAGCCAGAGAATAAAATTTGTTTGCCCGACAAATAGGTACATGTTTACTACATAATTTCCTGTTTTGTTTGGGTGATGATGATTTTGTGAGCCTATTGGCTAGCCGCTTGGCTTTTTCTTTTTCTTTTTGAGATCTGAAGGACCGGGGAAGCTATTTGAAATTCCCCGATGCTCCCGGTGCAGGGGAGGTTATGGCGAAATTTTTCAAAAATTTAGGGTGTTAGCCAAATTTTTGAGAAGTTTTGAAAATTCTCAGAAACTAAAGAGTTGGAGAATGGAAGCCTGATCGAGCGTAGAGTTGATTAATCAAACCACTTTCGACTTTGTTCCTTTTCGGGGACGAAAAGTTTTAAGTGGGGGAGATTGTAACAACCCGTAAAATGCGAGCCAGTTTGAAATTTTTGTTTTGGTAATTTTATCGAATTTTGTTTATTTAAAAATGAATTATTTTAAATAATATCGACGAGAAATTTATTTTGAATAGAATTCGACGTATATATTTATATACGTCGTCGTTAGAATATAAATATTTATATATAATTATAAATAGAATTGAAAATGGCGCGGTAGTTCGAAAATTCGATTTCTAATTTCAAATGAATATACAGAATTCAATATAAGTCAGAATTGAACGAAACAAGAAATATTTGAATCTGTATAACTATATCTTTGGAACGAAGTTAACAAACTGAGATTTCACTTTATAAATGATGAGATATGTCCAGTTGAAAATTAGAAATAGTCGCTGTGGAATTTATATATATTTTAATATAATATATAGCCCTTAAAAATAGCCATTTTGCAAACGACCTCGGATTTCGACGAAACCAGTTTTGTTGGGTCCGCAGTGTCAAATTATTGCTAGATTCCAAATTTCATAATTTTTCGAATCGATATGTGAGCGTGGCAAAGGAAAACGCGTTTGACCAGTTTCAGTTGATTTTAATCGACTGGAAATTGGCCATTTTACAAACGGTCTCAGAATTCGACGAAACTAGTTTTGTTAGGACCGTATCGTCAATACGAAGCTAGAAAATATTTTTCAGGAATTTTTAAAGTTCGTATGTGACTCCGGTAATTTGAAAGGTACGTTTAAAATTCAATATAATGATTTAAATGTAAATACAACGGAAACTGATCGAAACGGTCGATTCAGCTTGCGGTACATATCCCAGTGTGTTCGGAATAGGGGTGAAACGCTATGGGCGACAGACGGTGGACCTCGTTTCGAGGTCGTATGTAAAAGTCAACTGTTGCAAATTAAATAAAAAAAAAAAAAAAAAAAAAAAAAAAAAAACAACAAACCCTCTTCCCTTAAACCCGCTCTGGCCCCCCCCCCCCCTCTTTCATTTTCAATCCGATCAGAAAAGGGAAAAAAAAAAAAAAAAAAAAAAAACAACTGCGACTCCTCCTGGCGATCGACGCCAGCACCACCGCCGCCTCCACCCTCGACTCTTCCCCCCAGTGCCGCGGCAAGCCACCCAGAAGAATCCCCCCAAGTTCGAGCGCAATGTTCCAGACCCAGACCCCCCCCCCCCCCCCCCCATCCATCGAAGCCCTAGCGCCGCCCTCCCTGGAAGCGATCGCCTACCCCTCCGCCTCCCTGCCCAACCCCGCAACCCCCTAGTCTTCACCGACGAACGCTGCTCCTCTTTTCTAAAACAAGTAAGTATTTTACTTTATTTTTATTTTCTGAATTTTAATTAGGTTAAATACAGAATTTTAATTAGATTTAATACTGTTTTTATTTTTAAAGATTAAATACTGTTTTTACTTTAACAGTTTAGAAACTGAATTTTAAAGAAAATAAAACTGATTTTTTTTAAGAAAGTATAAAACTGATTTTTTTTAGAAAGTATAAAACTGATTTTTGAAAAGCTTTAAAACTGATTCTTTTTATTTAAAAAAAAAAAAAAAAAAAAAAAAAAAAAAACTGAATTTAGAAGAATAAATAAAAAACTGAATTTAGAAGAATAAATAAAAACTGAAATTAGAGAATTTTAAAAACTGAATTTTTAAAAAGAATTTTAAAAACTGAATTTTTAAAAAGAGTTTAAAAAAAAACTGATTTTTGTTTAAATAGAAAAAAGATTGAATTTTGAAAAGTAAAAGAAAAGATATAAACTTTGAAATAAAAATTCGATTTTTATATATTGAACTTTGAAATAAAAATTCGATTTTTATATATTGAACTTTGAAATAAAAATTCGATTTTTATATATTAAACTTTGAAATAAAAATTCGATTTTTATATATTGAACTTTGAAATAAAAATTCGATTTTTATATATTGAACTTTGAAATAAAAATTCGATTTTTATATATAGAATAGCGAAGTAAAAATACGATTTTTACATATTGAATAGCGAAGTAAAAATACGACTTTTACATATTGAATAGCGAAGTAAAAATGTGATTTTTACGTATGTAGTGAAAGCAGCAACGAAGGTGACAAAAAGGCGAAACGACGAAGACTTCTGCAAATGAAGAGCCGTGGAGCTAGGATAGCTATATGTGAGAATTTCTCACCTTTCAATTTATTTTTCTAGTTATATATATATACTAGGATGCAGACGGTGCTTAGTAGCACCCGACACAATCGTCCACAGACCATGGACTTGTTTGTTTGATTGTTTGGTGATTGATTGCGATATTGGTTTGAATGTGGTTTGTGATGTGAAAAATCGAATCGATAAATTGGTTAGGCTTAGACGTGCGCCGTTATAAGGCGAAGGAGTAAGGCTAGGTTAGACCCTTACTCCAAATTTTGTGGTTTGCAAAATGAAATTGATTTGATTGATGAGTGAATGGCGTGGGCCTTCACTAGACCGGGGATAAGGCTAGGCCTTGTCCCGTTTCTAGTATCGTGCCGTTATGCCGCCGAAATTTTCTAAAATAAGTTAGAAAAATAAAAATAGCATTTTATTTAACGAATGAACTGAATATAAATTCATATGTTAAAATAAAATGTATTATCGTTAAAAATATAATTTTTAACGTGAATGTGAATAAATAAATATTCATTTACAAACCAGACGGTTTGTTTATGTACACCTATTTGAATGACGTTGATTGGGTCGATAAATTTTACACATCGCCTAACTGCACAAATAAAATATGTGTTTGATTGTTTGAAACCCCACACGGGTGTTAGGATGAAATTTGAAGTTCACTCATCCTGATTTATTAAATATGTCGATCGATTGATTGACAAGCTGCTATAAGCGTTAAATGTCTATATTTGATGCTTATACAGTGTAGTGCACTTTGGTTGATGGTTGATTATTCATCGTTGTTGATATATACATGTGTTGTAGAAAATCCATATAATTAACATTATATGGTAATTGATTGGGCCTCATTCCAGTTTCGAGAAAAAAAGAAATATTTGAAAAAGAAATATTTGAAATAGAAATATTTGAAATAGAAATATTTGAAATAGAAATATTTGAAATAGAAATATTTGAAATAGAAATATTTGAAATAGAAATATTTGAAATAGAAATATTTGAAATAGAATATTTGAAAATAGAAATATGTGAAGCCGTGAGGATTAGATTGACGCCATTTTGACGTGAACGATATTTATATCAATTTTAAGTGATTTCGAAATGAATTGAATTGAAAACGATTTCGAAATGAATTGAATTGAAAACGATTTCGAAATGAATTGAATTGAATATGAATTCAAATTGAATTGAAATTTGAATTGAACAGAAATGAATTTTGAAACGAATTTATAAAGAAGAATTCAATTTTGCTTTGAATTGAAATGGAAGTTGAAATAGATTTTGAAATGAATTTAAAACTATTTATATAATTCGTTTTAAATAGAAATCGACGAAATATATATTATATATATATATATATAATATAATGGCCTGAATAGAACGCGCCGCGCCGCGGCAGTTCGCGAATTTCGACCATTTATTTCAAACGGACATTACGGGAGATCCGACCGTCGGATTCTCCTAAAACCGGAACCGTTGGGTTCGTATCGAAAAGAGCTTTCTAACGAATATTAGAAATTTGAAATCTAACGGTTGGATTTGGAGATACGTCCAAATCAAATTCGAAAAAGGTCGCTGTAAGTGCAGTTCGATGGCCATTGTTGGAAATCGACTGTACGGGCCTTGATAAAATTATTAAAAATAATAATAATTTGTGTAAAATCATAAGAAATGATTTAGAAAGAATTAGGATGAAAAACTCCCTATTTGAAAAGATAAAAATAGATTTTTATCGAAATGAACTAGTTTTGAACTAGAATTATAATTCTATTTATTTTTAAATAAATAAATTGAATTTGAAATGGTTTTGAAAATAACCAAAATTTCCAATGATTGCATTGGAGTGGATTTGAATCGAAATTGTCTTCGGAATATTTCGATGTTGGAATTCGTGATTATACAGGTGTTGTTATGGAAATTTGAAAGATATATATTTATATCGTTATTTCCAATACGACATTTGTTAGTCGTAGAATTCGATATTGAATATAAGCCGATATATTTTCTATTCAGAGCCTTGTATTGAATATCGAATGTGATTTGGGTTTGTCGTGAATGGGGTCTTCACTAACACTGTTCTTGAACCCAGTTGAGAAAAGATTAAATCTTTTTATTTAGATTTAATGAAGTGTACCAATTAAATGATATTTAATTGGAATTGAATTGGTATTGATTTTTGGGTTTATCGTGAACAGTGTTTTAAATAACACTTGTTCTTTAACCCGATAATTAATCGAATGTGATTTGGGTTTGTCGTGAATGGTGTCTTCACTAACACTGTTCTTGAACCCAGTTGAGAAAAGATTAAATCTTTTTATTTAGATTTAATGAAGTGTACCAATTAAATGATATTTAATTGGAATTGAATTGGTATTGATTTTTGGGTTTATCGTGAACAGTGTTTTAAATAACACTTGTTCTTTAACCCGATAATTAATCGAATGTGATTTGGGTTTGTCGTGAATGGTGTCTTCACTAACACTGTTCTTGAACCCAGTTGAGAAAAGATTAAATCTTTTTATTTAGATTTAATGAAGTGTACCAATTAAATGATATTTAATTGGAATTGAATTGGTATTGATTTTTGGGTTTATCGTGAACAGTGTTTTAAATAACACTTGTTCTTTAACCCGATAATTAATCGAATGTGATTTGGGTTTGTCGTGAATGGTGTCTTCACTAACACTGTTCTTGAACCCAGTTGAGAAAAGATTAAATCTTTTTATTTAGATTTAATGAAGTGTACCAATTAAATAATATTTAATTGGAATTGAATGGATATTGATTTTTGGGTTTATCGTGAACAGTGTTTTAAATAACACTTGTTCTTTAACCCGATAATTAATGGGATGTGACTTTGGGTTTATCGTGAACCGTGTTTTAAATGACACTGATTCTTTAACCCAGTCACAGATTAAAACTAAGTGGAGTTTTAATGAATCTTTAATTAGATTGAAAAGATCGAGAATGGAGTATCACCAGTTTTGCTCCAGGCGATAGTTAAATCTTTAATTAGATTTGAACGTGAAATTTAGAAACTAACTGTCGGTTAGCCAAGCAGAATGGTTTTCTGGATATTGATCTGATGTTGGTTTCGGCCTTCGGGGTTAATATTTGGGGAATTATTCTCTTGATTAATTTACGGTTAGTGACTAATGAATTGGAATGAGGCGTATGTTGTGTTTGTGTAACACTTATTTAAAATATACGCGAGTTATTCGGAAAGACCGGGTTCATCCCATTCTGAATAACTGATACGACGATAAGTCGAAGATGAAGACGATGGTCGAAGACCGGAGGTCTTCACGTCGTTTGGGTGATAACTGATGATCTTGATTGGGCTGTACACCCAAGAAGATGGAAACAGTTAGTGATCGTCCAGACGTACTTGGAGATCGATGGATATGCGGGGTACTAGGTGCCTCCGGTTTCGTTCAGACCCAGAACGGACTTGTAAATGGACTGTGTGTCTGACATCGGATTTCATTCTGTGTGACTGATATCGGTTGCATAGGATGGTTTGCCTGTGTGGCATGCTAAGATGCAAATGATCAAGGCTTCTGTTGAAAAGCAAAGTCTTGTGGTGATGATCAAAGCACGGCCTTTGTGGCGTAGCTTTGTGTAACGTTTACCTCGCGTGTTTCACACCAGGTATGAACCAAAAACGGGAGACGGACCTCAGGGAGGACTTGCGTTTCTTTCTAGCTAGAAGTGGCGTCAGTGGTTTTACACGCCCTGACGAGTTTGACTTATGTGGTTGTTGCTGTTGCGAGGCGCCTCGGTTATATCGGTTTCGGCCGAATGCATTCTGGTCGGCTGACGGACCAGACTTACACCCCATAGGGTGGGGAGACGTATTGTTCAGGCATAATAATCCACTCCGTGTGGACCGGCCCTGACGATCCAAGGCTTGCCTGCGCGCTTGCCTGAGACATGGGCTAGATTGTCTCGAATCGGTTGAGGACTATCTTTTGCCTCGGTTCATAGATGGAAACCCAATTTCCAAATACGAGACTTTGCGGTTTTGATTGTATATCCTATATATGGCGACATAGTGGGATGGGGCGCTCATGCCGCCTATGATTGATACTTATGATTTGAAGTGTTTTATATACTATGCACTTATAATAGTATCAAATGAGTTGTTTTAAACGTATCAAGCATTCTTTGGCTGTTATAAGGGAAAACCCTATCCTCGACTGCGTTGCATTGTGTGATGGGACCTGGGTCTTACAACAGCTTCATTTTTCTTTATTTAGCATTGCGCTGTTGGTTTTATGCACTGGTATTCTTGGGAGGAAACCCGTTCCGTGTTATACGGCGTGGTCCCTTGATTTACCTAATGATTTAAAATAAAGATTAATAACTGTTTTAGTTCTCACACCAGTCACATGACTGACCTGGAGTTTATTGTTTTAACCTAAACTCTGGGTGCCCTTATTTTGACACGGGCAGCTAGTAGTTTTGGTTTTGCAGATTTATATTCACAGGATCCTGGTTTTACAGCTGGAATGATATCCGGAAAGCTTTGTATCCGTATATCTCTTCTGGTTGTGTATTGTATTATTTTCCGCTGCTATGTATTTAAATGTAATTTAAATCTCTGATATTTCTGTGTGATATTCATTTATACTCTGTAAATTCTTGTAATCTGATGCATTGTTGTAATATACAGTGAAACGTTCTTTTATATGTGTTCTGCTGTGGTTTGTTCTCGAACTATCCGACGCTTTCCCTTACGGGGAGGTTGCGGGTCTTTACAATTTGACGCAGGCTGGTGATTGGGCAGTGTGGAACATACTGAACAGCGAAGAGAAAGAGATCGACGCCATTTTATTAAAATGTAAATTAGTTTATTTCAAACAATAATTAGCAATTTGATAATTAAATTAAATCTGTTAACTTAAAATATTAATAAATTGTACATCTATTATCAGAAGCAGACGATTCAGTATACGGTGGACTCGCTCCAATGAGCATTACATTATGGAACAGAACCGGACACGATTGGAATCAACCGTGATTTCTAGTTAAATTAAACTTTTGTTTAATTTAACTGAATGGACTGTTTTAACAGTGAATCAGATCAAGGTGAGTTCAACTCACTCAGTTTCCCCCATTTATATTTTATATAAATTGGGTTTTTATTTTGTACGCTCTGTTTGCTGATGGTTGATTGTGTGCTAATTATTCATCCATTTGTTGGTTTAACCAATGAAATTAAACCGTCGTTTAATTTCAATAAAATACCAAACCGTTATTTTAACGATTGGATCCAATAAAGGTAACTTACCTTGGTTGGTCACGTTTATTTACAAACGTGTTGAATTGTTTGATCTGTTTGAATTGTTGTGTTAATTGGTTGATGTGAAATAGTTGTCATTTACTATTATATAACAGTTAAATGGAAATGAATGATTTGACTTGAGATAACCGTTTTGGATACAGGGAAGAACAGATTGGAGGGGTCCAACCGGATTACTCAAATATATTATTTATTTTTATATTATCATATATGAACTGTCATGATTGGGAAATTGATTTTAATAGTGATCATTGACTGAAAAGTCAACCTATGTTGTGTTTTAACCAATGGGCTATATTGGTTGAGTAATCGGCAGTAAATGGCCTAAGAGTAAATTGTTTTGTTTATATCGAGTTACCATCAGGTAAGCTGATAGAACTGAAGTTATATAAAAATTATTTTTATAACTAAAGATAGATTTTGAAATATATATTTTGAATAAAACTTTATTAAAAGGAAATAAATATTTATTTTTAAATAAATTGTAAACTGATTTTATAAAGTCAAATCTGATGTTAATCAGATTTATAAATGTGCGAATAAGGAAATTAACCTAACAATTAAATTTGGATAATTGTTTTGTTGAGAAACAATTTAATGGAATTATTTAAATTAATAAATTATATTATTAATTAATTTAAAATTAGAATTAATTGGAATCGGTTAATGGAATAACCGCGTTTTAAGTTAATTAAATCGACCGTTTTTAATTGGGATTGATTATTAAATTAGTGTGTTGAATGAAATAGTTTAATGAATATTGATTAACTTTAATAAGGTTTTTAAAGGATTTTCTATTTATTTTAGTCAATAAAGAAATTAACTACGCAAGTAGTTAATGATCGAAGAAAATTATTATTTTAATTAATAATAATTTAGAGAATTACTTTTTAATGGAAATTCATTTAGAAAGTAATCGAAATGGAAATGAGATCTAATTGAAAGGTGAAATTTATGAACAGGTTTTATTTTAAACCTGAGTTTTTATAACAAAGTTATAAAAGGAATTGTTAAGTAAATATGATAGTGTAAAATAAATGTTACTTGATTATTTGAATTAAGTAAAAGGGCAATTTAGATAAAAAGGGTTTGTAATGAACCAGAGTTATATAAAAGAGGTTTGAGGTGTTATATCGTTAATTCTAAATTAACGTTATTTAAGGGTGTGATTAAGTAAAGGTGGGAGATTGGAATAAGAATTTCAAAGCGAGAAATGGTTGAATGGATTTGAAAAGGAATTAGTGAAAGTGAAGTTGGTAAAAGAAGCGAGTCGTAAGATTTGGTAACTAAATTCGAATCATAAAATGAATTGGTTCAAAGAGGTAGAGGTTAATAAAAAGTGATGGTTATATAAAAAAAATTACTTAATTATGGAATTAAGAAATAATGGTGATATCCGAGAAAGGGATTACCAAGAAGTAAGAAGGTTTTTCTGAAACCGTATTTTGAATAAAACAGTTAAATGGAATTTGAATTATTATTAGAATGGAATATTTCTTTTTGGGTTACAATTCGTATTTACCTTAAGATATGAACGTTGTTGATCAAGGTCTAAGAGGTAATTAAATACCCCAACTTTAACGACTTCAGGATTATCTGAGGGTGGTATTAGTTGTAATGTGAAAGAGGTTAGTAAAATTCATTATTTCATTAGAGAAATAACATTGCAACATTTTTGATGGAAAGTTGGAATAATATATATAATGAGGATTCCAAAGTAAAAAGAAAATAAAAGGCGTTGTGGGAAATTTTAATGATATTTTCAAGTTAGAAAGAAAAGTAAAGTTGAGTTCCTTCTACTAGAATAAGCATTCGTATTGTTTCAAGTAATGAAATAGATGATATTTCGTAATATCGTTTTATGAGAAATAATTTAAATTGAATTCCAAATATTGGATGATAATGTGGCTAATGTTTTGAAAGTGAAAATAGAAAACCGGATAGGATATAGGATTTTCCTAAGTAATAAATGAAATTGTTTAAAGAATAATTTTATGATAGGAAGCGAAAAGCTATATTTAAAATATCGAAATATTTAAGAGTTTTAAATTTACACTTGTTTTAATTAAAAGGCCAAGTGGTGCTGAATACTGAACTAGTGAACTCACTGGATTATCATGATTGAATCACTGTTTATTTTGAAAGTTAAATCACCGACTATCAAATCTGTCCAATACGATTGTTGGTACGGAAAGACCGGGATCGAATTTATATTTGAAAACCATTCCGACCAATAAATACGTGAAGATATCAAGAGATGATTGAGAAGGAGCATT
Organism: Allium sativum; assembly: GCA_030737875.1. Classification (NCBI taxonomy): domain Eukaryota; kingdom Viridiplantae; phylum Streptophyta; class Magnoliopsida; order Asparagales; family Amaryllidaceae; genus Allium; species Allium sativum. The sequence goes on from CM060916.1 coordinate 627,786,419, forward strand.
GAAGACCGTGGATCTTCATTAAATGGAAGAACCGCCAAAAATCTCTGGGATTGCAACCAGAGATAAACTGTGGTTCAGTCGTGATTGGAATCTACGGGTTGCAAGGACTTCTCGCTACTGATCCCTGGGGTGATTCCTATATGAGATACAGTAGGAGAGTACCTTCGGTTCATCCAGTTCCTGGATGACTTGTATGGACGGATGTCTGACAGAGTATTTTCAAAGGAATTACATACGTTGATTTCTTCAAACGTACCATAGTTGATGGCGGAGAAATGGTTTTTCTCTAGCCAAATAACTAGAGTATTTTTGTAGACGTCAATCAGTGTGATCTAGCCGATTTGACGATGTGGCATTCAAAGTGAATGGTGGCCAAATGTTCCAAAAAGTTAATCTAAACCTCAAGCCCCATCAACCGGGAAATGACAAAAATCGGGCAGGCAGCATGGCTATATGGGTTGCTCCCATTAGGATGTATAATCACCTATCTAGAGAAATTCCATTTGCTTCTTTAATCTATTTCGATGCTGCCCTTTTCGGGAAATGGTGGTTTGAGCCCAACCGTTGGTGATATACATTCGATACACTCAAGTGAAATGAGTGGTCGGTCATGTGAGGGTCGGGTTGCAAGACGTTCTTGTTGAACCCAGTGTATTCGCCTCTAGAGATACACTATCGGCAGGTGGTCCCATACCTTGTCATAGTCGGAATCCAATCTCTAATAAGCGCCCACGGTTTTGATTGTATACTATATATGTGGAGCGTAAGATACAAGCGTTTCGCTAAATTGATAATTACTTGTATTTAGACACTATTATAATATCAGAAAAGATATTGATTTCAAAAATGGTTTGGGTTATCGTAAGGTAAAAACCGTCTGTATTTATGTGTGGATTTGGTCTTATGATTATCCTTTTCTTTGAAAAGACTTTTACTTTAAAACCAAGTTGTGTGTTACCTTAATACTGTGCGAGTTTTTTCTCACTCTAGTTCACCAGACTGACCCGGTATTTTGTAAATGCTTGGGTTAGCCCGGGGTGTACAGGTTCAGGTTATCGAATGTTGTGCAGAGACGAGCTGGAAGAGTTCAGACGTATGATATTATATAACTACTGTTCCGCTGTGTGTTGTATATGAGGGCAGGTTATTATAACGGCCCAGATGTGTGATGTACTCTGATGATTGTAAGTATTTTTAAAGCTCTCAATAAAAGAATTTATTTCTGTATTATATTTTTATTCAACTGCGATGTGAGACTCTGATTCTGTGTGTTTTTTGTTCTTCTTCTTCTTCTATTATAATATTTCTTTCTTATCTCACCCTCTAATTTCTTTCTAATAACGTTCTAGTGTACTCGATGTTTGGAAGGTCAGCATGAGTTACAGTAAAGGTATTTATGTCGATTTTCTGGGCCGAAAATCCTCGGGTCGTTACAGTGGTATCAGAGCTATTGGTTTAGTAATAACCTTGGCTCTGTGGTGTAACTCGATAGAGATTGGGTTAGTAATACCCTAAATCGAGATTGAGTGTGTATATATATATAAGAGCGTATTTGTAAATTTTATATACAAATGTTTTGTATTGTATGGTTGATCGGTTCAAGTGTTGAGAAGCCTTGAACTGGCAATGGATACAAGTTTGTTTTGTAAAGAGGGTGAATGAAATAATTTTACCCAAATTATATTTTTGTGTAGAGAAGAATTAATTTTATCAAATTATTGAGATACTAGTGTGTTTGATCGATTTGAATGGAATTCAAATCGAATTGAAAATTTGAATTGAGACTTAACCTGGTTAAGTGTAATTTAATTAAGAATGATAATGAAATTGAAATACATCAATTTGGAATTTGAGTAGATGATAATCAAATAGAAATCAATCAGATATTAATCGACTGATGTTCAAATATGTGAAATCAAAATAAAATATAAATATTGAATGTAAATTCAATTGATTTGGTTGTGTATTGGTTGTTGATTGTAAATTGTTTGTTATGGATGATAGTTTGTTTAAATGGAATAATCAACAATTTAATGAAGTTAAATGAATTATAAACTAAAGAATGATTTCTAGTATAATTAAACTGCAATGAAACTACATACGAATTTGGATTTATGGTTTAACCCTGTATTTGATAAGGAATTGATGCAATCTGTTTGATTTTGGGATTGGTGTAGTTATACCAATTGATTGGTGAAATATTATCTTAGAGTTTCATACACATATTACTCATATGTGAATTGAGTTAAGTACAGGTGCCAGAGGGCTAAGCAGATTGATATTGGTTGAGTAAATCGCATATACTTTGAGCAAATATGCTCGATAGCGCTCGTGTAAGGTACGCCTACGCGAAAATATAAATTTTGGGTTTTGATTTTTGTTTTCCGACCGTATGGGTCGACATATATATATTATTTGTTCCTGCAATATCGCAGATTTCACTCCGTGCAGGGGAGACTCTGCCGAATTTTTCCGGGAATTTAAGGTGATAGAAAATTTTCGATATTTTTGCAAATATTTATATATGGTATTGAATTAATTTTCATTTTAAAATATATTGGATTTGTAACGTTCTTTCTTACCTTAGCAATTTCGAGGACGAAATTATTTTAAGGAGGGAAGAATGTAACGTCCCGTATTTTTGGCAGGAAAATATTTTATTTAATTTATTATTTTAAATATTATATTTGGATAGTAATGAATTTTTAATATTTAATTCGTTATTTAAAAATGAAGTTTGAACGTTATATATTTATATAATTATAAAACGAGCTCGAAATGGCACGGCAGTTCGTAATATGGAGTTTTGAACTTCAATCGAATATACAGGATCCGATATAAGTTGGATTTCTGTGAAACAAGAAACGTTGGAATCTTGTTGATAATAATTTTCATATGGAGGAGAAAATTCCAGATTTCGTGTTATAGATTGTTAGTTATGGCTAAATCAAATTTTGAAATAGTCGCTATGAAAATCGTTATTAAAATTTAGGCCTTTAAAATAACCATTTTGCAAACGGTCTTCGTTTTCGATGAAATCAGTTTTATTGGGACCGTAATGTTAAATTATTGTACGGTGTTGAATTGCATGGCAAACCGATGTCGTATGTGACCACGGTAGCCGTAAACGCCCGTTCATTTTCTATAGCGCGTAATTAAATTTATTTAATTTAATAGAGAGATATTTCAGTGTAACTTGAGCAGACGGTCGAATTAAGCCACGAAACCAATTCCGTTGAGTTTGTATCGTCGATTATAGTCAGGATAGGTATATAGTTTGTTATTTTTGGAGACCGGGTAATTTGGTGTCCAAAATGGTATTGCGGTGCGCGAAAAAATAGCCTACCGGGAAAACAGTCTCAGAATGCGACGAAACTAGTGCAGTTGGGTTCGTATTAACTAATTATTATAGGATTTCAAGGTTTCAAGTTGATTGGATTTATTAAGTGATCGTGGAAAAATTAAACGCGTGTTTTTCGCTGGTTTTATAAGGGATTTTTTTCCAAACGATGCCGGAATTCAACGAAACCGGTCCCATTGGATCCAGAATATTTTTTTATGCTAGGATTAGCATTTTTATCAGTAAACAGAAGTTGATTGTGTCTATTTTTACTTGATAATTTGCGACGAAGTTTCTTTATAATAAAATATATTATTTTCCAATCCAACATCCTATATAAACCCCTATGTTCTGGAGAAAAACCTAAGTCAAATAATTTGCCGTGGTCAACATAACATTTCCGCCTCCACCTTTCCTTCCAACGATCAGAATCACACACCACCTCCCTTCATTTTCTCATCAACCCATCTACTTATTTGGAAACTTTTTACTGGAGATTAGTTGTTCTCCTCGAGATCTCCAAACTGATCGATTGAGATCAAATTCCATGAATTGGAGTGGCCGGAATCGCACTATTTGGCGATGACGTTCGGGAAGGTATTGGATGCGATTGGCATCACCAAGTTTGGTGAGATTCACGGCGGTAGATGAGCGGCCTGAGGTGCTCGAACTGGAAGTACCTGATCGACGTCAAGTGGAGGGGTGAAAGCGCGGTGGTGAAATTTTCATCGTGAGTGACGAGTTCGAGCTGCAGCGTTGAGCTTTCGCGATGGAAACCCGAGGGTAAATCAGGAACGCAAGGCAACAGTGGGTACCGTGTTTCCAATATAGAATGGACCAGCCTGCGTTTTTCTTCCCTAAAACAAAATGGCTGCTGATGATGGCATCGAACTGAAGTTCGTGGGGAGCAATGAACTAAACTGACGGAGTGAAAAAGTCTGGAAGGAGAAAACCAAGTAACGGCCGACCTTTTGTTAAAGTAAATTCTATAATTAACCAACAATGATTACGGTTTAATAGTTAATTATTATATCAATCATATATATACTGATTTGCGAACTTTTGTATAGGCGTGTCTGCCAACCAATGGAGAAATGGAAGTATCACCTTGGCCGGTTTAATTCCTAACTTAGTAATTGGTATCATTAATCAATTAACGAGTTAATGATTATAATAAAAATAAAATATTAGCTTAAATTGGTGAATTTGATGCAGGCTAGTGATTGGGCAGTGTGGAACATACTGAACAGCAAAGAGGAAGAGATTGACCACATTTTATTAAAATGTAATTAGTTTATTTCAAACGATAATTAGGAATTTGATAATTAAATTAAATCTGTTAACTTAAAATATTAATAACTTGTACATCTATTATCAGAATCAGACGATTCAGGATATGGTGGACTCGTTCCAATGAGCACTACATTATGGAACAGAACCGGACATGATTGGAATCAACCGTGATTTCTAGTTAAATTAAACTTTTGTTTAATTTAACTGACTGAATGGACTGTTTTTAACAGCGAATCAGATCAAGGTGAGTTCAACTCACTCAGTTTCCCCCATTTATATTTTATATAAATTGGGTTTTTATTTCGTATGCTCTGTTTGCTGATGGTTGACTGTGTGCTAATGATTTATCCATTTGTTGGTTTAACCAATGAAATTAAACCGTCGTTTAATTTCAGTAAAATACCAAACCGTTATTTTAACGATTGGATCCAATAAAGGTAACTTACCTTGGTTAGTCACGTTTATTTATAAACGTGCTGAATTGCTTGATCTGTTTGAATTATTGTGTTAATTGGTTGATGTGAAATAGTTGTCATTTACTATTATATATCAGATAAATGGAAATGAATGATCTGACTTGAGATAACCGTTTAGGATACAGTGAAGAAGAGGTTGGAGGGATCCGACCGGATTCCTCAAATATATTATTTATTTTTATATTATCATTTATGAACTGTCATGATTTGGAAATTGATTTTAGTAGTGATCATTGACTGAAAAGTCAACCTGTGTTGTGTTTTAACCAATGGGCTATATTGGTTGAGTAATTGGCAGTAAATGGCCTAAGAGTAAATTGTTTTGTTTATATCGAGTTACCATCAGGTAAGTTGATAGAACTGAAGTTATATAAAAATTATTTTTATAACTAAAGATAGATTTTAAATATATATTTTGAATAAAACTTTATTAAAAGGAAATAAATATTTATTTTTAAATAAATTATACATTGATTTTATAAAGTCAAATCTGATGTTAATCAGATTTATAAATGTGCGAATAAGGAAGTTAACCTAACAATTAAATTTGGATAATTGTTTTGTTGAGAAACAATTTAATGGAATTATTTAAATTAATTAATTATATTATTAATTAATTTAAAATGAGAATTAATTGGAATCGGTTAATGGAATAACCGTGTTTTAAGTTAATTAAATCGACCATTTTTAATTGGGATTGATTATTAAATTAGTGTGTTGAATGAAATAGTTTAATGAATATTGGTTAACTTTAATAAGGTTTTTAAAGGATTTGCTATTTATTTTAGTCAATAAAGAAATTAACTACGCAAGTAGTTAATGATCGAAGAAAATTATTATTTTAATCAATAATAATTTAGAGAATTACTTTTTAATGGAAATTCGTTTAGAAAGTAATCGAAATGGAAATGAGATCTAATTAAAAGGTGAAATTTATGAATATGTTTTATATTAAACCTGAGTTTTTATAACAAAGTTATAAAAGGAAATGTTAATTAAATATGATAGTGTAAAATAAATGTTACTTAATTATTTGAATTAAGTAAAAGGGCAATTTAGATAAAAAGGGTTTATAATGAACCAGAGTTATATAAAAAAGGTTTGAGGTGTTATATCGTTAATTCTAAATTAACGTTATTTAAGGGTGTGATTAAGTAAAGGTGGGAGATTGGAATAAGAATTTCAAAGCGAGAATGGTTGAATGGATTTGAAAAGGAATTAGTGAAAGTGAAGTTGGTAAAAGAAGCGAGTCGTAAGATTTGGTAACTAAATTCGAATCATAAAATGAATTGGTTCAAAGAGGTAGAGGTTAATAAAAAGTGATGGTTATATAAAAAAATTACTTAATTATGGAATTAAGAAATAATGGTGATATCCGAAAAAGGGATTACCAAGAAGTAAGAAGGTTTTTCTGAAACCGTATTTTGAATAAAACAGTTAAATGGAATTTGAATTAATATTAGAATGGAATAATTCTTTTTGGGTTACAACTCGTATTTACCTTAAGATATGAACGTTGTTGATCAAGGTCTGAGAGGTAATTAAATACCCCAACTTGAACGATTTCAGGATTATCTGAGGGTGGTATTAGTTGTAATGGTGAAAGAGGTTATTAAAATTCATTATTTCATTAGAGAAATAACATTGCAACATTTTTGGCGGAAAGTTGGAATAATATATATAATGAGGATTCCAAAGTAAAAAGAAAATAAAAGGCATTGTGGGAAATTTTAACGATATTTTCAAGTTAGAAAGAAAAGTAAAGTTGAGTTCCTTCTACCAGAATAAGCATTCATATTGTTTCAAGTAATGAAATAGATGATATTTCGTAATATCGTTTTACGAGAAATAAGTTAAATTGAATTCCAAATATTGGTTGATAACGTGGCTAATGTTTTGAAAGTGAAAATAGAAAACCGGATAGGATATAGGATTTTCCTAAGTAATAAATGAAATTGTTTAAAGAATAATTTTATGATAGGAAGCAAAAAGCTATATTTAAAATATTGAAATATTTAAGAGTTTTAAATTTACACTTGTTTTAATTAAAAGGCCAAGTGGTGCTGAATATTGAACCAGTGAACACACTGGATTATCATGATTGAATCACTGTTATTTGATAGTTAAATCACCGACTATCAAATCGGTCCAATACGATTGTTGGTACGGAAAGACCAGGATCGAATTTATATTCGAAAACCATTCCGGAAAAAAATACGTGAAGATATCAAGAGATGATCGAGATGGAGCATTGAAGACCATGGATCTTCATTAAACGGAAGAACCGCCAAAAACCTCTGGGATTGCAACCAGAGATAAACTGTGGTTCAGTCGTGATTGGAATCTACGGGTTGCAAGGACTTCTCGTTACTGATCCCTGGGGTGATCCCTACATGAGATACATTAGGAGAGTACCTTCGGTTCATCATGTTCCTGGATGATTTGTATGGACGGATGTCTGACAGAGTATTTCCAAAGGAATTACATACGTTGATTTCTTCAAACATACCATAGTTGATGGCGGAGAAATGGTTTTTCTCTAGCCAAATAACTAGAGTATTTTTGTGGATGTCAATCAGTGTGATCTTGCGGATCTGACGATGTGGCATTCAAAGTGAATGGTGGCCAAATGTTCCAAAAAGTTAATCTAAACCTCAAGCCTCATCAACTGAGAAATGACAAAAATCGGGCAGGCAGCATGGCTAAGTGGGTCGCTCCCATTAGGGTGTATAATCACCTATCTAGAGAAATTCCATTTGCTTCTTTAATCTATTTCGATGCTTCCCTTTTCGGGAAACGGTGGTTTGAGCCCGACCGTTGGTGATATACATTCGATACACTCAAGCAAAATGAGTGGTCGGTCATGTGAGGGCCGGGTTTCAAGACGTTCTTGTTGAACCCAGTGTGTTTGCCTCTAGAGATACACTATCGGCAGGTGGTCCCATACCTTGTCATAGTCGGAATCCAATCTCCAATAAGTGCCCGCGGTTTTGATTGTATGCTATATATGTGGAGCATGAGATGCAAGCGTTCCGCTAGATTGATAATTACTTGTATTTAGACACTATTATAATATCAGAAAAGATATTGATTTCAAAAATGGTTTGGGTTATCGTAAGGTAAAAACCGTCCGTATTTATGTGTGGATTTGGTCTTACGATTATCCTTTTCTTTGAAAAGATTTTAACTTTAAAACCAAGTTGTGTGTTACCTTAATACTATGCGAATTTTTTTCTCACTCTGATCCACCAGACTGACCCGGTGTTTTGTAAATGCTCGGGTTAGCTCGGGGTGTACAGGTTCAGGTTATCAAATGTTGTGCCGAGACGAGCTGGAAGAGTTTAGACATGTGATATTATATAACTACTGCTCCGATGTGTGTTGTATATGAGGGAAGGTTATTATAACGGTCCAGATGTGTGATGTACTCTGATGATTGTAAGTATTTTTAAAGCTCTCAATAAAAGAATTTATTTCTGTATTATATGTTTATTCCACTACAATGTGAGACTCTGATTATGTGTGGTGTTGGTTCTTCTTCTTCTTATATTCTAATATTTATTTCTTTCTTATCTCACCCTCTAATTTCTTTCTAATAACGTTCCAGTGTTTTCGGTGTTTGGAAGGTCAGCATGAGTTACGGTAAAGGTATTTATGTCGATTTTCTAGGCCGGAAATCCTCGGGTCGTTACACATCGCGTCCATCTCGAAATTATGGTCAAGATAGACATTTGGTTTGCGTAAAACAAACACTGTATGAGGAAGTTATGAGGGTTTTAAGTTTGTATATGCGTAGAAAAATTATATACATACGTATGAGTCAGAACTGAGTCAGAATTCTATCCAGAACCATTCAAATTTGAAAAATTCGTAAGAGCACCAAAATTCCCGCTTTAGGGGGTCGACCCCCCTAGAGGGTGTCGACCTAGGGTGTCGCCAAAATTCGTATGACTCTATGCAAGTGTTAAATCATATACTATGTCAGGATAGATCTAATTCCCTAGATCTAATAGAATTGTGATTATTTTATTATGTTGTCTATATGGATCTGAACTTGTAACTGTATTATAGTGAATGTACATCTATTGGATAGTTGTAACATTGGTTAGATCTAGTTCTTTATGTAAATCACCTTTCACCTGTCATATTGTGATTAGTTTAAATATGTTGTAAACTTGACATGTGAATCCATTTTTAGATCTAAGCATGTTGCTATGTCACCCTAATTATGCTAGATCTAAATAGTTGGACCAGATCTTATTATGTTGCTTTTACATCGTAGTTACCACAAGTTCATTAGTTTTGTGTCCACCTTGTTATAATGAAAATTACATGTCCACTCACCTTGTTATCATGTTAAGTTTATGTGTATGCCAACACATGTTGAAAAACTATCATCCTTTGTCATATTCCCTTTTTCATTGTTGTGGCTAGGCTACTTTATAGCTTAGATGCCGCCAAAACACGTGCGAATACGTTAGTTAAGAAACGGGGAAAAAGGGGTTTATAATTGGCATAATTTATGTAATATTGGACATATAATTCAAATAGGGAAACATAGAAATAATTACCTATAATGACATAGGTAGATTTGGATAAGAATGGAATGTTTAGTAATTACAATTAGGAATTGTAATTGTACTTATGACACGAGGTTAGGTTGCATTAGTGGCGGAAGTCTACCCGGACCCGACCGGCATATCCAGCAACCACTGATGTTGAACCTAATGTGGGAGGTCTAAGTACGTAAATAAGAATCGTGCTAAGACACGAGGTTAGGCCCAACTGTGGAATAAGACTGCCCGGACCCGATCGGCATATCCAGCATCCACACGTTGTACGCCTAATGTGGGAGGTCTAGCTCATTATAACCATAATTGGACATGGTATTGAATTGGACTACTTAACCTAATTTAAAGATTGTATGATTATGAACTTAAGTTGGGGTTAAGTAAAATTGGATGGGTAGTGGGTGGGTTAAGTAAACTAGAGGGGGTGGGTAATATTTATATATAGGCCCACGAACTTAACACAATAAGGTTATGTAATTAAAGACACCCAGTAGTATACATACCCGATAGATAATGTAATGAAGTTATGTAATTAAAGACACCCTTTAGGGTAAGCATAATTGGTATAGGGCTATGTAATTAAAGACACCTAAGGGTATACATAGTCAGTGGAAAACCTAGTGGGGATACAAGACAAGGAGGAGAGCTTGTATCATATTGTGTGGGACCCATTTCAGTCAATAACCCCGAGTTGGTATCAAGTAAAGAACTCCGTACTAGGCGGAGAAGGGGCACACTTACTAATTGATTGTAAGAGATCCAAACGAGACAGATGGTGTATGCGGCGCAAACCGACGGGGACATGTGCGTGCATAGGCCGGGCAGAGGGGGCTAAGACTAACATGACACCAGTAGATATGGTTGTGCACATCTTAGGTTGCCACTTTAGGAAGTGATGTCTCCTACTGTGGGGCCATCACAAGATATCTACGGAGTAGGGAGCTGATCGATTAGGGTAGTGGTTAGGGTATACTTGGACGTATGACCTAAGCCTACCAACTCATAGTGGATGGGATCATCTCATTTCAGTTATACTATTAATAGTGCAGAGAAATCATTAGTGAGGCACATACACCTTATCTTGCTTACATTGTCACACCTTCCATTTATGTAGTAATCTCTCTCTTATCCACTTTATATGCCTATCATGTTATTTTTATTTATTTACTGGCTAAAAGTAACTAGACTCGCCAAGCTTTATGTCTGACCCTATTGTTTCTCCTTCTCCCCCCCCCCCCCCCCTCCAGGTTCTCAGGGAGAAAACACCCAGACTTGATCAGGACTCAGATATCATCTTGCTAGGAGCTACTTCTGAAGTATGGCTCAAGTTCTTGTCTCTACTATGGCTTAACTCTTTTAATTGGGGAAAATTATGTTTTTCATATTCTTATGTACTCTGATGATGCAAGATAGAAGTTATTTTATTGTAATGGTTTTTGTAGCTTATGAAATTGTGGACCACAGTATTATGCTTTATGGTTGAAATAAAAATTTGAATTTTCCGCTACTGTCGTATTTATATCTGTCTTGTAACTATTCTGTGTCTGTTTACCTATAGCACTTCACGAAACTTAATGCATTCCCTTAGTGAGTGACATTAACGGACGTGGGGTGTCACAGTTATGATCATATCTTGAGATTTGAGTTTAATATTGGATTTAATTAGATCAGGATGATCCTACATTTGAGTTGAGTTTTGGATTTATGATCCGTATATTGAGATTTTGCGGTTGCCTTTCAATTATAATCTTCCAAAATATATATTATAGAGAAGTGTGATGTTACTAGATTCTATTCTAAGGAAAGGTTAGCGAATGCAAATAGAAATACCACTTTATTTTAATCAGCCAAGAAAATTGAACCTTGCTAATGGCGGATTATGGTTCCTCTTTCTCCTCTCTATCGTCGTCTTCCCTAACCTTTGATTCGTCCTCCTTCCTTCCTCTTCCAGTTCGTCTTCCTCCCCTGACCCTCCTCCTCCTCCTATTGGTAATTCTGATAATGTCAATGTTAGTGGCAATGGGATCTTGAGCATTTCAAACCCTAACGCTGATAATCTTGCTTCTGATTCTTCTTTTATGGATATTCCTCCATCAAAGCTTGCTATTTATGATCACTATACTGAAAATTCAATGGATGTTGATATTCAATCAGATCCAAAGAATAGGGTAAATTAAGTTCTTTATGTTTCGTCAAACATTCGGGAAATTTTTTTTCCTAAAGATATCTCGCTCAATGATAATCTTATTTCTTCTATTCTTGAAGCCGACAAGATATCTGATCCCTCTAAATCTAATTCTGTCTCTTGTCATTCAAATTCCTCAGCTATCAATTTGTCGAACACTTTGGTAAATTTGCCAAATGATGTGTCTTCTTCTGCTGTAAATCAAATTTTCTTTAATCCTGTGCCTGGGCAGTTTCCTGATCATATTCTAAACAAATCAAACCTTCCTCAATCAAATCCTGTCAGAATCGATCCATTGAGAAATTCACATTCATCTATTCCTCCTATCAAATCTGATTATCATTCTCTTTTTAATTCTTTACCAAGGAATGCAAGAGTTTATAAACCATTGCAATCTGATATTGCTAGAGATGGAAAACCTAAAGCACCCCCTGAATTGGTAAAGGCTGAAGTATGAAATATTGGGAAATTTACTTAGTGGGATTTTTCTTAGATGGTACTTTGCCGTATCTCTCTGTTGTTAATTTTTTTAAGAACTATTGGACACTGCATGGAGAAGTGAGCGTAAAATCAAATGGTATGTATTCCTTTTTCAAGTTTTCGAATGATTTGGATAGGGATAAAATCCTTAAAGCTGATCCTATTTTCATAAGGGGGAGAATGTTTATAATTACGAAATGGGATCCATCTATAGGTAACTCCCATGTCAGATTAAAAAAGTACCTATTTGGATACACTTTCATTAAATTCTGTTAATTCTTTGGACATTGGTGGGTATCAATTAGCTAGCATGTCATGTTGGCAAGCTTATATGTTTTGATTCAAGTACTGAAAAGATGGATAGGATCAAATATGCAAAGGTTTTAGTTGAAATTTTTCCTGAATATGAATTGCCACAATCTATTGAATTAGCTGAAATTGGTGAAAATTATCCTCCTGTTATGATCTCCTATGATTGGGGGCCCCAAATTTGTAAACACTGCAAAGTGTTTGGACATGATAATAGTAACTGTGCGAGGTTAGCTAAAGAGAATGGAATACAGGAAGGTCCTCATGAAAATAATGTTGGTAGTCAAGACTATAACTATTTGAGGAAAGACAGTATAAACCCAAGGTACAGGTTGAAGGTAATCAGCAAGGATGGAAGAAAGTAAATAATAAAAAGAAACAAGTTTGGCAGAAAAAACAGAAGTATTCTAATATTGATGTAGCAGAAAAAATAAATAAGGCTGTGGAAGAAGTAACGAAAATAGTGGGAACAGGAAATTTGGCTAGTGTAAAAGAGGTGAATAATGAAGAACAGATGGATGTTTCTCTGGGGGATAAATTTAGGAACAAGTAGAATATAGTTTTAGTTGATAATTTTGGTAAATGTTTTGTTCAAGACAAAGAGGAAGTTAAGGGCAAGGGTAAATCAGTTCATTTTGTTGATGTAGAAGGACAATCAAAGCAAAGTGAAAATGAGAATTTTGAGGAATTGCTTAATGAAGCAATGGCAAATGAATTCCACATTAAAAATCCTTTCTCTTTTCTATCTAATCAAACAAATTTGGTTAATAATGTGGATTCAACCTTTACAAGCTTATCATCTGCATCATCTTTATTCTTCTCTTTCAATACTTTTTCATATTCTTCCTCTTTCAGCTCTAAACTTCCACAGTCTAATTCTACCCTTAATCAATCCTCTTTTATTGCATCTCCATATTCAAATTCGTCACCTCCTACAGGTATTATCCTTCCTCTGTCTCTACCTCCTGCAAGTTCCCCTGTTCATGTAATAAAAAGTGGTAAAAAGAAAGGTAAAAAGAAAAAGCAAAGTAGCTCAGTTGATTTGGATAAAGGAAAAGAATTCAAGCCTGATGAAGTTGCTCCTTCTAGTAGTAATAAACCTCCCTCTACAAGACACACAGGGAAGAATCCTTCCACCATCATGCTTGATCCTTTTGAAAGGCAATTAGACTTTATTAGCACTTAAAAAATTACAATGTTCAAAGAACTGTACAAAAAACTGCACATACACTAACACATTACAATCTATGCACTATAAAGCTTTGAGAAAAAAACAATAAAATGAAACAATAAGCATAAAAAAACTCAAAACTGCTCCATACACCTCCATGACAACATCAACAATCTTCAAACCGAGACATAATGCACGTAAGAAAATAAATTGCACCGAGCACCTCAATGACAACAACACATTATCTCATCAGCTACAAGCTCATATGAATGATGAAAAGCACTTAACCTGAGTTCAATTTCTTCATTATTCTTCTATGTATCAGATCAAAGAGATCATTAGAAGACATATCCAAATTACTGAACACTCTTCTATTCCTTTCCATCCAAATCTCATATACAAATAACTTCAGCATCTTCAGTAAAAGCAAGCTTTTCCTCGTCTTCCACTTTGTAGCTTTAAACAATAAGAACCATTCATCTCTACTGTTTGCATAAGGTGTATGGAAATTACCATTTGCCAAAAGTCTTTTCCAGATCTGATGAACATACATACACTAAAAAAATGTGTGTTGCTTTCTACATCCGTTTTGCACAGAACACAAATATCATTAGAAATAATTCCCATTTTTAAGAGCTTATCTTTAGTGCTTAAAGAGTTCGACATAACTTTCCACAATAAAAAATTACACTTAGCTAAACTCATTAAACTCCAGGTCCTTTTATACCAGGGAAATATTGACCTATCACTATTTAGTAAACCGTAAACATAATTGATTGAATGCACCTTTCCTGACAAACCACATGATGATTACCATCAAACTTTAAAGTTCTTGAAATTTCATCCAAAGTCCACGTACTACTGCTGAACTACAATGAGGTAGTATCAACTCACCTTTATGAATAAAATCCTCAGTTAAAGCACCCTCAGCTATACCACTATTTCTACGCAAATTATAATCAACTATATCACTCAGAATTAACCCAGAACTAGCCCAAGGAGAATGCCAAAATGATAAAAAAAGAATTCATACTTACATTGCATTGAATAAACAGAAGAAATAGTCTTCTCGATTTCAGTATTAATCTCCAACTCCAGCTATAGTTTTGTGGGATCTCCATGGTCCAAAAAAATTTCCTTCCAATAAGATTGCTTCTCACATATTTAGTCCAAAGACAATTTTCATCAGAATAAAGTTTGTCTATATACATGGAAACAACAGCCTTATTCTATTGCAAAAGATTTATAATTCCAAGCCCTCCATTCTTCTTACTTTCACACAATTTTGCAAAGGAAATAGGAATAATCTTTTTGGCAAACGGATCCCCATGCCACAGAAATTTGTTCATTGCACTTATAACGATGTTAACAAGCTTCACAGGAAGTAAGTAGTGTCTCATATAATAAGTAGTCATTGAAGATATTATTGATTGAATAACAGTTAACCTCCCCGCTTGAGATAATTTGCATGAAGGCCACTGCTTAATCTTGTCAATGATTTTCTCATATAAAGGCATACACTTTTCTTTAGAAACTTTAGAGCTGAATAATGGAAGACCCAAATAAATTGAATTATCAGGTAGTTCCTTCAAGCCTGATATAGAAATGAGTTCATTCTTCATACTCAAAGATAACCCAGCAATTTTGATATAGGATTTGTTCAAATTAACCTGCAGCCCTGTAATCTCATGGAATTATTGAAGAATAGAAAGAATACATTGAATATTACCCACAGTAGGCTTAGTGAAAATCACTAGATCATCTGCAAACAATAAATGGATAATTAGAGGGTTTTTACATCGAGGATGGAGCTCAAGTTTCCTTAATTTCACCTGCTGTATGATTAAACAATTCAACAATTCCATAACTATGACGAAAAGATAGGATGAAATGGGATCCCCTTGTCTGATACCATGCTTCCCTTTAAAATATCCATGCATCCTACCATTCCTAGATATCGAAAACATAGCAGACGAAATACATGTATATATCCAGGATAAAAATGGTTTTGCAAAGTTCATTTTCGACAGTATGACTACTATTTATGACCAAGAGACACTATCAAAAGCCTTCATGATGTCAAGCTTTAACATACATCTCGGAGAAATATGTTTCCTATCATATCCTAAAAGTAATTCCTTAGTGATCAGAATATTATCACTAATTGATCTTCCAGACACAAAAGCAGACTGACTGACTGAAATTATAGATGGTAGAACCATTTGAAGTCTATTAGCAAGCACTTTCGAAATGATCTTATAAAATACACTACAGCAGGAAATAGGCCTAAAATCAGAGACTAATAAAGGATTTTGAACCTTAGGAACCAGTGCTATAAATGTTGAAGATAACATTAAAGGTAAATAGCTATTCATAAAAAAGTAGTGCACTGCTTTAGAAACATCATGGCCAATAATAGGCCAACACTTTTGAACAAAATAAGCATTATATCCATCTGGCCCTCCTGAACTGTTCGAATCTAGACTAAACACAGCAGTTTTAATTTCATCATCAGTTATCAAAGAAACAAACTCCTTGGATTGCTGATTAGAAATAAAAGGAAGTTCAATTTGATAAATAGCATCAATATGACTAGGAGATAAGGAAGTTGGAGCCAAAATTGAACTAAAGTAGCTGATAAATGCTTCATTAATACCATCAGTAGAAGTTTGAATTGTACCTTGAATATCCTTAACCATAACAATAGCCTCCTTGAACTTGGTAACCTTTAACGAATTATGAAAAAACTTTGAATTCCTATCAGCTTCTTTTTCCTTCCTCAAATATGAACTTTGCCTAGTTGATTGCAATTCAATATCCAACAACTCTTTAAGCCTATACTGCAATTCATGTTCCATTTGCTAAAGCTGATTGTCAAATGGATCAACATTTAAGGCCTCTTGTACCTTGAATAACACTTTCCTTACCAATGATGACTGTGCATAACCAAAATGATGCGTAGACCAAGCCCTTAAGTGAATTTTAAGAAACCTCAACTTGTAAACTAAAATATCCAAAGAATTCCTGCCATAAGAATTACCTCAAACCTGCAAGAGAATACTAGAGAAATCTTTATGAGTTAACCAAAAATTAAAAAAATTAAATGAGGACTTCCCTTTTCCAATGGAATCTTCACACCCCAATTTAATAGAAGAGGACAATGATCTGATATTGATGGTGGTAGAATATGGTAAAAGGAATTTGGCCAATTAGAAACAAAAGCAGAATTTACAAGGATATGATCAAGTTTGCATAACGTTGGCGAACCAGAATGGCTTTTATTGGACCAGGTAAAGTTATTACCAAAGTAACGAAGAGGAAGAAGATTAGACTTGATAATTTCTTGATTAAGAGGAGCTACATCTTTAATAGAAAGAGCACACCCACCCAATTTTTTAGATGAAGAAAACATGCAATTAAAGTCTCCACCCAAAATCCAAGGGTCATTATGAGAATGAATATGATGAAGGTTGGAAAGAAATGAATGTCTCAGAACAACTGCATTCGGAGCATAAACAGAAGTAAGATAGAATGAAAAGTTTGTAGGGAGATAAACACAAGAGTAATGAATGAACTGATCTGAAGATGATAATCTGGAAAGTTTGAAAATGGTAGGATTCCAAATAGTTAACAACCGACCAAAGTTTGCTTCAAAAAGGTTATCGTCATACTGCCAACCACTAGCAATGTATGCAATAGCATTAGCAGTTGTAGACAAATCAAGCTTCGTTTCTAATAAGCGTAATAACTGAATTTTCCAATTTCTGATAAAAAACTTTATCTCACATTGCTTAGAGGGAAGATTCATCCCCCTAACATTACAAAAAGATAAATTTTGTATCATAATTTGAGATTAATTGGATCTACTATTGGAGGTGTATGCTTCCTAGTGTGCCTTTTGGAAATATATTTCTGGCTCCCAGAGGGGATCACATCCTCTTGATCAAACTTAATTCCATCATCAATATCATCAGGATTAATTAACTTCCTCTTAGATTTCTTTTTCCTACCCCTTTTAGACTTATCCTCTTGATCCTTGTCTATCTACATGATGAATAAGTTGGCTTTTTGGAATATTCGAGGTGCTAATTTGCCCTTCAAACAAGGAGAAATTAAAACTCTTATTAGAGATCATAAATTACAGCTTATTTGTATTTTTGAAATTAAGCTGAATGTTAATACCACTTTGACGGCTTCTTCTTTTATTGCAAATCAGTGGGCTTTCGATCACAATTTGAATGAATCAAGTTTTGGAAGACTTCTTACTCTTTGGAGTCCTAAATTTTTCAGCCTTCAGAAAATACATGCCACTGATCAATATATCCATTACTCATGTCATCATCTTTCTTCAAATTCATCTTTTTTGCTTAATTCTGTCCATGCTCATAATTCTTTATCTTTGAGATGTGACTTTTTGGACCAATTACAATCTTAAACTCTGTCAATTCCCCTTGGATAATTGGTGGGGATTTTATTGCATGTTCTCTTCTTCTCATAAATTTGGTGGTTGTCTTTTATCTCTAAAAGATATTTCACCTCTTAATCAAGCCTTAACGAAAGCCAATCTCTTTCCTATGGCCAGTTTTGGTCTTCATTTTACTTGGTCAAACTGTTGCAAATCTGGTCCTTCAACCTTATGCAAGCTTGATCATATTTTTATTAATAATCTTTTCTTTGACCTCTGGCCAAATTCTTGTTATCATATTATCTCTCCCATTTTATCTAACCATTTTCCTTTTATGTTTAATTGGGGAATAGGTGATGTTGTTAGCAATGGTAAATCCTCTTTTAATTTTTTTTAATTTTTGGTTTAATCATCCAGATTTTTCTAACATTTTAATGCAGATCTGGTCTTCTGACTCTAATTTGAATCCTATGCAAAATCTTTTATTTAAATTGAGATTGCTTAAGATTCATCTAAGAGCATGGGCTTCTTTAATTTTCGGTGATGGGTCTAAACAATCTTCAAAAGTTAAGGCTGAGCTAAGTAGTATTCAAATGGCTATTCAGTTCAATCCTACAAGTATTCAGCTACAAGAATCAAAAAGGAAATTGAAAGATCATTTAAAGGATGTTGTGGATATGGAGTTTCAGGCTTTGAATCAAAATTCTTGTTTTAGGAGAGAATGGAAGCTGACAGAAATACTAAATTTTTTCACAATTCTTTGAAGTCCAGGAAAGTTATGATATTAGTGGAGTTACTCGATCTTCTACATCAAGTATTAACGAAGTTTTTGTCAAGTATTTTTCTTCTATTCTTGCTCCTCCTACACTTTTTGCCCTGATGTGATGCCTTTATTTCAAATCAATCTACCAATCTTATCTGACCAGCAATCCAGTGACACTATTAAACCTATAACAAGTGAAGAAATCAAATCTGCTCTATTTAGTTTGGATCCTACTAGTTGTGGGGGTCCAGATGGTTACAAAGCATTTTTTATACAGAAGGCTTGGGGAATAATTGGTGATGATTTAATAAATGCTATTAAATTCTTCTTTTTATATAATAAGATGCCTTCATCTTTAGCAGTTACTTCTATTGCTCTGGTGCCAAAACTTGAAAACCCTTCACATGTCTCTGAATTTAGACCATTTCTTGTTGCAATGTGATGTATAAAGTGATTTCAAAAATTATTGCAAACAGAATTTAAAAAGTGCTACCTTCAGTAGTTTCTCTTAACCAATCAGCCTTCATAGCAGGTAGAAGTATTAGTGATAATATTTTGATCACACAAGAGCTTCTTTATGGTTATAATATAAGTAATATTTCTCCTCGGTGTATGATGAAGTTGGACATCAGGAAAGCTTTTGATTCAATTGCTCGGAACTCAATTTTGGCCATATTGTCAAGGATGAATTTTCCTAAACCGTTTCTTGCATGGATTTACTCTTGCATTTCATCTCCATGTTTCTCTATTTCAAGGAACGGATCTTTACATGGTTATTTAAAGGCAATCAAGGAATTAAGCAAGGAGATCCTATCTTCCCTTATATCTTGATCGTAGTTATGGAACTTCTTAATTCCTTGATTGTAAAGCAAATTAAACTGCAACAGCAAAACTGGAGAAGGACATCCCCAAGGGTGTCCAGAAATGGCGGCTGGGTAACAGAATACTAGGGTTTCCCTACTTTCCCTTCGCTCTTTTCTCCTCTTTCATCTACGGTTGCTTGTACCTTGTGTGCTCGCCTTTTATGGCGCGGCGCAAGCCGAAGCTCCATTTTAGGCCTGTAGCTAATTTGGGGTCCTTTTTCTCGAGAGTGGGTGCGGTATCAGACTAGCCTTCGGCCCCTGTTGACACTGCAGTTGCTGATGGAAAGCGGTTAGCACCGTCTGAGGTGGTTGCCGGCCCTTCTGCTTTGGCTTTTGGTGGTAATGGTTTAAATTGGAAATCTGCCATTCTTGGGTGCAAGCCTGTGCTTGCCTCCAACCTTACTAGATTCATAGAGCCACGCATTACTACTGGTGGTAAGCGTGCTTTTGTGTCAGAAGCTATGAGTTCGCGGTCTGTGGCGAGGTGGGGAAATTCTCTTGTTCTCTATTTTCTTGGGTCTCGCCCTTATTTTGTGCACCTCTCTGCTTTTATTAATCGCACTTGGAAGCCAGTTGGGAAATTTGAACTTTTTTCAAGGAAAAATGGCAACTTCCTTGTTCGTTTTGAGTTAGTCTCTGATCTGGAGCAAGTTATCAGCGGTGGCCCTTACTTTTTTGACTCTCGGTTGATTTTTCTTAAAAAATGGTCCCCTTGTCTATGCTATTTTAAAGACACTTTCAGCGCATTGCCGATTTGGGTGAAACTCAAGATCCCGGAAGATTTGTGGGACCATGAAATTATATGTGCTACGGCCAGTGTTTTGGGTGTTTCGCTGGGTATGGATAAGATAACGTAGAGCGCGTCGAAGATTGGATTCGCTCGGGTATTGATAGAGATTGAAGCCCTTTTTAGTTTCCCTCAATCTGTTGATGTTGACTTCTACAATGGAAAGCTGATGAGCGTTGCGGTCTCTTATGAGTCTAAACCTCCCTGCTGTGTCAATTGTCGTGCATTTGGTCACTTGGCGCAACAGTGCTCTCCCTTGCGCAGTGATAGCTCCTCATATCGAAGCCCTTTGAGTCGTCTTGTGCTGCTCATTCAGATGAAGAAGCCTGTACGGCCGTGCTTTCGCATGTTGGAGGTGATACGCATGGGTCTTGTAAGGATGCTAACTCTCCTTCCTATACTGCTATCGCTTCAGCCTCTACCTCAACTTCGGTTGCTTCTGCTTTGAATGATTCTCTGCCTCACTCTGATGCTCTGGTATTTGCTTCTTCTACATCAGCCCCCTCTGTTGCTACACACTCGCTCACCTTGTCCGATGACATTCTAGTCGCTCTCCCGGCCACCGACCTGATCTTTTTAGTTGGTTTCGCCGCAGTGCTGGTATTTGATTGTGTCTTTATTGTTGTTTCATTTTGCATCTGCTGTGTACTTGGTAGTTTGACCGCTTTTTTATGGATTTCGGTCTCCGGGGTCTTTCTGTGGCTAGCGATCAGGCCTTGTTAACCATCCTTTTATAACTAATGATATGCTTTTAAAAAAAAAAAAAAAAAAAAACTGAAAATTTTGGACTTGCATCCTAAACGTAAATTCTTTATGGTGGCACACTCATTATTTGTTGATGATCTAATATTGTTTACAAAGCCTTCTCAGAAGAACATTGATTGTGTTTTATCAGTTTTGCAAGCTTTCTACAAGATAACTGGACTTCAAATTAATTCAACAAAATCACACATTTTGATAGTTGGTCTGCCACCAAACAAGAAGTCAGAGGTAATTAAATTTTCTGGTTTGATAGAGTTACCTGGGAACTCAGTTTATCTAGGTTTACCTCTTGTTAGTTCTCGGCTTTCAAATGATAAGTGACTTCCACTTTTTGAAAAAATCATTCATAAGTTGAAACAATGGTCATCTCAAAAATTGTCTCAAGCTGGTAAGCTGACTATTGTGCAATCTATTGCCATAGCCATCACTACTTATTGGACTAGGCACTATATTTTACCAACTAAGTTAGTAAATATGGTGACTAGTGCTTTCAGCAAAAATTTATGGCATAGTGATCCATTTTCAAAAAAGCTTATTCCTATAGCATATCATAAACTGTATGAAGCAAAAAAGAATGGTGGTTAGGGTATTATAAATATTCATACCTGCAACAAAGTAGCAATCTCAAAACATATAAATAAATTGTTTTGTTTGGAAGACAATTTGTGGGCTCAGTGGGTAAGGCACAATTTAATTGGCTCCAAGAATTTTGGATAATGGACATTCCTCAGAGTTGCAACTGGGGTTAGAGGAATTTATTGAAACTGAGAGGTACTTTTCTTCCATTTGTTCAATCAAATTGTAATGCAGCAAAGAACTTGTCATTCTGGCACTCCCCTTGGGTAAAACCAGGTATGATTTTAAGTGAATTGGTATATCATAATTTGAGAAGCTTGTCTTTATTCATGAAAAGGCTCTTGTGGAGGACTTTTTGGTTAATGGAGTGAAATATTTTTTTCTTACTGTATAAAGAATGATAGTAATAGCTGAAAGAAAAAATGTCATTCAACAAAGCTCGTATATAATTTGTTAATGGATGATAAATTTGTTTTTCCTTGGCATAGCAGAATTTGGAGTAACTGTAGTTCTGCTAAGGAAAACTTTCTCTTGTGGAAAGTCATAGCTAATGCCCTTAATTCAAAGCAAAAATTTTATTCTCTTGGTATAATTCTTGATAATATGTTTGTGTTCTATAAATCAAAGGCAGAAACTAACACTCATCTCTTCTTCATGTGTACTTTTGTGTTCCAAATTTGGCTCAGAATTCTTACTATTGGTTCTTTTCATAAGTCGTCTCAGGTTAGCAAAGTGAAATGGTTTAATATTTTTAGAGGTACTCGATGAAAGAATGCAAGTTCTATAATGTTGCTAAAAAATCTGAAAAAGTTCATTTATGGTGTTTGAACAAAGAGAAATAACAGAATTTTTGAAGTAGGTTCACAGAATTTGAATGATTTGTTCTCTATTATTCATAAGAGGATTTTGAAGGATTTGAGAAAGGACTGAAGTGATTTCTATAGTGTTCTCAAAAGGAAGACATGACATGGAGATATATGAAGGTTGTCTGAAGTTTTTTTTCCTGATTTCAGTTTACTAGACGCTTGGTTAATAGAGATTGTATGATCTTTTTACCAGTCGAGTTCTATAAATCATATAATACTGAATTTTTCTGCTATTTATGTTAATATGTAAATGTTTTTTTTCCATAGTACTGTTACTTTGTGAGATTTTGCACTATACAGTGTTAAACATTGTAATTTTTTCAAGTGTTGATAATATTTTTTCTTATCTTTCAAAAATACCACTTTATTTTAGTTATTTTTTTTTATTTTTTTTGGAATACACGCTTAAACAAGAAAAGTTCTAAGTCTACCTTTGTTGATATATTCACATAATAGGATATTTACTTTTTATGTAATTAATATTTCAATTTTACTGCTATGTGTAATTTAAGATTTCAAAAAATCACGATATAAGTTTATTTATTTTATATTTCTGCAAGTAATGACTTTAGGCAAATTAGGTCATTCAGGTTTGCAAATACTATAGACTGCTTCTGTGGTACTTTAAAACAAATATCATTTTCTAAACAATGATATACATCTACAGTTGTTGAAACAACCGTCGTTATCAGAATTTTTAGAAATTGACTTTAGGTTTATTTATGTCTGAAGAGGTAGGAGCTAATTTGCCGGTAAAGCTAAAAGTAGCTAAGAACGAAAGAAAATAAATTGAGTAAAAGTTGTGAAAAAGCACATCAAATGTTGTATTAACAAAGAACAAGTGAACCGCTAGTATCCAACAAATTTTTTTTTTTAAAGATACTTAACATTACAAATAGAAACAAAATACAAATAAAAAATAGAACTAGATACAAAATATCATAACTACCCAAACGAATGCTATACACAACAACATAAACTCCAACTCTATTTACCAAGACACGACAAGACTTAAAACATTGAACAAAAACGGCCACTTGCCAAAATAAACATAGAACACAAACTAACTACCGCATAACCACAAGCAAACTCATAGAATCTCCAACGGGGATAAATTCAAAAAACAAAAGCTCTACAAAATATAACAACAAACAGCAAGTATTCCAATAAGAACAAAAAAATCCAACTGAAAACTGCTCCAAAAAGTCAACCAAGAAATAACAGCTAGAGAAAATATCACGTCACCATACAAATCAAAAAGCACTCGGAACCAGAAAAAAGCTTCAAAACAGCAAGTCATCCACCAAATCATATACAAAGAAGACCAAACTGGAAGACTTGGGATTCGATCACTTCTTTACTACACCTTGATTAGCAACTCCGTCTGGATTACCTCCTTTTGTTTTTCTTGTTTTAGATCGAGTTTGTATCTGTTGCATCAGTTTAATCCCCTCCGGATTCTCTTTTACTACAAGGTAACCAATTTCAAACTTATTTCCTTTTTTATAATTACAGGGTTTAAATTTGGTTCTCCTCTTTTTGTTAGAACGGTTTGTATTTATTTCTCAAACAATAAGCCTTGAAAACTGCTAAACGTCTTAGATAAGAAGGTTATGAGGATAAAAATAGCAGAACAGACTAATTGATGAAAGTTCCAAACTGATGGAACGTGCTTGAACTAAGCAAGAATCAACCTGAACAGCATATCCACTTTTCCTTAAATTAGTTTTAAGGTGTTTAAAATTGATTTTCAACTATATTATTAATGAAACCATCAATTTTTACATTTCCAACATCAATGGAAGAAGAAATTTGCTATTTCTCCAAATAAACACTAATAAAAGCTGATTTTTTACCACCTAACAATGATCATGTGTGAATTTACTTTTTCATTGTTACTTTCTTAACAAACCGCTGAAGCTATTGATCTAACAACAGAAAACCCAACTTTAATTTCAACATTTCTTAAGTGCTTCACGATGCTATCACCAACTAATGAAACGAAAATTCCTTAACAAAAACTGATATCTTACCACACTAAACAATGGATATCTGTGATTTTGCTTTCTCATCGTTACTTCCTTAGCAAGCCGTTAAAGCTACAGAGTTACTAACAGAAAAACCAACTTTAATTTCAATACTTTCTACATTATTCTTGCAAACTTTTAACAGCTTCACCATTTTATCATCAACTAATGAAAAGAACATTCCACATGCTACTATTTCTAAAACATCACGAAAAACTAATTGAAAAAACTTTGTGAACTACAATAGGTATTTTTTTCTTAAACTATTTGACTTTGAGTATTTTATTCGCAATGGAAAAATTGTAAGTGACGAAGGAAGCGTTCATATAGAGTTAGATGCTGATAGCCTTTCCAATTTTAAGTTATTAATTTACACAGTAACCAGAAAATGATGTGAATAATAGCACTCTATTTATATGAAAAGCCAGTTGTTTTTCTCATTACACTAACACTAAAGCATAATAAGAAACACAATTGCTTAACCATATAAATATATAACAGATATTTGCATAAAACCATAAAATCAGCAAACGACCTATCGAGTAAAACCTACATTTCTTTTGCATAGTTAACCTAAATTAAAAACCATTTTACTTTATTTAATTTAACTTAGATATAAAAATAAACAAAACTATTTTTAATATATAATGAAAAATTAATATAAAAGGAATTTTCTTTTCATTAACTTATAAAAACTTATGAATACCTGATACAATTCATACTGTTCTTTAATTAATTTAAAGTAGTGCTTTACAAATAAAAAACAAATGGAATTTTCTTTTCATTAATTAGTGATAATATAGTAGAACTGTAAAAAGTTTTGTAAGAATAAAACAAGAAGTACATCTAGGAATTTTTAACTTTAGATTTATTTATAGTAGAAGAGAAAGAAGCAGATTTGTCGGTAGAGCTGAGAGTAGCGAAGAACGAAAGAAAAGGAACTAAATAAAAATTATGCAAAAGTACATCAAAGATTGAGTTAGCAAGGAACTCAGGTTTTAACATGTAAGAAGGCTCTGGTACGGATGGAAAAAGCAATTTTCCATTATGCCGGTTTTAACATGTTCAAAATTAGCATTAAGCTCAACGTCAACAACAAACCCATCACTTTCTATATTTATTTATCATCAGAAAATCAACTTTGGTCGCACCACAAAATTCTAATCAAAGAAAAAAAATATGAATTGCAACAAGTATCACCAGATAATGCATGTATCTTTTATGTTAATTTCCTATTTTATACTACTTTTTTCTATATGAAAATAAATATAAACAACGCAAAAATAGTTTTTTATTTAAGTTTATAAAAGAAAAAGGTAGATTTCACCCGATATTATTTCTCATGTATGCTGACTAGAACTTATAGCAACACACAGGTGATTTGTTCATTAAATGATTTTATGCAAATATGTATAACATATTTAAATAAATATACGGTTGGATTCCCAACTGCTTATCCATATAAATATATAACAAATATTTATATAAAACCGTAGAATCATCAAAACACCTGCATGATTCGTCAAGTCCTAGTAAAGATGCAAAAGAGACAATATCAAAAAAAAAAACATTTCTTTTGCAAAGTTAAATTAAGTTAGAAAACTATCCCACTTTTTTTAAAAAATTACCGTAAATATATAAAAAAGTAAGATTATTTTTAACATAAAATGAGGAATTAACATAAAAATTATATACATTACATTTATAAAAACTGACGAATAACTACTGCAATTCAAACACTTTTCTTCAATTAGTTTCCTATGATGCTTTAAAAATAAAAACAAGTAAAATTTTCTTTTCATTAGTTGATGACAACATAGAGTTGTTAAAAGTTTGCAAGAATAAGGCAGGAAGAACATCGACTTTCTCGAAGTTCAAATTGTCAAATAAAGACATACAACAATCATGTTAATCAACCTACCAAAAACATAGCAAGATTCATACCAAACCTACTAGGTCGTAGACGAGATGACACGTGATTATTATCTAGCTCTCCACCTAATATGAATTGATCAACGCACTTGTAATATAAGTGCAAATGATTAATAAGAAAACATATTATTAAGAATAAGGATTCTCTATTAGTGAATTTGATAACAAAAACACATAACCAGAAAAGAGGGAGAAAGTAAGACAAACTAAAGAATTGAGTCCAACTTAAATAGATTAAAGGCAAACAAACAAGAAAACGGCTACTATGCTTATATACATTAATCATCAAAAAGATGTTGACTATCTCTGATGATAAATAAAAAATTCAATTTTGGGTCAATGAGCTTTCTAGGAGCATCTTCCATACCCGAGGTAATAAACATCATGACACTAAAAATTACCATGCAGGAGTCGGCCAATGACATAAATAACATGCTCACTTGCCTAACATTTCAGTAAACAAATTCATGGAAGTTCAGACATTTATCATGTTCATAATCCTCGATAGACCATTAAAAATGGAAAATCTAATAGAGCTGGGATTAGAGTTATGTCATCATCACGAACAAATGAATATCAAATGAAAATCTGAATAGCTATTTAAGTAGCATATGCCAAAAATGGATTATCAAAACCATAAATTACACGTCCCAAACAACATGAAACTGTTTTCCTCAGGAATAACACAGTTGACTAATCATGATATCAGCATTAGCATGGTCATAATCATCACTGGAATTCAGCTTCAGATTTCAATGAAACAAGCTAATTATAGCTCAGACTTTGTTACTTTATCCATTCATTGTCCATCGAATTGATCGAAGACCTCATAATGAGCTGGGTAAATAAAATCATCATAGCTATTTTCACAACAACAATAGGCAATTAAAGAACAAATGGAATAACTAGCCATTCTTGAATTTTAAGTTTTAATCAAAACTATAATAGCAAGATCGGCTTCACAAATCGCATTAATAGGTATGGCTAAATAAAAATAAATATATAACAGAAAACAAAAGAAGCCAATTCAAATTCGACAGCCCGATTTAATTCGACATCGGTGGTAAATTAAAAAAAAAAATATCAACCTGATGACTACGGAGTTTACATAGTTACGAACCATAATCGGAACAAGCGGACTTCGTATTTTTACATCTATCAGCTTGCCCAAATATGAGGAAGAGACGGCATGAGGAGGTTAAAAAGGGATCAGAAATAAGAATACTGAAACAGATGAGGAAGACAAAAATCTGGCTGCGTGATGTAGAGGGAGATGTCAAGGCAATTTATGGAGGAACGAAACTAGGGTTAGAGAGCAGCACATGCCGGGTCGGGTATTACATGGGCTTCACAGCAATCTTTATCGCAATGCTTTGGGCTTGGTTGAAAATTCTGTTAAGTCAACCCATCTTGATTAATTTATATTCAACATCTTATTTTTTTTATTTTACAAAATAAAACAGACTAAAATAATAAAACTGATGGATTTTATTTGAACTGGAAATATTTTTTATATAATACTTAAAGTTACTATATTTCTTTTTTTGCTGAGAATTTACTCGTTATATTATTAAGTTTTTCCTGAAATATCCTTACTTGGAAAATTATTAATAAAAACAATACACTGTTTCAAAGTCTATTCTATCAATAACGCAACCGTCCACTAAATCAAAATAAAGTCATGGTGATATTACATTACATCGGAGAGAGAGGATGTTAGTAATTGTTCAACAACGTAGTACTCGAACCCATAGTGGCAGTCCGAACTAACAAAGATAGTATCGAATTAATCTTGCGTGGTTGGTGCATAAATCACACAATCATCAATATCTAATCCGATCTCAATGGAACTGAGAATTTCAAACTTATTATTTTATAGAAAAAACGTCTAATTCAAAGTTTGTCGGTTTTGACTCATGTCGATTAGCGTTATTACTATCAGAATCCATCATTTTATTCCAAAAATTTGATGTTTTGGCGAGAATGTTGTAACGACCCGAACTTCCCTGTGAAGGAAAGCCCGGATTGCTTTGAGGACAAGACAGATCAGAACACAAACAGAAGAACATTTCATTGCTTATTACAACAATTTCATCCGAATACAAGTATATACAGAGTATGAATAAATATTATACATCAGAAAAATATCAGAGATTTAAATTACATTACATAGCAGCGGAAAATAATACAAAATACAACTGAAAGAGATAAACGGATACAGAGCTTTCTGAATATCATTCCAGTTGTAAATGTAAAAACCCGTAACTTCCCCGGTGAGGAAAGCGCGGATAGTTCGAGAACAACACACAGAAAAACGCAGACGGAAGAACATTTCATTGTTTATTACAACAATTCATCAGAATACAAGAATATACAGAGTATAAATGAATATTACACAGAAATATCAAAGATTTAAATTACATTTAAATACATAGCAGCAGAAAATAATATAATACACAACTAGAAGAGATATACGGATACAAAGCTTTCCAGATATCATTCCAGCTGTAAACCAGGATCCTGTGAATATAAATCTGCAAAACCAAAACTACTAGCTGCCCGTGTCAAAATAAGGGCACCCAGAGTTTAGGTTAAAACAATAAACTCCATGTCAGTCATGGGACTGGTGTGAGAACTAAAACAGTTATTAATCTTTATTTTAAAGTTAGGTAAATTAATGGACCACGCCGCTAACGCGGAACGGGTTTCCTCCTAAGAATATCAGTGCATAAAACAAATAGCGCAATGCTAAATAAAGAAAAATGAAGCTATTATAAGACCCAAGTCCTATCACATAATGCAACGCAAGCCGGGGGATAGGGTTTTCCCTTATAATAGCCAAATATGCTTAGTACGTTTAAAACAAATAATTTGATACTACCATAAGTGCATAGTGTATAAAACAACTTCAAATCATAAGTATCAATCATAGACGGCATGGGTACCATATATCATGTCACCATACTAGTTCTACAATTAAAACCGCAAATGTCGCGTATTTGGAAATTGGATTTACATCTATGAACCGAGGCAAAAGATAGTCCTCAACCGATTCGAGACTCTCTAGCCCGAGCCTCAGGACCCAGACTCAGGTGGGCCCTTGGATCGTCAGGGCCGGTCCACCGATGTGGATTAAAATGCCTGAACACTGCGTTTCCCCGCCCTATGGGGCGTAAATAAGCCAACGAGTGGCTCCATCGGACCCGGATCGTCCGATCTAACCGAGACGCCTCGCAACAGCAACAACCACATAAGTCAAACTCGTCAGAGCGTGTAAACCACTGACGCCACTTCTAACTAGAAAGAAACGCATGCCCTCCCTGAGGTCTGTCTCCCGTTTTTGGTTCATACCGGGTGTGAAACTCGCGAAGTAAAAGTTACACAAAGCTACGCCACAATGGCCGTGCTTTGATCATCAACCACAAGACTTTGCTTTTCAACAGAAGCCTTAATCATTCGCCACTTAGGCATGCCACACAGGCAATTCACTCTATGCGTTTGATATCCATCAGTATATAGCCCCTGAGCTCGTACGTCTCAGAGAAGGGCGTTAAGCAAGAGAATAAATTCTCCACCGCCAAACAGATATATATTTAATAGAAATTAATCACACAGACTAAAATCCAATGTCAGACACACAGTCCATTTACAAGTCCGTTCTGGGTCTGAACGAAACCGGAGGCACCTAGTACCCCGCATATTCATCGATCTCCAAATACGTCTGGACGATCACCAACTGTTTCCATCTTCTTTGGTGTACATCCCAATCAAGATCATCAGTAGTCACCCAAACGACGTGAAGACCTCCGGTCTTCTACCATCGTCTTCATCTTCGACTTATCGTCGTATCAGTTATTCAGAATGGGATAAACCCGATCTTTCTGAATAACTCGCGTATATAAGGAATACGTGTTACACAAACACAACATACGCCTCATTCCAATTCATCAGTCACTAACCGTAAATTAACCAGAGAATAATTCCCCAAATATTAACCCCGAAGGCCGAAACCAACATCAGATCAATATCCAGAAAATCATTCTGCTTAGCTAACCGACAGTTAGTTTCTAAATTTCACATTCATAGGGAAAGGTTCCCATTAATTTTATCAAAGATAAATTCCTTTAATTTATTCTTTAATCTACGTTTGAATATCAATTCAAACTAGTCGGGATTAACGAACCTTACCGAAGTAATCATTGGTTTTAATTTCCCAACCCCAACCTATTCATCCCATGAAGTAAAACTGGTAATACTTCATATCTAACACCACAGTATTATCGGTAAATTCAATTACCATTTCACGTTCAAATCTAATTAAAGATTTAACTATCGCCTGGAGCAAAACTGGTGATACTCCATTCTCGATTATTTCAATCTAATTAAAGATTCATTAAAACTCCACTTAGTTTTAATCTGCGACTGGGTGAAAGAATCAGTGTCATTTAAAACATGGTTCACGATAAACCCAAAATCACATCACATTTCAATCAGTCCCTAACCGTGAATTAGCAAGTGAGCAGTTCCCTAAGTATTAACCCCGAAGGCCGAAACCAACATCAGATCAATACCCCAGAAACCATTCAACTCAACTAATCTCCAGTTAGTTTCTGGATTTTCTTAACTCCTTTGGGTCTAAGAACAGTATTATTGAAGATACCGTTCACGACAACCCAAAATCACATTCTATTAATTATCGGGTTAAAGAACGAGTGTTATTTAAAACACCATTCACAATAAACCCAAGAATCAATTCGAATTCAATTCCAATTAAATATTATTTAATTGGTACACTTCATTAAATCTAAATAAAAAGATTTAATCTTTTCTCAACTGGGCTTAAGAACAGTGTTAATAAAGACACCATTCACGACAAACTCAAATCACATTTGATATTAAACACAAGGCTCTGGATAGAAAATATACCGGCTTATATTCAATATCAAATTCTACGACTAACAAATATCGTATTGGAAATAACGATATATATATATCTTTCAAATTCCCATAACAATATCTGTATCATCACGAAATCCAACATCGAAATAATCCAAAGACAATTTCGATTCAAATCCATTCCAATATAATTATTGGAAATTCTGGTTATTTTCAAAACCATTTCAAATCCAGTTTATTTATTTTAAAAATAAATAGAATTATAATTCTAGTTCAAAACTAGTTCATTTTGATAAAAATCTATTTTTATCTTTTCAAATATGGAGTTTTTCATCCCAATTCTTCACAAATCATTTCTTATGATTTTACACAAATTATTACTATTTTTAATAATTTTATCAAGGCCCGTACAGTCGATTTCCACCAATGGCCATCGAACTGCACTTACAGCGACCTTTTCCGAATTTGATTTGGACATAATTCCAAATCCAACCATTAGATTTCTAATTTCTAATATTCGTTAGAAAGCTCTTTTCGATACGAACCCAAGGTTCTGGTTTTAGGAGAATCCGACGGTCGGATCTCCCGTAATATCCGTTCGAAGTCAATGGTCGAAATTCGCGAACTACCGCGGCCCGGCGCGTTCTATTCAGGCCATTATATATATATATATATATATAATATATATACTTCGTCGATTTCCCTTTAAAACGTATTTTTATAAATCGTTTTAAATTCGTTTTCAAATTGATTTCAATTCAAATTGATTTCTAATTCAATTTCAGTTCGTTTTCAATTCAATTTCAATTCGAATTCATTTATATTCAATTTCAATTCGAATTCATTTATTTTCAATTTCAATTCGAATTCGTTCTATTCATTTTCAATTCGAATTCATTTCTATTCGATTTAATTCGAATTCATTTCAATTCAATTTAATTCGAATTTCAATTCTTTTCAAAATATCAGATTTTGAAATCACTTTCGATATTCATTATAAAATGAATAAAATCGATATAAATATCGTTCACGTCAAAATGACGTCAATCTAATCAACACGGCTTCATGTATTTCTATTTTCAAATATTTCTATTTCAAATATTTCTATTTCAAATATTTCTTTTTCAAATATTTCTATTTCAAATATTTCTATTTCAAATATTTCTATTTTTTTCAAATATGGAATGAGGCCCAATCAATTACCATATAATGTTAATTATATGGATTTTCTACAACACATGTATACAATAACAACGATGAATAATCAACCATCATCCAAAGTGCATTCTACACTGTATAAGCATCGAATATAAATATTTAACGCTTATAACAGTCTGTCAATCAATCGATCGACATACAACTAATTATTGGGATTAGTGTATGTCATATATCATCCCAATACCCGTGTGGGGTTTCAAACAATCAAACACAGATTTTATTTGTGCAGTTGGGCGATGTGTAAAATTTATCGTCCCAATCAATATCAGTCAAATGTGTGTATATAAACAAATCGTCCGATTTGTTTATTTTTATTTCATTTCATATGCACGTTAAAAATTCTATTTTTAACTATAAAATATTTTTAACTATATAAATATTTTATTCCATTTCACATCACATCACACAATCAACTACACATCAAAATCAAACAAACAAGCATACAAGCCGTCCATGGTCTGTGGACGACGGGTGTCGGGTGCTACTAAACACCGTCTGCATCCTAGTATATATTTTAACTAGAAATAAAATTAAAGGTAAGAAATTCTCACTGATTAGCTAATCCAATCCCACGACTCGTCTTTGTAGAAAATCTTCGCCACTCGCCCTTTGTCACTTTCTTTGCCCGTATCCTCTACATATGTAAAAATCACATTTTTACTTCGCTATTCAATATATAAAAATCGAATTTTTATACTACTATATACATAAAGTTATATTTTTATATTCTAAAGCTATACACATATAAAGGATCACATTTTTATATGTTATACATAATAAAAATCGTATTTTTATTATCGTTACATGTTCATATAAAAATCACATTTCTATATAGTTATCATATATATATATAAATTATATTTTATCTTCTACATGCACTAAAAATTAATTCTTTCTATTGTCAAAAATCTTCACTTTCTATAGTTTAAAATTTCAACTTTCTACAGTTAAAAATCTCCACTTTCTTTGATTAAAAATCACTTCTTTCTTTGATTAAAAATCATACCTTTTTATAAACAAAAACGATATCTTTTTATATAACCAAAAATTATAACTTTATGTAAATTAAAAATATAGCTTCATATATAAATGAAATCTAATTTTAAAAACAACGTTTTCATACATATGTAAGAAAAGAAAAGAAGTAAATAAATAAACAAAAATAAAATAAAATAAAAAAACTTACTATGTCAACGTTTGAACGGAGGGGGGGTAATGGCACGCCGGAGGTCAGCTGGTGGCGGGGAGGCCGCGGCATCGGGAGGTGGTGGGCCACAGGCACTGCGTCGAACGGTGGAAGGGAGGGCGAAAGGGATTTGGCTGTTGCGGAGGAGAGGGGATCGGGAGGGGAGATGGGGGAACGGAGGGGTGGTGGTGCGCCTGGAGGCGGCGGCGAGCCTCCCCCCTTTGCGATCGTCGATCGCGATTGCCCCCCCCCCTTTTCTTATTTTTTTTTATCCACCCTAAACGGGTTTGACTGAGGAAGGAGGAAAAAGGGGGTTGACCCCAATAGATATTTATATATTTAATTCTATTTTTTTCAAAAAGTTACTTTTTATTTTCGACCTCGAAACGAGACCCACCGCCTGTCGTTTATAGCTAATTACCCCCATTCCGAACACAATGGGATAGGTATCGTAAGCTGATTCGATCGTTTCAATCAGTTTTCGTCAAAATCAAAATATAACTCTATATATTGAATTTGAACGCGCATTTCAATTTACTGGGGTCACATACTAACTAGAAAAATTATCGAAAAATATTTTATAGCTTCGTATTGACGATACGGTCCTAACAAAACTAATTTCGCCGAATTCTGAGACCGTTGGAAAAATGGTCATTTTCCAGTCGATTAAAATCAACTAAAATTGGTCAAACGCGTTTTCCTTTGCCACGCTCACATATTGATTCGAAAAATTACGAAAATTGGAATCTAGCAATAACTTGACATTATGGATCCAACAAAAGTGGTTTCGTCGAAATCCGAGGTCGTTTGCAAAATTTCCATTTTTAAGGGCCTGAATTCTATAGCAACTATTCAGAATTTTCAACTGGACATATCTTTTGATTCCCGCTATGAAATTTTGATTTTTCGGATTCATTGGAAAGATATTCTCTATTAGATTCTATTATTTTTGGTTTCACTAATATCCGGTTTATTTTGCACCCGGTACATTCATTTGAAGTTTGAAATCGAATTATCGAAGCACCGCGCCATTTTCAATTCCTTTTATATATATAAATAAATATTTATATTCTAACGACAATCTATATAATATATACGTTCGAATTCTATTCCAAAATAAATTTCTCATCGTTATTATTTAAAATAATTCATTTTAAATAATCAAAATTCGCTAAAATTGCCAAAATAAAAATTTTAAACTGGCCCAGATTTCCGGGTTATTACAGTAAACCAGGATCCTGTGAATATAAATCTGCAAAACCAAAACTACTAGCTGTCCATGTGGAAAATAGGGCACCCAGAGTTTAGGTTGAAACAATAAACTCCAGGTCAGTTATATGACTAGTGTGAGAACCAAAACAGTTATTATATTTGTTTTAAATAAGGTAAATCAAGGGACCACGCAGTATAACACGGAACGGGTTTCCTCCCAAGAATACCAGCGCATAAAAACAACAGCGCAATGCTAAATAAAGAACAATGAAGCTATTATAAGACTCAGGTCCCATCACACAATGCAACGCAAGCCGGAGGATAGAGTTTTTACCTTATAATAGCCAAAAATGCTTGGTACGTGAAATTTCATCTTTTATTATTATTATAAGTGTATAGTGTCAAAACAATTTCAATCATTAGTATCAATCATAGACGACATAAGTGCCCCATACCACTATGTCGCCATACTAGGATTACAACTAAAACCGAAATGTC
This sequence comes from Allium sativum, assembly GCA_030737875.1. NCBI lineage: Eukaryota > Viridiplantae > Streptophyta > Magnoliopsida > Asparagales > Amaryllidaceae > Allium > Allium sativum. The sequence goes on from CM060916.1 coordinate 627,822,235, forward strand.
TCGTATTGGAAATTGGATTTCCATCTATGAACCAAGGCAAGGGATCATCCTTACCGCTTCGAGACTGTAATAACCCGGAAATCCGAGCCAATTTAAAATTTTATTTTGCCGATTTTAGTGAATTTTGATTATTTAAAATGAATTATTTTAAATAATATCGGCAAAAAATTTATTTTGAATAGAAATAGAACGTATATATTTATATAGACCGTCATTAGAATATAAATAATTATTTATAATTATAAAAGGAATTAGAAATGGCGCGGTAGTTCGATAATTCGATTTCAAAATTCAAATGAATGTACAGGATTCAAAATGAACCGGATTTTGGCAAAACCAAAAACTTTAGAATCTAATTGAGAATATCTTTCCAACAAATCCGAAAAATTGAAACTTCAAAGCGGGAATCAAAAGTTATGTCCAGTTGAAATTTTAGAATAGTCGCTAAGGAATTCTGGCCCTTAAAAATGGAAATTTTGCAAACAACCTCGGATTTCGACGAAACCACTTTTGTTGGATCCGGAACGTCAAGTTATTTCTAGATTCCAATTTTCATAATTTTTCGAATCAATATGATAGCGGGGCAAAGGAAAACGCGTTTGACCAGTTTCAGTTGATTTTAATCGACTGGAAATTGGCCATTTTTCAAACGGTCTCAGAATTCGATGAAACTGGCTTTGTTAGGACCGTATCGTCAATAAGAAGCTAGAAAATATTTTTCGAGGATTTTTCGAGTTAGTATGTGGCCCCGGTAAATTGAAATGCGCATTTAAATTCAATATATAGAGTAATATGTTGATTTTGATGAAAACTGATCGAAACGATCGAATTAGCTTACGATACATATCCCATTGTGTTCGGAATGGGGGTAATTAGCTAGGGATGACAGGCTAGGAATGGGGGTAAGCTCCTCCTTTTTATTTTATTTTAATTCAGTTTTTAATTTATAAATACGTAGTGTTTAAATTTAGTTTTTAAATTAATTTAAAGAAGGAAGGTATAATCTTTTGTTCAGAGAAAGACATGATTTTGATCAACATTAAAGTTATGATTTTTATGGAAAAGGTTAAATTTTTATAAGTGAAAAGAATAGATCTTTGTTTAGGAAAAATATTTGATTTTTATTTAAATAAAGCTTAGATTTTTATATATTGAATAGCGAAGTAAAAATTCGATTTTTATATATTAAATAGCGAAGTAAAAATTCGATTTTTATATATTGAATAGCGAAGTAAAAATTCGATTTTTATATATTGAATAGCGAAGTAAAAATTCGATTTTTATATATTGAATAGCGAAGTAAAAATTCGATTTTTATATATGTAGTGAATACGGATAACGAAAGTGATGAAAGAAGGAACGACGAAGACTTCTACATTTGAAGAGTCGTGGCGTTCGGTTTAGCTAGTTGGTGAGAACTCCTCACCTTTAAATTAAATTTCTAGTTGAAATATATACTAGGATGCAGACGGTGTTTAGTAGCACCCGACACCCGTCGTCCACAAACCATGGATGACTTGTTTGTTTGTTTGATTTTGATGTGTAGTTGATTGTGTGATGTGGAATGAAATAAAAATATTTTTATAGTTAAAAATAGAATTTTTAACGTGTATATGAAATGAAATAAATTAATATAAACAAATCGAACGATTTGTTTATATACACACATTTGACTGATATTGATTGGGACGATAAATTTTACACATCACCCAACTGCACAAATAAAATCTGTGTTTGATTGTTTGAAACCCCACACGGGTATTGGGATGATATATGACATACACTTATCCCAATAATTAGTTGTATGTCGATCGATCGATTGACAGGCTGTTATAAGCGTTAAATATTTATATTTGATGCTTATACAGTGTAGAATGCACTTTGGATGATGGTTGATTATTTTTCATTGTTGATATATACATGCGTTGTATGGAAATCCATAGAAATAAAATCTATGGAAACTGATTGGGCCTCATTCCAGTTTTGAATAGAATATTTGAAGAGAAATATTTGAATAGAATATTTGAAGGGAAATATTTGAATAGAAATATTTGAAAAGAAATATTTGAACTAGAATATTTGAAAATAGAAATATATGAAGCCGTGTTGATTAGATTGACGCCATTTTGACGTGAACGATATTTATATCGATTTTATTTATTTTTATAATGAATATAGAAAAGGAAGTGATTTCAAATTCTGATATTTTGAAACGAATTGAATTCGAATTAAAATTGAATAGAATTGAATTCGAATTGAAATTGAATAGAATTGAATTCGAATTGAAATTGAATAGAATTGAATTCGAATTAAAATTGAATAGAATAGAAATTGAATTAAAATTGAATAGAATTGAATTAGAATTAAAATAGAATTGAATTCGAATTAAAATTGAATAGAATAGAATTCGAATTAAAATTGAATAGAACTGAATTCGAATTGAAATCAAATTGAAATGAATTCGAATTGAATTGAAATTGAATAGAAATCGATTTGAAATAATTCAAAATCGAATAGAAATTGAATAGAATTGAAAATGAATTGAAATTGAATTGAAATCGATTCAAATTAAAATCAATTCGAAATGAATTTAGAACGAATTTCTGAGGAAAAAATCAATTTTTGATTTGAATTTGAAATGAAGTTGAAATCGTTTTGAACACGAATTTAAAACGATTTATAAAATACGTTTTAAATAGAAATTGATGAAATATATATTATATATATTATATATATAATGGCCTGAATAGAACGCGCCGCGTCGCGGCAGTTCGTGAATTTCGACCATTGACTTCGAATGGATATTGCGGGAGATCTGACCGTCAGATTCTCCTAAAACCGGAACCGTTGGGTTCGTATCGAAAAGAGCTTTCCATTGAATATTAGAAATTTTAAATCTAACGGTTGGATTTGGAATTATGTCCAAATCAAATTTGGAAAAGGTCGCTGTAAGTGCAGTTCGATAGCCGTTGATGGAAATCGACTGTACGGGCCTTAATAAAATTATTAAAAATAGAAATAATTTGTGTATAATCATAAGAAACGATTTGAGAAAAATCGGGATGAAAAACTCCATATTTGAAAAGATAAAAATAGATTTTTATCGAAATGAACTAGTTTTGAACTAGAATAATAATTTATTTATTTTTAAAATAAATAAATTGGATTTGAAATGGTTTTGAAAATAACCAGAATTTCCAAAAATTGAATTCGAAAGGATTTGAATCGAAATTGTCTTTGGAATATTTCGATGTTGGATTTCGTGATGATACAGATATTGTTATGGGAATTTGAAAGATATATTTATATCGTTATTTCCAATACGATATTTGTTGGTCGTAGAATTTGATATTGAATACAAGCCGATATATTTTCTATTCAGAGCCTTGTATTTAATATCAAATGTGATTTGGGTTTGTCGTGAATGGTGTCTTCATTAACACTGTTCTTAAGCCCAGTTGAGAAAAAGATTAAATCTTTTTTATTTAGATTTAACGAAGTGTACCAATTAAATAATATTTAATTGGAATTGAATTGGTATTGATTTTTGGGTTTATCGTGAACAGTGTTTTAAATAACACTTGTTCTTTAACCCGATAATTAATGGAATGTGATTCTGGGTTGTCGTGAACGGTATCTTCAATAATACTGTTCTTAGACCCAAAGGAGTTAAGAAAATCAGAAACTAACTGGAGATTAGTTAAGTTGAATGATTTCTGGGGTATTGATCTGATGTTGGTTTCGGCCTTCGGGGTTAATACTTAGGTAATTGCTCACTTGCTAATTTACGGTTAGGGACTGATTGAAATGGAATGTGATTTTGGGTTTATCGTGAACCGTGTTTTAAATGACACTGATTCTTTAACCCAGTCAAAGATTAAAACTAAGTGGAGTTTTAATGAATCTTTAATTAGATTGAAAAGATCGAGAATGAAGTATCACCAGTTTTACTCCAGGCGGTAGTTAAATCTTTAATTTGATTTGAACGTGAAATGGTAATTGAATTTACCGGTAACACCGTGGTGTTTGATATGAAGTATGACCAGTTTTACTTCATGGGATAAATAGGTTGGGATTGGGAAATAAAATAAATAATTACTTCGGTGTGGTTCGCTACTCCCGACTAGTTTGAAGTGATATTCAAAGGAAGATTAAAGAATAAATTTAAAGAATTTATCTTTGATAAAATTAATGGGAACTTTTCCCTAAGAATGTGAAATTTAGAAACTAATTGTCGGTTAGCTAAGCAGAATGGTTTTCTGGATATTGATTTGATGTTGGTTTCGGCCTTCGGGGTTAATATTTGGGTAATTATTCTCTTGATTAATTTACGGTTAGTGACTGATGAATTGGAATGAGGCGTATGTTATGTTTGTGTAACACTTGTTTAGTATATACGCGAGTTATTCAGAAAGGCCGGGTTTATCCCATTCTGAATAACTGTTACGACGATAAGTAGAAGATGAAGACGGTGGTCGAAGACCGGAGGTCTTCACGTCGTTTGGGTGGTTACTGATGATCTTGATTGGGCCGTACACCCAAGAGGAGGGAATCAGTTGGTGATCATCCAGACGTACTTGGAGATCGATGGATATGCGGGGTACTATGTGCCTCCGATTTCGTTCAGACCCAGAACGAACTTGTAAATGGACTATGTGTCTGACATTGGATTTTATTCTATGTGATTAATTTCTATTAAATATATATCTGTTTGGCGACGGAGAATTTATTCTCTTGCTTAACGCCCTTCTCTGAGACGTACGAGCTCAGGGGTTATATACTGATGGATATCAAACGCATAGAGTGAATTGCCTGTGTGGCATGCCTAAGTGGCAGTTGATCAAGGCTTCTGTTAAAAAGCAAAGTCTGGTTGTTGATGATCAAAGCACGGCCTTTGTGGCACAACTTTGTGTAGCGTTGATTCGCGAGCCTCACACCCCGGTTGTGAACCAGAAACGGGAGAAGGACCTCAGGGAGGACATGCGTTTCTTTCTAATTAGAAGTGGCGTCAGTGGTTTGACATGCCCTGACGAGTTTGACTTATGTGGTTGTTGGTTTGCGAGGCGTCTCGGATATATCGATGAATATGTGAAGCCGATGGAGTCATTCGTTGGCTCATTTACGCCCCAAAGGGCGAGGAAACGCAGTGTTCAGGCATTTTAATCCACATCGGTGGACCGGCCCTGATGATCCAAAGGCTTGACTGGGTACTTGCCTGAGACATGGGCCAGATTGTCTCGAATCGGTAGAGGACTATCTTTTGCCTCGGTTCACAGATGGAAATCCAATTTCCAATACGTGATTTTGCGGTTTTGATTGTAATCCTATTTATGGCGACATAGTGGGATGGGGCGCTCATGCCGTCTATGATTGATATTTATGATTGTATATAAAATCAGAAACTAACTGGAAACGAGCTAAGATGGGTGGTTTCCTGGGTATTGGTCTTATGTTGGTTTCGGCCTTCGGGGTTAATGCTTAGGGAATCGTTCTCTTACTAATTTATGGTTGGAGTCTGATTAAGAATTAAACCTGAAATTTAGCGTATCAAGCATTCTTTGGCCATTATAAGGTAAAACCCTATCCTCCGGCTTGCGTTGCATTGTGTGATGGGACCTGGGGTCTTATAATAGCTTCATTTTTCTTTATTTAGCATTGCGTTGTTGTTTTATGCACTGGTGTTCTTGGGAGGAAACTTGTTCCGTGTTATACGCCGTGGTCCCTTGATTCACCGAACTTTAAAATAAAGATTAATAATTGTTTTTGTTCTCACACCAGTCACATGACTGACCTGGAGTTTATTAACTCTAGGTGCCCTTATTTTGAAACGGGCAGCTAGTAGTTTTGGTTTTGCAGATTCATATTCACAGGAACCTGGTTTACAGCTGGAATGATATCCGGAAAGCTCTGTATCCGTATATCTCTTCTAGTTGTGTATTGTATTATTTTCCGCTGTTATGTAATATATTGTAATCGCTGATATTTTATAATGTGTAATATTGATTTATACTCTGTATATTCTTGTATTCTGATGGAATTGTTGTAATAAACAATGAAATGTTCTTCTGTCTGCGTTCTTTTGTGTGTTGTCCTCAACTCTATCCGGGCTTTCCTTACCGGGGAAGTTCGGGTCGTTTCAGCTGGTATTAGAGCTTTGGTTTACAAAGCTCAGAGAACAAGACACATTAGAACCATACGAAAGAGTTCATCAGAAGTTGAATTAGTAATATCCATTAGGAATGACTCGTTAGAGATGGGATCAGTAGTATCCTAGAACGAGTGTGAAGAGTATATTTTAAAAATGAAAACAATGTTTATTTTGAAAATTTAATTCAATTATTCGTATTTGAATATTTATTTATATTTATTTGGACTATCCAGTATATAAAGATTTTGCATATACGTCTGATCCGCGTGTATTCGAAGTTTTAATATACTAGATAGATATAGAATCATACTCTAGTCGTCCGAAGATGGTTCCGATGATCGCTATAGCGATCGCATCATCAGTATTCATGTTCGAGTTTCGAAAGTGGGATTTCCATATATTTCCTATTGACTGGTGTGAGAACCAAAATTAGATAGGGTTTATTGTTGTGAATTGGCATCAAAAATGTGATTTTTGACTATATATCAAAGTTATGAATTTGAAAAGATAATCAACTAATTGATTGCTGGATGTGTTGTTTGATTATTGATTGATTAATTAAAATTTGAACCATTTAGCCAAATTGTACCAAATATTGAATTGTATTGAAAATTTGTCGCATTTGCTTGCATATACATGTACATACATTGAACGGGTCATAGCAAGGAGGCTTGAGCAGAAGAATAAAATTGATTGCCCGACAAACAGGTACATGTTTACCATAATTTACTGTTTTGTTTGGGTGATGATGATTTTATGAGCCGATTGGCTAGCCGCTTGGCTTTTTCTTTTTCTTTTGGATTGAAGAAGGTCATGGGAGGCTATATGAAATATCCAAAAGTCCCCGGTGCAGGGGAGGTTATGGCAAAAAAATTCGAAAATTTAGGGTGTTAACCAAATTTTTTGAAAAATTTGAAAAGTTCTTAGAAACTGAAAAGTTGAAGAACTTAAGCCGTAAGGAAAATAATGAAAGTTGAGTTGGTTTGGGAAACAACTTTCGGCTTCGTTCCTTTTCGGGGACGAAAAGTTTTAAGTGGGGGAGATTGTAATAACCCGAAAATTCGAGCTAATTTAAATTTTTTATTTTGGCGATTTTAGTGAATTTTGATTATTTAAAATGAATTATTTTAAATAATATCGACGAAAAAATTATTTTGAATAGAAATAGAATGTATATATTTATATAGATCGTCGTTAGAATATAAATAATTTTTTATAATTATAAAAGGAATTAGAAATGGCGCGGTAGTTCGATAATTCGATTTCAAAATTCAAATGAATGTACAGGATTCAAAATGAATCGGATTTTGGAGAAACCAAAAATATTAGAATCTAATTGAGAATATCTTTCCAACGAATCCGAAAAATTGAAATTTCATAGCGGGAATCAAAAGTTATGTCCAGTTGAAATTTCAGAGTAGTCGCTATGGAATTCTGGCCCTTAAAAATGGAAATTTTGCAAACGACCTCGTATTTCGACGAAACCACTTTTGTTGGATCCGTGATGTCAAGTTATTGCTAGATTCCAATTTTCATAATTTTTCGAATCAATATGAGAGCGGGGCAAAGGAAAACGCGTTTGACCAGTTTTAGTTGATTTTAATCGACTGGAAATTGGCCATTTTTCAAACGGTCTCAGAATTCTATGAAACTGGCTTTGTTAGGACCGTATCGTCAATACGAAGCTAGAAAATATTTTTCGAGGATTTTTCGAGTTAGTATGTAGCCCCGGTAAATTGAAATGCGCGTTCAAATTCAATATGTAGAGTAATATGTTGATTTTGATGAAAACTGATCGAAACGATCGAATCAGCTTACGATACATATCCCATTGTGTTCGGAATGGGGGTAATTAGCTAGGGACGATAGGCGGTGGGCCTCGTTTTGAGATCGAAATTTAAAGTTACTTTTTGGAGGATAAATAAATAAAATAAAATAATTCCTTAACCCCTATCCTCCCTCTTAGTCAACGCCCCCCTTCTTCTGATCAGAAATCGATTTAGGAAAAAAAAAAAAAAAACAATGCAGACCTCGTCACCCCCTCTGCAACGTCAGCGTCGCCGCTTGCTGGCGCTCCGCCCCATCTCCGACGTCCGCACCCTCCCACCCTCCTTTCCCCTTCGATTCGCTAGCCAAACCCCCCCTTGACGCAGTCAAACCACAAACCCTCCACGCCCTCACCTCCGACCAAACTAGGCCTGCCGCTGCCCCCTGGCCTCCGCGCCGACCACGAGGCCCCCCTTCCACCTCCCTGACCCTAGCACCACTTCAGGCGGTCCCCACTCGATCAACGTTCGACGGTGGCCTGGAAAATTTTTAGGCGTGATCGATGGTTACAGGGTTTCAGCGAACGAAGAAGACGATGAATACGGTAAGCTCCTCCTTTTTATTTTATTTTAATTCAGTTTTTAATTTATAAATACATAGTGTTTAAATTCAGTTTTTAAATTAATTTAACGAAGGAAAGGTATAATCTTTTGTTCAAAGAAAGACATGATTTTGATCAACATTAAAGTTATGATTTTTATGGAAAAGGTCAAATTTTTATAAGTGAAAAGATTAGATCTTTGTTTAGGAAAAAGATTTGATTTTTATTTAAATAAAGCTTAGATTTTTATATATTGAATAGCGAAGTAAAAATTCGATTTTTATATATTGAATAGCAAAGTAAAAATTCGATTTTTATATATTGAATCTCGAAGTAAAAATTCGATTTTTATATATTGAATAGCGAAGTAAAAATTCGATTTTTATATATTGAATAGCGAAGTAAAAATTCAATTTTTATATATTGAATAGCGAAGCAAAAATTCGATTTTAATATATTGAATAGCGAAGTAAAAATTCGATTTTTATATATTGAATAGCGAAGTAAAATTTCGATTTTTATATATTGAATAGCGAAGTAAAAATTCGATTTTTATATATGTAGTGAATACGGATGACGAACGTGATGAAAGAAGGAACGATGAAGACTTCTACATTTGAAGAGTCGTGGCGTTCGGTTTAGCTAGTTGGTGAGAACTCCTCACCTTTAATTTAAATTTCTATTTGAAATATATACTAGGATGCAGACGGTGTTTAGTAGCATCCGACACCCGTCGTCCACAGACCATGGACGGCTTGTTTGTTTGTTTGATTTTGATGTGTAGTCGATTGTGTGATGTGGAATGAAATAAAAATATTTTTATAGTTAAAATAGAATTTTTAACGTGTATATGAAATGAAATAAATTAATATAAACAAATCGAACGATTTGTTTATATACACACATTTGACTGATATTGATTGAGAAGATAAATTTTACACATCACCCAACTGCACAAATAAAATCTGTGTTTGATTGTTTGAAACCCCACACGGGTATTGGGATGATATATGACGTACACTAATCCCAATAATTAGTTGTATGTCGATTGATCGATTGACAGGCTGTTATAAGCGTTAAATATTTATATTTGATGCTTATACAGTGTAGAATGCACTTTGGATGATGGTTGATTATTTTTCATTGTTGATATATACATGCGTTGTATGGAAATCCATAGAAATAAAATCTATGGAAATTGATTGGGCCTCATTCTAGTTTTAAATAGAATATTTGAAGAGAAATATTTGAATAGAATATTTGAGGGGAAATATTTGAAAAGAAATATTTGAACTAGAATATTTGAAAATAGAAATATATGAAGCCGTGTTGATTAGATTGACGCCATTTTGACGTGAACGATATTTATATCGATTTTATTCATTTTTATAATGAATATAGAAAAGGAAGTGATTTCAAATTCTGATATTTTGAAACGAATTGAATTCGAATTAAAATTGAATAGAATTGAATTCGAATTGAAATTGAATAGAATTGAATTCGAATTGAAATTGAATAGAATAGAATTCGAATTAAAATTGAATAGAATTGAATTCGAATTAAAATAGAATTGAATTCGAATTAAAATTGAATAGAATAGAATTCGAATTAAAATTGAATAGAACTGAATTCGAATTGAAATCAAATTGAAATGAATTCGAATTGAATTGAAATTGTATAGAAATCGATTTGAAATAAATTCAAAATCGAAATGAAATTGAATAGAATTGAAAATGAATTGAAATTGAATTGAAATTGATTCAAATTAAAATCAATTTGAAATGAATTTAAATCGAATTTGTGAGGAAAAATTCAATTTTTGATTTGAATTTGAAATGAAGTTGAAATCGTTTTGAACACGAATTTAAAACGATTTATAAAATACGTTTTAAATAGAAATCGACGAAATATATATTATATATATAATATAATGGCCTGAATAGAACGGGCCGCGCCGTGGCAGTTCGTGAATTTCGACCATTGATTTCGAATGGATACTACGGGAGATCCGACCGTCGGATTCTCCTAAAACCGGAACCGTTGGGTTCGTATCGAAAAGAGCTTTCCAATGAATATTAGAAATTTGAAATCTAACGGTTGGATTTGGAATTATGTCCAAATCAAATTTGGAAAAGGTCGCTGTAAGTGCAGTTCGATGGCCGTTGATGGAAATCGACTGTACAGGCCTTAATAAAATTATTAAAAATAGAAATTATTTGTGTAAAATCATAAGAAACGATTTGGGAAAAATCGGTATGAAAAACTCCATATTTAAAAAGATAAAAATAGATTTTTATTGAAATGAACTAGTTTTGAACTAGAATAATAATTTATTTATTTTTAAAATAAATAAATTGGATTTGAAATGGTTTTGAAAATAACCAGAATTTCCAAAAATTGAATTCGAAAGGATTTGAATCGAAATTGTCTTTGGAATATTTCGATGTTGGATTTCGTGATGATATAGATATTGTTATGGGAATTTGAAAGATATATTTATATCGTTATTTCCAATACGATATTTGTTGGTCGTAGAATTTGATATTGAATATAAGCCGATATATTTTCTATTCAGAGCCTTGTATTTAATATCAAATGTGATTTGGGTTTGTCGTGAATGGTGTCTTCATTAACACTGTTCTTAAGCCCAGTTGAGAAAAAGATTAAATCTTTTTTATTTAGATTTAATGAAGTGTACCAATTAAATAATATTTAATTGGAATTGAATTGGTATTGATTTTTGGGTTTATCGTGAACAGTGTTTTAAATAACACTTGTTCTTTAACCCGATAATTAATGGAATGTGATTCTGGGTTGTCGTGAACGGTATCTTCAATAATACTTTTCTTAGACCCAAAGGAGTTAAGAAAATCAGAAACTAACTGGAGATTAGTTAAGTTGAATGATTTCTGGGGTATTGATCTGATGTTGGTTTCGGCCTTCGGGGTTAATACTTAGGGAATTGCTCACTTGCTAATTTACGGTTAGGGACTGATTGAAATGGAATGTGATTTTGGGTTTATCGTGAACCGTGTTTTAAATGACACTGATTCTTTAACCCAGTCAAAGATTAAAACTAAGTGGAGTTTTAATGAATCTTTAATTAGATTGAAAAGATCGAGAATGAAGTATCACCAGTTTTACTCCAGGCGGTAGTTAAATCTTTAATTTGATTTGAACGTGAAATGGTAATTGAATTTACCGGTAACACCGTGGTGTTTGATATGAAGTATGACCAGTTTTACTTCATGGGATAAATAGGTTGGGATTGGGAAATAAAATAAATAATTACTTCGGTGTGGTTCGCTACTCCCGACTAGTTTGAAGTGATATTCAAAGGAAGATTAAAGAATAAATTTAAAGAATTTATCTTTGATAAAATTAATGGGAACTTTTCCCTAAGAATGTGAAATTTAGAAACTAATTGTCGGTTAGCTAAGCAGAATGGTTTTCTGGATATTGATTTGATGTTGGTTTCGGCCTTCGGGGTTAATATTTGGGTAATTATTCTCTTGATTAATTTACGGTTAGTGACTGATGAATTGGAATGAGGCGTATGTTATGTTTGTGTAACACTTGTTTAGTATATACGCGAGTTATTCAGAAAGGCCGGGTTTATCCCATTCTGAATAACTGTTACGACGATAAGTAGAAGATGAAGACGGTGGTCGAAGACCGGAGGTCTTCACGTCGTTTGGGTGGTTACTGATGATCTTGATTGGGCCGTACACCCAAGAGGAGGGAATCAGTTGGTGATCATCCAGACGTACTTGGAGATCGATGGATATGCGGGGTACTATGTGCCTCCGATTTCGTTCAGACCCAGAACGAACTTGTAAATGGACTATGTGTCTGACATTGGATTTTATTCTTTGTGATTAATTTCTATTAAATATATATCTGTTTGGCGACGGAGAATTTATTCTCTTGCTTAACGCCCTTCTCTGAGACGTACGAGCTCAGGGGTTATATACTGATGGATATCAAACGCATAGAGTGAATTGCCTGTGTGGCATGCCTAAGTGGCAATTGATCAAGGCTTCTGTTGAAAAGCAAAGTCTTGTGGTTGATGATCAAAGCACGGCCTTTGTGGCACAACTTTGTGTAGCGTTGATTCGCGAGCCTCACACCCCGGTTGTGAACCAGAAACGGGAGAAGGACCTCAGGGAGGACATGCGTTTCTTTCTAGTTAGAAGTGGCGTCAGTGGTTTGACATGCCCTGACGATTTTGACTTATGTGGTTGTTGGTTTGCGAGGCGCCTCGGATATATCGGTGAATATGTGAAGCCGATGGAGTCATTCGTTGGCTCATTTACGCCCCAAAGGGCGGGGAAATGCAGTGTTCAGGCATTTTAATCCACATCGGTGGACCGGCCCTGATGATCCAAAGGCTTGACTGAGTACTTGCCTGAGACATGGGCTAGATTGTCTCGAATCGGTAGAGGACTATCTTTTGCCTCGGTTCGCAGATGGAAATCCAATTTCCAATACGTGATTTTGCGGTTTTGATTGTAATCCTATTTATGGCGACATAGTGGGATGGGGCGCTCATGCCGTCTATGATTGATATTTATGATTGTTTATAAAATCAGAAACTAACTGGAAACGAGCTAAGATGGGTGGTTTCATGGGTATTGGTCTTATGTTGGTTTCGGCCTTCGGGGTTAATGCTTAGGGAATCGTTCTCTTACTAATTTATGGTTGGAGTCTGATTAAGAATTAAACATGAAATTTAGCGTATAAAGCATTCTTTGGCCATTATAAGGTAAAACCCTATCCTCCGGCTTGCGTTGCATTGTGTGATGGGACCTGGGGTCTTATAATAGCTTCATTTTTCTTTATTTAGCATTGCGTTGTTGTTTTATGCACTGGTGTTCTTGGGAGGAAACCCGTTCCGTGTTATACGCCGTGGTCCCTTGATTCACCGAACTTTAAAATAAAGATTAATAATTGTTTTAGTTCTCACACCAGTCACATGACTGACCTGGAGTTTATTGTTTTAAATTAAACTCTAGGTGCCCTTATTTTGACACAGGCAGCTAGTAGTTTTGGTTTTGCAGATTCATATTCACAGGAACCTGGTTTATAGCTGGAATGATATCCGGAAAGCTCTGTATCCGTATATCTCTTCTAGTTGTGTATTGTATTATTTTCCGCTGTTATGTAATATATTGTAATCTCTGATATTTTATAATGTGTAATATTGATTTATACTCTGTATATTCTTGTATTCTGATGGAATTGTTGTAATAAACAATGAAATGTTCTTCTGTCTGCGTTCTTTTGTGTGTTGTCCTCAACTCTATCCGGGCTTTCCTTACCGGGGAAGTTCGGGTCGTTTCAGCTGGTATTAGAGCTTTGGTTTACAAAGCTCAGAGAACAAGACACATTAGAACCATACGAAAGAGTTCATTAGAAGTTGGATTAGTAATATCCATTAGGAATGACTCGTTAGAGATGGGATTAGTAGTATCCTAGAACGAGTGTGAAGAGTATATTTTAAAAATGAAAACAATTTTTTTTGACAATTTAATTCAATTATTCGTATTTGAATATTTATTTATATTTATTTGGACAATCCAGTATATAAAGATTTTGCATATACGTCTGATCCGCGTGTATTCGATGTTTTAATATACTGGATAGATATAGAATCATACTCTAGTCGTCCGAAGATGGTCTCGATGATCGCTATAGCGATCGCATCATCAGTATTCATGTTCGAGTTTCGAAAGTGAGATTTCCATATATTTCCTATCGACTGGTGTGAGAACCAAATTTAGATAGGGTTTATTATTGTGAATTGGCATCAAAAATGTGATTTTTGACTATATATCAAAGTTATGAATTTGAAAAGATAATCAACTAATTGATTGCTGGATGTGTTGTTTGATTATTGATTGATTAATTAAAATTTGAACCATTTTGCCAAATTGTACCAAATATTGAATTGTATTGAAAATTTGTCGCATTTGCTTGCATATACATGTACATACATTGAACGGGTCATAGCAAGGAGGCTAGAGCAGAAGAATAAAATTGTTTGCCCGACAAACAGGTACATGTTTACCATAATTTACTGTTTTGTTTGGGTGATGATGATTTTATGAGCCGATTGGCTAGCCGGTTGGCTTTTTATTTTTCTTTTGGATTGAAGAAGGTCATGGGAGGCTATATGAAATATCCCAAAGTCCCCGGTGCAGGGGAGGTTATGGCAAAAAAATTTGAAAATTTAGGGTGTTAACCAAATTTTTTGAAAAAATTGAAAAGTTCTTAGAAACTGAAAAGTTGAAGAACTTAAGCCGTAAGGAAAATAATGAAAGTTGAGTTGGTTTGGGAAACAACTTTCGGCTTCGTTCCTTTTCGGGGACGAAAAGTTTTAAGTGGGGGAGATTGTAATAACCCGAAAATCCGAGCTAATTTAAAATTTTTATTTTGGCGATTTTAGTGAATTTTGATTATTTAAAATGAATTATTTTAAATAATATCGACGAAAAATTTATTTTGAATAGAAATAGAACGTATATATTTATATAGATCGTCGTTAGAATATAAATAATTTTTTATAATTATAAAAGGAATTAGAAATGGCGCGGTAGTTCGATAATTCGATTTCAAAATTCAAATGAATGTACAGGATTCAAAATGAATCGGATTTTGGCGAAACCAAAAATATTAGAATCTAATTGAGAATATCTTTCCAATGAATCCGAAAAATTGAAATTTCATAGCGGGAATCAAAAGTTATGTCCAGTTGAAATTTCAGAATAGTCGCTATGGAATTCTGGCCCTTAAAAATGGAAATTTTGCAAACGACCTCGTATTTTGACGAAACCACTTTTGTTGGATCCGTGATGTCAAGTTATTGCTAGATTCCAATTTTCATAATTTTTCGAATCAATATGAGAGCGGGGCAAAGGAAAACGCGTTTGACCAGTTTTAGTTGATTTTAATCGACTGGAAATTGGCCATTTTTCAAACGGTCTCAGAATTCTATGAAACTGGCTTTGTTAGGACTGTATCGTCAATACGAAGCTAGAAAATATTTTTCGAGGATTTTTCGAGTTAGTATGTGGCCCCGGTAAATTGAAATGCGCGTTCAAATTCAATATGTAGAGTAATATGTTGATTTTGATGAAAACTGATAGAAACGATCGAATCAGCTTACGATACATATCCCATTGTGTTCGGAATGGGGGTAATTAGCTAGGGACGATAGGCGGTGGGTCTCGTTTTGAGATCGAAATTTAAAGTTACTTTTTGGAGGATAAATAAATAAAATAATTCCTTAACCCCTATCCTCCCTCTTAGTCAACGCCCCCCTTCTTCTGATCAGAAATCGATTTAGGAATAAAAGAAAAAAAGAAAAAAAACCAATGCAGACCTCGTCACCCCCCCTGCAACGTCAGCGTCGCCGCTTGCTGGCGCTCCGCCCCATCTCCGACGTCCGCACCCTCCCACCCTCCTTTCCCCTTCGATTCGCGAGCCAAACCCCCCCTTGACGCAGTCAAACCACAAACCCTCCACGCCCCCACCTCCGACCAAACTAGGCCTGCCGCTGCCCCCTGGCCTCCGCGTCGACCACGAGGCCCCCCTTCCACCTCCCTGACCCTAGCACCACTTCAGGCGGTCCCCACTCGATCAACGTTCGACGGTGGCCTGGAAATTTTTTAGGGGTGATCGATGGTTACAGGGTTTCAGCGAACGAAGAAGACGATGAATACGGTAAGCTCCTCCTTTTTATTTTATTTTAATTCAGTTTTTAATTTATAAATACATAGTGTTTAAATTCAGTTTTTCAATTAATTTAACGAAGGAAAGGTATAATCTTTTGTTCAAAGAAAGACATGATTTTGATCAACATTAAAGTTATGATTTTTATGGAAAAGGTCAAATTTTTATAAGTGAAAAGATTAGATCTTTGTTTAGGAAAAAGATTTGATTTTTATTTAAATAAAGCTTAGATTTTTATATATTGAATAGCGAAGTAAAAATTCGATTTTTATATATTGAATAGCAAAGTAAAAATTCGATTTTTATATATTGAATAGCGAAGTAAAAATTCAATTTTTATATATTGAATAGCGAAGTAAAAATTCGATTTTTATATATTGAATAGCGAAGTAAAAATTCGATTTTTATATATTGAATAGCGAAGTAAAATTTCGATTTTTATATATTGAATAGCGAAGTAAAAATTCGATTTTTATATATGTAGTGAATACGGATGACGAACGTGATGAAAGAATGAACGACGAAGACTTCTACATTTGAAGAGTCGTGGCGTTCGGTTTAGCTAGTTGGTGAGAACTCCTCACCTTTAATTTAAATTTCTAGTTGAAATATATACTAGGATGCAGACGGTGTTTAGTAGCACCCGACACCCGTCGTCCACAGACCATGGACGGCTTGTTTGTTTGATTTTGATGTGTAGTTGATTGTGTGATGTGGAATGAAATAAAAATATTTTTATAGTTAAAAATAGAATTTTTAACGTGTATATGAAATGAAATAAATTAATATAAACAAATCGAACGATTTGTTTATATACACACATTTGACTGATATTGATTGGGATGATAAATTTTACACATCGCCCAACTGCACAAATAAAATCTGTGTTTGATTGTTTGAAACCCCACACGGGTATTGGGATGATATATGACGTACACTAATCCCAATAATTAGTTGTATGTCGATTGATCGATTGACAGGCTGTTATAAGCGTTAAATATTTATATTTGATGCTTATACAGTGTAGAATGCACTTTGGATGATGGTTGATTATTTTTCATTGTTGACATATACATGCGTTGTATGGAAATCCATAGAAATAAAATCTATGGAAATTGATTGGGCCTCATTCCAGTTTTAAATAGAATATTTGAAGAGAAATATTTGAATAGAATATTTGAGGGGAAATATTTGAAAAGAAATATTAGAACTAGAATATTTGAAAATAGAAATATATGAAGCCGTGTTGATTAGATTGACGCCATTTTGACGTGAACGATATTTATATCGATTTTATTCATTTTTATAATGAATATAGAAAAGGAAGTGATTTCAAATTCTGATATTTTGAAACGAATTGAATTCGAATTAAAATTGAATAGAATTGAATTCGAATCGAAATTGAATAGAATTGAATTCGAATTGAAATTGAATAGAATAGAATTCGAATTAAAATTGAATAGAATTGAATTCGAATTAAAATAGAATTGAATTCGAATTAAAATTGAATAGAATAGAATTCGAATTAAAATTGAATAGAACTGAATTCGAATTGAAATCAAATTGAAATGAATTCGAATTGAATTGAAATTGAATAGAAATCGATTTGAAATAAATTCAAAATCGAAATGAAATTGAATAGAATTGAAAATGAATTGAAATTGAATTGAAATCGATTCAAATTAAAATCAATTTGAAATGAATTTAAAACGAATTTGTGAGGAAAAATTCAATTTTTGATTTGAATTTGAAATGAAGTTGAAATCGTTTTGAACACGAATTTAAAACGATTTATAAAATACGTTTTAAATAAAAATCGACGAAATATATATTATATATATAATATAATGGCCTGAATAGAACGCGCCGCGCCGTGGCAGTTCGTGAATTTCGACCATTGATTTCGAATGGATATTGCGGGAGATCCGACAGTCGGATTCTCCTAAAACCGGAACCGTTGGGTTCGTATCGAAAAGAGCTTTCCAATGAATATTAGAAATTTGAAATCTGACGGTTGGATTTGGAATTATGTCCAAATCAAATTTGGAAAAGGTCGCTGTAAGTGCAGTTCGATGGCCGTTGATGGAAATCGACTGTACGGGCCTTAATAAAATTATTAAAAATAGAAATAATTTGTGTAAAATCATAAGAAACGATTTGGGAAAAATCGGTATGAAAAGCTCCATATTTGAAAAGATAAAAATAGATTTTTATTGAAATGAACTAGTTTTGAACTAGAATAATAATTTATTTATTTTTAAAATAAATAAATTGGATTTGAAATGGTTTTGAAAATAACCAGAATTTCCAAAAATTGAATTCGAAAGGATTTGAATCGAAATTGTCTTTGGAATATTTCGATGTTGGATTTCGTGATGATATAGATATTGTTATGGGAATTTGAAAGATATATTTATATCGTTATTTCCAATACGATATTTGTTGGTCGTAGAATTTGATATTGAATATAAGCCGATATATTTTCTATTCAGAGCCTTGTATTTAATATCAAATGTGATTTGGGTTTGTCGTGAATGGTGTCTTCATTAACACTGTTCTTAAGCCCAGTTGAGAAAAAGATTAAATCTTTTTTACTTAGATTTAATGAAGTGTACCAATTAAATAATATTTAATTGGAATTGAATTGGTATTGATTTTTGGGTTTATCGTGAACATTGTTTTAAATAACACTTGTTCTTTAACCCGATAATTAATGGAATGTGATTATGGGTTGTCGTGAACGGTATCTTCAATAATACTGTTCTTAGACCCAATGGAGTTAAGAAAATCAGAAACTAACTGGAGATTAGTTAAGTTGAATGATTTCTGGGGTATTGATCTGATGTTGGTTTCGGCCTTCGAGGTTAATACTTAGGGAATTGCTCACTTGCTAATTTACGGTTAGGGACTGATTGAAATGGAATGTGATTTTGGGTTTATCGTGAACCGTGTTTTAAATGACACTGATTCTTTAACCCAGTCAAAGATTAAAACTAAGTGGAGTTTTAATGAATCATTAATTAGATTAAAAAGATCGAGAATGGAGTATCACCAGTTTTACTCCAGGCGGTAGTTAAATCTTTAATTATATTTGAACGTGAAATGGTAATTGAATTTATCGGTAACACCGTGGTGTTAGATATGAAGTATGACCAGTTTTACTTCATGGGATAAATAGGTTGGGATTGGGAAATAAAATAAATAATTACTTCGGTGTGGTTCGCTAATCCCGACTAGTTTGAAGTGATATTCAAAGGAAGATTAAAGAATAAATTTAAAGAATTTATCTTTGATAAAATTAATCGGAACTTTTCCCTAAGAATGTGAAATTTAGAAACTAACTATCGGTTAGCTAAGCAGAATGGTTTTCGGGATATTGATCTGATGTTGGTTTCGGCCTTCGGGGTTAATATTTGGGGAATTATTCTCTTGATTAATTTACGGTTAGTGAATGATGAATTGGAATGAGGCGTATGTTATGTTTGTGTAACACTTGTCTAGTATATACGCGAGTCATTCAGAAAGGCCGGGTTTATCCCATTCTGAATAACTGTTACGACGATATGTCGAAGATGAAGACGGTGGTCGAAGACTGGAGGTCTTCACGTCATTTGGGTGGTTACTGATGATCTTGATTGGGCCGTACACCTAAGAGGAGGGAATCGGTTGGTGATCATCCAGATGTACTTGGAGATCGATGGATATGCGGGGTACTAGGTGCCTCCGGTTTCGTTCAGATCCAGAACGAACTTGTAAACGGACTGTGTGTCTGACGTTGGATTTTATTCTGTGTGATTGATTTCTATTAAATATATATCTGTTTGGCGGCGGAGAATTTATTCTCTTGCTTAACGCCCTTCTCTGAGACGTACGAGCTCAGGGGTTATATACTGATGGATATCGAACGCATAGAGTGAATTACCTGTGTGGCATGCCTAAGTGGCAAATGATCAAGGCTTCTGTTGAAAAGCAAAGTCTTGTGGTTGATGATAAAAGCACGACCTTTGTGGCACAGCTTTGTGTAGCGTTGATTCGCGAGCCTCCCACCCCGGTTGTGAACCAGAAACGGGAGAAGGACCTCAGGGAGGACATGCGTTTCTTTCTAGTTAGAAGTGGCGTCAGTGGTTTGACACGCCCTGACGATTTTGACTTATGTGGTTGTTGGTTTGCGAGGCTCCTCGGATATATCGGTGACTATGTGAATCCGATGGAGTCATTCATTGGCTCATTTATGCCCCAACGGGCGGGGAAATGCAGTGTTCAGGCATTTTAATCCACATCGGTGGACCGACCCTGACGATCCAAAGGCTTGACTGAGTACTTGCCTGAGACATGGGCTAGATTGTCTTGAATCAGTAGAGGACTATCTTTTGCCTCGGTTCGCAGATGGAAATCCAATTTCCAATGCGTGACTTTGCGGTTTTGATTGTAATCCTATATATGGCGACACAATGGGATGGGGCACTCATGCCGCCTATGATTGATATTTATGATTGTATATAAAATCAGAAACTAACTGGAAACGAGCTAAGATGGGTGGTTTCCTGGGTATTGGTCTGATGTTGGTTTCGGCCTTCGGGGTTAATACTTAGGGAATCGTTCTCTTACTAATTTACGGTTGGAGTCTGATTAAGAATTAAACATGAAATTTAGCGTATCAAGCATTCTTTGGCCATTATATGGTAAAACCCTATCCTCCGGCTTGCGTTGCATTATGTGATGGGACCTGGGTCTTTTAATAGCTTCATTTTTCTTTATTTAGCATTGCGCTGTTGTTTTATGCACTGGTGTTCTTGGGAGGAAACCCGTTCCCTGTTATACGGCGTGGTCCCTTGATTCACCGAACTTTAAAATAAAGATTAATAAATGTTTTAGTTCTCACACCAGTCACATGACTGATCTGGAGTTTATTGTTTTAACCTAAACTCTGGGTGCCCTTATTTTGACACGGGCAGCTAGTAGTTTTGGTTTTGCAGATTTATATTCACAGGAACCTGGTTTACAGTTGGAATGATATCCGGAAAGCTCTGTATCCGTATATCTCTTCTAGTTGTGTATTGTATTATTTTCCACTGTTATGTAATGTATTGTAATCTCTGATATTTTATAATGTGTAATATTGATTTATACTCTGTATACTCTGATGGAATTGTTGTAATAAACAATGAAATGTTCTTCTGTCTGCGTTCTTTTGTGTGTTGTCCTCAACTCTATCCGGGCTTTCCTTACCGGGGAAGTTCAGGTCATTTCAGAGACTCTCTAGCCCGAGCCTCAGGCAAGCACGCAGACAAGCCTTGGATCGTCAGGGTCGGTCCACTCGATGTGGATTAAAATGCCTGAACACTGCGTTTCCCCGCCCTATGGGGCGTAAACTGGTCGTATGTCGACCAAACTATCGGCCCCGGAACGACCGATATAACCGAGGCGCCTCGCAATCCATCATCCACATAAGTAAAATGTCAAGGCTAGTAAAACACTGACACCATTCCTAGCTAGAAAGAAACGCATGCCCTCCCTGATGTCCTCTCCCATTTCTGGTTCACACCGGGGTGTGAGGCTCGCGAATTAACGCTACACAAAGCTACGCTATATTAAAGCCGTGCTTTGATCATCAACCACAAGATTTTGCTTTTCAACAGAAGCCTTGATCATTTGCATCTCAGCATGCCACACAGGAAATTAACGCTATGCAACCGATGTCTATCAATCACATAGAATGAAATCCGATGTCAGACACACATCCATTCACAAGTTCGTTATGGGTCTGAATGAAACCGGAGGCACCTTATTCCTCCCCCATATGTCCAATACAGAGGAGAGGTCCTCGCATATCCGGTCGATCTCCAAGTACGTCTGGACGATCATCACTTATTACCTTGTCTTGGGTGTACAGCCCAACCAAGACATCAGTAATCAGCCAAATGATGTGAAGACCTTCGGTCTTCAACCACCGTCTTAATCCTCGACACATCGTTGAATCAGTTATTCAGAATGGGATAAACCCGGCCTTTCTGAATAACTCGCGTATATCGTAAACAAGTGCTACAAAAACACAACATATGTCTCATTCCAATCCAGAATATTCCTTTATTCAAATATTCAAATCCTTTGGGAAAGATTCCCATTGATTTTTTCAAAGATAAATTCCTTAAAATTATTCTTTAGTTCTCTTTTGGATTTCAATTCAAACCTAATTATGGTTTATCCAAACTAGTCGGGATTAACGAACCTTACCGAGTAATCATTTGTTTTAATTTCTCAATCCCAACCTATTTATCCCATGAAGTAAAACTGGTAATACTTCATATCTAACACCACGGTGTTATCGGTAAATTCAATTACCATTTCACGTTCAAATCTAATTAAAGATTTAACTATTGCCTGGATCAAAACCGGTGATACTCCATTCTCGATCATTTCAATCTAATTAATGATTCATTAAAACTCCACTTGGTTTTAATCTTCCCAAAAATCAATATTTATGATTGTTTAACTTGGGAAATCATATCCTGTCTTTAACTGGGTTAAAGAACCAATGTCATTTAAAAACACGGTTCACTATAAACCCAAAATCACATTCCATTCCATCAGCCTTTAACCGTAAATTAGCAAGTGAACAATTCCCTAAGTATTAACCCCGAAGGCCGAAACCAACATCAGATCAATACCCAAGAAACCATTCAACTTAACTAATCTCCAGTTAGTTTCTGATTTTCTTAACTCCGTTGGGTCTAAGAACAATATTGTTAAAGATACCATTCACGACAACCCAAAATCACATTCCATTAACAATGGAATCTTCATGGAAAACAAATTGATATATATATATATATAATCGATATAAACTTCCATATCCAACCGATAATATCAATGGAATAACGACAAAGCCTTTTAAATTCCATATATATTAACCGTCTTCCTCTACAGAAGCTTACTTCGATTATTACCAAATCGAATTCCATTCAATTCTAATTTAATATGTTAAATTGGAAAACTTTACTTTGGAAAATCTCCTCATTTCACTGTAAATTGGGTTAAAGAATGAATGTCGTTAAAACACAGTTCACAACAAACCCAATTCACATTCCATCAATCTCTAACCGTAAATTAGTAAGAGAACAATTCCCTAAGTGTTAACCCCGAAGGCCGAAACCAACATCAGATCAATACCCAGGAAACCATTCAACTTAACTAATCTCTAGTCAGTTTCTAATTTTCTTAACTCCATTGGGTTTAAGAACAGTATTATTAAAGATACCATTCACGACAAACCCAAAATCACATTTGATATTAAATACAAGTCTCTGAATAGAAAATATATCGGTTTACATTCAATATCAAACACTATAACCAACAAATATCATATTGGAAATAACGATATAAATATATCTTTCAAATTTCCATAACAATATCTGTATAATCACGAAATCCAACATCGAAATATTCCAAAGACAAATTCGATTCAAATCCATTCCAATTTATATATTGGAAATTCTGGTTATTTTTAAAAACATTTCAAATCCAATTTATTTATTTAAAAATATTGGATTCCATAATTCTAGTTCATAACTAGTTCATTTCGATAAAAATTTATTTTTATCTTTTCAAATATGGGATTTTTCATCCCAATTCTTTCCAAATCATTTATTATGTTTTTACACAAATTATTGCTATTTTTAATAATTTTATCAAGGCCCGTACAGTCGATTTCCATAAACGGCCATCGAACTACACTTACAACGACCATTTCCAAATTTGATTTGGACATAATTCCAAATCCAACCGTTAGATTTCAAATCTCTATTATTCGTTAGAAAGCACTTTTCGATACGAACCCAACGGTTCCGGTTTTAGAGAATCCGACAGTCGGATCTCCCGTAATGTCCATTCGAAGTCAATGGTCGAAATTCGCGAACTACCGCAGCATGGCGCGTTCTATTCAAGCCATTATATATATATATATATATAATATATTATATATATTTCGTCGATTTCCATTTTAAACGTTTTTTATAAATCGTTTTAAATTCGTTTTCAAAACGATTTCAACTTCATATTCAATTTCAAATCAAAATCGAATATTCCATATCATCGATATATAAATGATAGTATTTTCAAAACATTATATTTTGAAATCAATTCCTTTTCGATATTCATTATAAAAATGAATAAAATCGATATAAATATCGTTCACGTCAAAATGGCGTTAATCTAATCAACATGGCTTTATATATTTAAATATATTCGTGTCCATCCCAGATTGGACATCAAAATCAGATTTTGATCTTTTACTGAATATTATTTTAAAATATTCATTATTTTAAAATATTCTTTCTTTATGAACTGGAATAAGACACAGTCAATTACCGTATAATGTTGATTATATGAATTTCGTACGACACATGTATATAACAACAATAATAAACAATCAACCATCATCCATAATGCATTCTACACTGTGTAAGCATTAAATATAAATATTTAGCGCTTACAACAGCCTGTCAACCAATCGATCGACATACAACAAAACAATTGGGATTAGTGTACGTCAAATATCATCCCAACACCTGTGCGGGGTTTCAATCAACAAACACTAAATATTATTTGTGCAGTTAGGCGATGTGTAAAATTTATCGTCCCAATCAATATCAGTCAAATCAGTGTATATGAACAAATCGTCTGATTTGTAAATTAATATTTATTTTATTCATATACACGTTAAAAATTATATTATTAATGATAAAATATTTATTCGATTCATTTACAAAATAAAAATGATATTTTTATTTTTCTAACTTATTTTAGAAAATTTTGGCGGCATAACGGCGCGATACTAGAACTGGGATAAGGTCTAGCCTTATCCTTAGTCTAATAATGGCATGTGCCATACATATATCAATCTAATCAATTCTATCTCATTTCCCAACCCAAACTCAACCAAACAATCCAATCAACCAAACTAAACAATCACACAAGTCGTCCATGGTCTGTGGACGACGGGGAATAGTTCATATATGCAGTTATAAATAAATAACTGTATAAATAAATTCAGTGAGAGAGTCTCACCTTTGGGATCCACTCCTCCAGATTTATTTCTGAATTTCAGAACAGTCGGGATTTGCCTGACATTCCAACGCGGTCTTCTCTACGCTGTTCATATTAAAAATCACATTTTTAACATGATGTTTATATTTTAAAAAATCACATTTTTATATCGATGTTTACCGTATAAAAATCATATTTTCATTCGTTCACCTTTACTATAAAAATCATATTTTTATAATTCTCCTTATATAAAAACCACAACTTTATATGTGATTCATATAAATAAAATCAAATCTTTATATCACCAATTCATATAAAAAAAATCGAATTTTCACATAATTAAAAATCATATCTTTATCCAATAAAATATTATCTTTCCTATGCTAAAAATCTTATCTTTGCATGTTTAAAAATATAATCTTTTCTAAATAAAAATATAAACTTTATCTAAATAAAAATATAAACTTTATCTAAATAAAAATATAAACTTTATCTAAATAAAAATATAAACTTTATCTATACAAAATATAAACTTTATCTAAATAAAAATATAAACTTTGTCTATATAAAAATATAAACTTTATCTATATAAAAAAACTCATCTTATCATATAAGAGATCTCCTCTTTATCATACAAAAAAATTAATTTTTATCTTCTTTAAAAATCTAATTTTTATCTATGATAAACACCAAGCCTTTCATGTATTAAAAATAAAAACTTTCATGTATTAAAAATCGCTTCTTTGTATGATAAAAAACTACTTTTATATGATTAAAAATCTAGTATAGAAATCAAATTTTTATCTACATAAAATAAAATCCAAAATCAAAAGCTTACAGGAAGGAATGGGTGGCGGAGGAGGGTCTAGGGAGGGGCACCGGGGTGCTGACGAGGCTAGGGAGGCACGGTAGGGGCTTCAGGTGGCAGTGGCGGGCTACATTGGTCGGAGGACTCTATTTGGGGCTGGTTTGATTTAGGAATCATGGGGAAGACGAGAGAGAGAGGAGAGAGAGAGAGAGAGAGAGGAAGGGGTGGGGTGTCGGCCTGATGGTGGCCGACGGCGACTCCGACGATGGGGTCACGAGGTCTGGCGACGTGGGTTTAGGGTTCCACTGTTTTTTTCCTGATCTAACGGGGAGAAAGAAAGTATAAAGGGGGAGGAGGGAAATTATATAATATATATTTAATTTATTATTATTTTATTCAATAGAAGTTGATTCCACATCCGGTCTCCAAACGAAGCTCAACGACTGTCACTAATTACCCCTATTCCGAATGCAATGGGATATGTATCGTAAGCCTGTTTTTCTGTTTCGATCAGTTTTCCTTTAAATTACAATATAAATCGATATATATTTAATTTAAACGTACATTTCAATTTACCGGGGCCACATACGGACTCTAAAAATTCCAGAAAAATAAATCTGGCTGTGTTTTGATGATACAGTCCTAACAAAACTAGTTTCGTCAAATTTGAAGACCGTCTGAAAAATGACCATTTTCTGGTCGATCCAAATTGACTTAACCTATTAAAACACGTTTTCCTTTGCTACGCTCACATATTGATTCAGAAAATTATGAATTTTGGAATCTAGCAATAACTTGACATCCCGGATCCAACAAAAGTGGTTTCGACGAAAACGGAGATCGTTTGCAAAATTTTCATTTTTAAGGGCTTATATATATATTAATATATATATATATATATATTAATATATATATTTATATATATATTCCACAACGACCTTTTTGAATTTTAAACTGGACGTAACTCTCAACTTATAAAACAAAATCTCAGTTTCTTACACTCATTAGAAAGATATCATCAAACAGATTCAAATATTTCTGGTTTCGTTCAATTCTGACTCAAAACGAATTCTGTATATTCATTTGAAATTCGAAATCAAATTTTCAAACTGCCGCGCCATTTCAGGCTCATTATATAATTAAAATAAAATTATTCATTTTAACTTCATCGAAAATAAATTTTATATTGTTATTATTTAAAATAATCCATTTAAATATTCAAAATTCATTAAAATTGGCAAAATAAAAATTTTAAATTGGTTCTGATTTTCTGGGTTGTTACAAATGTAGAGTATACTGTTTTACTTAAAAGATTCAGGGTAGAATTTAATAGGAAATGGAGAAAGAAATTAAATGGATATGTTAACCTAGTAAAGGTAATTTTGTTCAAAAATCTAATAAAACTCAAAGAAACAACTCCTTGGATCTAAATGGACTTTGCCTTGCATCAACAAGCAAAATAACAACATGATGTCATTATAGCAAATACTAAATGCATACAAAAATATAATAAAAATATCGAAAACAAGGATATGTCCCTTGCTTTTATAATCAATACCCAAAAGTCCTTTAAAAAAGGTTCCATTAAACACCCTTATTGTTATTTTAGTGAAAACATGCATTGTCGACTCTAAGTATTTGATTGTAGACTACAAGTATTTATAGTGTGAAATGCAAACATTTGTTAGCCTAACCATACATATTTGTCAAAAAAATCATTACATATAGACTGCACATTTTAGACAATGTAGAGGGCAATTTATCACGGTGGACTACAAAAAAACATATTCTTTAAAAACAAACAAACTGAATTGCAAACATATGTATTGTGTAATGCAAATATCTGTTGTGTAGACTATAAACATGTATAGCGCAAAATGCATGTCTTCTTTTAGAACACTAATATTGGTTCTATTGTAAATTATGTTTATGACGGGTGCAAAAGTTCATTTTGAAACATATAGAGGGTGTTTGGAAAAATATCCCATAAATTAAAATAACCTAAGCATGTTACTTTTTTTATCTCCGAGTACGCTAGCATGTTTTCCCTGGTGTAACATTATCATCTGTTAACAGAATCGGACCAAACAAGGAACAAAAATGCATCAATGAGCGTAACATTTTGAAGTTGGCTTGGACGAAGTGAAAGCAACCGAGATTTTCGGTTAAATTAAGCATTGATTTAATTTAACCAAAACAAATTGTTCTGACGACGAATGGAAACCCATGGTGAGTTTACTCACCCAGTTTTATCTCACTTATATTTTATATAAGTCAGGTTTAATATTTGTGTGCTATGGTTGTTATTGTTGGATGCTTACTGAATATATATTTTTATATTGACTGAACCGATTAAATTAAACGTTGTTTATTTTAATTGGAATCGATTGTTATTTTTAACGATCGTAACCAATTGAGGTAACTTACTTAGTTGGTCATGTTTATAATAATATAAACGTATTAAATTGAAATATGGATGTTTGGATTGCTGTTAATTATTGATTGATGAATATTATGTCTGTATGTTGGATTGAATGATATTATTTGAGGTAACGTATTTAGATGCAGGTAAAAACAGGTTGGAAGGATCCAACTGGATTCCTCAAATATATTTAATGTTATTCATTTTCATATTATCATTATATGAACTGTCTGATTGATTTGATTGTTGATCGTTGACTGAAATTCAACATTTGTTTTGTTTTAAACTAGTGGGCAATATTGGTTGAGTAATTGGCAGCATATTGCCGATAAATTAATCATTTTATAAATATTGGTTTACCTTCAGATAAATCAACAGGAATGAAGTTATAAAATTTATTTTATAACTAAAGATAGATTTTTAAATTTGTTATTTTGAATAAAAGTTTATTTAAAGGAAAAAATTAATTACTAATTATTATTTAAAGTTTATAAGTAATTATACAATGATTTTACAAAGTAAATACGAATGTTAAATAGGATTTATAAGCAATCAGCAGAAATTAACTTAACGGTTAAGAATTTGATTAATTGTTTATAAGAAACAATTAAATGGAGTTTAACGAATATTTGTTTTTAATTGTTAAGAATTTAACAATAAATTTAATATTTATTTTAGAAAGTGAGGAAGTGAATTATTAATTAAATTAATAATTTAAGTAAGTGCTTCTTAAATGAAATCCATTTAAGTGAGTTAACGGTTTTGGAATGGGATAAAGTTGTGTTTTGAAAAGAAATTATGAACGAGTTTTTATATTGAATCCAAGCTTTTATAACAAAGTTATAAAAGAGATTTTTAGCGAATATGATAGCTTAAAGTAGATGTTTACTTAATATTTAAATTAAGCAAGAAGAGATCGAGATAAAGAGGGTTTTATATAAAACCCGAGTTTAAGAATAAGGTTTATAAAAGGGTACGAGGCTAAGATGTTGATTTTATGTCGACGTTTCTTTATAATGAGATTAAGTGAAGTAAATGGGATTGAAAAGAGATTTTTAAAGCGGGAAATGGTTTAAAAGCAAACGTTTTGTAAATTCAAATGGAGTTAAGAAAAGTAGAACTGACTGGAGATTAGTTGAGTTGAACGACTTGTTGAGTGTCGTTCTGATGTTGGTTTTGGCCTTCGAGGTTTATATTTAAGGAGTTGTTCTCTTACTAGTTTTCAGTTGGGGACTAATGAACCTTGAAGTAATGGTAATAGAAAGAGATTTTGATAATATAACGATATTTTCGAGATTTAATAAATTGACGAGACGTGTTTGGATAAGTTTATTAAAAGGGGAATTGTTAGTTATTGTTTTCGAGAATTAAAACAAAAGAGATTTCGTAACGATGTTTATAAGTGGAAATTTGGAATTTGTTAAAACCCAAAGTAAGATATATATATATGATTTAATTTTAAAGTAATTAAAACAGTTTTAAGAATACTCTTATAATGAAATAAGAGATAAATGATGTGTTTTAAATATTAAAGATTAAGTAATTTAATTAGTTTAACTAAAAAGGCCAAGTGATGCTGAATGCTGAATCAGTGAACTCATTTTTATTTTCATGATTGAATGGTTGTTTTATTTGATAATTAAATAACCGACTATCAAATCTGGCCTATATGATTGTTGGTATGCAAAGACCGGGATCGAATCAATATTCGAAAACCATTCTGAACCAGCAAATACGAAATCCAAGAAGATGCAGATTGACGATAGAGCAGTGAAGACCGTGCTTCATAAACGGAAGGGATACTTGTTAAATTACTCTGTAATGCAACCATAATATTTTGATGGTAATTCGGTCATGATATAATCAGCAGATTTGCAAGGACTACTCGCTACTGATCCATAGGGTTATTCAAGGATGCAGTAGGAGAGTGCCTTTGGTTTGTCCAATCCTAGGACAACTTTTATGAACGAATGTTTGACAGAGTATTTCCAAAGGGATCACGTACGTTGATTTCTTCAAACGTACCATAGTTGTGACAGAGAATGGCTATTCTCTTAGTTTAACAATTAAAGTAATTTTAGGGACGTTAATTAGTGAACTTCTGGCGGATATGACGAGGTGGCATTCAAAGTGAATGGTGGCCAGATGTTCTGAAAGTTAATTATATCTTCAAGCCTCACAACCGGGAAATGACAAAAATTGGTGTAACACCCCACGTCCGCTAAGGTCACTCATACCAGGGGAATGCCTTAGTTTCGGTGAAGTATTTTAAGTGAATATAGAACAGTAAAATTACAACAAGACAGATATAAGTAATACTTGAAAATTTAAATCATCATTTCATTGCAACGGAAAGTAATACATGTTTGGTTACATCACAAAACCATAAACCAGAGTCAAGTATATAATATCCATCTTGATAAAATAGAAGTACATAATCCCACTACATAACTAATAGCCA
This sequence comes from Allium sativum, assembly GCA_030737875.1. Lineage (NCBI taxonomy): Eukaryota > Viridiplantae > Streptophyta > Magnoliopsida > Asparagales > Amaryllidaceae > Allium > Allium sativum. The sequence continues at coordinate 627,853,221 of CM060916.1, forward strand.
TAAAAGGAAAGATAAGCTCGGCTTCACTTCAGAGATCCAAGCTCCATAGGATAGATACAGCAATCAGATCAAAGCCCACTAGCACCAGGCCCACTCTAATAACCTGGGGTTGGGGGAAAAAGATAAAAACAACGGGGTCAGACATAAGTCTGAGTGAGTCCTATAACCCTAACAATACAATCATTAAAATAACCAGAGAAGACATAAGTTGATATACGGTAACGACTGGGGATGAATGGCTACACTAAGCAGCTTGGTAAACTTAGGATAAACTAAGATCACCGTAAAGACGCATTTACCCACCCAAGGATAATTACTAAATTACACCGCCCCAGACCTACTCAAAGATAATTCCTACACTGCACCACACCAGTTTTACCTACCTAAGATTAATTTCTACTTAAAGGTTGATCCCACTAAATGTACTTAGTAATTTTTACCTAGTAGTTTCTAGTACCCCTACATAGGTGCCGTCAGCCCCTATCATTACTAGGTGTACCCACTACTCCCAAGCGATCGGCTCCCTAACGTAGATACCCGTGCCGGTCCCACAATGGGGTGTATCATTTCCCCAAAGTGGCAACCTGATAATATCAACGTTGCACGACTTTATATCTACACGATGTAACAACGATTTACTAACCAGCCCGGGTCCACACACGCATATGAAACCCGTTGGTCCTACGTTGCCACCGCTAACCCGTTTTTGGCCTCTTATAGTCAAGCCCAATATGCGTGTCCCGTCACTCGACTTGGGTCGAGCCCACAAAGATACGTTTGGGATATTGGTTGAGATGGGCCCCCACAAGCTACCACTTAAGCTTGTTAATTTATCTAGTGTATCCCACTTAACCCCTTTAACCATGTCCACTTACATGTTATAAATACTTTGGTTAAGTCATTAATCATATTTTAATTACCTTTCAAGGCACCCACTAGATTTCCACATGACACCCAAGTCCTTTACTTAATTCCCACATGCCACCCGAGGCACTTACTTAACCCCTTAATCATGTTTAATTACATGTTCCACTTTGGTTAAGTATTCTAATCGTGTTTTCTATTGCCACCCAAGGCAACCCACTAGTTTTCTCATGCCACCCAAGGCACCCACTTAACCCTCATGCCCCACTACATGCTTATATGGTTAAGTGTTTCTTAATTAATTAAGACCGTGATCCTCATAAAGACCTCTCACATTAGACTATCTTTTATGACCGCTGGTTAAGCCGGTTGGGTCCGGGCAGCCTTATGTCATAACCGAGTCTAACCTCGTGTCTTTACATTAATCACGTATTTAGTTTGTGCCTAAGACCTCTCACATTGGGCTAACATTTGTAGCAACTGGTTAAGCCGGTTGGGTCCGGGCAGTTTTACGCTACAACTGAGTCCAACCTCGTGTCTTAGTCGATTAATTACACCTAATTAATCACCCCCATAATTTATATTAATTATCCCTAATTAATATTAAGTTTTTCATAACATGGGTAGACCTAACTCAATAGGTAAATTCCCATGGGGTAGACCTAACTCAATAGGTAAATTCCCTCTTATGTTAATTTGTTTTTATGGTATGCTTAATCATACCCAATCATATTTTTAATTAACATATTTATTAACCCCATCGTTCCCCACGCAAATCGTTCTCATTTCACGACATAATAAAAGGGAAGATCCATCACGAATATCATGGGTTTAACCAAATCTTAGCATATAACTTTATCATGGGTTAAGAGAATGTCAACTTGCATATATGAGCATATATTAACCCAACTATATTTAACCCAAACTTGCATATTATCACACATGACTTGCATAACATATTGCATATGAACTTACATATTATCATACACATATCTTGCATAACATGTTGAACTTGCTTATAAGTATCCACATAACTTGCATAAGCATACATAACTTGCATAACATATCTTGCATATTATTATACATGTAACTTGCATATTAACAACATGTAACTTGCATAGCACATCTTGCATATTATCATACATGTAACTTGCATAGCACATCTTGCATATTATCATACATGTAACTTGCATATTAACAAACATGTAACTTGCATAGCACATCTTGCATATTATCATACATGTAACTTGCATATTAACAAACATGTAACTTGCATAGCACATCTTGCATATTATCATACATGTAACTTGCATATTAACAAACATGTAACTTGCATATTAACAAACATGTAACTTGCATATTAACAAACATGTAACTTGCATAGCACATCTTGCATATTATCATACATGTAACTTGCATAGCACATCTTGCATATTATCATACATGTAACTTGCATATTAACAAACATGTAACTTGCATAGCACATCTTGCATATTATCATACATGTAACTTGCATAGCACATCTTGCATATTATCATACATGTAACTTGCATATTAACAAACATGTAACTTGCATAGCACATCTTGCATATTATCATACATGTAACTTGCATATTAACAAACATGTAACTTGCATAAAATCACATATTCAACTTACATAAACTTACATATACAACATGCACAAACTTACATATACAACATGCATATCATTACAAATGATTCAAACTCATTAATCCGCATTCAAGACCATAAGTCTCATTACACCTAATCTACTTATCTTAACAATTGATCATCAAAGTGATAGAAACTCACCAAACCCAAAGATTAGCAACCTTAGTTGCTAAATATGAAGAAGAAGATGATTAGAGGTTGATTAGCTTGCAACTCTCTTCATTGATTTGTGGAGGCCATGATCAAGTTTCATTTTGCCATAGTTTAGTTACAAGATCTAATTATGAATGAATTAGGGTAGGGTTAGGGTCTTATTTATAGGATTAGGGAGTGTTTTAGGCCCTTAGATTAACCCTAGATTAGATCCCAGCCCTCAAAAATCGTCACAAGCCTCCAAAACAAGACCAAGGGCCAAAACAGGTGCACCAGGCCAGCCAGGGTCAAGCCAGAAGGCTGTGCAGGTTTCTGGCTCGACACGGGCGCACTTCCCAAGTGCGCCAGTGTATTTTTGTGCTGGCGCACTTCACAGGTGCGCCAGTGCATTTCTGGCCTGTTTCCGGTTTTTCTGCCTAACTTCGTTCGTCCATATCTCCTTCATACGGACTCCGATTTTCGAAAACTCGGACTCTATTTCGCGTATTTTTCCGAGACGAACGCAATGGCGCAACCCGTTTCCCATAATTCAGATTTTAAAATTTAATTCTGCCTTGATTTATGTTATAACAAGTTATTCAAAATACGGGTTGTTACATTCTCCCCTCCTTAAAGGATTTCGTCCCCGAAATCTCTAAGTCAAGAAGAACGTATCCTACCAACCAAACAACCATCTACTCAATCCATCAAACACGGGCATCCATTGTCCTTAAAACAATTTCTAATGATGTATGAGCATATGCAAAGAGTGTGTGTATATGTTCCCTATCTAATGTATGAACATATGCAAACCATGATAGTGCCATGCATCCAATATGTATGCGAGATAACCCTATCGACACATACAGTATCTATATGAGTGCACAATCATTCACCAAAATGCATCACCCATATGATAACACAATCATTATACATCCATAAATATAGCTAACTACACACAATTTTATGCAATATGCAATATGAAGTGATTGAGCCGATCTAGTGCCTAGAGTGTGTATATATGCATCCACGAGCAACCACTAGCAAACACTTGCATCCACTTGCATCCATCAACCATAACATGTCTCAAACACATGTTTCAACCATAGGTTTTCCCTATCTAAAGGTCAAACAGGACTAACGAGAGGACCTACTAAAGATAAGATAAGTACTAGGCAAGCGATAAAGGAGAAGTTAAAAGACATACTCTCCAAAAGAAATGGATACAAAGAACGCATCTTCGCTTCCGTCTCCCAAGTAGCGTCACTCTCTTCATCTCCCCTTTGTACTTTGACTAGTTGAACCTCTCTGTTTCTCAACTTCCAAATCTCTGACCCAATGATGCGAGTAGGAGCTCGTCGAATCGTCTCATCGTGCTCTAACTCTACTTCTTTAAGCAAACTCGGCTCTACCACCTCAGCGGTCTCATGTAAGCACTTCCTCAAATGGGACGCATGAAATACATCCGGTACACCACTAAGTCTGTCAGGCAACTCCACTCTATATGCCATCCGTCCAATTCTTTCCTTAATGGGAAATGGCCCTACAAACCTTGGTACTCACTTCCTAACAGATCCAAAGTGAACCACATTCCGTAACGGAGACACCTTGATAAAAAGCATGTCCTAATATCAAACTCAAGCTCTGTTCTCCTCTTGTCCGCATAAGATTCCGCCGCTTTCATCCTTCTTCGAATCCAACCCATCTTCTCTGAAGTCTCTCTAACCATATCTGGCCCAAGCAAGATCTTATCCGTAGATTCCCACCAACATGTAGGAGATCGACAAGGCCTTTCATAAAGAGCTTTGAAAGGAGCCATACCAATACTGGACTGAAAGCTGCTATTATATGCGAACTCCACCAACGGAAGATGCTCTTCCCATGTACCTCCAAAATCCAAAATACATAACCTCAAAAGATGTTCTAGATACGGTTCACCCTCTTGGTCTGACCGTCCGTCTGAGGATGAGATGCGGTGCTCAAACACAACTGAGTCCCTACCGCCCTCTTGCAAAATCTTCCAAAACTCACTAGTGAAGATAGGATCTTGATCACTCACAATGCTGGAAGGTACACCATGCAATCTAATAATCTTTCGAAGGTAAACTGAAGCTAGACATGGAATAGTCCTCTTGCTCTTCACGGGTATGAAATGGGCACACTTAGTAAGTCTATCTACCATAAGCCCAATCCCCGTATTACCCTTCCTTGATTTCGGTTATCCAACGAGGCACTATCCTACTTCCTATTTCGGAACTTCCAACGGGTGAAGCAACCCTCCGGGTTTCCTCTGTTCCACTTTCACTTGTTAGCATACCAAGCATCTAGCGACATACTTGGCCGCATCTTTCTTCAGATTGGCAAAAAGGAAAACTCGCTTTATGTCTTGGTACATCTTGTCCCTACCGGGATGAATGGTCATCTTCGACCGATGTGTATCATCAAGTATAGCCTTCCTCAAACCCTCGTCTTGCGGTACACAAAGTCTACCGTCTCTACGCAACCACCCCTTACTATCTAGGGTGTACCTACTCAAATGGCTGGACGACTCCTCCCCCTTATGAGCTTCTCTCATAGCTCAACCAACTGTGGGTCGTCTTGCTGTGCCTCGCCACCCCGTCCCAAAAGAGTAGGCCTAACCTCCAAGGAGGCTAGCAAACCGGGTACAAAGTCAACGGAAGGTCTAAAGTCAAACATAGAAATAAACCCTAAGCTCCGTCGTTTAATCGATCAATGAACTCAAGGACAACCTTTTTCTTCTTAAGGCGTCTGCTACCATGCTTCCCTTGTTAGGGGTATACGCTATCTCAACTCATAAGATGCTAAGAATCCTATCCAAAATCGTCACAACTGTCCATCTCTCACGCAGACCACCCTAGTCGAATTCGACATCCCCCAAATGCAAGCCCCAAAGGCCGAAACCAATATCAGACAAACACCCAAGGGACATCTCCTTCGAGTTCAGGCAACCTACGTGAGATGATACTAAAAATAATAATAATAATGGCTAAACAATTAAGCCTTTGACCAACTTTGGATGTCCTCGCCAGTCTCGCTCCAAAACCACCGTTTTATCCCATAACTGGCTTTGCTCAACCTATTGAGCACATATGAAAACTTATTTCGCTCCTAGAAAAGACCAAGATGTCATCCACAAAGACCATCACAAACTTATTTAGGTACTCTCTGAACACCCTTCTCTTCCAATCAACAAAGTATGCGGGGGCGTTCGTCAAACCAAATAGCATCACCAGCCACTCATAAAACCATCCGGAGTCCTAAAGGCAATCTTCTCTATACTATCGTCAGCCACTCTCAACTGACGAAACCATGTGGCTTAGTCCAACTGCGAAAATACTGAGGCGCCAACCAACTGATCAAAGAGATCATCAATCTTTGGCAATGGGTGTCTATTCTTCTTTGTGAGTTTATTTAGTTCTCTTTGGCCTACACAAAGTCTGAGGGACCCATCCGCCTTCATGGCAAAAACTACTGGAGCGCCCCACTCCGATATACTTCTTCTTATGAACCCCTTCTCAAGCAATCGCCTACTTACTTATGGAGTTCCCTCCTCTCACGAGGAGCCTTGTGGCACACTGGCCAAGTCACTGGTTTGGCATTGTTTACCAGATATATTCGGAAGTCAATCTCCCGCTCCGGAGGTAAGCCCTTCACCTTCTCAAACACATCCGAGTATTCCCGGACCACTTCTAACAGATCGCAAACTCTCGACCGACGTGTCCAGCGATTCTAGATAACTTAGCATAACAGTCTCTATGGGATTACAAGAGATCTCGAGAGTGTTACCCAAACGGGTCAAAAGCCTAACAACTCTCCCTTCAAAATCAAGAACGGCACCCCTACTGGATAACCATTCCATGCCCAAAACTAACCCATAGCCCGTGAAGCCCAAAAAGCATCACATCTAAACTCGGCGCTAAGTATAGAAACTTTCAAACCCAAACACATCATGGAGCCCCAATTGGGTTTGAAACAACTAAGGGATCATCTACTAAACTGGTGTCTAAGTGCAGTGACTCAACTAACAACGATGAGATAAACGAACTCGATATATCAGAATCAAATAAAGTTTGAATCGGATAATAAAGAAATCCAAATTCCAACCTAGACGGTCATATTCCCATCTGGTACCCTAGTCGTGAGGGAATACAACTACCCTCCAGAAGATTCCATACCTTGCCTTTGCTTCTTTGGACAATCCTAATAACGTGTCCTATTCCTCCCAAAAGGATAACTACCAGCCTTCTTCTTCCCTATTCTCCACTCATAACCTCCCACCAATGAGGTTTCATCTTTCATTAACCAAACAACTATTTGAGCCTTCCTCTCATCGTCTATCCTATAGGTACCTACCAGTCCTCCTCCTTCTTGAACCAACTTCTGGTCCGACTAATGTCCAAGTTCCCTGAAGTGGTTTTCCATCCTTATCTATCTTAGAAAGATCATCTATACGCGGAGGGGAAACTCAAAATGAGAGAGAGGAAGAGATTCAAAATGGAGAATTCGAAAGATATAGATATGGCTATTGGGGATTATGCTTTTCTTTCAAAAACTTTTCTCTTAAAAGACATGTTTTTGAAAATACTCCTTTCAAAAATATTCTTAGAAAATAGTTTTTCTAAAAAATTTTATCTGTTCGGTAACCTGGCTCTGATACCACGTGTAACACCCCACGTCCGCTAAGGTCACTCATACCAGGGGAATGCCTTAGTTTCGGTGAAGTATTTTAAGTGAATATAGAACAGTAAAATTACAACAAGACAGATATAAGTAATACTTGAAAATTTAAATCATCATTTCATTGCAACGGAAAGTAATACATGTTTGGTTACATCACAAAACCATAAACCAGAGTCAAGTATATAATATCCATCTTGATAAAATAGAAGTACATAATCCCACTACATAACTAATAGCCATAAAAGGAAAGATAAGCTCGGCTTCACTTCAGAGATCCAAGCTCCATAGGATAGATACAGCAATCAGATCAAAGCCCACTAGCACCAGGCCCACTCTAATAACCTGGGGTTGGGGGAAAAAGATAAAAACAACGGGGTCAGACATAAGTCTGAGTGAGTCCTATAACCCTAACAATACAATCATTAAAATAACCAGAGAAGACATAAGTTGATATACGGTAACGACTGGGGATGAATGGCTACACTAAGCAGCTTGGTAAACTTAGGATAAACTAAGATCACCGTAAAGACGCATTTACCCACCCAAGGATAATTACTAAATTACACCGCCCCAGACCTACTCAAAGATAATTCCTACACTGCACCACACCAGTTTTACCTACCTAAGATTAATTTCTACTTAAAGGTTGATCCCACTAAATGTACTTAGTAATTTTTACCCAGTAGTTTCTAGTACCCCTACATAGGTGCCGTCAGCCCCTATCATTACTAGGTGTACCCACTACTCCCAAGCGATCGGCTCCCTAACGTAGATACCCGTGCCGGTCCCACAATGGGGTGTATCATTTCCCCAAAGTGGCAACCTGATAATATCAACGTTGCACGGCTTTATATCTACACGATGTAACAACGATTTACTAACCAGCCCGGGTCCACACACGCATATGAAACCCGTTGGTCCTACGTTGCCACCGCTAACCCGTTTTTGGCCTCTTATAGTCAAGCCCAATATGCGTGTCCCGTCACTCGACTTGGGTCGAGCCCACAAAGATACGTTTGGGATATTGGTTGAGATGGGCCCCCACAAGCTACCACTTAAGCTTGTTAATTTATCTAGTGTATCCCACTTAACCCCTTTAACCATGTCCACTTACATGTTATAAATACTTTGGTTAAGTCATTAATCATATTTTAATTACCTTTCAAGGCACCCACTAGATTTCCACATGACACCCAAGTCCTTTACTTAATTCCCACATGCCACCCGAGGCACTTACTTAACCCCTTAATCATGTTTAATTACATGTTCCACTTTGGTTAAGTATTCTAATCGTGTTTTCTATTGCCACCCAAGGCAACCCACTAGTTTTCTCATGCCACCCAAGGCACCCACTTAACCCTCATGCCCCACTACATGCTTATATGGTTAAGTGTTTCTTAATTAATTAAGACCGTGATCCTCATAAAGACCTCTCACATTAGACTATCTTTTATGACCGCTGGTTAAGCCGGTTGGGTCCGGGCAGCCTTATGTCATAACCGAGTCTAACCTCGTGTCTTTACATTAATCACGTATTTAGTTTGTGCCTAAGACCTCTCACATTGGGCTAACATTTGTAGCAACTGGTTAAGCCGGTTGGGTCCGGGCAGTTTTACGCTACAACTGAGTCCAACCTCGTGTCTTAGTCGATTAATTACACCTAATTAATCACCCCCATAATTTATATTAATTATCCCTAATTAATATTAAGTTTTTCATAACATGGGTAGACCTAACTCAATAGGTAAATTCCCATGGGGTAGACCTAACTCAATAGGTAAATTCCCTCTTATGTTAATTTGTTTTTATGGTATGCTTAATCATACCCAATCATATTTTTAATTAACATATTTATTAACCCCATCGTTCCCCACGCAAATCGTTCTCATTTCACGACATAATAAAAGGGAAGATCCATCACGAATATCATGGGTTTAACCAAATCTTAGCATATAACTTTATCATGGGTTAAGAGAATGTCAACTTGCATATATGAGCATATATTAACCCAACTATATTTAACCCAAACTTGCATATTATCACACATGACTTGCATAACATATTGCATATGAACTTACATATTATCATACACATATCTTGCATAACATGTTGAACTTGCTTATAAGTATCCACATAACTTGCATAAGCATACATAACTTGCATAACATATCTTGCATATTATTATACATGTAACTTGCATATTAACAACATGTAACTTGCATAGCACATCTTGCATATTATCATACATGTAACTTGCATAGCACATCTTGCATATTATCATACATGTAACTTGCATATTAACAAACATGTAACTTGCATAGCACATCTTGCATATTATCATACATGTAACTTGCATATTAACAAACATGTAACTTGCATAGCACATCTTGCATATTATCATACATGTAACTTGCATATTAACAAACATGTAACTTGCATATTAACAAACATGTAACTTGCATATTAACAAACATGTAACTTGCATAGCACATCTTGCATATTATCATACATGTAACTTGCATAGCACATCTTGCATATTATCATACATGTAACTTGCATATTAACAAACATGTAACTTGCATAGCACATCTTGCATATTATCATACATGTAACTTGCATAGCACATCTTGCATATTATCATACATGTAACTTGCATATTAACAAACATGTAACTTGCATAGCACATCTTGCATATTATCATACATGTAACTTGCATATTAACAAACATGTAACTTGCATAAAATCACATATTCAACTTACATAAACTTACATATACAACATGCACAAACTTACATATACAACATGCATATCATTACAAATGATTCAAACTCATTAATCCGCATTCAAGACCATAAGTCTCATTACACCTAATCTACTTATCTTAACAATTGATCATCAAAGTGATAGAAACTCACCAAACCCAAAGATTAGCAACCTTAGTTGCTAAATATGAAGAAGAAGATGATTAGAGGTTGATTAGCTTGCAACTCTCTTCATTGATTTGTGGAGGCCATGATCAAGTTTCATTTTGCCATAGTTTAGTTACAAGATCTAATTATGAATGAATTAGGGTAGGGTTAGGGTCTTATTTATAGGATTAGGGAGTGTTTTAGGCCCTTAGATTAACCCTAGATTAGATCCCAGCCCTCAAAAATCGTCACAAGCCTCCAAAACAAGACCAAGGGCCAAAACAGGTGCACCAGGCCAGCCAGGGTCAAGCCAGAAGGCTGTGCAGGTTTCTGGCTCGACACGGGCGCACTTCCCAAGTGCGCCAGTGTATTTTTGTGCTGGCGCACTTCACAGGTGCGCCAGTGCATTTCTGGCCTGTTTCCGGTTTTTCTGCCTAACTTCGTTCGTCCATATCTCCTTCATACGGACTCCGATTTTCGAAAACTCGGACTCTATTTCGCGTATTTTTCCGAGACGAACGCAATGGCGCAACCCGTTTCCCATAATTCAGATTTTAAAATTTAATTCTTCCTTGATTTATGTTATAACAAGTTATTCAAAATACGGGTTGTTACAATTGGGCTGGCAACATGACTAAGTGGGTCGCTCCCAAATAGGGTATATAATCACCTACCTAAAGAAATTCATTTCCTTCTTTATTCTATTCGATGTTGTCCCTTTCGTTATGAAATTAGCACAAAAACTTCTTACAGGTTATGATGGTAGGCATCTAAACTGGATCGACTTCGCCTACAGTTTGATTTCTTGGATGACGTTACAATTTATATATTATTTTTGATCTGTTACTGTTATTAATACAATGTTGAATCTACAGTATAACGAGTTCAAATTTACACAAAACAAAGATTGCTTGTCTACATCACCGTTTGCAAAGCCTATATTATCCTTCCCTTTTATGATTCCAAAAGAGAAGATGAGACGTCCCGAACTTCCCCGTGAAGGAAAGCACGGATTGCGTTGAGGACAAGACAAATCAGAACGCTAACGGAAGAACATTTCATTGTTTATTACAACAATTCCATCAGATTACAAGAATATACAGAGTATGAATGAATAAAATACATTCGATAAATATCAGAGATTACAATAAATTACATAGCAGCGGAAAAATATACAAAACACAACTGAAAGTGATACACAGATACAGAGCTTTCCGAGCATCGTTCCAGCTGTAAATCAGGACCCTGTGAATATAAATATGCAAAACCAAAACTACTAGCTGCCCGTGCGGAAAACAGGGGCACCCAGAGTTTAGGTTAAAACAATAAACTCCAGGTCAGTCATGTGACTGGTGTAGGAACTAAAACAGTTATTTAAAACTTTACTTTAAAAGAGAGTAATTCAAGGGACCATGCCGTATAACACGGAATGGGTTTCCTCCCAAGAATACTAGTGCATATAACAAAACAGCGCAATGCTTTTTGGAAAAATGAAGCTATTATAAGACCCAGGTCCCATCACACAATGCAACGCAAGCCGGAGGATAGGGTTTTCCCTTATAATAGCCAAACATGCTTGGTACGTTTAAAACAAATCATTTGATACTATTATAAGTGTATAGTGTCAAAACAATTCAAATCATAAATATCAATCATAGACGGCATGGGTACCATATATCATGTCGCCATACTAGTTCTACACTTAAAACTGCAATATCACGTATTGGAAATTGGATTTCCGTCATGAGTCGAGGCAAGGGGCAAGCTCCTATCCGTTCGAGACACTCTGGCAAATGTCTCAGGACCCCACTTTGATCCTTGGAATCGGCTGGGCCGGTCCTCTCTTACTTTTGAGGATTGGCAATTCCTGAACACACGTTTCTCTGTCCATACAGACCTATATCCGAGGCGCCTCGCATTCCAACAACCACACAGGTGAAAAGTATATAAATGTCAGGGCCGGTAGGTCACTGACACCACCCTAGCTAGAAAGAAACGTCATGCTCTCCCAGCGGTCCGTCTCCCGTTTTTGACTCATACCGAGGTGTGAGGCTCGCGAATTCACGTTATACACAAAGCTACGCCACACAGGCCGTGCTTTGATCATCAACCACAAGACTTTGCTTTTCAACAGAAGCCTTGATCAATTGCCACTTACGCGTGCCACACTGGCAATTCACTCCATGCGACTGATGTCCATCGATATACAACCTTTGAGCTCGTACGTCTCAGAGAAGGGCGTTAAGCAAGAGAATAAATTCTCCGCCGCCAAACAGATGTATATTTAATAGAGATCAATCAACACAGAATAAAATCCAATGTCAGACACACAATCCATTTACAAGTTCGCTCTGGGTCTGAACGAAACTGGAGGCACTTTCCTCGCATATCCATCCATCTCCAAGTACGTCTAGACGATCACCAACGGTTTTCCTCATCTTGGGTGTACAGCCCAATCGAGATCATCAGTAATCACCCAGACAATGTGAAGACTTCCGGTCTTCAACCACCGCCTTCATCTTCGACATCTCGTCGAATCGGTTATTCAGAATGGGTATAAACCCGGCCTTTCGCAATAACCCACGTATATGATAAACAAATGTTACACAAACACAACAAACGCCTCATTCCAATTCAGAATATTCTTTTATTCACAAAATCACATTTTTAGGGAATAGCTTCCCATTAATTTTATCAAAGATAAATTCTTCTGAATTTATTCTTTAATCTTCCTTTGGATATCATTTCAAACTAGTCGGGATTAGCGAACCACACCGAAGTAATTATTTATTTTATTTCCCAATCCCAACCTATTCATCCCATGGAGCAAAACTGGTAATACTCCATATCTAACACCACGGTGCTATCGGTAAAGTTAATTACCATTTCACGTTCAAATCTAATTAAAGATTTAACTATCGCTTTGGAGCAAAACTGGTGATACTCCATTCTCGATCACTTTCCAAATTTGATAATTTAAATTATCAATTCACATTTCAATCTAATTAAAGATTCATTAAAACTCCACTTAGTTTTAATCTTCTCAAAAATCAATATCCTGCCTTTAACTGGGTTAAAGAACCAATGTCATATAAAACACGATTCACGATAAACCCCCAATCACATTTGATATTAAATACAAGGCTCTGAATAGAAAATATACCGGCTTATATTCAATATCAAATTCTGAAACCAACAAATATCGTATTGGAAATAACGATATAAAAAATATCTTTCAAATTCCCATAATAATATCTGTATAGTCACGAAATCCAATATCGAAATATTCCAAAGATAATTTCGATTCAGATCCACTTCCACTTTATATATATTGGAAATTATGGTTATTTTCAAAACCGATTCAAATTCAATTTATTCATTTCAAAAATAAATTGGTTTTAGTTCTAGTTCAAAACCAGTTCATTTCGATAAAAATCTATTTTTATCCTTTCAAATATGGAGTTTTTCATCCCTGTTCTTTCCAATTCGCATATTATGATTTTACACAAATTATTAATATTTTTAATAATTTTATCAAGGCCCGTACAGTCGATTTCCAACAACGGCCATCGAACTGCACTTACAGCGACCTTTTCTGAAATTGATTTGGACATAATTCCAAATCCAACCGTTATATTTCAAATTTCTAATATTCATTGGAAAGCTCTTTTCGATACGAACCCAACGGTTCCGGTTTTAGGAGAATCCGACGGTCGGATCTCCCGCAACGTCAATTCGAAGTCAATGGTCGAAATTCACGAACTGCCGCGGCGCGACACGTTCTATTCAGGCCATTATATATATAATATATATATTATATATATTTCGTCGATTTCCTTTTAAAACGTATTTTATAAATCGTTTTAAATTCGTTTTCAATACCATTTCAACTCTATATTCAATTTCTAATCAAAATTGAATATTTCATATCATTCCTATATAAATGATAATATTTTCAAAATGTTATATTTTGAAATCACTACCTTTTCTATATTCATTATAAAATGAATATAATCGATATAAATATCGTTCGCGTCAAAATAGCGCAACTCTAATCAATATGACTTTATATGTTTCAATAAATTCGTTATTCTATTCAACAAATGAATATTTATTTTATTCAACACATGAATCTATATTTCTTTCAACACACGACTAATCTCAACACGTGAGTACTGTCAACACACGACTATTTTTGTTATGTAAAATATTTTATAAAATTTTGGTATCTATCGTTTGATCTTCAATTAGACTACAACCGTAAAGTAGTTCTAATTTTAAATACGATAAAGATGTAAATTTTATTATTAAAATATTTTACTCAACACATAAATAGTTCCAACACATGAACATCGTCAACACATGACTATTTTTATATTCAACACATGAAATTTCTTTTATAATATTCATTATTTTCCCGATTGGAATGAGGCCCAATCAATCACCATATAACGTTAATTATATGGATTCCATACAACACATGTATATAATAGCAACGACAAACAATCAACCATCATCCAAAGTGCACCACACAACTGCATAAGCATTAAATATAAATAATTAATGCTTACACAGCATGTCGACCGGTCAATCGACATACAATTAAATAATTGGGATCAGTGTACGCCAAATATCATCCCAACACCCGTGTGGGGTTTCAAATCAACAAACACTGAATATTATTTGTGCAGTTGGGTGATGTGTAAAATTTACCATCCCAATCAATATCAGTCAAATCAGTGTATATAAACAAATTGTCTGATTTGTAAATGAATATTTATTTCTTTTCAGAAGAGTTTTATGCCGTTCCTTAACACGTTAAAAATTATATTTTTAATGTCAAAAATATTTATTTCAACACTTTACTATTTTTAACTAACACTTTTTATTTTAGAAAATTTCGGCGGCATAACGGCACGATACTAGAAACGGGACTAGGCCTAGCCTTGTCCCCGGTCTAATAATGGCCCACGCCATACCCAAATCAAATTATCTCAGTTCATTCATTTTCCAAACCAATTTAAACCAAATCACTCAATTCACAAATCAACCAAACATCCATGGTTTCAAACAAAGGTGTCGGGTGCTTCTATTAAGCACCGTCTGCATCCTAGTATATATTTCTAACTAGAAAATGAAATTTGAGTGAGAAGTTCTCACATTGATTTTTTTTCTAACGCCTTTTCTGAACTGCTGAATTGTTGTTCGAGCTCCAAACTTCGCATACAAGCTCAAATCTTCAATCCATCTTCTTTTCTAGCACAAGCACGGCATTCTGAACAACTTTTGCCTAAGGGACTTTTTTCCGAAAATGCTCCAATTCGCCAGAATTCGCGAAAGTACACGAATTTTACCACTTTTGAACAGTAGACTTCGAACGCGTTTTATGAGCAGCTCCGAACTCCAAAACACGACTTCCATATAGCCAAATCGAAGAGAATTTTGTGCTCTACAACTTTGGTTTAGAGGGACTTTGGCCAGAAATGCATGGTTTGGGAGTTATTTGCGAAATAAAGACAGCGTGTTATTTGCAAAACGGGATTTTTGGTGAAAATGAGTTTTTGGGTGTAGCGGGGCCCACGGCCGGAGTTGGGTGGCCAGCGGGCGGTGGCGGGCCTGATAGACGTGGGGGAGGGTGCTAAGGGCGGTGGTGGGGCCCGTGGTGGCCGCGGTGGTGGTGGTTGGTGATTTGGGGGTTTAGGGTTCATGAAAAGAGGAGAGAGAAGGAGGAGGAGGAAGAGGAGGAGGAGGAGGGGGTGCGGGCGGTCGGCGGTGGAGGCCGGTGGTGGCGCTGGTGGAGGAGGGCAGCGGCATGGTGGAGCGGTGACCATTAAAGAGGAAAAATGCAAAAAGAGGAAGAGGAAGAAAGTGAGAAACAAAAGGAAGGAAAAGTGATTATATGCTAGTTTCTCGCGTATCGCCTGAACGCCGACGATCTCCAATTACCGCGGCTTTCAGACACGAGATAGTAGACGTGAAGACGAGTCCAACGAAATAAGTTTCGTCGAATTCCGAGTTCGTTTGACTGTTCAAAAAAATCACGAATATGCTTAGATATTGCTCAAAAATGCGATTTTGGCGCACCGTTTCTTCTCGCACGCTCACACACTAACTCTGAAACACCCCACCTCCGTTAGGGTCACTCTCAAAGGGAATGCCCTAATTTTGGTGGAGGTTTATAAGTATAAGTCACAGATACACAAGACAGATATAAATACACATATTTTTGAACAGCGGAAAACAACAGGAATTTTTATTTCAACAAAATACGTGTTACACAAACCATGTCATAATTTGTCTTACAATACTTCCAAAAACATAACACCTTCATAACTGTCTTGATTACATTATTTAAAGAAGCATAAAAACATAAATAAACTGCATAAGTCCCATAATTGCTGTCCAAAGCCATAGTCCAAAACGAAAAAGATCCAAGCAATACATTCTTTCTCTTCAACATGGATGTGAAAACTGGTCAAGCTGCGGTATTCCCTCCCTGTGGACCTTGGGGGGGGGGGGACGAAAGAAAAGAAGACGAAAGAAAAGTAGAGTCAGACATAAAGCCTGAGTAAGTCTAGGACTATTCAGTCTATGAATAAAGAACTGGGCATGATAAGTATAAACTAGAAATGGGAAAGCACCATAAACTAAGTTAAGTTGTCTAGAGTTGAATATACTTATCGTACCCCATATTGATCTCTACATCCATATAAACTAGTTCCCAACAGGCACCCCATAATCAGGGTGAAGTGATTCGTTTCCAATGATCGGCTCCTGCTCACATAGTTACATGTGTCTTACGGCCCCCGATGTTGTAGTTACCTATGCTGGTCCCACCATGGGGTGTATCAAGTCCCATGGCGGCGGCCTGACACAATCCTAGAATGCACAGGTACGCTACTGGTGCCCAGTGCCTTATTTTTCTGCGCCGAAGTGTGTGCACGTCCGCACCCCGTTAGAACCTACACTACTGCACCACCGCCGTCGATTTGACCTCTTACAGTCAGCCCAGTAATCGAGCCCCACCCTGCCTAGTTTAGGGTATCCTGATACACCTTGTAGGGTTACTGCTGAAAAGGGTCCCCCGCTACTAGGTTTTCTATTTCTAGCCAACATGCTAAGTTGGTTAAGTGTTTTGTAAACCTAACCCCCCCAAATCAGTCTGTATAGTTTAGCATGTTCCATTTTGATTAAGTATTAATTCAATTTACTTAATCCTATCAATCCTGACTCAGCCTTAATTGTCTTATTAAAGCCTCAACCTCTCACATTAGACAGGTATTGTTGTGGCTGCCTGTTGCCGGTTGGGTCCGGGCAGTCTTACGCCACAACTCAGTCTAACCTCGGGTCTTTGTTGGGCTCCGTGTTTAACCACCCACATTGGATAGGTGTTGTTGTGACTACTGGACAGCCGGGCGGTTCCGGGCAGGTTTGCATCACAACTCAATCCAACCTCGGGTTAAACACATCGTATTTTCTACATTTACATATTTTGTCTCTTTTCTTTTTATATGTAAATATTTGCGGCCCATTATTCAAATTCATCTTTATTGGGTAAAATTAATTTATGCCACTTAATTGTTTTTCAAGGTTGTTGGCATGCGTCAAACATGCCAACACATATGTTCTATATTTTAACCCAATCGTCATTACCCCCGTTTTATACGTTCACTAAAATATAACATATGTTGGGTTTAACATTTAAACCCAACTTAGCCACATGAAAAAAAGGGAGGCTTATAACATGGTGTTTATATATTCTAAGTAACATAAAAAGGGGAGTGTGAACGCATGAACTTGCAACATAACGATCTAATTAACATGAATTAGGCACATGTGAACTTGCATTGTAATAACATATAATCATGGCATAAACATACTTAAACATGAATCATTCTATTCATATAATCATGGCATAAACATACCTAAACATGAATCATGATTTTTAATCTATTCATGTAAACTTGTAATTGGAATGTAAATCTAACTTAATCATGTGTCACTTATATCACCATATGATTTTGATAACAACATAGGCCTAAAACATGTTTTCAACTAGGCATAACACCAAACATAGATTAGTCATGTTCATAAAGATGCTTATTTTTGTCTCTAATACAAAAGTATAGTTTTGCACTTGAATCACGATGCCAATTCCAACATAAATTCATATAAACCATAGTACCTAGTTGAATCCAATTACACTAAAAGTGATCATAAAAGTATGTACATTATATTGGCATAATAGTGAATCATATACTTGCATGAATCCCAAATAAAATACCACAACATATGGTTGTTAACTTCCAACATAAATCACATACTTGCAAATATCCAATCGTATACCACAACATTTCCAAATCGTTTAGAATCAAAGCAACATACAAATATAGATTATTATCGCCACAATTCCATTTCTCATTTTACACAAATCAAAACACAATTATTTATTCACATCGGAATAGCATTCTACTTACAATGTATGACGAATCTTCAATGCAGGATTCTGAATTTGGAGATGCTATCCTTTGTTGTAGGCGTTGTTTTGATTTAATTGACGTTGCTTTAATCTTTCGAATTGTCTCCTAATTGTCTCTCAATTTCTGACGGCTATTCCTATTCCTTCCTCAGCAGCATGACGGTCTCATCTCCATTTTTGTTTGTATGAATTAGGGTGAGTCTTAGGTCCTTTTTATAGAGTTTGTGAGTTGATTAGGACCGTCGATGGAGCTTGGTTTAATAATAGCCGTTCGTTCGAAGGAGAGACCAACCATGAGCTGACACCTAGCCCTAGTGACAAGGCAAGGCTCAGAAAATCAACCAAACACAGACCAGGCCAGCCAGGGGGGCTGGGTTCGACCTGGCTCAGGGGCCAGGTCGACCGCCAGGTCGACTATGTAGTCGACCTGGGTGCCCCAGGTCGACTACCCAGTCGACCTGGGTAGCCCAGGTCGACTACCCATTCGACCTGGGTGTCTTGGGTGGGAAAATTTCCGCCTTGGCCAATTCGGCCCGATTTTTGAATTTTAAATTTGTTTTCTAAGCTGTTTTGGTCTGTTTGAATTTTAAACTGAATTCTGAAACTTCCGGAGGCCATATCTTCTTCATACGGAGTCTGTTTTACGCAAACTCGGACTCTATCCCAAGCAGAATTCCGAGATGAACGCAATGGCGTATCTCGTTTCCCTTAATTCTTCGATTTGAAATTTATTATACTTTAATTTGTGAATTTCACTGTTATAGAATACACGGGGTGTTACATTCTCCCCCACTTAAAAGGATTTCGTCCCCGAAATCTCCAAGTTCAGGAAGAATGTATGTACTAACATCCAAACATCCATCTACTCATCCATCAAACAGGAGCATCCATTGTCCTTAAAAGACTTCTTATGCTTCATGATCATATGCAAAGTGTGTGTACATGTACTTATCTAATGCAAAATCAGTCGGTCTACTGATTCATTTGACCTCCTTAGTGCAAATTATGTAAGTGCCATGAATCCATTATGTATGTAAATTCTCCTATTCATGATTCTACATGAGTGCACAATCATTCATATAAATGCAACATCCATATGACAACACATTAAACTTCAACCATATACGAATATAAATACATTTATGCATATGCAATATGAAGTGACTGAGCCGATCTAAAACCTAGATTGTGTGTGTATATGCAACCACGAGCAACCACTAGCAATCGCTTGCAACCATCATCCATAACATGTTTCAATTACATGTTTTCATCCAAAGAGTTTCTACCTAAAAGATAGGGTCGAGGAGATATACCTAAAAGATAGATAAAAACACAACTTAAGGAAAAAGAAAGATCAAAGATGTACCCTCGAAAAGAAAAGGGTAGGCTGCGCGTATTCTAGCTTCAGTTTCCCAAGTCGCGTCTCCCTCGGTGTCGCTCCACTGAACTTTGACGAGCTTGACTTCGCGGTTGCGTAGCTTCTTCACTTCCGTTTCTAATATGCGGGTTGGAACTTTCCTCACGGTTGCTTCGCGTTCCACTTAAGCTTCTTCTAGAATATTTGGCTCTACCACTTCAGCAGATTCATGTAGACATTTTCGGAGGTGCGAAACATAGAAAACGTTGTGAACTCCGGCCAGTTTTTCGGGTAGCTCTAATCTATAGGCCATTTTCCCTATTTTCTCAACAATAGGAAACGGTCCTACGAACCTTGGTGCTAGCTTTCCTGTGGTTCCAAAACGAACAACGTTCCTTAGCGGAGATACCTTAAGAAAAACTCTGTCCCCAACCTCAAATTCAAGGTCGGTCCTCCTCTTGTCGGCGTAGGATTTTTGTCTGTCTTGGGCCGTCTTCATCCTTCTCCGTATTAAGTCTACTTTTTCTGAAGTCTCTCGGATCATATCTGGTCCAAGTATGAGCTTATCAGTAGACTCCCACCAACAAGTGGGCGATCGGCACGGTCTTCCATATAAAGCTTCGAAGGGCGCCATTCCGATGGTTGCTTGGTAGCTGTTGTTGTAGGCAAATTCCACCAAAGGAAGATGGTCTTCCCACGTCCCTCCGAAGTCAAGGACGCACAATCTTAAAAGGTCCTCCAAAACTCTGTTCACTCTTTCTGTTTGGCCGTCGGTTTGGGGATGATAGGCTGTGCTCAAGCATAACTGTGTGCCTACCGCTTCTTGCAGACTCCGCCAAAACTCACTTGTGAAGATAGGGTCTCGGTCACTAACAATGCTGGATGGTATCCCATGGAGTCGAACAATTTCCTTGAGGTAAAGAGATGCTAGGGATGAGGTAGTTCTTTTACTTTTGACAGTTAAAAAATGGGCGCTTTTTGTAAGCCTATCCACTATTACCCAAATGCTAGTGTTGCCTCTTCTAGACCTAGGCAGCCCATCAATGAAGTCCATTGAGATGCTATCCCATTTCCACTACGGGACCTCTAGAGGATGGAGCAGACCGCCAGGCCTTTTCTGTTCCGCCTTAACCTGTTGGCACACCATACACTTAGAAACGAAATCTGCCACGTCCTTCTTCATGCCGTTCCAAAAGAAAGTTCTTTTTATGTCCTTGTAAATTCTATCCCCGCCTGGGTGTATCATCATCTTGGAGTGATGTGCTTCCTCGAGAACCTTCTTTACTAAATCCCTTGTCTGTGGGACGCATAGTCTTCCATCTCGCCTTAGCCAACCCTTATCATCGATGGAGTATCTGCTGAGGTGACTTGAAGTCTCACCCCTAATGAGCCTATCAATCGTCTCCACAAGCTGAGGGTCCTCGCGTTGTACTGTCCCTATTGCGTCCACTAAAGTTGGGCGTACTTCGAGAGATGCTAGCAAGCCCGGTACAAAATCGGAGGAGGGCCTAAAGTCAAAGCTGGCTATAAACTCTAGGCTTTGTCTTTCAACAAACAACGGGCTTAGGGTCAGTTTCTTTCGGCTCAACGCGTCTGCCACTACGTTGCCTTTGCCCGGAGTGTAGGAGATCTCGAAATCGTACGAGGAAAGAAACTCCATCCACCTCTGTTGCCTCAAGTTAAGATCTTTCTGCGAGAAAAGATATTTCAACGATTTATGGTCAGTGTAAAGTTCGAACTTCTCACCTAGGAGATAGTGTCGCCAAGACTTGAGTGCAAAGACGATGGCAGCTAACTCAAGATCGTGGGTCGGGTAATTCTTTTCGTGCACTTTCAACTGTCTTCCGCCATAAGCTACTACCCTTCCTTCTTGCATCAAGACAGCGCCTAGCCCTGTCCTACATGCATCTGTATAAACTGTGAACATCTTGCTTCCATCTGGCAACGTCAAAACTGGGGCTGTTGTAAGAGCCCTTTTTAGTCGTTGGAAAGCAAACTCGAATCCAAGTCCCAATTGAACACTAAATTCTTCTTGGTCAGCTTTGTGAGTGGAGCTGATATCTTTGCAAAGTCTCTGATGAATTTCCGATAGAAGCCTGCTAGCCCGAGAAAGCTTCGGACTTCTGTTGCGTTCTTTGGTGTCTTCCAATCTTGTACCGCTACTACTTTAGCAGGGTCCACAGCTAACCCTTCTTTGGATACTATGTGCCCAAGGAACCTCACTTCTTCTTTCCAAAAGTGGCATTTGGAGAATTTGGCTTTTAGCTGATGGACTCGCAGAGTTTCCATGATTGCCCTTAGGTGCTGAGCATGTTCTTCTTCACCCTTTGAGAAGATCAAGATATCGTCTACGAAGACCACTACGAACTTATTGAGGAAATCTCTGAACACCCTACTCATTAGGTCCACGAAGTAAGCGGGTGCGTTTGTCAAGCAAAAAGGCATGACAAGCCATTCAAAGAAGTCGTCTGGGGTTCTGAACGCTGTCTTATCGATACTATCTTCAGCCACCCTTAGCTGATGAAATCCGGTCGCTAAATCGAGTTGGGAGAAAACAGACGCTCCTACAAGCTGATCAAACAGATCGTCAATTCTGGGGAGAGGGTGCCTATTCTTTTTCGTTAGCTTGTTGAGCTCCCTATAGTCAACACATAGACGGAGTGAACCATCCGCCTTTGTAGCGAACACCACTGGAGCGCCCCATTCTGAAATGCTCCTTCTAATGAACCCCTTTTCTAGAAGCTCTTTAATATGTTTACTGAGCTCCTTTGTAACACCCCGTAATTTTATAACATTAAAATTCACAAATTAAAGTATACTTACTTTTTAGAAAAGAATTAAGTGAAATGGGTTGCGCAGAGAAATATATATATATATATATTGATATATATATATATATAAATTAAAAATTAAATAAATAAATATGCGAAAAAGTTCAAAACAACGAATTGGGAGGGGGAATAACCGAACCGGCCCATTTTTGAGGTCGACCCGAGCCCAGCTGGGTTGACTAGGGGTTAATCCAGCGTGTTTGGCTGTCAACCCGTGGCCCGATTCGCTCAAATGCAGATTTTGCATTTGATTGGTTCTCATGGTTCAGGGTTAATCTAATGGTCCTAAATAACTTCCTACACCTATAAATACATCCTAATGCTAACCCTAAACCTAATTAAAATAGAATAGTTACCGTCATACCATCGCTATGGAAATCAATGGAGCCGCCGCCAACTAAGAAAGAAGAAAAGCAAATTCAATTCTAATTCTCTCAACACTAAAGCAAGTCAAAACTCTCTCTTTTCTTCTCTAAATTGTGAGTATGATGATCTTAACAAGATTATTATCATTTTAATTAGGTTGAGTTATGAATGGATTATGAGTAGATGATGTGAATTATCATATATGTTGTTGTAAACCCTTTTTGCTATCATGTATATTGTTAATCCAAAGTTATGTGATGACGATATCTTATATGTTGTAAATCATGCTATGATGATGTTATGTATGTTGAAAGTTTCTATGCTAAGTTGTGATGAATCATACATGTTAAAAAGGCCATGATGTTACCATCTATGCTAGTTAGTTCATATTAATTAAATCATCATGTTTGGGTTATGTTGATCTATATGACAAGTCACATATGCAAGTTAGATTGATTAGAAAAGTTATGAACATATACCAAGACATCTATTATGACATCTAGAATTATGCTATGACATATGTGATATCCTATGCTAGTTCACACCATCATTATGTTGCCTAAAAACCCCATATGCAAGTTTATGTATAGGTTTGGGCTATGATCATATCATATAAATTGAGACATTTAACAAGTTGACACCTTTTGAACCTTAACATGTGTAGTTTATGCAAGTTTCACCCCTATTATGATTAGATTTATTTTAATTGCCTATATGTTGTGATAATTTATCTTTGTGCTAGGTGTTAGACTATACAAGTCTAGATTATTGTAACGACCCAGAAAATCTGAACCAATTTAAAAATTTTAAATTGGCTAAAATAATGGATTTTAAATATTTAAAATAAATATTTTAAGTAATGGCGATGAAAACTGAGTTGAATCGACATTTGAAAACCAATATAATTAAATATAATTATATAATAGAATTGAAAATGGCGCGGTAGTTCGATAATTCGATTTCAAACTTCAATTGAATATACCGGGTGCAAAACAATCCAGATTTTAGTGAAACCAAAAACATTTGAATCTAATTGGTAATATCTTTCTAACGAATCCGACCAATCGAAATTTGATAGCGGGAATCAAAAGATATGTCCAGTTGAAAATTCTGAATAGTCGCTATGAAATTCAGGCCCTTAAAAATGGACATTTTGCATACGACCTCGGATTTAGACGAAACCACTTTTGTTAGATCCGCAGTGTCAGGTTATTGCTAGGTTTCAAATTTCATAATTTTTCGAATCAATATGTGAGCGTGGCAAAGGAAAACGCGTTTGACCAGTTTCAGTTGATTTTAATCGACTGGAAATTGGCCATTTTTCAAACGGTCTCAGAATTCGACGAAACTAGTTTTGTTAGGACCGTATCGTCAATACGAAGCTAGAAAATATTTTTCTGGAAATTTTCTAGTTAGTATGTGACCCCGGTAATTTGAAATGTGCGTTTAAAATTCAATATAATGATTTAAATGTAAATTCAAAAGGAAACTGATTGTAACAATCGAATCAGCTTGCGTTACATATCCCATTGTGTTCGGAATGGGGGTTAAACGCTATGGACGACAGGCGGTGGGCCTTGTTTCGAGGTCGTATGTAAAAGTCAACCCTTTTGCAAAATTTAATAATTAAATAAAAAAAAAAAAAAAAAATATATTCCCTCCTATACCTCTGGCCCCCCCCACCGAATTCATTTATACAGAATAAAAAAAAAAAAAAGAAACCCTAAAACTAACGACGGCGACGCCACCACCGAAGACCGCCGTGCCCCGCTCCTCGCCCCTCTGATCGTCTTCCCTCCTCCCCCTGAACCAATCGCGAGCCCCCCCCCAGCATCGAGGCGCCGCCACTGCCAGAAGACCCCCGTGCCCTCCGCTTCACCTGCTCCGCCTCCCGCCGCCGAGGCCTTTTCTTCCCCCCCCCTCTTCGCAGGTAAAAGCAAGTGTTTTATTTTATTTTTATTTTTATTTTAATTCTTAAATACTGTGATTTGTTTAATAAGTATTAAACTGAATTTTATAAAAAGTTTAAAACCTGATTTTTTGAAAAAGGAGAAAAGAATATAAACTGATTTATTTTTAGAAATATAAACTGATTTATTTTTAAAAATAAAAACTTGAATTTTAAAACAGAGAAAAAAAAAGAAATAAAACTGTTTTGTTTTTAAAGTTTAAAAAAACGATTTTGTTAAAGTTTAAAACTGAAATTTTTATAGAAGTATAACTGAATTTTTAAAAGTATTTTAAAAACTGAAACTGTTTAAAAAAAAAAAAAATGATTAACTGATTTATTTTATAAAGTATAAAACTGATTTTAAAAGCGAAGTAAAAATCATATTTTTATATGTTGAAAGCGAAGTAAAAATCATATTTTTATATGTTGAAAGCAAAAATAAAAATCATATTTTTATATGTTGAAAGCAAAAATAAAAATCATATTTTTATATGTTGAAAGCAAAAATAAAAATCATATTTTTATATATTGAATAGCGAAGTCGAAATTCGATTTTTATATATTGAATAGCATGGTAAAAATTCTATTTTTACATATGCAGAGAATACGGGTGAAAGCGACAAATAGGCGAAGATTTCTATTAGGAAGTGTCGTGCAGTTGGATAGCTATTGGTGAGATTTCTGATTTAAAAATATAAATATATGTGTGTGAATATGAAAGTGAATTGCTATATATTTATATATATATATATATACGCCCCCTCGTCCACAAACCATGGACGATATTTATTGGTTGAAATTGTGGTGAAAATTGAATGATTGTTTGGGATTGTTTGGGATTGATATTGGTTGATTGTGGTTGAAAAATACCCGTTTGTGGTTGTGAAATATTTGGTTGAAACCACTTAGGATTAGTTTGTGGAAATGAATAAAAATATATACATGCCGCCTGCGTGCGAACTAGATGCATGTTTCCCATTGTCAAAAACCGCGAGGTTTTAAGGTAGAGCGAGGAGCCGTACTAGGGACGGTGCCGGTGTAACTACCCTGCCGTTATGCTGCCGAAATTTTGAATAATATTTGTGTGTTTGAATTATTTTCATATGCTTAAACTATATTTATTCCTTATATAGAAAACATTCATGTGTTGAATTGATATTCATTCGTTGTTTAGAAATTCATGTGTTGAATGGTATTCATATTTTGAAATAAATTGCTCGATAATAAAAATCACATTTTTATCTATATATAGAAACTATAGAAAACATTCATGTGTTGAATTGATATTCATTCGTTGTTTAGAAATTCATGTGTTGAATGGTATTCATATTTTGAAATAAATTGCTCGATAATAAAAATCACATTTTTATCTATATCTAAAAACTATTGAAAACATTCATGTGTTGAATTGATATTCATTCGTTGTTTAGAAATTCATGTGTTGAATGGTATTCATATTTTGAAATAAATTGCTCGATAATAAAAATCACATTTTTATCTATATCTAAAAACTATTGAAAACATTCATGTGTTGAATTGATATTCATTCGTTGTTTAGAAATTCATGTGTTGAATGGTATTCATATTTTGAAATAAATTGCTCGATAATAAAAATCACATTTTTATCTATATCTAAAAACTATTGAAAACATTCATGTGTTGAATTGATATTCATTCGTTGTTTAGAAATTCATGTGTTGAATGGTATTCATATTTTGAAATAAACTGTTAGATAATAAAAATCACATTTTTTATCTATATCTAAAAACTATTGAAAACATTCATGTGTTGAATTGATATTCATTCGTTGTTTAGAAATTCATGTGTTGAATGGTATTCATATTTTGAAATAAATTGTTTTATGATAAAAATTCTATTTTATCACCTACATGAACTATATAGAAAAAAATAGTGTTTTGAAATGAGTTGTTTTACAATAAAAATCACATTTTTATTGTATGCATAAATCGTTAAAATATGAAGTGTTAAAAATAGCCACTTGTTCAAAATAAACATATATGAGTTGAAATATTCATTAATTAGCTAATGAAATGATTTGCACCTATTTATGTAACGTTAGAATGAATGGAGTTTTTAAACCAAATAGAAATCAAATATGAAGTTGAATAGAAAATGAAAAATGATATGAACTGTATATATATGTACATGCATATTCATTGAACAGGTTATAGCAAAGGGGCTAGAGAAGAGGAATAAAATTTTGTGCCCGACAAATAGGTACACATTTACTGATTTGTTTGGGTGATGATTTTGAGCCTGATTGGCTAGCCGCTTGGCTTTTTCTTTTTCTTTTTGAGATTAGAAGGACCGGGACGCTATTTGCGATTTCCCGACGCTCCCGGTGCAGGGGAGGTTATGGCGAAATTTTTCCAAAATTTAAGGTGTTAGAAAAATTTTTTGAAGTGAAAACGATATAGAAATCATTGAATGAACTATATTTATATAACTATATAAATATAAATAAAATTAAAACGAAACGAGGCCGTGCAGTTCGTATTTTGAAACCGTGATTTCAAACGACTAGTACGGGAAATCCGACCATTGGATTTTCCCGAAACCTCAACCGTCGGGTTCGCCTTGGAATAATCTTTCCAACGGCACCAACCTTGTAAAAATCCAACGGTTGGATTGTCTGGAATGTTTAATTCAAATCTGAAGAAAAACAGCGCCAGAAACGATTATATTTATTTATATATATAAATAAAATTATATTTAATCGAATAACGACGCTGCAGTTCGTATTTTGAAATCGAAAATTCAAACGATTGTACCGGGAGATCCGACCGTCGGATTTTCCCGAAACTGGAACCGTTGGGTTCGTTTTGAAAAGACCTTTCTAATGATGTAAATTTTGTGAAGATCCAACGGTTAGATTTTCAGATATGTGTAAATCAAATCTGAAGAAAAACAGCGCCACGGCCGCCTTATGGCCCGAAGCGTCGTTTTGAATAAAATGGCTATTTTGAAATAAATAAAAATAGCGATAAATAGTTATAAAATATCGTAAGCGATATGGAATGGAAATAAACTGAATTTGCTTGATTTATGTGATGTTTGATGGTTGAATGTGTTTGGTGTGAAAACTATATTAAAGAACACAATTGGTGTTGTCGAATAATTTAACCATTGAGATAAATCGATTTGAAATTCTAAATATACGTGAATTATTTGAAAAGGCCGAGTTAATTCTCATTTCGAATAATTGACCGACGATTGAAATTCGAAGATGAAGACGATGGTCGAAGACCGGAGATCTTCACCTCGTTTGGATGGTAACCGAGGTCCTGATTGGGAGGCATCCCGAAATATGGATAATGAGTGGTGATCGTTCAGACGTACGTGTTGATCGAAGGGTTTGCGAGGTATTTAGTGCCTCCAATTTCGTTCAGACCCAGAACGGACTTGTAAATGGACTGTGTGTCTGACATAGGATTTATTCTGTGTGGCATGCTAAGATGCAGTGATCAGGGCTTCTGTTGAAAAGCAAAGTCTTGTGGTGATGATCAAAGCACCGCCTGTATGGCGTAGCTTTGTGTATAACGTAAATTCGCGAGCCTCACACCCCGGTATGAACCTAAAACGGGAGAAAGGACCTCAGGGAGGACATGCGTTTTCTTCTAGCTAGGGTGGTGTCAGTGACCTACCAGCCCTGACATTTATATACTTTTCACCTATGTGGTTGTTGCTGTTGCGAGGCGCCTCGGTTTGATCGGACGATCCGGGTCCGATGGAGTCATTCGTTGGCTCGTTTACGCCCCAAAGGGCGGGGAAACGTATTGTTCAGGAATTTTAATCCACATCGGTGGACCGGCCCTGACGATCCAAGGGTCACTCGAGCTCTGATCCTGAGACATGGGCTAGATTGTCTCGAATTCGGTAAGGACTATCTTTTGCCTTGGTTCATGACGGAAATCCAATTTCCAAATACGACATCGTGCGGTTTAGATTGTATATATATATGGCGACATGATATATGGTACCCATGCCGTCTATGATTGATAGTTATGATTTGAAATTGTTTTCAAAGCATATAAACACTAGCAATAATATCAAATGCCTTTGTTTTATTCGTATCAATCATATTTTGGCCATTATAAGGTAAAACTCTATCCTCCGGTTTGCGTTGCATTGTGTGATGGGAACTGAGTCTTATAATGGCTTCATTTTTGTTAAAAGCATAGCGATGTTAAAAGAAAGATTTGTTTTAAAGCACTGGCAATCCAATGGAGTAAACCCGTTCCACGAAAGTGGCGTGGTCCTGTGATTAGCCAATTATATATGTGTTGAGTAGATTTCTCATACCAGTCCCATGACTGACTCGTAGTTTGTTTCACTCTCAAACTCGGGTGCCCCTTTTTCTACACGGGCAGCCTTGTATTCAGGTTTAGCTGGTTCTTTCTGGATAGCTGGAGCTGAAGATGGATTCTATCATTTATTTCTTTTTATGCTGTTCAGCTCCTATTGTACATATTTTGTTTATTTCCGCTGTAGACATTTATGTATAGCTGAACTGTATTTGTACTAAGTAATATCCTGTATACTGTGTAACTCTGATGATTACTTTTATCCAGTATATTTTGTTGTTCATTCTGGTGTATTTATTTAATTCTGTTCTGCTATTATATGTTTCTGTGTTATATTCCAAAAGATAACCTTGTTTCCGTGAGAACGGGAAATCGGGTCGTCTCAACGTGGTATCAGAGCTTTGGTTAAGCTTAGTTCTGGAATATAACATTTGAACGAACTCGTCAGAAATAGAACCAGTAGTGTTCTAGGACGGGTAACTCAATACAGATAGGATCAGCAATATCCTAGTATGAGTAAAGCAGAATGATTACACCTCGATAGACAAATTTACATTGAAGTATGTGTTTCTATATTTTAAACTACCTTTTCTGTGACCTGACACTTGATCTGCTAATTGCAGAAGTACTAGAAAAATGAGTGCCAGAAACAGAAGGAATACAGAACCCGACCTAGAGGCTCTATTCAAGAGATATCGAAATCTGGGTGGAGCACAATTCTCGGGCAATGAATATATTATTCAAACTCAAGCTTGGATGAGTTCTGTCGAGAGAATCTTTGAGCATATCCAGCTAAGAGATGACCAGAAACGGTTAGTAGCATCTTGGGCGCTTAAAGAAGAAGCTTTAATTTGGTGGGAAACCATCATCAAAGATAATCCAGAAGGTGATATCACCTGGGACAGATTTAAAGTAATTTTCCTAGGAAGATTTACTCCTCCCGAAGTAACCGAGAGATTATGTGATGAATTTTCTTATCTGATACAAGGAGATATGACCATTCCCGAATATCATAAGAAATTCAATGAACTTTCTCACTTTGCTCCTCATCTAATTCAAAATCCGAAGAGGAAGAATATGAGATTTATTCACGGGCTTCAAAGGAAATACCAGAATAAAGTATTGGGGCATGTGAAGCTTCCTTTTTCAGAAATGATTTATATGGCTTATCAATATGAAGATCTCCATAAGAAAGGAATGTTATGCGACGAAGAAGAAGTCAGTTCTAGTGACATAGCAAAGTCAGAAGCTGATATTCCTGAAAACAGTACGAGGTCAGAGGTCAATAAGAAGCCCAGTGCCAAGAGAAAATGGGCTAAATCTGAGAAAGAACCCGTAACGACCGCCATATGCAATAACTGCCATAAGCCAGGGCATTTTCAGGGAAATTGCAAACCCTCGAAAAAGCGAGCAAAGAGTGGATCTAAATCCAAGGAGAGATTCCAAGAGAATAGAAAGTGCAGTCAATGCCATCAGTCCGGTCATCTTTCAAAGGCCTGTCCGCTACTCAGAAAACCTAAAGCAGTACATGTAAATGAAGTGGTAGGAGTATCTGCATCTCCGTCTGCTCAAGAAAGGCCAGATGTTTTAGAAGGCACGCTTACTGTCAAAAACATTCCAGTCAAAGTACTGTTTGACACAGGCGCGTCAAGAAGCTTCATTGCCAAAGATGCAGCTAAGAAACTGGATTTGAATTTGAAAAAGCTCAAGGAACCAATGACTGTCCAGAATCCGGTTGGGGGTTCCATTGATCTCAGTTGGGTTTGTGGAGTGCCGGTTTCCTTTTCTCGTTATCGGTTTCCTACCATCGCAGTCGTTATGAATTTTAAAGAGTTTGATCTTATCTTAGGGTTAGATTGGTTGACTAAATATGAAGCTGAGGTTAAATGCGCCGACAGAGTCGTAAAGGTGAAGATTAAATCAGGCGATTATATAACCATTCCCTGTGAAGGTCAGAATGCTAATAGAAAAGACTTCTGGGCAGCTTTGAATGTTTCTCCAGCCCAAATGGAAAATATCCCTGAAATCACAGAGAATATTCCTGACCTCATTAAAGATATTCCTGTCGTCAAGGATTATGCGGATGTGTTCGAGGAAGTTGTTCGCTTACCTCCGCAGAGAGAAATAGATTTCAAGATTGCTTTAGTTCCCAATGCTAGGCCAGTAGTTCACGCTATTCGAAGAATGTCCTTGAAAGAGAAGGAGGAATTAGACAATCAAACACGACAGCTAGTATGGAAGGGTCTGATCAGGCCTAGTTTCTCTGATTGGGGTGCAGCAGTAGTGTTTGTCCCAAAATCTGACGGTACTCTACGGCTATGTGTGGATTATCGTGATTTGAACAAGCAGACCGTAAAGAATAAATATCCATTGCCGCGAATAGATGATTTGTTGGATCGATTGAATGGAGCACAAGTATTCTCAAGAATGGACCTAGCTACAGGTTTCCATCAACTTCGAATTGCCGAAGAGTGTGTTCCAATGACAGCGTTCAGAGGCCCCGACTTATTTTACGAGTGGTTAGTAATGCCGTTCGGCTTATGTAACGCTCCAGCTTATTTCGTCGATCTAATGAACAGGGTATTCAGAGGAGTATTGAATAAATTTGTTCTGGTCTTTATTGATGATATTCTAATCTTCTCTAAATCAAAGGCCGAACATGAAAAGCATCTGGAACAGGTTCTAGAAATTCTGAGACGGAATGTATTGAAAGCCAAGTTTTCCAAATGTATCTTCTGGCAAGATGAAGTGAAATTTCTGGGTCATGTAGTATCGAAAGATGGAATCGCTGTGGATCCAAGCAAAATCACAGCTATTCAGAATTGGAAACAGCCCAGTACTCCCACTGAAGTCCGCAGTTTTCTTGGATTGGCTAGCTATTATCGGAAGTTCGTTAAAGACTTTTCGAAGATATCTGGCCACTTAACGAAGCTTACAAAGAAGCATTCTAAGTTCAAATGGACTCAAGAAAATGATGAGGCTTTCGAAGAGCTAAAGTTAAGATTAACGACAGCTCCAGTGTTAACCATCATCGATGGCAACCAAGATTTAAAAGTCTGGACTGATGCTTCTAGAGAAGGCCTTGGAGCAGTGTTAATGCAAAGAGGCCAAGTAATTGCTTATGCTAGCCGTCAACTGAAGCCACATGAGAAAAACTACGTAACTCATGATCTTGAGTTATTGGCTATCATATTCTCTTTGAAAATCTGGAGACACTATCTTCTGGGCGAGAGGTTTGAACTGTTTACAGACCACCAGTCATTAAAGTATTTGTTCACTCAGAAGGATTTAAACCTGAGGCAACAACGTTGGCTGGAGTTTCTAGCAGCATATGACTTTGAAATTATATATACTCCAGGAAAAGCCAATGTCGTGGCCGATGCGTTAAGCAGAAAGAATGTAATGATCGCCAGTTTTATTATCACGACTTCATTGCTAGATAAGATATCTGCTCTTCAGGAGGATGATCACTTCATTCAGAAGATCAGAAGGATAATTCAACGAGGCGAACCCTCGAGTTTTCAAGTTGATAATGAGGGGATTCTAAGGCTCAAAGGTCGAATATGCGTTCCTAACATTCCTGAACTTCGAAAGGAAGTACTGGATGAATGCCACAAGTCAAAACTCAGTATCCATCCGGGAGTAAACAAAATGTATAATGACATCAAACGCACTTTCTGGTGGAAGTCGATGAAAAGGGACATTTCTTTATATGTCAGCCGATGCCCTACTTGCCAGCTAGTTAAAAGCGACCAACAGAAATTGGCTGGACTATTACAACCACTAGAAGTTCCTGGTTGGAAGTGGGAGCATATCTCCATGGATTTCATTGATGGTTTGCCCAGAACCAGAAAAGGAAATGACAGTATTTGGGTGATCGTAGATCGCTTCACGAAGACCGCCCATTTTATACCTGTCAAATCAAATAGAACCGCTCAGAGTCTGGCGCAGATTTACTTCAGGGAAATAGTTAGACTACATGGAGTGCCGCTCAGTATAGTCAGTGATAGAGATACAATATTCACTAGCAAATTCTGGGAAGCATTTCAAGTCGAGTTAGGAACGAAGTTAAACCTAAGCACCGCTTATCATCCTCAGACAGACGGTCAGACTGAGAGGGTGAATCGCATTCTAGAAGATCTATTGCGGGCTTGTGTAATAGATTTCGGTGGATCATGGGAAGACAATCTACATTTGGCTGAGTTCTCTTATAACAACAGCTACCAGGCGAGTCTGACAATGTCGCCATTCGAAGCATTGTATGGTAGACCGTGCCGATCTCCTGCTTGTTGGGTCGAGCCTGGAAATAGACTTGTGTTGGGTCCTGATATGATTCGAGAAGCGGCCGACAAAGTCGATTTTATTAAGAAACGATTGCTCGCCGCTCAAAGCCGACAAAAGAGCTATGCCGATAAAAGAAGAAGAGATATATCCTTTGAGGTTGGCGACTATGTATATTTGAAAGTATCGCCGATGAGAGGAGTTATCAGGTTCGGTAAAACTGGAAAGTTGGCACCCAAATTCATTGGTCCGTTTCCTATTCTGGAACGGATTGGAACTCTCGCTTATAGGGTTGAACTGCCTGACTGGTTGCCTGGAGTGCATGATGTATTTCATATATCTCAACTTCGAAAGCACGTTCATGATCCAGACTTGATCGTGGAAGAAGCAGCTCAGCAGGATATTGAAATTACTCCAGAATTAGCTGTGAGGCGAGAGCCGCTAAAGATTATCGGCAAAGAAACCAAAGAGCTGAGAAACAAGAAGGTTCACTTAGTCAAAGTGCAATGGAGTGGAGATCCGCGAGATTGTACTTGGGAAACTGAGGAGAGCATTCAGAAAGCTTATCCTAGATGCCGAGTAGATATCTCTGATTGACTCCGGTGCAAGGTACATTTACCCTACCTTGCATTACCATATAATTCTCTATTCTATTCTGTTGCTATTTTCTTCCCATGGATGTGTATTGTTTATTCTATACTCTGAATATTAAAAACAAATTGGTTGTTGTGATGTGTGATCGTAGATTTATCAAACCACTTTCGACTTTATTCCTTTTCGGGGACGAAAAGTTTTAAGTGGGGGAGATTGTAACGACCCAGAAAATCTGAACCAATTTAAAAATTTTAAATTGGCTAAAATAATGGATTTTAAATATTTAAAATAAATATTTTAAGTAATGGCGATGAAAACTGAGTTGAATCGACATTTGAAAACCAATATAATTAAATATAATTATATAATAGAATTGAAAATGGCGCGGTAGTTCGATAATTCGATTTCAAACTTCAATTGAATATACCGGGTGCAAAACAATCCAGATTTTAGTGAAACCAAAAACATTTGAATCTAATTGGTAATATCTTTCTAACGAATCCGACCAATCGAAATTTGATAGCGGGAATCAAAAGATATGTCCAGTTGAAAATTCTGAATAGTCGCTATGAAATTCAGGCCCTTAAAAATGGACATTTTGCATACGACCTCGGATTTAGACGAAACCACTTTTGTTAGATCCGCAGTGTCAGGTTATTGCTAGGTTTCAAATTTCATAATTTTTCGAATCAATATGTGAGCGTGGCAAAGGAAAACGCGTTTGACCAGTTTCAGTTGATTTTAATCGACTGGAAATTGGCCATTTTTCAAACGGTCTCAGAATTCGACGAAACTAGTTTTGTTAGGACCGTATCGTCAATACGAAGCTAGAAAATATTTTTCTGGAATTTTTCTAGTTAGTATGTGACCCCGGTAATTTGAAATGTGCGTTTAAAATTCAATATAATGATTTAAATGTAAATTCAAAAGGAAACTGATTGTAACAATCGAATCAGCTTGCGTTACATATCCCATTGTGTTCGGAATGGGGGTTAAACGCTATGGACGACAGGCGGTGGGCCTTGTTTCGAGGTCGTATGTAAAAGTCAACCCTTTTGCAAAATTTAATAATTAAAAAAAAAAAAAAAATATATTCCCTCCTATACCTCTGGCCCCCCCCACCGAATTCATTTATACAGAATAATAAAAAAAAAAAAACCCTAAAACTAACGACGGCGACGCCACCACCGAAGACCGCCGTGCCCCGCTCCTCGCCCCTCTGATCGTCTTCCCTCCTCCCCCTGAACCAATCGCGAGCCCCCCCCCCAGCATCGAGGCGCCGCCACTGCCAGAAGACCCCCGTGCCCTCCGCTTCACCTGCTCCGCCTCCCGCCGCCGAGGCCTTTTCTCCCCCCCCTCTTCGCAGGTAAAAGCAAGTGTTTTATTTTATTTTTATTTTTATTTTAATTCTTAAATACTGTGATTTGTTTAATAAGTATTAAACTGAATTTTATAAAAAGTTTAAAACCTGATTTTTTGAAAAAGGAGAAAAGAATATAAACTGATTTATTTTTAGAAATATAAACTGATTTATTTTTAAAAATAAAAACTTGAATTTTAAAACAGAGAAAAAAAAAGAAATAAAACTGTTTTGTTTTTAAAGTTTAAAAAACCGATTTTGTTAAAGTTTAAAACTGAAATTTTTATAGAAGTATAACTGAATTTTTAAAAGTATTTTAAAAACTGAAACTGTTTAAAAAAAAAAAATGATTAACTGATTTATTTTATAAAGTATAAAACTGATTTTAAAAGCGAAGTAAAAATCATATTTTTATATGTTGAAAGCGAAGTAAAAATCATATTTTTATATGTTGAAAGCAAAAATAAAAATCATATTTTTATATGTTGAAAGCAAAAATAAAAATCATATTTTTATATGTTGAAAGCAAAAATAAAAATCATATTTTTATATATTGAATAGCGAAGTCGAAATTCGATTTTTATATATTGAATAGCATGGTAAAAATTCTATTTTTACATATGCAGAGAATACGGGTGAAAGCGACAAATAGGCGAAGATTTCTATTAGGAAGTGTCGTGCAGTTGGATAGCTATTGGTGAGATTTCTGATTTAAAAATATAAATATATGTGTGTGAATATGAAAGTGAATTGCTATATATTTATATATATATATATATATATACGCCCCCTCGTCCACAAACCATGGACGATATTTATTGGTTGAAATTGTGGTGAAAATTGAATGATTGTTTGGGATTGTTTGGGATTGATATTGGTTGATTGTGGTTGAAAAATACCCGTTTGTGGTTGTGAAATATTTGGTTGAAACCACTTAGGATTAGTTTGTGGAAATGAATAAAAATATATACATGCCGCCTGCGTGCGAACTAGATGCATGTTTCCCATTGTCAAAAACCGCGAGGTTTTAAGGTAGAGCGAGGAGCCGTACTAGGGACGGTGCCGGTGTAACTACCCTGCCGTTATGCTGCCGAAATTTTGAATAATATTTGTGTGTTTGAATTATTTTCATATGCTTAAACTATATTTATTCCTTATATAGAAAACATTCATGTGTTGAATTGATATTCATTCGTTGTTTAGAAATTCATGTGTTGAATGGTATTCATATTTTGAAATAAATTGCTCGATAATAAAAATCACATTTTTATCTATATATAGAAACTATAGAAAACATTCATGTGTTGAATTGATATTCATTCGTTGTTTAGAAATTCATGTGTTGAATGGTATTCATATTTTGAAATAAATTGCTCGATAATAAAAATCACATTTTTATCTATATCTAAAAACTATTGAAAACATTCATGTGTTGAATTGATATTCATTCGTTGTTTAGAAATTCATGTGTTGAATGGTATTCATATTTTGAAATAAATTGCTCGATAATAAAAATCACATTTTTATCTATATCTAAAAACTATTGAAAACATTCATGTGTTGAATTGATATTCATTCGTTGTTTAGAAATTCATGTGTTGAATGGTATTCATATTTTGAAATAAATTGCTCGATAATAAAAATCACATTTTTATCTATATCTAAAAACTATTGAAAACATTCATGTGTTGAATTGATATTCATTCGTTGTTTAGAAATTCATGTGTTGAATGGTATTCATATTTTGAAATAAACTGTTAGATAATAAAAATCACATTTTTTATCTATATCTAAAAACTATTGAAAACATTCATGTGTTGAATTGATATTCATTCGTTGTTTAGAAATTCATGTGTTGAATGGTATTCATATTTTGAAATAAATTGTTTTATGATAAAAATTCTATTTTATCACCTACATGAACTATATAGAAAAAAATAGTGTTTTGAAATGAGTTGTTTTACAATAAAAATCACATTTTTATTGTATGCATAAATCGTTAAAATATGAAGTGTTAAAAATAGCCACTTGTTCAAAATAAACATATATGAGTTGAAATATTCATTAATTAGCTAATGAAATGATTTGCACCTATTTATGTAACGTTAGAATGAATGGAGTTTTTAAACCAAATAGAAATCAAATATGAAGTTGAATAGAAAATGAAAAATGATATGAACTGTATATATATGTACATGCATATTCATTGAACAGGTTATAGCAAAGGGGCTAGAGAAGAGGAATAAAATTTTGTGCCCGACAAATAGGTACACATTTACTGATTTGTTTGGGTGATGATTTTGAGCCTGATTGGCTAGCCGCTTGGCTTTTTCTTTTTCTTTTTGAGATTAGAAGGACCGGGACGCTATTTGCGATTTCCCGACGCTCCCGGTGCAGGGGAGGTTATGGCGAAATTTTTCCAAAATTTAAGGTGTTAGAAAAAATTTTTGAAGTGAAAACGATATAGAAATCATTGAATGAACTATATTTATATAACTATATAAATATAAATAAAATTAAAACGAAACGAGGCCGTGCAGTTCGTATTTTGAAACCGTGATTTCAAACGACTAGTACGGGAAATCCGACCATTGGATTTTCCCGAAACCTCAACCGTCGGGTTCGCCTTGGAATAATCTTTCCAACGGCACCAACCTTGTAAAAATCCAACGGTTGGATTGTCTGGAATGTTTAATTCAAATCTGAAGAAAAACAGCGCCAGAAACGATTATATTTATTTATATATATAAATAAAATTATATTTAATCGAATAACGACGCTGCAGTTCGTATTTTGAAATCGAAAATTCAAACGATTGTACCGGGAGATCCGACCGTCGGATTTTCCCGAAACTGGAACCGTTGGGTTCGTTTTGAAAAGACCTTTCTAATGATGTAAATTTTGTGAAGATCCAACGGTTAGATTTTCAGATATGTGTAAATCAAATCTGAAGAAAAACAGCGCCACGGCCGCCTTATGGCCCGAAGCGTCGTTTTGAATAAAATGGCTATTTTGAAATAAATAAAAATAGCGATAAATAGTTATAAAATATCGTAAGCGATATGGAATGGAAATAAACTGAATTTGCTTGATTTATGTGATGTTTGATGGTTGAATGTGTTTGGTGTGAAAACTATATTAAAGAACACAATTGGTGTTGTCGAATAATTTAACCATTGAGATAAATCGATTTGAAATTCTAAATATACGTGAATTATTTGAAAAGGCCGAGTTAATTCTCATTTCGAATAATTGACCGACGATTGAAATTCGAAGATGAAGACGATGGTCGAAGACCGGAGATCTTCACCTCGTTTGGATGGTAACCGAGGTCCTGATTGGGAGGCATCCCGAAATATGGATAATGAGTGGTGATCGTTCAGACGTACGTGTTGATCGAAGGGTTTGCGAGGTATTTAGTGCCTCCGGTTTCGTTCAGACCCAGAACGGACTTGTAAATGGACTGTGTGTCTGACATAGGATTTATTCTGTGTGGCATGCTAAGATGCAGTGATCAGGGCTTCTGTTGAAAAGCAAAGTCTTGTGGTGATGATCAAAGCACCGCCTGTGTGGCGTAGCTTTGTGTATAACGTAAATTCGCGA
Source organism: Allium sativum (assembly GCA_030737875.1). Taxonomy (NCBI): domain Eukaryota; kingdom Viridiplantae; phylum Streptophyta; class Magnoliopsida; order Asparagales; family Amaryllidaceae; genus Allium; species Allium sativum. Next base: position 627,892,645 of record CM060916.1, read on the forward strand.
GCCTCACACCCCGGTATGAACCTAAAACGGGAGAAAGGACCTCAGGGAGGACATGCGTTTTCTTCTAGCTAGGGTGGTGTCAGTGACCTACCAGCCCTGACATTTATATACTTTTCACCTATGTGGTTGTTGCTGTTGCGAGGCGCCTCGGTTTGATCGGACGATCCGGGTCCGATGGAGTCATTCGTTGGCTCGTTTACGCCCCAAAGGGCGGGGAAACGTATTGTTCAGGAATTTTAATCCACATCGGTGGACCGGCCCTGACGATCCAAGGGTCACTCGAGCTCTGATCCTGAGACATGGGCTAGATTGTCTCGAATTCGGTAAGGACTATCTTTTGCCTTGGTTCATGACGGAAATCCAATTTCCAAATACGACATCGTGCGGTTTAGATTGTATATATATATGGCGACATGATATATGGTACCCATGCCGTCTATGATTGATAGTTATGATTTGAAATTGTTTTCAAAGCATATAAACACTAGCAATAATATCAAATGCCTTTGTTTTATTCGTATCAATCATATTTTGGCCATTATAAGGTAAAACTCTATCCTCCGGTTTGCGTTGCATTGTGTGATGGGAACTGAGTCTTATAATGGCTTCATTTTTGTTAAAAGCATAGCGATGTTAAAAGAAAGATTTGTTTTAAAGCACTGGCAATCCAATGGAGTAAACCCGTTCCACGAAAGTGGCGTGGTCCTGTGATTAGCCAATTATATATGTGTTGAGTAGATTTCTCATACCAGTCCCATGACTGACTCGTAGTTTGTTTCACTCTCAAACTCGGGTGCCCCTTTTTCTACACGGGCAGCCTTGTATTCAGGTTTAGCTGGTTCTTTCTGGATAGCTGGAGCTGAAGATGGATTCTATCATTTATTTCTTTTTATGCTGTTCAGCTCCTATTGTACATATTTTGTTTATTTCCGCTGTAGACATTTATGTATAGCTGAACTGTATTTGTACTAAGTAAGATCCTGTATACTGTGTAACTCTGATGATTACTTTTATCCAGTATATTTTGTTGTTCATTCTGGTGTATTTATTTAATTCTGTTCTGCTATTATATGTTTCTGTGTTATATTCCAAAAGATAACCTTGTTTCCGTGAGAACGGGAAATCGGGTCGTCTCAATTATATTATGCGTTGAATAAGCGAACGTATAAACGTGGGGTAGGGGTAATATTAAGGATTTAATATTAAAAAGTTGGGGTGCAATTGATATGATTTTGCATGCCATAAGTGGATGGCCATAATTGAGTCAATTATGGACATCATTAAAAGTTGACTTAATTAATAATTTGAATAGGGAATTATTAAAACTAGGGTAAAAGATTTTAAGTGTTAATCAATGCTTAGGACACGAGGTTGGACTCGTTTGTGACGTAAACCTGCCCGGACCCGCCCGACAAATCCAGTGGTCACAAATGACAGCCCAATGTGAGAGGTCCTAGGCCTAAACTAAAGCATAATGGTTGTAAAGACACGAGGTTAGACTCTTTTATGGTGTAAGACTGCCCGGACCCGCCCGGCAAATCCAGCTGCCATAAATGACAGTCTAATGTGAGAGGTCTTTATGAGGTTATGGCCTGAATGAATTAAGAAATACTTAACCAGATAAACATGTAAGGTGGGACATGGGGGTTAAGTAGGTGCCTTGGGTGGCATGAGGAATCTAGGGGGTGCCCTTAGTGGCATGTGAAATACGATTAGTAAGACTTAACCAAACACACATGTAAATGAACATAACTAAGAGGGTTAAGTGGGATATACTAGTGACAAGCTTAGGTGGGTAGCTTGTGGGGGCCCATTTCGACCAGTATCCCTAACGTATCTTTGTGGGCTCAACCCAAGTCGAGGACGGGACACGCATGCTGGGTTTACAGTCGCCAAAACGGGGAGCGGTGGCAACGCAAGTCCAATGGGTTTCGTATGCGTGTGTGGATCCGGGCTGGTAGGTAAGACGTTGTTGCATCGTGTAGGTATAAGCCATGCATTCTCAAGTTGTATCGGGTTGCCACTTTAGGGGAGTGATACACCCCACTGTGGGGCCAGCACGGGTATCTACGAGTAGGGAGCCAATCGAAAGTGGGTAGTGGGGTACACCTAGTGAAGATAGGGGCAGACGACACCTATGTAGTCAGCTAGGGGTACGTAAGGCTATTTATAAAGATTCCGTGTGAAGCAAGTGGGATCAAACAATAGGGTGACTGGTGTGGTGCAGTGTAGTAATGTGCGGTGCAGTGTAGTAATCATTCGTTAGTAATTAGGTGTGCCTTTACCGTTATCTTATACGCTATCTTTATCTTCCTAAGAGTTCATAGACATTTACTTGTCTTCCAGCTTATGCCTTAGTCTAGTTATTTTGATAATAGTATTGTTAGAATTATCATACTCGCCAGACTTTATGTCTGACCCCCTCTATTTCTATCCTTTTTCCCCCTCCAGGTCCTCAGGTTGGGCCCAGCTCTAGTGGAGTTTGATTGAATTTCTTCATCTCTCTTTGGAAAGCTTCGACCGTTGAAGTAAAGTCCAGCTTGTTATCTTTTTAATGGCTATTTATGTAATGGGATTATGTATTTGGTTTTTATGAAGATGGATATTGTACTTGGTTATGATCTATGGTTTTATGATGTAACAAACATGTTTAATTTCCGCTGCAATAAAATGAAGTTTTAGATTTCCAAGTACTATTTATTATCTGTCTTGTTGTAATTTTTCTGTTCTATATTCACTTATAACCTCCATGGAAGTTAATGCATTCCCTTTGTGAGTGACATTAATGGACGTGGGGTGTTACACGTGGTACCAGAGCTTAAGGTTACCAGAACAGATAAAAATACTTTAGAAAAATAGTTATTTTTGGAAGAAGTGTTTTCAAAAACATGTTTTAATGAGAAATTTAAAGAGAAAAGTTTTTAAGAAAAACATAATCCCCAATAGCCACATATCTTTATCTTTCGAATTCTCCATTTTGAATCTTTCCTTTTTCGTTTCAGCATGGCTGAAGATCTTAATCTACCCAACGGTGTAACGATACCAGGATGGTATAGGAGGCTATTGGAGGCTAGGGCCGCTGCAGGTCCAGCCAATGTTCCTCCACCACCAGTTGCACCCGTTCCTCCTCCTCCTCCTCGCGTAGATACTTTTGCAAAGACGTGCAAGGAATTCAAGGCTATTGGTGGAAAACCATTTCAAGGGTCAGAAACGTTTGTGGAAGCTAGAGATTGGCTTAAGGAGGTGGAAGAATTGCTAGAAATCTTTGAAGTAGAATAAGGGAGGAGAGTTCGTTTAGCAGCTTGGTTGATGAAGGGAGAAGCCTCGTTTTGGTGGGAGGTCACTAATGGGGAGCGTCCTGTTGACTCTTGGGCGGATTTCAGACGTAGGTTCGAGGCGAAGTTTTTCTCAAGGGTGGAAGAAAATCTATATATGGAAAGGTTCTTGACATTGAAGCAAGGAAGCTCATCAGTGAAAGAATATGTCAATAAATTTAATCAGTTAGCAAGGTTTGGCTTGGACTTAGTAAACACGCCGGAGAAGAAGGCTCTAAGGTTCGTGAATGGCTTGAATGAACCATTGCAAGGGTTGGCTATGACCCACATCCCGATGGGGGCCACCTTTGAGAAGTTAGTAAAAATGGCGCTCATGCATGAGGAGAAAAGCGCTAAAGCTGATAAGGCACCCGAGAAGAAGGGGGATCAGAAGAAACCACAACAGAAAAACAAGAAGGGTGGAAAAGACAATAATGGCAAGGGAAAGAAGAAGTGCTTTAACTGTAGAACCCCAGGCCATCTCAGCAAGGATTGCCGAAAGAAAAAGAGATAGGCTGTTTTCATTGTGGCGATGCGGGACATTTAGTGAAGGACTGCCCAAAGAAGGAGCAGAGGGCAGGAGCTACCTCGAGAGGACATGTGCAGGCTCTTATGGCACCAGGGCAGGCTAGGGGACAAGTTCAGGCTCTCGCGGTCCCACCGCTGCAAGAACGAGGTAGAACCATTTCTGTTGAAAGCTTAGTTTTTCTGTTTGATCATCCTGTCCGTACCTAATTCGATTCGGGCGCATCACATTCGTTTATCTCTACATCATTAGTTGAATCACTGCACTTAAACACCAGTTTAGTAGAGGATCCCTTAGTTGTTTCAAATCCAATAGGGGGCTCAACTTATTTGTCCATGATGTGTTTGGATTTGAAAATTTCCATACTTAGCGTTGAATTTAGATGTGATGCTTATGTGTTGGGCTTCACGGGCTATGGGCTAATTTTAGGAATGGATTGGTTATCCAGAAATGGGGCCGTTCTTGATTGTGAAAGGAGAGTAGTTAGGCTCATGACTCGCCTTGGTAACGCTCTCGAAATCTTTTGTAATCCCATTAATTCTGTTATGCTAAGTTATCTAGAATCGCTTGACGCGTCTGAGGAAAATCTACGATCTGTTAGAGTGGTCCGAGAGTATTCGGATGTGTTTGAGGAGGTGAAGGGCTTACCTCCGAAGCGGGAGATAGATTTTCGAATATATCTTGTGGATAATGCGAAACCAGTATCTTTGCCAGTACGCCACATGGCTCCACGTGAAAGGAGGGAACTCGATAAGCAAGTGAAGGAGTTGCTTGAGAAGGGGTTCATATGACGAAGTATATCGGAATGGGGTGCTCCAGTAGTATTTTCCACGAAGGCGGATGGGTCCCTTAGACTGTGTGTGGACTATAGAGAACTTAATAAACTTACTAAGAAGAACAGACACCCACTACCGAGGATTGACGATCTCTTCGATCAGTTAGTTGGCGCCTCAGTGTTTTCGCAGTTGGACTTAGCCACTGGGTTCCATCAGTTGAGAGTGGCTGAGGATAGCATAGACAAGACTGCCTTTAGGACTCCGGACGGTTTCTATGAATGGCTAGTGATGCCCTTCGGTTTGACAAACGCCCCAGCATATTTTGTTGATTTGATGAGTAGGGTGTTTAGGGAGTACCTTTACAAATTCGTTGTAGTCTTTGTAGATGACATCTTGATCTTTTCTAAGGATGAAGAAGAGCATGCCCTACATCTTAGGGAAGTGTTGGAGACCCTACGAGCGCATAAGCTTAAAGCTAAATTTTCTAAGTGTCACTTTTGGAGGAAGGAAGTACGGTTCTTAGGACACGTGGTTTCCAAAGAAGGGATAGCCGTAGATCCCGCGAAGGTGGTGGCCATCCAAATTGGAAGGTTCCTAAAAATGCTACCGAAGTGAGAAGTTTCTTGGGGATGGCTTGCTACTATAGGAAGTTTATCAAAGACTTCGCAAAGATATCAGCTCCATTGACACGCTTGACGAAGAAGAACCTAGTTTTCACATGGGACGTAGATTGTGATGATGCGTTCCAACGTTTGAAGAGAGCTTTGACTTCAGCCCCAGTCTTAGTATTGCCAGACGAGAGTAAGCCGTTTACCATTTAAACTGATGCTTGTGGGACAGGACTAGGCGCAGTCTTAATGCAAGAGGGTAGGGTAATAGCCTATGGTGGAAGGCAATTGAGAGCGCATGAGAAAAATTATCCTACACATGACCTAGAATTGGCCGCTATTGTTTTCGCGCTTAAGTCTTAGCGTCATTATCTTCTTGGCGAGAAATTCGAATTATTCACTGACCACAAGTCTTTAAAATACCTATTCTCTCAAAAGGACTTGAACTTAAGGCAGCAAAGGTGGATGGAGTTCTTAGCGTCCTACGACTTCGAAATAGCCTATACCCCTGGCAAGGGTAACGTGGTAGCAGACGCCTTAAGTAGAAAAAGATTATCCTTAAGTCCTTTGTTTGTTGAGCGGCGAAGTTTAGAATTCATTTCGATGTTTGACTTTAGACCTTCCGTTGACTTTGTACCCGGTTTGCTAGCATCCTTGGAGGTCAGACCTACGCTTTTGGACGGATTGGCGAGGCACAGCGAGACGACCCGCAGTTGGTTGAGTTAGTAGAAAAACTCAAAGGAAGGGAGTCATCAAGCCATCTCCGTAGGTATACCCTATACGATAAGGGTTGGTTACGTAGGGACGACAGACTTTGTGTACCAAAAGACGATGACCTAAGGAAGACTATTCTTGACAAAGCACATTATTCGAAGATGACCATTCATCCTGGAGGGGACAAGATGTACAAGGACATGAAGAGAGTTTACTTTTGGGCCGGCATGAAGAAAGATGTGGCCGAGTATGTCGCTAGATGCTTGGTGTGCCAACAAGTAAAAGCGGAGCAAAAGAAACCCGGTAGGTTGCTTCACCCATTGGAGGTTCCACTATGGAAATGGGAAAGCATCTCGATGGATTTTGTGGATGGATTACCGTGATCGAGGAAGGGTAATACGGGAATTTGGTTTATAGTAGATAGACTTACTAAGAGCGCCCATTTTATTCCCGTGAAAAGTAAGAGGACTGCTCCATGGTTAGCTTCCGTTCACGTTCGAGAAATAGTTTGTTTGCACGGTGTTCCTTCTAGCATAGTGAGCGACCGCGATCCTATTTTCACTAGCGAATTTTGGAGAAGCTTACAAGAGGCGGTAGGGACTCAGTTATGTTTGGGCACCGCATATCATCCTCAGACGAACGGCCAGACCGAGAGGGTGAATCGCATTCTAGAGGATCTGTTGAGGCTATGTATCCTAGACTTTGGGGGTACATGGGAAGAGCATCTTCTATTGGTTGAGTTCGCATATAATAATAGCTTTTAGTCCAACATTGGTATGGCACCATTCGAAGCTCTTTATGGACGACCTTGTCGTTCACCTACATGTTGGTGGGAATCTATGGATAAGATCTTACTTGGGCCCGATATGATTAGGGAGACTTCGGAGAAGATCGACTTGATTCGAAGGAGGATGAAAGCAGCACAAGATAGGCAGAAATCTTATGCGGATAAGAGGAGGACAGATCTCAAGTTTGAAGTTGGGGACATGGTCTTTGTCAAAGTGTCTCCATTACGAAACGTTGTTCGCTTTGGGTCCATTGGGAAATTAGCACCTAGGTTTGTAGGGCCGTTTCCTATTAAGGAGAAAATTGGACAGATGGCGTATAGAGTGGAGTTGCCCGAGAGACTTAGTGGTGTACACGACGTATTCCATGTGTCACATTTGAGGAAGTGCTTGCACGAGACCGCGGAAGTGGTAGAGCCAAGCTTTCTTAGAGAGGTGGAGATAGAGCGTGATGCAACAATTCGATGAGCTCCTACGCGCATTCTTGGGTCGGAGATCAAGAGGTTGAGGAATCGAGAGGTCAGACTAGTCAAAATGCAATGGGGAGATGATGAGAGCAACGCTACTTGGGAGACAGAAGAGAAGATGCGTTCACGATACCCTTTTCTTTTTGAGGGTATGTCTTTTAATTTCTCCTTTATCGCTTAGCTTGTACTTATCTTATCTTTAGTATATCCTCTCGCTAGTATCTTTGACCTTTAGTTAGGATAATCCTATGGTTGAAACATGTGTTTGAGACATGTTATGTATAGTGGATGCAAAGTGGATGCAAGTGTTTGCTAGTGGTTGCTCGTGGATGCATATACACACACTATTAGGCACCAGATCGGCTCAGTCACTTCATATTGCATATTGCATATATATATGGATGTATTTAGTAAAATGGATGTATAATGGTTGTATTATCATATAGTTGCTGCATTCGGGTGGATGGTTGTGCACGCATATAGAATTAATATGTATCATTAGGAATCTTTTGCATACATATTGGACGCATGGCACTATCATGAATTGCACTAAGGAGGTCGACTGAATCAGTAGACCGCCTAATTTTGCATTAGATATGGACATATACACACACTGTGCATATAAACATTAAAGCATTAGAAGTCTTTTAAGGACAATGGATGCTGGTGTTTGATGGTTGAGTAGAAGGAAGATTAGATGGTAGGATATACATTCTTCTTGACTTGGAGATTTCGGGGACGAAATCCTTTAAGGAGGGGAGAATGTAATACCCCGTAATTTTATAACATTAAAATTCACAAATTAAAGTATACTTAATTTTTAGAAAACAATTAAGTGAAATGGGTTGCGTAGAGAAATATATATATACTGATATATATATATAAATTAAAAATTAAATAAATAAATATGCGAAAAAGTTCAAAACAACGAATTGGGAGGGGGAATAACCGAACCGGCCCATTTTTGAGGTCGACCCAAGCTCCGCTGGGTCGACTAGGGGTTAATCCAGGGTGTTTGGCTGTCAACCCGTAGGCCGATTCGCTCAAATGCAGATTTTGCATTTGATTGGTTCTCATGGTTCAGGGTTAATCTAATGGTCCTAAATAACTTCCTACACCTATAAATACATCCTAATGCTAACCCTAAACCTAATTAAAATAGAATAGTTACCGTCATACCATCGCCATGGAAATCAATGGAGCCGCCGCCAACTAAGAAAGAAGAAAAGCAAATTCAATTCTAATTCTCTCAACCCTAAAGCAAATCAAAACTCTCTCTTTTCTTCTCTAAATTGTGAGTATGATGATCTTAACAAGATTATTATCATTTTAATTAGGTTGAGTTATGAATGGATTATGAGTAGATGATGTGAATTATCATATATGTTGTTGTAAACCCTTTTCGCTATCATGTATATTGTAAATCCAATGTGATGTGATGATGATATCTTATATGTTGTAAATCATGCTATGATGATGTTATGTATGTTGAAAGTTTCTATGCTAAGTTGTGATGAATCATACATGTTAAAAAGGGCATGATGTTACCATCTATGCTAGTTAGTTCATATTAATTAAATCATCATGTTTGGGTTATGTTGATCTATATGACAAGTCACATATGCAAGTTAGATTGATTAGAAAAGTTATGAACATATACCAAGACATCTATTATGACATCTAGAATTTCGCTATGACATATGTGATATCCTATGCTGGTTCACACCATCATTATGTTGCCTAAAAACCCCATATGCAAGTTTATGTATAGGTTTGGGCTATGATCATATCATATAAATTGAGACATTTAACAAGTTGACACCTTTTGATCCTTAACATGTGTAGTTTATGCAAGGTTCACCCCTATTATGATTAGATTTATTTTAATTGCCTATATGTTGTGATAATTTATCTTTGTGCTAGGTGTTAGACTATACAAGTCTAGCCTATATTATGCGTTGAATAAGCGAACGTATAAACGTGGGGTAGGGGTAATATTAAGGATTTAATATTAAAAAGTTGGGGTGCAATTGATATGATTTTGCATGCCATAAGTGGATGGGCATAATTGAGTCAATTATGGACATCATTAAAAGTTGACTTAATTAATAATTTGAATAGGGAATTATTAAAACTGGGGTAAAAGATTTTAAGTGTTAATCAATGCTTAGGACACGAGGTTGGACTCGTTTATGACGTAAACCTGCCCGGACCCGCCCGACAAATCCAGTGGTCACAAATGACAGCCCAATGTGAGAGGTCCTAGGCCTAAACTAAAGCATAACGGTTGTAAAGACACGAGGTTAGACTCTTTTATGGTGTAAGACTGCCCAGACCCGCCCGGCAAATCCAGCTGCCATAAATGCCAGTCTAATGTGAGAGGTCTTTATGAGGTTATGGTCTGAATGAATTAAGAAATACTTAACCAGATAAACATGTAAGGTGGGACATGGGGGTTAAGTAGGTGCCTTGGGTGGCATGAGGAATCTATGGGGTGCCCTTAGTGGCATGTGAAATACGATTAGTAAGACTTAACCAAACACACATGTAAATGAACATGACTAAGAGGGTTAAGTGGGATATACTAGTGACAAGCTTAGGTGGGTAGCTTGTGGGGGCCCATTTCGACCAGTATCCCAAACGTATCTTTGTGGGCTCAACCCAAGTCGAGGACGAGACACGCATGCTGGGTTTGACTGTAAGAGGCCAAAACGGGGAGCGGTGGCAACGCAAGTCCAACGGGTTTCGTATGCGTGTGTGGATCCGGGCTGGTAGGTAAGACGTTGTTGCATCGTGTAGGTATAAGCCGTGCATTCTCAAGTTGTATCGGGTTGCCACTTTAGGGGAGTGATACACCCCACTATGGGGCCAGCACGGGTATCTACGAGTAGGGAGCCGATCGAAAGTGGGTAGTGGGGTACACCTAGTGGAGATAGGGGCAGACGACACCTATGTAGTCAGCTAGGGGTACGTAAGGCTATTTATAAAGTTTCTGTGTGAAGCAAGTGGGATCAAACAATAGGGTGACTGGTGTGGTGCAGTGTAGTAATGTGCGGTGCAGTGTAGTAATCATTCGTTAGTAATTAGGTGTGCCTTTACCGTTATCTTTAACGTTATCTTAAACGCTATCTTTATCTTCCTAAGAGTTCATAGACATTTACTTGTCTTCCAGCTTATGCCTTAGTCTAGTTATTTTGATAATAGTATTGTTAGAATTATCATACTCGCCAGACTTTATGTCTGACCCCCTCTATTTCTATCCTTTTCCCCCTCTAGGTCCTCAGGTTGGGCCCAGCTCTAGTGGAGTTTGATTGAATTTCTTCATCTCTCTTTGGAAAGCTTCGACCGTTGAAGTAAAGTCCAGCTTGTTATCTTTTTAATGGCTATTTATGTAATGGGATTATGTATTTGGTTTTTATGAAGATGGATATTATACTTGGTTATGATCTATGGTTTTATGATGTAACAAACATGTTTAATTTCCGCTGCAATAAAATGAAGTTTTAGATTTCCAAGTACTATTTATTATCTGTCTTGTTGTAATTTTTCTGTTCTATATTCACTTATAACCTCCATGCAAGTTAATGCATTCCCTTTGTGAGTGACATTAATGGACGTGGGGTGTTACATCCTTTCTTTCCCGTGGAGCCATGTGTCTAACGGGCAACACAACGGGCTTTGCATTATCTACAAGATATATGCGGAAGTCTATCTCCCGCTTCGGAGGCAAGCCCTTCACCTCTTCGAAGACATCCGGATATTCCCGGACCACTCTAACTGATTGCAAATTTTCAACAGAGGCATCTAGCGACTCAAGATAACTAAGCATAACCACATACGAGGGATTACAAGAAATTTCCATAGTGTTACCTAGTTGGGTCAGAAGCCTAACCACCCTTTTCTCACAATCCAGGATGGCACCATTACTGGATAGCCAATCCATACCCAAAATCAAACCATATCCCGAAAAGCCCAAAACAAAGGCACTGCATTTAAATTCTACGCTTAGAATAGAAATTTTCAATCCCACACAGATCATAGATAAATAAGCTGGGCCCCCAATTGGATTTGAAACAATTAAGGGGTCCTCTACCATTCTAGTTTCTAGGTGCAGAGATTCTACTAAAGCAGATGAGATAAAGGAGTGTGATGCGCCAGAATCGAATAAAGTGTGAACTGGGTGATCATAAAGATAAACTACACTTTCTACAGAAGTATTAATACCTCGATGCTGCAGAGGTGGCGCTTCTAGCGCATGAACTTGTGCCTCTGAGGTGGATCCAGCCCTTTGCCCCTGCCCTCGCTTCTTTGGGCAATCCTTAGCCAGGTGGCCTGTCTCACCACAAGAAAAGTACCCACCATTCATCTTGGCCTTCTTTTTCCGGCAATCCTTCACTAAGTGCCCCACTTTGCCACAGAAATTACACTTCCTCTTCTCTTTGTTGTCTTTCCCGCCCTTCTTAAAGTCTGTCTTCTTAGGCTACAAACCCTCTTTTTTCCCTTGAGAGCTTTCTGCCTTTGTATCCTTCTTGCCCTTATCCTCTTCGTTCAGCAATGCCATCTGCACCAATCTTTCATACGTAGCTCCCATGGGTATATGGGTCATGGCCAAACTTTGTAATGGCTCATTCAACCCCTTGACGAAGCGGAGAGCCTTCTTGTGTGGAGTGTTGACTAGGTCCAGTCCGAACCTAGCCAGCTGATCGAACTGGCTAACATACTCTTTGACTGTCATATTCCCTTGCTTAAGAAATAAGAATTTTTCCAACTGAAGACTCCTTTCAGCTTCTGAGAGAAATTTAGCCTCAAACCTTGCCCTAAATTCCTCCCATGTTTCCACTGGTCTTTCTGTATTAGTGACTTCCCACCAGTAGGAAGCCTCGCCTTTAAGTAGCCATACTGCCAGTTGTACCTTCTGCCTATCTTCTACCTCAAAGATGACGAATAAGTCCTCGGTTTCTTTTAGCCAATTCCTGGCTACTACGAAGGACTCGGTTCCATGAAAGTCCTTTCCTCCCATAGCTTTAAAATCTTTACATATCTTAGCAAAAGTATTTCCCCGCGGAGGAGGTGGAGGAAGGGGTGCTGCTGCAGCTGGATGATTTCCTGCAGCTGGGGGAGGAGGAACGGTAGGACCTGGCTGAGTGGCCCTTGCTTCTAAGAATAATCTAAACCAACCAGGTATTGGTATACCCTCTGGCAAGTTAAGTTCTTCGGACATGCTGAAACAAAAAGGATAGGTTCAAAACGAAGGGTAAAAGATAGTACCTATGGATTTGGGGGGGCTATTCCTTTTTAAAATAAAATAATATTTTATCTTTAAAAATGCTTCTTTAAATTTTCTTTTGAAAATAAATTTTCAAAACTTTTTATCTTGTCTGGTAAACTTATGCTCTGATACCAAGTGAAACACCCCACCTCCGTTAGGGTCACTCTCAAAGGGAATGCCCAAATTTTGGTGGAGGTTTATAAGTATAAGTCACAGATACACAAGACAGATATAAATACACATATTTTTGAAAAACAACAGGAATTTTTATTTCAACAAAATACGTGTTAGACAAACCATGTCATAATTTGTCTTACAATACTTCCAAAAACATAACACCTTCATAACTGTCTTGATTACATTATTTAAAGAAGCATAAAAACATAAATAAACTGCATAAGTCCCATAATTGCTGTCCAAAGCCATAGTCCAAAACGAAAAAGATCCAAATAATACATTCTTTCTCTTCAAGCTGGATGTGAAAACTGGTCAAGCTGCGGTATTCCCTCCCTGTGGACCTGGGGGGGGGGGGAGGGAACAAAAGAAAAGAAGACGAAAGAAAAGTAGAGTCAGACATAAAGCCTGAGTAAGTCTAGGACTATACAGTCTATGAATAAAGAACTGGGCATGATAAGTATAAACTAGAAATGGGAAAGCACCATAAACTAAGTTAAGTTGTCTAGAGTCGAATATACTTATCGTACCCCATATTGATCTCTACATCCATATAAACTAGTTCCCAACAGGCACCCCATAATTAGGGTGAAGTGATTCGTTTCCTATGATCGGCTCCTACTCGCATAGTTACATGTGTCTTACGGCCCCCTATGTTGTAGTTACCTATGCTGGTCCCACCATGGGGTGTATCTAGTCCCATGGCGGCGGCCCGACACAATCCTAGAATGCACAGGTACGCTACTGGTGCCGAGTGCCTTATTTTTCTGCGCCGGAGTGTGTGCACGCCCGCACCCTATTAGAACCTACACTACTGCACCACCGCCGTCGATTTGACCTCTTACAGTCAGCCTAGTAATCGTGCCCCACCCTGCCTAGTTCAGGGTATCCTGATACACCTTGTAGGGTTACTGCTGAAAAGGGTCCCCCGCTACTAGGTTTTCTATTTCTAGCCAACATGCTAAGTTGGTTAAGTGTTTTGTAAACCTAACCCCCCCAAATCAGTCTGTATAGTTTAGCATGTTCCATTTTGATTAAGTATTAATTCAATTTACTTAATCCTATCAATCCTGACTCAGCCTTAATTGTCTTATTAAAGCCTCAACCTCTAACATTAGACAGGTATTGTTGTGGCTGCCTATTGCCGGTTGGTCCGGGCAGTCTTACGCCACAACTCAGTCTAACCTCGGGTCTTTGTTGGGCTCCGTGTTTAACCACCCACATTGGATAGGTGTTGTTGTGACTACTGGACAGCCGGGCGGTTCCAGGCAGGTTTACATCACAACTCAATCCAACCTCGGGTTAAACACATCGTATTTTCTACATTTACATATTTTGTCTCTGTTCTTTTTATATGTAAATATTTGCGGCCCATTATTCAAATTCATCTTTATTGGGTAAAATTAATTTATGTCACTTAATTGTTTTTTAAGGTTGTTGGCATGCGTCAAACATGCCAACACATATGTTCTATATTTAAACCCAATCGTCATTACCCCCATTTTATACGTTCACTAAAATATAACATATGTTGGGTTTAACATTTAAACCCAACTTAGCCACATGAAAAAAGGGAGGCTTATAACATGGTGTTTATATATTCTAAGTAACATAAAAAGGGGAGTGTGAACGCATGAACTTGCAACATAACGATCTAATTAACATGAATTAGGCACATGTGAACTTGCATGGTAATAGCATATAATCATGGCATAAACATACTTAAACATGAATCATTCTGTTCATATAATCATGGCATAAACATACCTAAACTTGAATCATGGTTTTTAATCTATTCATGTAAACTTGCAATTGGAATGTAAATCTAACTTAATCATGTGTCACATATATCACCATATGATTTTGATAACAACATAGGCCTAAAACATGTTTTCAACTAGGCATAACACCAAACATAGATTAGTCATGTTCATAAAGATGCTTACTTTTGTCTCTAATACAAAAGTATAATTTTACACTTGAATCACGATGCCAATTCCAACATAAATTCATATAAACCATAGTACCAAGTTGAATCCAATTACACTAAAAGTGATCATAAAAGTATGTACATTATATTGGCATAATAGTGAATCATATACTTGCATGAATCCCAAATAAAATACCACAACATATGGTTGTTAACTTCCAACATAAATCACATACTTGCAAATATCCAATCGTATACCACAACATTTCCAAATCGTTTAGAATCAAAGCGACATACAATATAGATTATTATCGCCACAATTCCATTTCTCATTTTACACAAATCAAAACACAATTATTTATTCACATCGGAATAGCACTCTACTTACAACGTATGACGAATCTTCAATTCAGGAATCTGAATTCTGAATTTGGAGATGCTATCCTTTGTTGTAGGCGTTGTTTTGATTTAATTGACGTTGCTTTAATCTTTCGAATTGTCTCCTAATTGTCTCTCAATTTCTGATGGCTATTCCTAGTCCTTCCTCAGCAGCATGACGGTCTCATCTCCATTTTTATTTGTATGAATTAGGGTGAGTCTTAGGTCCTTTTTATAGAGTTTGTGAGTTGATTAGGACCGTCGATGGAGCTTGGTTTAATAATAGCCGTTCGTTCGAAGGATAGACCAACCAGGAGCTGACACCTAGCCCTAGTGACAAGGCAAGGCTCAGAAAATCGACCAAACACAGACCAGGCCAGCCAGGGGGGCTGGGTTCGACCTGGCTCAGGGGCCAGGTCGACCCCCTAGTTGACCCCCAGGTCGACTATGTAGTCGACCTGGGTGCCCAAGGTCGACTACCCAGTCGACCTGGGTAGCCCAGGTCGACTACCCAGTCGACCTGGGTGTCTTGGGCGGGAAAATTCCCGCCCTGGCCAATCCGGCCCGATTTTTGAATTTTAAATTTGTTTTCTAAGCTGTTTTGGTCTGTTTGAATTTTAAACTGAATTCTGAAACTTCCGAAGGCCATATCTTCTTCATACGGAGTCCGTTTTACACAAACTCGGACTCTATCCCAAGCAGAATTCCGAGACGAACGCAATGGTGTATCCCGTTTCCCTTAATTCTTTGATTTGAAATTTATTATACTTTAATTTGTGAATTTCACTATTATAGAATACACGGGGTGTTACAAACTCAAAAAATCATGCCCTCTTGGATTTAACCATTGTTAGACGATACGAATCCAGAAAAAAGGTAGAATCGATTTCTGAGGTCGTATCAGTAATGTTCCTTTGTAAAATGACTGCTCGTTTTACCCTGGACTGTTTTAGCTCGCACGGCCACATACTGACTCCGTTCGACGTGCCCTTTGGAACTCAACAATAATTTGTCATTATGAATCCATAAAAATTTATCTCGTCGAATTCTGAGCTCGTACGCAAAATTTCACTTTTTAAGGGCTATGTTTTGTTAACCGAACAACTCCAGCCATTGCCACTATTCCGGATAACGGAATATATCGAAGCTTATACTTTTCGGAGTTGTAAACGGCATTTTGAACTCAATGGAAGTGGTTTCGAGTTCAAATTCATCCGTATGCAAAGTTTGACTTTTTGGGCAATGTATAATTTACATAGCGACTATTCTGAATTTTCAACTGGGCATAACTTTTGATTCCCGCTATGAAATTTCGATTTTTCAGATTCATTGGAAAGATATTCTCAACTAGATTCTAATATTTTTGGTTTCGCCAAAATCCGGTTTATTTTGCACCCGGTATGTTCAATTGAAATTTGAAATCGAATTATCGAACTACTGCGCCATTTTCAATTCCTTTTATAATTATATATAAATATTTATATTCTAACGACGATCTATATAAATATACACATTCTAATTCTATTCAAAATAAATTTCTCGTTGATATTATTTAAAATAATTCATTTTAAATATTCAAAATTCATTAAAATTGCCAAAATAAAAATTTTAAATTGGCTCAGAATTTCCGGGTTGTTACAGAAGAGAAGTAAACAACTTAGCTTAATGAACTTACTAATAATTCCGTAATTAATTTTGGTTATGATATAGGCTTTATTTTTTATGTAAACAAGTTTAGGTGTAAATAGATTGTGTTGAACTTTCACATATTATTTAAGGATATCTCACTTTTATGCTAACTCACATAGTTTTCCAAATATTCTGCTAATTCAATCGTCGAGTTATATCAAACCGGTTTCATTTTTATGTACAACAATACTTTTTGTCCATGTGACTTTTTTTAATTATCATATTTTAAGTAGTAGATGAACATGAAGTCACCGAAAGTAATGATAATTTAAGGAATGAAATTAAAAATCATAATAGATTAAAAAATGATCGAAATAGCTCTCGCCATTGAAAGTAATACATAAAACTATGAAATTCACAATGCCCATGTGCGTAGCACGTGGCCACTCACTTGTAAAAATAAATATATAACAGAAAACAAAAGAAGCAAGCTCGGCTTCACATAATTGACAACCGGATTTAATTCGACATCAGTGGAAAATAAAAAAAAAGATCAAATTGATGACTACAGAGTTTACATTGTTACGAACCATAATCGGAACAAGCAGAAAACATGTTTTTACATCTATCAGCTGGCCCAAATATGAGGAAGAGATTGCATGAGAGAGTTAAAAAGGGATCAGAAATAAGAATACTGAAATAGATAAGGAAGGCAAAAGTCTGGTTACGTGATGTAGAGGGAGGCAATTTATGGAGGAATGAAACTAGGGTTAGAGAGCAGCACCATGCTAGGGCTTGGTTGAAAATTCTATTAGTCAACTATCTCTATAAATTTATATTCAACATCTTAATTTTTTTTATTTTACAAAATAAAACAGACTAAAATAAAATAATTAATGGATTTTATTTTGAACTAAAAATATTTTTTTATATAATACTTAAAGTTACTATATTTCTTTATTTTGCTGAGAACTTACTCGTTATATTATTAAGTTTTTCCTAAAATATCCTTACTTGGAAAATTATTAATAAAAACAGTACACTGTTTCAAAGTCCATTCTATCAATTACGCAACCGTCCACCAAATTAATATAAATTCATGGTGATATTACATTACATCGGAGAGAGAGGATGTTAGTAATTGTGAAAGTGTGTGTGCGTACTTACCAAGTATAATACACAAGGATCGTGTAATATGAAATAACACACAACTATTTGTTTAATACAATAGTTATGCAAATAAATATGAAATAGAGTAAGATCTCACAGAAACAGTATCACAGATAAGTAAATGCAGTAAAAGGAAAATCACACCAGGGATTTTTATACTAGTTCGGAGCACATCCTACGTCCAGTCCCAGACCTCTCTCTGGATTTTCACTAATCAACTACCTCGCTTCACCCGGAGGAACAGGTTCATAATACCCGAGCAGCCGAACGGGATTTCACGCCTCTTACAACACGAGGACTTCACAACTTTGCCTCTCACAACATGGAGGACTTCACACAAGATGAGTGGACTTGTAATTTGACAATGTGTGTTCTTAATAACACGAATTTTGTCAATTCTTGTACAACCTTCCTATAATCTTATCCTCAAACAGAATTCGAATTCGTGAAGATTTGGAAGATGATATCGTGTTTGAATCAAAAGAATAGTATGTAGATTCTAGGATTCAACAGGGATATAAGAAGATTATGGGCTTTTGAGTGCTATGAATGATCAAGAATGAAATCAGAAACAGATAGAATAAATAGAAAGAATTAGTTATTTTGAATTGATGATTTCATGTTGTTTTTACAGTAGATAAAAAGTTGCAATCATTGGTGAAGAGAAGTATTGAATAGAAACGATTTTTGGTGAAAAGAAAAGGAAGCAACCATTGATGAATGAAGATGTCTGTATGAAGAATTGCTTTCAGTTCGAAGACCAGTCGACAGGTAAAAAATAACCAGTGGACTGGTATTTGAATATATATATGTTATATACATGTGTGCACGTTCATTGTGCATTTCTGCCCAGAAACGATCGACCGCCCATATTGAAACCGGTCGACCGGTGTCTGGCAACATGCATAATGAATGTGCATTCATATATATACACATATATATAGTATATTCATAATACTGAGGTATACTATTATTTGAGGATATATTTTAACAATTATAACACGACTAAATCACTAAATAATCAACCTCTAACTCTCAATACCATTGATTCTCTTCTTTTTGACGATCATGAAACTTTTCCTTGTCATTAATCAAAATGCCATGAATCCTTGATTCAACATTCTCTCCCTTTTTGATTGATGACAACATAGCGCTGAAAAGTGTTTCTAACTCCCCCTGTATATGTACTCCCCCTGAAACATATATTAAAAATCTGCATTCCATTATGTTAGTAACATATTTCTCCCCCTTTCTCATCGACAAAAAGGAGTTGTGAGCACATAAATACCATAACTTAAGCATGAAATGCGTAAGAATTGTATCATACAATACACCAGACATACCCAAAACAAGTCATGTAGCTAATAGTTAATACATACAAACCCAATGTACAAGTGCTGAGTTAAGTCTTGATTAAAAAATAAAACATAATACTATAAGACGTGGATGAAAACAACTACTGAGGTGAAGAGTCGGATTCAGTCGTATCCCAATCTATTTCTTTGTTTCCTTCTTCTTCCTTGTCTCCTTCGTCTTCTTTGTCTCCTTCGTCTTCTTCCTCAGTCTCAGATGCCCCACGACCCCGTCCAACAGTTGCTCCAGAACTTGTGCCTTCCTCTGAAGATGACCATGTAAAAGTAGGAAGCATTGGACGTTTGCCTGGGTCTTGTATTTTCGTAGAGGAGGATGATGATGCACATGAAATTGCATCCCAAAGAATACCAAAGAAAGACTTAAGTTTTGAGAATCGTTTGTCAAGCTTTGTATCCAGACGTTCGATTTTGTTGTCAGTACGCTTAAGTCTTGCTTCAAGAAGGAATTGATTCCGTGCAATTTGTTCAAGTGAATCTTTAGTCGACGAGGATGGTTGAAGGAGTTTAACCTCTTCTGGTTTAGGTTTGGAGGCCTTTGATGAAGTGCTTTCTTGGGGACCTTGTTGTTGATATTGTTCGAAGGGTATGATATTCAAACAAGGTTCAGGAAGCCTCATTCTCTTTCTCATTGCTTTGTCGATACATTTTGGTTTGGAGATTTTAGATTCGGGAGACTTGAGACCACAATCTAGTAGAAGTCGCATGATATATTCATTGTAGAATAAGTGTGGTCTTGTACGATCATTCACAAGCAGAATCTCATCAAAGATCATGCTTATCCACTTAATTTCTATATCTCCATATATTGCATACAACGCCTTAAAATTTTCTTTATATACGGCATTGAAATTACCAACTCTCGGCAATAAAGAGTGTGTGATAGCATGACGTAAAATTCTAGCAGTAAGCTGTAGGTTAATTGCTTTTGTATTGGTTTTATGATCTTCAATGAAAAGATGACTGACCTTATCTCGAGTATGAACAGTACAAAAATCGGTAGAGAACTTTCTTCCATTGTTAGGCGAACCGATAACCGTGGCCATTCGTTCTTTTGAAATAAAAACATGCTCACCACATACAACAGACCATAGACAATGGGCATCATTATCTGGTTTGAACTTTTCTAAATCCTATACCCGCGGGAGGTTCGGGAGGTGAAACTTCCTGTTGTTGAGGGGATTGAACTTTAAGCAGTAGGGACCGAACCGAAGTCTGTTACTGTTTGTTCCCTTCCTGGGAGTCAACTCCTTGCTAGTTTGTCCACAAATCTCTATTGTATTGTAATTTTCACTGCTATTGGATCCATTAGCCATTGTTTGATATTGGAATCAATAGGTTGGAGTTGAGTAGAATATGATTTCTTTAATCTCTTTTGTGGTGGAGCCATTGATTTTGAAGGAGAAAGAAATTTGGGAAATTTTGGTTTGATAAGGGTTTGAGAGATGGAGAGAAATAAAAAGGAAGTGAATGGGTAAGTTGATGGAACCGATGTGTTGATTTGGATTAAAAAAAAACAGAAAATCACGTAACCGGTCGACTGAGGAGATTTCACCGGTCGACTGGTTTCAAACAGAAATATTATCGGTCGACTGGTGAAATTCCAACTGGTCGATGGGTCGATGGAAAAGTTGAAATTTTTTCAGAGACTTAAACGGTAGTCCGTTAACTTTATACCGGTCGACCAGTATATGAAAAATATACTTTCCAGATACTTTGTCGGTCGACTGTTTGTTTTCTGGCAGTCGACTGTTTTTTCTGAGCTTTGTTGTTCTGTTTTTCTGAGATTTTTCAGAAGCTCTAAAACGTCGTATAAAAGAATTTATTTAAAATTGAAAATTCCAGAAAAATAGCCGTTATGTGCAAAAACACATAAACCGGTCGACTGGTTGATCTGAGAAATGTTTTTGTTTCCAAACAGAAACATAACCGGTCGACTGGTGGTTTTTTGGGTGGTCGACCGTTTTATTGCTGTGGACCAGAGGGCCTCGGTCCACAGTCTAGATCACTCTGCACTCTTTCGCGGTCGGAGCCTGGACCGTTTGGGCTTTTTCTGTGATTTTTCAATTCCTCAAATATACAGATTTCAGCAATGAAGATATGATATTGTTTTGTGCATTCGTGTTATACTTTGAGGATAGATTTTAACATATTTCTAACACGACTCAAAGTAAAAAACCTTATCTCTATGAAATGATCTTCATTGCACCTTTATATGTTGGCATCGATCAAAATCTTGTCTCAACATCAACCGGTCGACTGGTGGTTTTTTGGGCGGTCGACCGTTTTATTGCTATGGACCAGAGTACCTCGGTCCACAGTCTAGATTACTCTGCACTCTTTCCCGGTCAGAGCCTGGACCGTTTGGGCTTTTTCTGTGATTTTTCAATTCCTCAAATATACAGATTTCAGCAACGAAGATATGATATTGTTTTGTGCATTCATGTTATACTTTGAGGATAGATTTTAACATATTTCTAACACGACTCAAAGTAAAAAACCTTATCTCTATGAAGATCTTCTATGAAATGATCTTCATTGCACCTTTATATGTTGGCATCGATCAAAATCTTGTCTCAATAAATTGTTCAACAACGTAGTACTCTAACCCATAGTGGCAGTGCGAACTAACAAAGATAGTATCACATTAATCTTGCGTGGTTGGTGTACAAATCACATAATTATCAATATTTGATCCGATCTTATTGGAACTGAGAATTTCAAACTTATTATTTATAGAAAAAGCTCAAATTCAAAGTTCATCAGTTTTGACTTATGTCGATTGGCATTATCACTATCAGAATCCATCATTTTGCTCCAAAAATTTGATGTTTTGGCGAGAATATAAACTACAAGATTGGCATTATTACTATCAGAATCCATGCACTACAGGAAAAGCTATAAATAGCTGCAGATTTTAGCAGTGGAAAATTCCGTCGCAAATTAGCGACGGATTTTCGTGGAATCTGTATAGAATAATATCTAGGATTTTATATTTCAACTTGTTTTATATTATTACCGTCGAGTTTTGTTTTTCGTCGCTACATCATAGCAAATTGCAGTAATTTACCGTCATCATTTTTTCATCGCTAAATTTCGTTGCAAATAGAGGTAGTTTATCGTATTCTATGTTTTGAAGCTATTTAACATCAGATTTTCAAGGGATTTCCAAGGGACTGGTATGTTTATTCTTCTTGAAATGTTTTATTGTTATCATTTTACTAAGTAATCAATCTATAAAAATAATAATTTTGAATATTTAATGTTAATAATAATATACTAATAACAAAGAATAAATAATTACTATTAATTGTAAATAATGTTCAATAGTTAGTATTGATGAATTAATAATTATTAAATGATTAAGAGGTAATAATAATTAATAATATAGATTAATAAGTAATCTTTAGTAATCAACGATTAATAAGTAATTTTTAATAATTAAGAAGTAAAATTTATTATCTAGTATCTACAATAATAATTATAATTGACAATTATGTTTAATACGTATTAATTCAAAAAATTAAAACTTCCATATTTTCTAAAGTAAATATAAAGTTTAATTATAATCTTTTGAAGTTTTCATGATTTTGAAATAAATATAAAATTTTGAAAATGTTCAAAATTAAAAAAAAGAGTATTAAAGAATTCCAAAATTCAAAGAATACAAGCATTACCATATAAGTTATTATTTCCATGCCCATATATAGGCTTTCACATGTAACTGTCTTCTCTCTCGTATAGTAAGTGTTGAGTATGTTTTCAATTGTGCTGAATTTGTTAATAATTACACATTGAATGCTGTGTATTTTTTAAAAACTGTTTTTTCTTGAACATATTTTTAATAAATCAATACGAATAATGACTAATATATTTAAAAATTATTAGTTATCAATTAAAGTTCATATTTTTAAGCCACCATTAAATTATTTGATGGTTGGATTTGAATTTGAATGGAAAATAATCAACTAGCAAACAGTTATCACCATTCAAATAAAAGGCTGACAAATGAGAAAAAACGAAGGCGCCATGCTAATAGATTTAATCCCGCTATAATTTCTGGATCCAAAGCTGAATTTCGGCTCCAAATTAAACCAATGTAAATTCATTACTTTCCCTCCCTCGATGACCAAAATTCGCTTTCCCTAAATATACAGTTTCCTTTCCATGTTCATTCATCTTCCACCAAAATAAATTCTCCCATATCCCAAATAAATTAGTTCCTTTCCTTTGTTTTGGTACTGCGCCCCTCATCGACGACCGGAAATATTTCCGATGTGAGATTGCAATCGATTTTGTCTCTAGCGATGCTCAAGTGATTATTTTTGCGATCATTATAATCGACCCTAAAATAGAAGTTGAAACATGTGAGTATTTAGAATAGTAGATCAATATGTTTCTGTAGATTTAATTTGGTTCGTAGTCCAAGCCGGTAGCAATCTAACATTATTTTCTACTCATAAATCAATTAACCGAGGTAAAAGGAATATATCCTAAAACTACGTCTTAGTAGCATCAAATTCACTCCATTACAACAAAAAAGATTCTATTACAACTGCATTTTTACAACTGTCGCAAAGTGACAGTTGTAATTAAAGTTTTTTACAACTCTATTTTTACGGAAGTTGTAATAAACTTATTTTCAACATCCCCTTTATTTTTCCAGTTGTAGTAGACGTCTATTACAACTTTTGAAATTTAAAAGTTATATTTAATGTTTAATAACTAAAATTGATAATCTTATTCGGCATTTAAAATTTCTAAAAAATTAGTTTTTTTTATTATTTAAAATAAATTTAAAAACATTCATAAAAATTGAAAATTAAACTTTGAAGTTTACATAAAATTCAAATAAGAGAATTAAGGTTTTTTAAAAATTAAAATTTTGTAATATATTTAATATTTCATAAAATTCTCAAAATTTAATAAAATATCCTAAATTAAGCAGTGAGAAATATTTATTAATATAATTAATAACATTACTCAATGTTAAAATGTAAAATTTTGAAGCTTTGTAAGATTAGTTTGAAAATGTTAATAAAATTTAAAAATGAATTTCTTATATTTTCACCAAAATTGAATACTTATAGTCTTATAAAATATTCAATACTTCAGAAAATTATATAAGAAATCAAATTTCAAATATATATTTAGTAGCTTCATTGTCAAATGCATTGAAATATGTATATTATATAAACTCTTTTGGCTTCAAGCTTTTAGATCTGTACATTATATAAATTTGTGCATTGCTTTTCGTTGACAGGAAGGCACAAACATCATTTTGGCTTCAAACGTTTAAGTTTTGGCTCCAAACCCAAATATTTGGGTTGAAATCGCAAAGTTTTCGCTATATCCCAATACTTTCGTCAATAGCCTTATTCCGATCACATCTTCTTCAGGTAACTAAAATCTCCGCAGCTGAGACGACCCCAAACCCCGTACTGATGGCGGCGAGGGTAATCCTTGGAATATACACAAAACAAATAATAGCAGAACAGAATTAAATAAATACACCAGATAATGCACAATAGAATATACTGGATCAGAGTAATCATCAGAGTTACACAGTATACAGGATCATACTTAGTACAAATACAGTTCAGCTATACATAAATGTCTACAGCGGAAAACAAACATAATGTACAATAGGAGCTGAACAGCATAAAAAGAGATAAATAATAGAATCCATCTTCAGCTCCAGCTATCTAGAAAGAACCAGCTAAACCTAAATACAAGGCTGCACGTGTAGAGAAAGGGGCACCCGAGTTTGAAAGTGAAACAAACTACGAGTCAGTCATGGGACTGGTATGAGAAATCTACTCAACACATTTATAATATGGCTAATCACAGGACCACGCCACTTTCGTGGAACGGGTTTACTCCATCGGATCGCCAGTGCTTTTAAACAAATATTTCTTGAAACATCGCAATGCTTTTTCTAAAAATGAAGCCATTATAAGACTCAGTTCCCATCACACAATGCAACGCAAACCGAAGGATAGAGTTTTTAACTTATAATGGCCAAGATATGCTTGATACGAATAAAACAAAAGAATTTGATATTATTACTAGTGTCTATATGTTTCAAAAGCAATTTCGAATCATAACTATCAATCATAGACGACATGAGCGTCCCATGCCACTATGTCACCTAGTATAGGTATACAACCAAAACCGCACAGTCACGTATTTGGAAATTGGATTTCCGTCATGAACCAAGGCAAAAGATAGTCCTTACCGAATTCGAGATGCTCTAGCCCGTGTCTTAGGACCCAGACTCAGGTGGGCCCTTGGAGCGACAGGGCCGGTTCACCAATGTGGATTAAAATTCCTGAACACTACGTTTCTCCGCCCTATGGGGCGTAAATGAGCCAACAAATGACTCCATCGGTCCCGGATTGACCGATATATCCGAGGCGCCTCGCTTTCCATCATCCACATAAGTAAAATGTCAGGCCGTGTAAAAACACCGACACAACTCCTAGCTAGAAAGAAACGCATGCCCTCCCTGAGGTCCTTCTCCCGTTTCTGGTTCATACCGGGGAGTGAGGCTCACGAATTTACGTTCTACACAAAGCTACGCCACACAGGCGGTGCTTTGATCATCACCACAAGTCTTTGCTTTTCAACAGAAGCCCTGATCATTTGCCACTTAGGCATGCCACACTAGCAATTCATGCCATGCGACTGATGTCCATCGATATACAACCTCCGAGCTCGTGCGTTTCAGAGAAGGGCGTTAAGCAAAAGAATAAATTCTCCGCCGCCAAACAGATGTATATTTAATAGAGATCAATCAACACAAAATAAAATCCAATGTCAGACACACAGTCCATTTACAAGTACGTTCTGGGTCTGAACGAAACTGGAGGCACTATATGCCTCGCAAACCCATCGACCACCATGTACGCCTGGACGATCACCACTCATTATCCATATTTTGGGATGCCTCCCAATCAGGACCTCAGTTACCATCAAAACGAGGTGAAGATCTCCGGTCTTCTACCACCGTCTTCATCTTCGATTTCTTATCGTCGATTCAGTTATTCAGAATGGGATAAACCTGGTCTTTCTGAACAACTCGCATATATAATAAACAAGTGCAACACTAACATACACACACATCATTTCAATTCGTTAGTCACTAACTGTCAATCAGTAAGAGAACGATTCCCCAAATATTAACCCCGAAGGCTGAAACCAGCATCAGATCAACACCCAGGAAACCATTCGACTAAGACAACCTTCAGTTAATTTCTAAATCACATCCATATCGTTTATAATATTTTATAACGATTTATCGCTATTTTTATTTATTTTAAAATAGCCAATTTATTCAAAACGACGCTTCGGGCCATAACGCGGCCGTGGCGCTGTTTTTCTTCAGATTTGATTTACACATATCTGAAAATCTAACTGTTGGATCTTCACAAATTTTACATCATTAGAAAGATCTTTTCAAAACGAATCCAACGGTTCCAGTTTCGGGAATTTCCGACGGTCGAATCTCCCGGTATAATCGTTTGAAGTTTCGATTTCAAAATACGAACTGCAGCGTCGTTATTCGATTAAATATAATTATGTATATATATATATAAATATAATCGATTCTGGCGCTGTTTTCTTCAGATTTGAATTAAACATTCCAGACAATCCAACCGTCAGATTTTTACAATGTTGGTGCCGTTGGAAAGATTTTTCCAAAGCGAACCCAACGGTTGCGGTTTTGGGAAAATCCGATGGTCAGATCTCTCGGTATAATCATTTGAAATCACGGCTTCAAAATACGAACTGCAGCTTCGTTATTCGATATATTTTAATTCTATTTATATATATATATCGATTCTTCGATTTCAAAGCTATATTCTTTTCATACATTTGATGAAAATGATATTTTTATCTAACTGTCTTCTATTTCAACACTTCACTATATTTACCAATTCATGTATATAATAAAAATGTGATTTTTATCGTAAAACAATCCATTTAAAAACACTATTATTTTATATAGTTCATATAGGTAATAAAAATAGTATTTTTATTATAAAACAATTTCTTTCAAAACAAGATTATTTTATATAGTTCACATAGATGATAAAATGTGATCTTTATTATAAAAAAAATTATTTCAAAATATGATTACCATTCAACACATGAATTCAATTCAACGAATGAATATCGATTCAGCACATGAAGGTTTTCTATAGTTTATATAAATCGATAAAAATATGATTTTTATATTTAAAACACGAATACCATTCAACACATGAATTTCAATTCAACGAATGAATATCGATTCAACACATGAAGGTTTTCTATTCAACGAATAAATATAGTTTCAACAAATGAAAATAATTCAAACACATGAATATTATTCAAAATTTCGGCAGCATAACGGCAGGGTAGTTAAAACTGGGACCGTCCCTAGTACGGCTCCTCGCTCTACCTTAAAACCTCGCGGTTTTTGACAATGGGGAATCATGCATCTAGTTCGCATGCAGGCGGCATGTATATATTTATTTCATTTCCACAAACTAATCCTATGTGGTTTCAACCAAATATTTCTCAACCACAAACGGGTATTTTTCAACCGCAATCAATCAATATCAACCACAAACAATTCCAATCAACCATTCGCTATCAATCAATTTTCACACCAATCACAACCAATAAATATCGTCCATGGTTTGTGGACGAGGGGCGTATATATATATAGCAATTCACTTCTATTTCAACACATATATAATTTTTACAACGCATATACAACTTATACATCGAACGTACAACTTATACAACGCTTATACAAGAGGTGTAAAACACTTATATAACTCATACATCGACTATATAATTTATACATCGTCGTTTTCCATTTCGTTTATAAATTAGAAATCTCACATTGGGTTCCACTCCACCAAAAATAGCAGAAGGCTCAGAAAAATATGCGGTCTCTTCTGGAATGTAGAAGATGTCCACACGGTCACGATGTTTCCTGTTTCATCGAATTTCGTCAAGAAACGAAAAAGATATGATTTTTACAGTGAAATCGAAAACCGTAGCGCTTTAAACTGCTATTAAATAGTTTTTTTCCATCAGCCGTACCTCCTTTTTAAATCTTCAAAACTAGGTCTTCAAATCTTTTGAAATCTGAAGCACGATAGCACGATCTGTTAGCACGGGGTTGAAGTGGGTCGTAAGGCGCAACCTTCGATGGTGGTGCGGCGGCGTTCGGTGGTCGGAGGAAGAGGCAGCTGTAAGGGCTCGACTCTCGAGCTCGATATCTCCCCAAATACTGAACGAAAAAAATCAACCCCTATATGGATTTGAAGATCTCGCGAAGCTCTATAAAAATCACCAAAGGAGCATGATGTTTTATTGCGTGGATTGATCAGAAAATGAGGGGGAAGGTTGGGAGGCTCTTCCACCTTCGATCGGGGAGAGAGAAAAAGTTTTTTTCCTCCTTTTTTTTATTAAATTCTGATTGGCCGACGAGTTTTAAAAGGTGTTTTCTGACACGACCACCAATCTAAACCCAACGACTGCCATCCCTAGCGTTTTACCCCCATTCCGAACACAATGGGATATGTTTCATAGGCCCATTCGACTGTTTCAGTCAGTTTTCCTTCAAATTAAAATATATAACATTCAATTTGAACGTACATTTCAATTTGCCAGGGCCACAAACTAATTCAAAAAATTCCAGAAAAATAAATCTGACTATGTTTTGACGATACGGTCCCAAGAAAACTAGTTTCGTCGAATTCTGAGACCGTTTGCAAAAAGGCCCATTTCTGGTCGATCCAATTTAACTATAATTGATCAAAACACGTTTTCCTTTGCCACGCTCACATACCAGCTTCAAAAATTATGAAATTTGAAACCTAGCAATAACTTCACATCCCGGATCTAACAAAAGTGGTTTCGTCGAATTCCGAGGTCGTATGCAAAATGGCCAATTTCACGGGCTATATAAATTCCATAGCGACCTTTCTGAAAATTCAATCGGCCATAACTTTTGCTTTCAGCTATGAAACTTCGATTTTTCAGATTCGTTAGAAAGGTATTCACTAACAGATTTAAATATTTTTGGTTTCACTCAAATCCATTTTATTTTGCACCCGGTACAGTCCGACAAAGTTTGAATTCAATTTTTGAAACTACAGCGATATTTCAGGCCTTATTTATAATTAGAATTAATTATATTCGTTTTCAAACGTTGATTCAAACTCACTTTTCATTGCTATTATTTAAAATATTTATTTTAAATATTTAAAATCCACTATTTTAGCCAATTTAAAAAATTTAAATTGGTTCAGATTTTCTGGGTCGTTACAATCTCCCTCACTTAAAACTTTTCGTCCCCGAAAAGGAAAAAGTCGAAAGTGGTTTGATTAATCAACTCTACGTTCGATCTGGCTTCCATCCTCCAACTTTTCAGTTTCTGAGAATTTTCAAATTCTTAAAAAATTTGGCTAACACCCGGAATTTTCGAAAAATTTCGCCATAACCTCCTTTGTACGGGGAGAGGTTTGGAAATTTATTGGGCTGTATTAGGTACCCAATAAATCCTAATAAGCATACACATATTTATAGTGATATATTCTGGTGTTTACAGGGGAGCATGTATTGATAATAACTCCAGAGAATAAATTCTCGTCACCCTGTCAAAGCCCGAGTGAGTGTGTATTTTAAATGCTCCAGAGGATAAATCCTCGTCACCTCGTCCCGTGTGGGAAATAAATAGTCCATGTGCCGTATCTAATAACTAGAGAGACGTGATTATTGTCAACTCCAGACCCGTGTGGTTTTTTTTTATTAATCTGGCAATTTCATCATTACAATTTAAATAGTCCATATCAGTCATCAGTTCAACCTGTAAAACATAGTCATCGCCATACAAGCCTCTTGCTCGTATGGTAAATCTTCCACCTCGTCACACAAGCTCCAAATGCTCGTGTGGAATATGATGAAGTATGCCTATCTTCAGAAGTATGCCATGTAATGTAGTTCAAAATTAATTGTTACTATCCTA
Source organism: Allium sativum (assembly GCA_030737875.1). Lineage (NCBI taxonomy): Eukaryota > Viridiplantae > Streptophyta > Magnoliopsida > Asparagales > Amaryllidaceae > Allium > Allium sativum. Next base: position 627,922,784 of record CM060916.1, read on the forward strand.
TGGCGACGTTTATTAATTCACACAGAACAACCAGCACTCCGCATCCAATGGCACTCACAGGAGTTGATATAATAATATTTCGCATCCAACTCATTAAGGTTTACCTATTTGTCGGGCACGCAAATAAAATCTTTACTCAACAGCTAATCCATTTACCTGTTCAAACATATATAATGCACAAGTATATATATTTCTATCTATTTTTAAATCAGTTCAATGTGTGATTTAAATGAATAAATTCTACCATTATTCTATTGTTGATTAAATTAACTATTGTTTCAATAATTCAATTAATCAAATTTACTATCACACCACACAAACAACAATCAAATTGTTTTTAACTTTTCAAAATCATACAAATCAATTCCTATATTCTTTTAAAATCATTCAGACTATAGAATTAAAAATGCACATCCATGGAAAGAAAATAACAACAGAATAGAGAACTAATTGGTAATGCAAAGTATGGTAAATGTACCATGCACCGGAGTCAATCAGATATATCCACTTGGAATCTAGGATAGGCTTTCTGAATGCTCTCCTCAGTTTCCCAAGTACAATCTCGCGGATCTCCACTCCATTGCACTTTGACTAAGTGAATCTTCTTGTTCCTCAGCTCTTTGGTTTCTTTGCCGATGATCTTGAGCGGCTCTCTTCTCACAGCTAATTCAGGGGTAATTTCAATATCCTGTTGAGCTGCTTCTTCCACGATCAAGACTGGGTCATGAACGTGCTTTCGAAGTTGAGATATGTGAAATACATCATGAACTCCAGGCAACCAATCAGGCAATTTAACTCTGTAAGCGAGCGTTCCGATCCGTTCCAGAATAGGAAATAGACCAATGAATTTGGGCGCCAACTTCCCAGTTTTACCAAACCGGATAACTCCTCTCATCGGTGATACTTTCAAATAAACATAGTCGCCAATAGCAAATGATATGTCTCTTCTCCTCCTATCGGCATAGCTCTTTTGTCGGCTTTGAGCGGCGAGTAATCGCTTCTTAATAAAGTCGACCTTGTCGGCAGCTTCTTGGATCATATCTGGTCCCTGGTGATATCACCTTCTGGATTATTCTCAATAACTGAATCCCACCAGAACAAAGCTTCATCTTTGAGTGCCCAGGATGCCAGTAATCTTTTCTAGACATCCCTCAGCTTTAAACCATCAAAGATCTTTTCAGCCGAACGAATCCAAGCCTATGTCTTCATAATAGATTCTTCACCAGAGAACGGTATTCCACCCATATTTCGATATTTGATTAATAGGGCCTCAATATCCGGTTCTGCATTCCTTCTGTTTCTGACACTCATTTTCTAGTACTTCTACGAAAAGCAGATCAAGCGTCAGGTCACAGAAAAGATATTTTAAAATATAGAAACATATACTTCAAATGTAAATGTGTCTATCGAGGTGTAATTTCATTCTGCTTTACTCATACTAGGATATTACTGATCCTATCTATATAGAGTTGCCCGTCCTAGAACACTACTGGTTCTATTTCTGACGAGTTCGTTATATGTTATATTCCAGAACTAAGCTTAACCAAGGCTCTGATACCAAATGAGACGACCCCAAACCCCGTACTGACGGCGGCGAGGGTAATCCTTGGAATATACACATAAACAGATAATAGCAGAACAAAATTAAATAAATACACCAGATAATGCACAATAGAATATACTGGATCAGAGTAATCATCAGAGTTACACAGTATACAGGATCATACTTAGTACAAATACAGTTCAGCTACACATAAATGTCTACAGCGGAAAACAAACATAATGTACAATAGGAGCTGAACAACATAAAAAGAGATAAATAATAGAATCCATCTTCAGCTCCAGCTATCCAGAAAGAACCAGCTAAACCTAAATACAAGGCTGCCCGTGTAGATAGAGGGGCACCCGAGTTTGAAAGTGAAACAAACTACGAGTCAGTCATGGGACTGGTATGAGAAATCTACTCAACACATTTATAATATGGCTAATCATAGGACCACGCCTGTTTCGGGGAACGGGTTTACTCCATCGGATCGCCAGTTCTTTAAAACAAATATTTCTTGAAACATCGCAATGCTTTTTATAAAAATGAAGCCATTATAAGACTTAGTTCGCATCACACAATGCAACGCAAACCGGAGGATAGAGTTTTTACCTTATAATGGCCAAGATATGCTCGATACGAATAAAACAAAAGAATTTGATATTATTATTAGTGTCTATATGTTTCAAAAGAAATTTTGAATCATAACTATCAATCATAGACGACATGAGCGTCCCATGCCACTATGTCGCCTAGTATAGGTATACAATCAAAACCGCACAGTCACATATTTGGAAATTGGATTTCCGTCATGAACCAAGGCAAAAGATTGTCCTTACCGAAGTCGAGACGCTCTAGCCCGTGTCTCAGGACCCAGACTCAGGTGGGCCCTTTGAGCGACAGGGCCGGTCCACCGATGTGGATTAAAATTCCTGAACACTACGTTTCTCCGCCCTATGGGGCGTAAATGAGCCAACGAATGACTCCATCGGTCCCGGATCGACCGATATATCCGAGGCACCTCGCTTTCCATCATCCACATAAGTAAAATGTCAGGCCGTGTAAAAACACCGACACAATTCCTAGCTAGAAAGAAACGCATGCCCTCCCTGAGGTCCTTCTCCCGTTTCTGGTTCATACCGAGGAGTGAGGCTCGCGAATTTACGTTCTACACAAAGCTACGCCACACAGGCGGTGCTTTGATCATCACCACAAATCTTTGCTTTTCAACAGAAGCCCTGATCATTTGCCACTTAGGCATGCCACACTAGCAATTCAAGCCATGCGACTGATGTCCATCGATATACAACCTCCGAGCTCGTGCGTTTCAGAGAAGGGCGTTAAGTAAAAGAATAAATTCTCCGTCGCTAAACAGATGTATATTTTAATAGAGATCAATCAACACAGAATAAAATCCAATGTCAGACACGCAGTCCATTTACAAGTCCGTTCTGGGTCTGAACGAAACCGGAGGCACTATATACCTCGCAAACCCATCGACCTCCACGTCCGCCTGGACGATCACCACTCATTATCCATATTTCGGGATGCCTCCCAATCAGGACCTCGGTTACCGTCCAAACGAGGTGAAGATCTCCGGTCTTCTACCACCGTCTTCATCTTCGATTTCTTATCGTCGATTCAGTTATTCAGAATGGGATAAACCCGGTCTTTCTGAACAACTCGCGTATATAATAAACAAGTGCAACAATAACATACACACGCATCATTTCAATTCATTAGTCACTAACCGTCAATTAGTAAGAGAACGATTCCCCAAATATTAACCCCGAAGGCCGAAACCAACATCAGATCAACACCCAGGAAACCATTCGACTTAGCCAACCTTCAGTTAATTTCTAAATCACATCCATATCGTTTATAATATTTTATAACGATTTATCGCTATTTTTTTATTTTTTTTAAAATAGCCAATTTATTCAAAACGACGCTTCGGGCCATAACGCGGCCGTGGCGCTGTTTTTCTTCAGATTTGATTTACACATATATGAAAATCTAACCGTTGGATCTTCACAAATTTTACATCATTAGAAAGATCTTTTCAAAACGAATCCAACGGTTCCAGTTTCGGGAAATTCCGACGGCCGGATCTCCCGGTATAATCGTTTGAAGTTTCGATTTCAAAATACGAACTGCAGCGTCGTTATTCGATTAAATATAATTATATTTGTATATATATATATATAATCGATTCTAGGGCTGTTTTTCTTCAGATTTGAATTAAACATTCCAGACAATCCAACCGTCGGATTTTTACAAAGTTGGTGCCGTTGGAAAGGTTTTTCCAAAGCGAACCCAACGGTTGCGGTTTCGGGAAAATCCGATGGTCGGATCTCTCGGTATAACCGTTTGAAATCACGGCTTCAAAATACGAACTGCAACTTCGTTATTCGATATATTTTAATTCTATTTATATATATATATCGATTCTTCGATTTCAAAGCTATATTCTTTTCATACATTTGATGAAAATGATATTTTTATCTAACTGTCTTCTATTTCAACACTTCACAATATTTACCAATTCACGTATATAATAAATATGTGATTTTTATCGTAAAACAATCCATTTCAAAACACTATTATTTTATATAGTTCATATAGGTAATAAAAATAGGATTTTTATTATAAAACAATTTCTTTCAAAACAAGATTATTTTATATAGTTCACATAGATGATAAAATGTGAATTTTATTATAAAAAAATTTATTTCAAAATATGATTACCATTCAACACATGAATTCAATTCAACGAATGAATATCGATTCAACACATGAAGGTTTTCTATAGTTTATATAAATCGATAAAAATGTGATTTTTATATTTAAAACACGAATACCATTCAACACATGAATTTCAATTCAACGAATGAATATCGATTCAACACATGAAGGTTTTCTATTCAACGAATAAATATAGTTTCAACAAATGAAAATAATTCAAACACATGAATATTATTCAAAATTTCGGCAGCATAACGACAGGGTAGTTAAAACTGGGACCGTCCCTAGTATGGCTCCTCGCTCTACCTTAAAACCTCGCGGTTTTTGACAATGGGGAATCATGCATCTAGTTCGCACGCAGGCGGCATGTATATATTTATTTCATTTCCACAAACTAATCCTATGTGGTTTCAACCAAATATTTCTCAACCACAAACGAGTATTTTTCAACCGCAATCAATCAATATCAACCGCAAACAATTCCAATCAACCATTCGCTATCAATCAATTTTCACACCAATCACAACCAATAAATATCGTCCATGGTTTATGGACGAGGGGCGTGTATATATATATATATACATATATATATATAGCAATTCACTTCTGTTTCAATACATATATAATTTTTACAATGCATATACAACTTATACATTGAACATACAACTTATACAACGCTTATACAAGAGGTGTACAACGCTTATATAACTCATACATCGACTATATAATTTATACATCATCGTTTTCCATTTCGTTTATAAATTAGAAATCTCACATTGGGTTCCACTCCACCAAAAATAACAGAAGGCTCTGAAAAATATGCGGTCTCTTCTGGAATGTAGAAGACGTCCACACGGTCACGATGTTTCCTGTTTCATCGAATTTCGTCAAGAAACGAAAAAGATATAATTTTTACAGTGAAATCGAAAACCGTAGCGCTTTAAACTGCTATTAAATAGTTTTTTTTCATCAGCCGTACCTCCTTTTTAAATCTTCAAAACTAGGTCTTCAAATCTTTTGAAATCTGAAGCACGATAGCACGATCGGTTAGCACGGGGTTGAAGGGGGTCGGAAGGAACAACCTTCGATGGTGGTGCGGCGGTGTTCGGTGGTCGGAGGAAGCGGCGGCGGCGGCTGGAAGGGCTCACTCTCGAGCTCGATATCTCCCCAAATACTGAACGAAAAAAATCAACACCTATATGGATTTGAAGATCTCGCGAAGCTCTACAAAAATCTCCAAAGGAGCATGATGTTTTATTGCGTGGATTGATCAGAAAATAAGGGGGAAGGTTGGGAGGCTCTTCCGCCTTCGATCAGGGAGAGAGAAAAAGTTTTTTCCCCTTTTTTTAATTAAATTCTGATTGGCTGGTGGGTTTTAAAAGGTGTTTTCTGACATGACCACCAATCTAAACCCAACGACTGTCGTCCCTAGCGTTTTACCCCCATTCCGAACACAATGGGATATGTTTCGTAGGCCCATTTGACTGTTTCAGTCAGTTTTCCTTCAAATTAAAATATATAACATTCAATATTCAATTTGAACGTACATTTCAATTTGCCAGGGCCACAAACTGATTCGAAAAATTCCAGAAAAATAAATCTGACTATGTTTTGACGATACGGTCCCAAAAAAACTAGTTTCGTCGAATTCTGAGACCGTTTGCAAAAAGGCCCATTTCTGGTCGATCCAATTTAACTGTAATTGATCAAAACACGTTTTCGTTTGCCACGCTCACATACTAGCTTCAAAAATTATGAAATTTGAAACCTAGCAATAACTTCACATCCCGGATCCAACAAAAGTGGTTTCGTCGAATTCCGAGGTCGTATGCAAAATGGCTAATTTCACGGGCTATATAAATTCCATAGCGACCTTTCTGAAAATTCATTTGGCCATAACTTTTGCTTTCAGCTATGAAACTTCGATTTTTCAGATTCGTTAGAAAGGTATTCACTAACAGATTTAAATATTTTTGGTTTCACTCAAATCCATTTTGTTTTGCACCCGGCACAGTCCGACAAAGTTGAATTCAATTTTTGAAACTGCAGCGCCATTTCAGGCCTTGTTTATAATTAGAATTAATTATATTCGTTTTCAAACGTCGATTCAAATTCACTTTTCATTGCTATTATTTAAAATATTTATTTTAAATATTTAAAATCCACTATTTTAGCCAATTTAAAAATTTTAAATTGGTTCAGATTTTCTGGGTCGTTACAGCAGCTTATTCCCATCTCATCTTTTTCGACCAACTAAAATCTCCTCTTTCCAACCCTAATATCAAATCTCGCTATAAAAAAGTGACGGCTTGTCATCTTTATTTTTTCTTCTTTTCTTTTAGATGGACGTCGTAGGTCCAATCCGGGTTTCGCTTTGTCATTTGATTTTGCGCCAGAAAACGAAATGAAGCAGCGATTTTGCAATCCCTTTAGATCTGGTTTCGTGATTCATCTCTTTCCTTTTTATTATTGGATTGGATCGAGATTCTAGCTATTAGGTGATCGAACTTCTGGAATATATCAACGACTTTTGGGTAAATTTGGTTATATATGTTGTCCTCTGCATTATTGTTGCTACCTATTGAATTTTCCGATTAATTTGGCTAAAGTTCCAACTCAACTTTGCCTCCCCTTCATGCCTCAGAATTTCTAGCTTGGATGGAACTCCCTAGGACCGACGGATCAATTACTATGTTAGAACACCTAAAGACGACTCTTTTATTTGATCTTAGAGGTCCTGGTTTGCTGCGGGTTTGAGGTCTGCATTAAGCTGGTATGTTCTTCGATTTCTAATATGTAAACCATCAGCTATCTTTATCATAATTGTTGCATTTTGGTGATCATATTATTGTATATTTGAGGTAATTTCAGAGCTCTCTTTATAGTGAACTTGCGTGTTTTGTTTATTGTTAATATATGCTTAGTCTTATTAAGTGAGAGAGACTAACCCTCACTTTGCCATTTCATTCTCACCCTGCTACATGGGGATGGTTTCGGCAGCCAAGGTTGACTTTGGGTGATTTCTTCTTTGGTAGTTCTGTTAGTTAGCATGCAACTCAACTTTATCCTCTAGTTAGTCTCACCTTTTTTTTGGTTTGTTGATATTCACTCATGCTTGATCGATGTATTGCTTTCTTGCTTTGCTATATGTCCGCTACTGGATCCAACCACATATTCCGCTTTGGGAACTTCGGGTTGACACCTCTTAAGGGTTGCAAGCATATGGTTTGTACTGCAATATTTTTCTTATTTGTGCTTGTAAAATGTATAACTGTTGAAGTGCGTTTTCCTCATATATGTGTGTCACTTTGTATGCATGGATCACCTTAAGAAACTAATAGGGTATTGGCCAAGCTCTATTGACTGGAATATATATTATATATCCTGATGCCTAAAAAAGGAAAACCATAAATTTTAGGAGAGTATTAGAAGCATAGTGAGCGCTAAGGTGGTAGAATTCCTTGTAGACATGAATGTAAGCACTAGTTTTCTTCATTATTTTGAACATGATTGATGTTTTTAAAAAATAGCAATCCTCTAACTCTATTTTTTTAATCAACATTTCAGATTAACGTACTAGCTGAACTTGGAAGATCCTAAGGAAGATAATAATAAAGGAATATTTGAGTTTGAACTAGAAGACGATGATTAAAATATTTATAGCACGAAGGTAATGTGTCATGCACAATAATCAGTAGTTTGCACATTATTAACATTGATATTGATCTTTATTACAATGTTATCTTTTTTCTTTTCTCCGATAATTAAAAGTGGGCTTCTAGGTACCAATTTTGGAGAGAAACTTGGCAATCTAATGGTGATTGTATGCAAATATCTTCATGCATATGCATAAAATGGATGCTTAAAGGCGGTAAATTTCGCCAGGTGAATACAAATCCATTAGCATCTAGTTGTTTATTTTACTATGAGCAGAATAAGTATAAAAAACTTGATTAATATACTAAACTAACAGAATAAATGCAAAACAACCTAAACGTGTTACTATGAATTTAACTGTTACTTTTTTAAGTAGAGTTTGTGTGCAAAATTTATTTAAGCATGGTTGCACTAATACTATGAATATATAAGGAGTGTCTAGCAAGATCCTTTTTGTTAGCACTAGAATCAAATGGGGACCATATTTCAAGCATTGTTATATACATTTTCTAAGAAAAAGGATTTGTTTGAGAAATGTCTTCCCAAGGCATTGACCATAGCTTCCTAACAGATGGTAGATAAAAATATATAAAGTGGAAAATCCAAAATCTATAATAGATATATAATAAATACAACTTTTGATGTAAGATAATTTGGTGTTGACAATGAAAGGCTTGACATAAACATGATAATGCTGCAAAATCAACAACGCGTGATATGACAGCAAAACCAAAAATAACATCAGTACGTAGCCTATCACCTGTTTAGTGAGAATTGTCGGTGGTAATCAAAATAAACATAGAGGATACAGAATCCATGAAATTGAAAGAATTTTTGTCGGCTTGTTGCTTAGGAGTCAACTATTGTTTATGTAGTAGAATTTTGTTGATTTCAGCTTGCAGCAATCGAAGAAAGAACGTAGGGTTTTGGCAATTCAACTCAAACATAACCAAATGTTTTCTTGGTTAATCAACTTCTTTTCCTAATTATTTTCGTCTGAGAATTGAAATACTAAGAACTTGGTTAATAAACTTCTTTTCCTGGTTTGACACAAATTTCACACATAACTAAATATTTAATACAAGCCTACAAAATAAATTGACAAAATATTACATAACCTTTTATATATAATGCTTCAATACCTATAAGCTAACATATTAGGTCATTCCTGGCCGATTTATTTTCTTTGAAACCTAAAAGTAGCACACTTCAAATATGGCTAGAAGGTCACTGGCAGATTTTACATTTAAATTATATTTTATGTATTTATTTGAGTTTTATTTACCAAGGTTTACTTTCCTTCCAAAGCATGTTAAGACTGTTACTGCAAGAATTTTAATATACATAATGTTAAGGCATTCCAATATTAAAATGTTTAAGGTGTGAGCGAAGTTTAACATGAATATTGTAACACCTCGAATTTTTAACGACACTAAAAGAGGATAAACTAAATAATTATTCATTTAATATTCAGAATTAAGGAAAACGAACTACGCCATCGCGTCCATCTCGAAATTCAGGTCAAGACAGACATTTGGTTTGCGTAAAACAGACAATGTATGAAGAAGTTATGAGGGTTTTAAATTTGTATACATGTAAAAAGAACATATATACACATATAAGTCACGTATGAGTCAGATATGAGTCAGAGCCTATCAAGAACAGTTCAAAAATCAAAATTTTGTCATGGCGGCAAAATTCCCGCTCTAGGGGGGTCGACCCCCTAAAGGGGTGTCGACACCGGGGTCGACCCCCTAAAGGGGTGTCGACACCGGGGGTCGACCCCCCTTAAGGGGTGTCGACCTATGGGTCGACCCACCTACAGGAATGTCAACACCCCTAGGGCTGAGGTAACAGTCGGTTTCAGAGGGTTCTGCAGCTACAAATATGTGCTCAATTCTCCTTTTTCTTCATTGGAAACTATGGGAGCCATATGCTGCCAGTGTGCGAACTGAGACGGGTTCGTTTTCTTCAACAACATTCAACTTTGCAAATCAAATCCAGAAATTCAAGATCCATTCTTTCTCTATTCTCTAAACCTAATGATGTGAGTTTCTAGTTGCTTTTAGGTTTAGATAAATGAAAGTGAATTATGAAAGGCTGTGAATTGGATATGTTGTAAACTATGAATCTATGCTATTGTAAAATCTTATACTATGTCATGATGGATCTACATCTTTAGATCGAATGTAATTATGGTTATTCTATAATGTTGCCTATGTGGATCTTGACTTGTAACTATGTTATGGTGAATGTAAATCTATTAATTTCGACAGTTGCAACATTGGTTAGATCTAACTCTTTATGTAAATCACCTTTCACCTGTCATATTGCGATAAACTTAGATATGTTGTAAGTTGGACATGTGAACCCATATTTAGATCTGAACATGTTATTATGTGGTTCTAATAGTGTTAGATCTATTTTAACCCCTAGATCTGAATTACGTGATCTAATTTATCACCTTGTGTTATCATGTCAGATCTAAACCAATTGGACATCTAAACTGCTAATTTAGATCTTACTATGCTTATTGTGACATCGTAGCTATATTGACTGCCACCAATTCATCAGTTTTATGTCCACCTTTTTATGATGTTAATTGCATGTCCATGTCAGTATGTATGTTCACCTTATCATCATGTTAGTTTATGTTTATGCCAAGATGATCACTTTGGTTATATTCCCATTTTCCCCCTATTATCATTCATAAGTAGGCTATTGACTAGCCTAGGCATGCCACCAGTTTATGAGTGCGCTAGTTAGGAAACGAGGGGAAAAAGGTTAATATTGGCATAACTTGAATATGAACATTTTTGGACATATAATTCAAATTATTAGATAAAATGGGCATTAACACCTATAAAGGGAAAGGATTAATTAATTGATTAATTAATTAAAAATGGAATGCCTAGTAATTACAATTAGGAATTGTAATTGTACTTATGACACGAGGTTAGGTTGCATTAGCGGTGGAAGTCTTCCCGGACCCGACCGGTATATCCAGCAGCCACTAATGTTGAACCTAATGTGGGAGGTTTAAGTACGCAAATACGAATCGGGCTAAGACACGAGGTTAGGCCCAATTGTGGAATAAGTCTGCCCGGACCCGACTGGCATATCCAGCGGCCACTAATGTTGAACCTAACGTGGGAGGTCTAAGTACGCAAATACGAATCGGGCTAAGACGCAAAGTTTGGCCTAACCTTGGAATAAGTCTACCCGGACCCGACCAGCATATCCAACATCCACACGTTGTAGGCCTACTGTGGGAGGTATATCCCATTATGAACCATAAATGGGCATGGTGATGAATTGGACTACTTAACAAAATCTAATCCATAGGGAATGTATGATTATAAAATAAAGTTAGGGTTAAGTAAATTGATTGGATAGTGGATGGGTTAATCAAATCTGGAAGGGGTGGGTAATATTTACATATAGTCCCACAAACTAAACCCGATAAGGTTATGTAATTAAAGACACCCAGTGGTATACATAACCAGAGGAAAGTATAAAAGTTATGTAATCATAGACACCTTTTATGGTAAGCATAACCGGTATATGGCTATGTAATTAAAGATACTTAGTGGTATACATAGTCAGTGAAAAACCTAGTGGGGGATACAAGACAAAGGGGAGAGCTTGTTTCATATTGTGTGGGACCCATTTCAGTCAGTAACCCGGAGTAGGTATCAAATAAAACACTCCGTACTAGGTGGAGAGGGAACACGCTTACTGACTGATTGTAAGAGATCCAAACGTGGAGGACGGTGTGGGCGACGCAAACCGATCAGGTTATGTGTGTGCATGAGCCGGGCAAAGGGGGATAAGACGACCGTGACACCAGTAGATATTGGGCTGTGCATATTAGTGATGGGTTGCCACTGTTGGACGTGATACATCCTACCGTGAGGCTGGCACAGTGTATCTACGGAGTAGGGAGCCTATCGATTAGGGTAGTAGATAGGGTATATTTCGACATATGCCCTAAGTCTACTGCCTTATAGTGGAAAGGATTATCTCATTCTGGTTATACTAATAATTGTGCAGATTAATCATTAGAGAAGTGTATACACCTTACCCTATCACACCTGCCATTTATGTAGTGATCTCTCTTATCTACTTTATATTTCTATCATGTTACTTTTATTTATTTACTGACTAAAAGTAACTAGACTCGCTAGACTTTATGTCTAACCCTTTTATTTCTCCTTATTTCTTCTGTTTCCCCCCTAGGTTCTCAAGGAGGAAACACTCAGGCTTAGCCAGGACTCAAATATCATCTTGCTAGGAGCTACTTCTGAAGTATGGCTCAAGTTCTTGCCTCTACTATGGCTTAACTCTTTCAATTGGGGAATTATGTTTTTCATATTCTTATGTACTCTGATGATGTAAGACATAAGTTATTTTATTGTAATGGTTTTTGTGACTTATGGTATTGTGGACCACGACATTATGATTTATGTTTGAAATAAAAATTTAAATTTCCGCTGCTATCTTATTTATACCTGTCTTGTAATTATTCTGTGTCTGTTTACCTATAATGCTTCACAAAACTTAATGCATTCCCTTAGTGAGTGACATTAACGGACGTGGGATGTCACATTTGGTATCAGACCTAAAGGTTACCGGATTAGATAAAAGTTTTTGAAAATTATTTTCAAAAAAAGGTTTTAAAGAAAGCATTTTCATAAAGAAAAATCTGTTTTGAAAAACATTCCCCAAAAATCCATATGTAGTATCCTTCGGTCCTTTATCTAAATTTCTTCCGTTTTCCTTTTTCAACATGTCCGGGGAACAAAACATTCCTAATATCCCAGAGGGCATCACAATACCTGGATGGTTCAGTAGATATTTGGAGGCCACGATGCCTGCCGAAGGCCAAGGAAATGTTCCTTCCCCAGCTGCACCGGTCATTCCTCCTCCTCCCCCTCCAAGACCAGATAACTTCGCCAGGATCTACAAGGACACTCGTGCTATGGGAGGGAAGCCATTCCATGGGAACGAGACATTCGTAGAAGCCCGGAATTGGCTCAAGGAGACCGAGGACTTATTCGTAATATTTGAAGTTGAGGATAGAAGGAAGGTCCAGTTAGCCACCTGGCTACTGAAGGACAAAGCCTCATTTTGGTGGGAAGTCACTCAAGCTGGACGTCCGGTGGAAACTTGGGGAGATTTTAGATAGAGGTTCGAAATGAAATTTCTTTGCCAAGCCGAAAGCAACATGCAGATGGAGAGATTCTTAGCACTGAAACAAGGAAACTTGACGGTAAAAGAGTATGTGAATAAATTCAACCAGCTAGCAAGGTTCGTTTTAGAGTTGGTGGATACGCTGCACAAAAGGGATTTGCGGTTTGCTAAAGGGCTGAATGAGCCTCTGCATGGTTTAGCCATGTCCCATATTCCAATGGAGGCCACTTTTGTAAAGCTTGTCGATTTGGTCTAATGCATGAGGAAGACAAGGGAGAAAAGAAGGCCGATGAGACATCGCAAAATAGGAAGGTGTGGCCCAAGAAGGGCAGCAATAACAACAGAAGAAAGGAGGGAAAAGTGATAAAGGCAAGGATAAGAGAAAATGTCACCATTGTGGAAAGGAAGGTCATTTGGTTAAAGATTGTAAGCGAGGGAAGAACTCTTGCTACCACTGTGGAGAGGCTGGACACTTTGCTAAAGAGTGCCCAAAGAAACAGGGATCACAGGGACAGGGTCAAAGAACAGGGACTTCTGAGGGTAGGTGCATGCTCTCATGATCAGTTCTCCTGAAAGAGGTAGAAAAATTTCTGTGGAAGGTTTAATTTCTCTTTCAAACCATCCTATTTAAACGCTTTTTGATTCTGGTGCCTCACATTCATTTATATCCAGTTCTGTAGTTGAATCTCTGCACTTAATTACTAGTATGGTAGTGGATCCCGTAGTTGTTTCAAACCCCATTGGTGGTTCAGCTCTTTTATCTATGATTTGTCAGGGTTTGAAAATATCTGTGTTAGGCGTCGAGTTTGAATGCGACGCGTATGTGCTCGGGTTTATGGGCTATGGGTTGATTCTAGGAATGGATTGGCTTACCACGTATGGTGCCATTATGGATTGTGAAAAGAGGGTTGTTAGGCTTCTGACTTGTCATGAACACTCGAGATTTCGTGTAACACACAAGGGTCGGTTATGCTTAGTTTCCTAGAGTCTCTTGATGCATCTATCGATGATCTGCAATCTGTTCTAGTAGTCTGGGATTTTTCCGATGTTTTTGATGAGGTTCGGGGTTTACCTCCGAGGTTCGAGATCAACTTTCATATATTTATTTGGTGGACAATGCAAAGCCATTTGCATTGCCAGTGCGCCACATGGCTCCGAAGGAAAGGAGAGAGCTGAGTAAGCAAGTAGGGGAGCTACTCGAGAAGGGGTTTATAAGAGAAGCATATCTGAATGGGGTGCTCCAGTAGTATTCACAACTAAGGTGGATGGTTCACTTCGTTTGTGTATTGATTATAGAGAATTGAATAAATTCACTAAGAAGAATAAGCACCCGCTTTCGAGTATTGATGATTTATTTGATCAGCTTGTTGGTGCCTCGGTATTTTCCCAGTTAGACTTGGCCATCGGGTTCCATCAGTTAAGGGTGGCAGAGGACAGCATAGATAAGACTGCCTTTAAGACTCCAGACACTTTCTTTGAATGACTAGTTATGCCTTTTTGGCTGACGAATGCACCTGCCTATTTTTTCGATCTGATGAGCAGGGTGTTTCGGGAGTTCCTAAATAAATCTGTTGTAGTCTTTATCGATGATATTTTGATCTTCTCCAAAAGTGAAGAAGAGCATGCCCAACATTTGAGAGAAGTTTTGAAAACTCTCTGTGACCATCAACTTAAAGCAAAATTCTCCAAATGCCATTTTTGGAGGAAAGAAGTAAGATTCTTAGGACATGTGGTCTCCAAAGAAGGGATAGATGTAGATCCCGCGAAGGTGGTTGCAGTGCAATATTGGCAGATTCCTAAAAATGCAACCGAGGTGAGAAGCTTTCTTGGGTTAGCAGGATACTGTAGGAAGTTCATTAAGGACTTCGCAAAGAAATCAGCCCCACTCACCAGGTTGACAAAGAAGGACTTGACATTTTCGTGGGATATAGACTGTGACGTTGTTGTCCAACAACTGAAGAGGGCTCTGACAACAGCCCCAGTCTTGACCTTATCTGGCGGGAATAAGGTGTTTACTATTTACACTGATGTGTGTGGTACAAGGCTTGGTGCGGTTCTAATGCAAGAAGGGAAAGTAGTGTGTTATGGGGGTAGGCAGTTGTGAGTTCATGAAAAGAACTACCCCACCCATGATCTAGAGTTAGCTGCCATAGTGTTTGCGTTAAAGACGTGGTGTCATTATTTACTTGGAGAGAAGTTCGAGTTATACACCAAACATAAAACTCTCAAGTATCTGTTCTCACAGAAGGATCTCAATTTAAGGCAACAACGATGGATGGAGTTTCTAGCTTCTTATGATTTTGAGATTTCTTATACCCCTGGCAAGGGTAATGTGGTGGCAGACGCACTAAGTAGGCAGAGGGTAGCCCTGAGTCCTCTGTTTGTGGAAAGAAAGAACTTAAAGTTCATATCAGCTTTTGATTTTAGACCCTCTATCGATATTTTGCCTGATTTGTTTGCATCCTTGGAGATATGACCGACTCTTGTGGACTAGATAGGAGCTTCGCAACAAGGTGACCCACAGATTCTAGACATCATGGATAAGCTCAGAAGAGGGAGACTTCTAGTTACCTTAATAGATATGCCATAGATGAAAAGGGGTGGTTGCGACGAGATGGAAGACTTTGTGTTCCTCAAACTGGAAGCTTGGTAAAGGCAGTCCTAGAAGAAGCCCACCATTCTAACATCCAGGCGACAATAAGATGTACAGGGACATGAGGAGGGTTTTCTTTTGGGCTGGGATGAAGAAAGATGTGGCCGAATTTGTTTCTCAATGTTTAGTTAGGCCAGCAAGTCAAAGCTGAGAAATATAAACATGGTAGACTACTTCATCCGTTGGAGGTTCCACAGTAGAAATGAGAGAGCGTCTTTATGGATTTCATAGATGGTTTGCCTAGATCGAAGAAAGGCAACACCAGTATCTGGGTTGTGGTGGATATACTCACCAAGAGCGCTCACTTTATTCCAGTTAAGATTAAGAGAACGACATCATGGTTGGCAGCAATTTATGTTCGTGAGATAGTTCGTCTTCATAGAGTACCTTCCAGCATTGTGAGCGATTGTAACCCCATCTTTACCAGCGAATTCTGGAGGAGCTTGCAAGAAGCATTAGGTATACAGTTGTGCATAAGCACCGCTTATCATCCTTAGATCGATGGACAGACAAAGAGGGTGAACAGAATTCTTGAAGATCTTTTAAGGTTGTGTATCCTAGACTTCGGAGGGACTTGGGAAGAGCATCTTCCTTTAGTAGAGTTTGCATATAATAACAATTATCAAGCTAACATCGGCATGACACCCTTCGAAGCATTGTACGGACGACCCTGTAGATCACAACTTGTTGTTAGGAATCTACAGAAAGGTTATTACTTGGACCAGATATGGTTAGAGAAACGTCCGAAAAGATTGACCTTATTCGACGGCGGATGAAGGCATCTTAAGATAGGCATAAATCCTATGCAGACTAGAGAAGAACTGACATCGAATTTGAAGTAGGAGACTTAGTTTTTATCAAAGTGTCACATCTGAGGAATGTGGTTCGCTTCGGATCGGTAGGGAAGTTGGCACCTAGGTTTGTTGGACCATTTCCCATAGTGGAGAGGATTGGCCAAATGGCCTACAGAATAAAGCTCCCAGATAATCTATCTGGCATTCATGATGTTTTCCACGTTTCTCATCTGCGGAAGCGCCTGCATAACACCACAGTAATCGTTGAGCCGAGTGTGTTGGAAGAAGTCGAAGTGGAACGGGAGGCGACAGTCAGGCGAGTCCCTACCCATATTCTGGGATCAGAAGTTAAGAAGCTACGCAATAAAGAGATCAAGTTACTAAAGGTTCAATGGGGAGATAACCCAGAGGATGTGACTTGGGAAACCAAAGACAAAATTCGCGCTTCGTACCCTTTCTTTTTCGAGGGTATGTTCTTAACTCCTTTTTCCAAAGTTTTATCAGTGCTTGTTTCTATCATTCGAGTATATCTTATCCGTAGTATTTTTTCGACCTTTAGATAGGAATCCTATGGATGTAAACATGTGCTTGAGACATGTTATGTTTGATGGATGTAAGTGGATACAAGTGGATGCAAGTGTTTGCTAGTGGTTGCCTATGAACGCATATACACACACATTAGTCACTAAGATCGGCGCAACCACTTTCATACTGCATATGGATGTGTGTGCACTTTCTTTTCTTTTATGGATGGAAATATATATGTTAGCATATGGATGTTGCATTTGGACGAATGAGTATGCAAAATATACATCTTACATGTAATAATAGGATAATTTCCATACATATTGGATTTATGGCACTAACATACATTGCATTAAGGAGGTCAACTGAATCAGTAGACCACCTGATCTTTCGCATTAGTGTTGGTACATTTACACACACCGTTGCAAATATTCATATAAGCATTAGAAGGCTCTAAGGACAATGGATGCCAGTGGTTGTTGGATGAGTAGATGGATGATGGATGGTAGAATATGCATTCTTCTCAATTAGAGATTTCGGGGACGAAATCCTTTGAGTAGGGGAGAATGTAACACCCTGAATTTTTAACGACATTAAAAGAGGATAAATTAAATAATAATTAGTTTAATATTCAGAATTAAGGAAAACAGACTGTGCCATCATGTCGTCTCGAAATTCTGGTCAAGATAGACATTTGTTTTGCGTAAAATGGACACCGTATGAAGAAGTTATGAGGGTTTTAAGTCTGTATACGCGCAAAAAGAACATATATACACATATGAGTCATGTATGAGTCGGATATGAGTCAGACCCTATCCAGAACAGTTCAAAAATCAAAAATTCGTCAAAGCAGCAAAATTCCCGCTCTAAGGGGTCAACCCCCTAGAGGGGTGTCAACACCGGGGTCGACCCCCCTTAAGGGGTATCGACACCCCTAGGGCTGAGGTAGCAGTCGGTTTCAAAGGGTTTTGCAGCTATATATATGTGCTCAATTCTCCAATTTCTTCATTGGAAACCATGGGAGCTATATGCTACCGGTGTGCGAACTAAGACGGATTCGTTTTCTTCAACAACATACAACATTCAACTTTGCAAATCAAATCCAGAAATTCAAGATCCATTCTTTCTCTATTATCTAAACCTAACGCTGTGAGTTTCTAGTTTCTTTTAGGTTTAGATAAATAAAAGTGAATCATGAAAGACTGTGAATTGGATATGTAGTAAACTATGAATCTATGCTATTGTAAAATCTTATACTATGTCATGATGGATCTACATCTTTAGATCCAATGCAATTGTGGTTATTCTATTATGTTACCTATGTGGATCTTGACCTGTAACTATGTTATGGTGAATGTAAATCTGTTAATTTGGATAGTTGCAACATTGGTTAGATCTAACTCTTTATGTGAATCACCTTTCACCTGTCATATTGCGATCAACTTAGATATGTAGTAAGTTGGGCATGTGAACCCATATTTAGATCTGAACATGCTATTATGTCATTCTAATAGTGATAGATCTGTTTTAACCCCTAGATCTGAATTATGTGATCTAATTTATCGCCTTGTGTTATCATGTTAGATCTAAACCAATTGGACATCTAAACTACTAATTTAGATTTTACTATGCTTATTGTGACATCGTAGTTATATTGATTGCCACTAGTTCATCAGTTTTATGTCCACCTTATTATGATGTTAATTACATGTCCATGCCAGTATGTATGTTCACCTTATCATCATGCTAGTTTATATTTATGCCAAGATGATCACTTTGGTTATATTCCCGTTATTTTCCTATTATCGTTCATAACTAGTTTATTGACTAGCATAGGCATGCCACCATTTAATAAGTGCGCTAGTTAGGAAACGGGGGAAAAAGGGTTAATATTGGAATAATTTAAATATGAACATTTTTGGACATATAATTCAAATTATTGGGTAAAATGGACATTAACACCTATAAAGGGAAAGGATTAACTAATTGATTAATTAATTAAAAATGGAATGCCTAGTAATTACAATTAGGAATTGTAATTGTACTTATGACATGAGGTTAGGTTGCATTAGTGGTGGAAGTCTGCCCGGACCCGACCGACATATCCAGCAGCCACTAATGTTGTTTCTAATGTAGGAGGTCTAAGTACACAAATACGAATCGGGCTAAAACACGAGGTTGGGCCCAACTGTGGAATAAGTCTGCCCGGATCCGACTGACATATCCAACAGCCACACGTTGTAGGCCTAATGTGGGAGGTCTAGCCCATTATAAACTATAAATGGACATGGTAATGAATTGGACTACTTAACCATGTGTAATCCATAGGGATTGTATGATTATAAAATAAAGTTAGGGTTAAGTAAATTGATTGGAGGCAAATCTGGAATGGGTGGGAAATATTTACATATAGGCCTACAAACTAAGCCTGATAAGGTTATGTAATTAAAGACACCTAGTGGTATACATAACCAGAAGAAAGTATAAAAGTTATGTAATTAAAGATACCATTTAGGGTAAGCATAACTGGTGTAGGATTATGTAATTAAAGACACCTAGTGGTATACATAGTCAGTGAAAAACCTAGTGGGGGATACAAGACAAAGGGGAGAGCTTGTATCATATTGTATGGGACCCATTTCAGTCAGTAACCCAGAGTAGGTATCAAATAAAACACTCCGTACTAGGCGGAGAGAGGACACGCTTAACGACTAATTGTAAGAGATCCAAACGTGGAGGAAAGTGTGGGCGGCGCAAACCGACTGGGCCATGTGCGTACATGAGCCGAGCAGAGGGGGGTAGGACGACCGTGACACCAATAGACATTGGGCTGTGCATATCAGTAATGGGTTGCCACTGTTGGATGCGATACAACCTACCGTGGGACCGGCACAGAGTATTACGGAGTAGGGAGCCGATCGATTAGGGTAGTGGTTAGGGTATATTTGGACATATGCCCTAAGTTTACCGCCTTATAGTGGAAGGGATCATCTCATTCTGGTTATACTAGTAATAGTGCAGATTAATCGTTAGAAAAGTGTACACACCTTACCCTGTCTACCTTGTCACACCTGCCATTTATGTAATGATCTCTGTTATCCACTTTATATGCCTATCATGTTACTTTTATTTATTTACTAACTAAAAGTAACTAGACTCGCCAGACTTTATGTCTGACCCTTTTGTTTCTCCTTCTTTCTTCCGTTTCCCCCCAGGTTCTCAGGGAGGAAACACTCAAGCTTAGTCAGGACTCAGATATCACCTTGCTAGGAGCTACTTCTGAAGTATGGCTCAAGTTTTTGTCTCTACTATGACTTAACTCTTTCAATTGGGGAATTACATTTTTCATATTCTTATGTACTCTGATGATGCAAGACATAAGTTATTTTATTGTAATGGTTTTTGTGACTTATGGTATTGTGGACCACGACATTATGATTTATGTTTGAAATAAAAATTTAAGTTTCCGCTGCTATCTTATTTATATATGTCTTGTAATTTTTCTGTGTCTGTTTACCTATAACGCTTTACGAAACTTAATGCGTTCCCTTAGTGAGTGACATTAACGGACGTGGGGTGTCACAAATATTTTAAGCATATCCATACGCTAAGATATGTTAATCACATTGTGTTGTTATTGTTATTAGATATATGTATGTATATATATATATATATAATATTTATACATGTATACATACATATATGCACATATTACATTATATTAATTAACACATTGAGTTCTAGATTTTGTTTCAAAGCCTGAGCCATTGTTAGGTTTGACAGGCTTATACCTAGTATAACATGATTTATATCCTTGAGCTACTCAATTTTTACTGGTTAAAAAAGAAACAACAATTATATACTGAGAACATAAAACAACAAACTGGGATTTTAGAAGTTGCTTGACTAAGAATCCATGCAAATCTCATGTTAACCAATATGATGGCTCTATCTATGTTTGTATTTTGCATGTGTTTAGAGAAGTAGTGTCTTAGGTATTGTATAATGAATGGTGTTGTGTGTATATGTCTTATTATGTGTACGTGCTAATGTACTTCTATTAGTGCCAATGTGTTTGTATGTCTAATATGTGTACTCGGTTCAGGAGTAGAAAACTTAGCCATTAGGCCATGGACATGAGATACATTTGAATATCATGTTGGCATAACTCAACTAAAAAAAATATACTTAAAAATAATATCAGGATATTTGCCAATTAGTAGAAGAAAAAGTTGATTATGGTGTATAGTTATTTTGTTTTGAGACAGAGAAGAAAGTTTAAGGTGTTGTCCTTGTGCCAAGTCAGATACCAGACATGTTAAGGAGATATTATACATGTGTTGAAAAATTATTTTCCTTTCTACAAAGGATGCACTGGTTATAATTAAGTATTTACATATATATGCTCAATCTACTTTAAAGGTGCACATAATTTTGATACATAGTTCTAAAGATCATTTTGCATGTTGTTGTCAACATTATAATTTTTGTAAACTACATTTTAGTATGTTGTGATGTTTTAACTTGACTGTGTTCTACTGATCTGCTTACGCTTTATGTTATCCTTTGGTATAAATATACATGAGATGAATATCTTCAATGGCAGAGCTTTATGTATTGTCTTGTTTAGTTCATATGTTGTAACGTCTGTTTCAGGTTTTATGCTTGCTGAGTCCTTGATGCCAGTATGTTGTTGCTGTTGCTTGGAGCATGGAAGGAAATCATGCTATTTTTACAGTATTTGATTCGGTGTTATTGGATTATTATCATGCACATTAGCACTAATATGAGTTTTTACTATATCGTTGTAATGTCCTTGATGCTAGTATGTAGGGGATGATAGTATGTTGTTGTTGTTTACTGAGTTTTTGATTGTTCTATTAGTGCTTTCAGTGCATTTTTTACAGTAGTAGTGCAGTTTCTGATAAATGGGTCAGGTCGGGTTGACCCTTTAAATAATTGAATCGAGTCGGGTCAATCTGTTTATTAAATGGGTTAAACGGGTCGGGTATGTTTATACCTTGAACGAATCAGGTCAAATTCTACCCGATCCATTAATCACTCGATCCGACCTATTTGACGGGTCTAATTAAACCTGCTACACACACACACACATGCACACATGCGTGCGCGCGCGCACACACACACATCAGAAGTGGAATAGCGGCTGATTACCAGCAAAAAAAAGTGAGGTTAAGTTTACCCTAATTTAATTTCCGTCGCTAATCCTTCTCTGAGTTGTAAGGGTTTTCCAACAAAATACCTAAAATAGTTTTTTTAGTCAAAATTTTTGTCGTTGATCCCTTGGCAATTAGTAAGGGTTTACCAATGCCTTTTATAAACAACAATTTATTATAAATTACTTATCCGTCGGTATATAGTCGGTAAATAAATTAAAATTAAATAAATACATAAAATTATATTTTTATTATATAAATAGTATAATGATGGGAAACTGTCAGAAAACTCACGCTAAATTCCGTCCCCAAAATTTGAAATAATTACCATCATGGTTTTTTTTACTAACAATAGTGTTATATAGGAATTCCGTCGCTAAAACCAATATAGCGACGGATTGGAAACGGATTTTACCGCTGCAAAATCAGTTTTTTCTTGTAGTGATGGATCTTCATGAGCGGAACAACTATTTGTTAAATTTATCTGGTTTGGCTGCTAGAGTTATGATGACTTGTGATTATATCGTGATTGAAATCTTCGGATTGCTAGGACTACTCGCTACTGATCCTTAGGGTAATTCCTATATAGGATGCGGTAGGAGGATGCCTTCAGTTCATCATGTTCCTGGATGACTTGTATGGATGAATGTCTGACAGAGTTTTCCTGAAGGTCACGTATGTTGATTTTTACAAATATACTTAGTTTGGTGGAGGAGAAGGAAACTTCTCTTAGCTTAACACCTAGAGTGTATTTGTGGACGTCAATTAGTGATTTGACAGATCTGATGATGTGGCATTCAAAGTAAATGATGATATGATTCTCTAAAAGGCAAATCGTGACCTTAAGCCTCATCAACCGGGAAATGACAAAAGAATCGGGCAGGCATCATGGCTAAGTGGGTCGTTCCCATTAGGGTGTATTGTCACTATCTAGAGAAAATTCTATTTGTTCTTCTTTTGTTTCTGTATATCCCGGAAATTTCAGTGGTCACGATAAAAAGAGGAAGGGTGACAATATATTCGATACACTCAAGTTGAATGAGTGGTCGGTCATATGTGGTCGGGTTGCAAGATGTTCTTGCTGAATCCTAGCGTATTGCTCTCTAGAGGTACACTATCGGAAGGTGGCCCATACCTTGTCATGATGGAAATCCAAACTCCAATACATGCCATGTGGTTTTTGATTATATACTAAATATGTAGAGCGTGAGATGAAAGCGTTCTGGTAGATGGTTATTTATTTGTGGTTTGATAGACATTATTATAATATCACCAGATTTTGATATAACAAAATGTTTCAGGTTATCATAAGGTAAAAACCGTCTGTATTTATGTGGGAACTGGTCTTACGATTATCCTTTTCGTTCAAAAGGATTTTTTTTAAGTTAAACAAGTTGTTTGTCTTTTTACTTTATCACTAAAAGTATTCTAGACTGATCTGTGTGAATTTTGCTTTACTTCAAATGTGCTCAGGTAAGATTGAAACATATTATCAGGTTAGGTTTCGCTTGGAGCTTCAGAAGTGAAGCTGAAGACGAGACGTATGTTCGTATTTACTGGTAATAAGTTATTCCGTTGTGTGTGCTATATTGAAATGACCGTGTACTATGATGTTGTAATATATACATTTCTTTTTGTGTAGAGCATTTTTATGTATTATATTTTATTCGTTCCGCTGTGAGATTCTGATCCTCCTATTCTTCTATTCTTATATTTCTTTCTTTTCTCACCCTCTAATTTCTTTCTACTAACAATCTGGGTTTTCAATACTTGGATTTTTGCCAAGTAATACGGGATAATGTATTATTTTCGAAAATCCAAGCGTCGAATTTTCCGGATCATTACATCTGGGTAGTAGAATATAAGTCCAGCATGTCAAATCAAATGCCGAATCATAGGAATCATGTCAAAACATGAATCGTTTTAACCAGTAGGAACATGCCACATTTACTCACATTAGTTTTGAATAAGAAAAATATATCTCTTCCCCATGGGTGAATGCAGCGACAAGATTTTCTATTTTTTTATTTAAATTTTTATCAAAGTTCATCATAGTATAAGCCCAAATGCAAAAACCTAGCGAGAATGATTCAACCATCATCTCCATTAGCCTAGTTGACTATTTACAAGAAGTGTTTGGCCCAATGCCTATCTACCCATGATCCTTATTCGTGAACCTATTACTTTCTTTCCTAACACAACTATGAACCCCATGCAGTTAAAGTGCTTATCGGTTCTATAGCGATGGAGATGCAAAAGGTTGTAGCGGAGATAAAGCAAGGAAATATCAAAGATATAGCGGATGTGCTAAAAAGTTCAGTAGATGTAAAATAAAATGTTTAATTTAATCAATTATCATTCTAACTTCATTTATGCAAAATAAACTAATATTAATTAATCTTATATAACACTAATATTAATTAATCTTATATAACAAAATTAAAGAGTATCATGGCTTTATGTATTAGATTTGATGCCTATGATAGATTTCTACCTTAAATTAGGCACTTGTGCCTTTAAATTGACTCTTTAATGTAACTTTTTTCGATTTGTTTTAAAAAAGAACTTGAAAAATTAACATTTGTGCATTAATATTGCTAAAGCATATGTAAAACAACCTCGATTTTGTGGGTGTAGCTGAAAATAGCGGGAATTAAAGCGGATCTACCGTTCATCAGCGCTAAACTGAAATAATATAGCGGTAGAAGAGTGCTATGGGCTATAGCGGGGTTTTAACTAACCAGAATGAACCACAAACCTATCTAGGCAATGTTTCATTGCTTCTCTCTGTTGTAATAATCCAAAATTTAAGCATAATTAATTAAAAAATTAAATATTAAAAGCAAATGTTATGAAAATATAACATTATGTGGTCATAAATAGAATTAATGGAAACAGACATAAAAGAATAAATGGAAGAATTAAATCTTAACGTTACAACCATAACATTAAAAGTTAATCAAGGAATTAATTCACAAATGTTGATATACACATTCGAATTTGGAAAAATAATGCGTATAATAAAACAACAATTCAGCCAGGTATTAATCGAATTTATTGAATATTAATGAAAATGAACGAGTTATTAGTTTACGAGGAAGAGATTAACAATAAATATAAAAAGTAAAATAATTCTTTTACAGATGTCCCAATTTGGCTACTGTAACACCCCACGTCCGTTAATGTCACTCACAAGGGGAATGCATTAAGTATGGTGGAGCATTATAAGTAAACAGAACGGAATATTACAAGACGGATAAAGTAGTACTTGAAAAATTTACAACTTTATTGCAGCGGAAACAGAAATAGGTTTGGTTACACTATTAAAACAACCAAACCAGGTACATAATATCAATCTTGTACAAAAGCCTTCAGAGTACAAAATTTTAAAGCCATAATCCCCAACAGAAAATGCCATAAGCAGAGTCGAGCCAGTGATACATCTTTCAACTTCAAGCCGGAAGAAAGAGATATCTGAACTAAGCTTGAGTATTTCCTTCCTGAGAACTTGGGGGGGGGGACTTTAACAATATAATCATTAAAGTAACAGGATAAGAACATTAACTGGAAAGTAAGAAATGATTGTACATAAGCATGCATGACAAGGTAGGCAAGATGAATAAGATAAACGTTGATTGCGCTTCTAATCACTATAGGGTAATTACTACACTGCCCCAATGCTTATTACACCACACCCTTACTAGTCCTATACCGAAAGTTGATCCCAACCCCACAATTGGTAGCCCTCAGGTGTAACATCTAGTAAGAGGTATCTGCCCCCATACAATCCTTGACAGCCTACTTGCCCATAATAGATACTAGATGTCCCCATACTACCCCTAATCAATCGGCTCCCTAACTCGCATGTATTTATTACTTGTGTCATTTGGCCCCGCTTGTTTGTAGATACCTGTGTTGGTCCCACCATGGGGTGTATCAATCCCTATGATGGCAACTCGACACAATTCAAGATGCACAGTGTATGAGTACTGATGCCCAGTGCCTGCTTTTCCACTCCGGAGTACGTGCACACCCGTACCCCATTGGAACTTACACTTACGCACCACCCGCCACTATTTTGACCGCTTATAATCAGCCCAGTAATCGTGCCCTACCCTTCCTAGTTCAGGGTACCATAATATACCTATGTGGGTTGCTGCTGAAATGGGTCCCCGTTACTAGGGTTTCCTAACCAACATGTTATAACGGTCAAGTGTTCTCAATTTAACCTAACCCCACCCATTTGCTTAGTTAAAATGTTGTATAGGTTAAGTGTCGCCTATCCATATGTCACTTAACCTTCCCACTAATTCACGCATGTTTATTTAATGGTTAAGTTTGTGGGCCTATATATACTAATATTACCCACCTAACCTAAATTTACTTAATCCTTCCACTTATCAAGTCCATGTGTATTATTGGTTAAGCTTGCCTTAACCTTATCCACTTTGTTCATGTAATATTGGTTAAGTCTTCTTCTTACCCATGTTAACTTAACCCCACCCACCTAACTCGTTTATGTATCAAATTCATCTTTGATCATCATTAATTAATTATTAATGCACAGACCTCTCACATTAAGTCGATCACTAGTGGCCGCTGGATATGCCGGGCGGTTCCGGGTAGACTTCTACCACAAGCCAGACTTAACCTCGTGTCTAAGCATCTAATTTATGCCCTTGACCTCTCACATTAGAGTGTCGTTTGCGGTTGCTGGATATGCCGGGTGGTTCTGGGCAGTCTTATCCCGCAAACCAAGTCTAATCTCGTGTCTTAGGCGTTCATCTTTTAGCCAATTTACATATTTACTGTCCAAGTCTAGATTTATATGTAAATTATCCATAAGTGTGGTCAATTCAAGTTATGCCACATTTTCTTGTTATGTCCAAAGTTAATTAAGTTATACCCAATTCCATGCATTTCAATCGCACATACAACAAGGTCCAAAAATAAAACAGAGAGGGATAGAGGAGAAACACAAGAACTGACATAAGGAACAAAATAGGTATGTAAAGGTGTACCCAACTCAAGAATCATGTTTCCAGTAGACATGTTGTACATTAACAATAAATATGGATAAACTGAGCAAGTTACATCATATGCATAAATATTCGATAGAATTGAACATAAAAGAATCACCAATTTGGTGTACAACATGATAGGTACCATTGTATCAATCACAATAGTCTCATAGGCATAGGTAATTCAGATTTGACAAAAGGATAAGCATGAATCAGAATTGATTATCTTACAATTAGGCAAAGTTCATGATTCGATTCATTACAAGTCATGATTCCTATTACATGTTCCAAATCTGAGAAATAACCGAACTTACCAAATTATCACAAGTTTACACCCAAACCTATTTACGTCAAGTCTCATGTTTGCTTATTATATACAAATTTTCCTAAACCATAGCCATCATCAATTTATGCCTATTTACAAATCACATGTTATTCAACATTTCCCAAACTTTTTCCCCATCATTCAAGCGTTACACGTGTGCGAATTTCGCATAATATGTTAGGATCGAAGTTAGCCTAACTCATAAAAAGAAAAAGGAAAAAGAAGAGGGAAGAGAATCATGGTATCAAAATATGCATAAATATGCGAGCACGAATAGGCATGAACTGATAGAATTGATCAGAAAAGCATACGCTATCAATAAAAAAGATGACAACTTGCAAATTTGATAAGATCCATTATAGGCATAATCATATGATCACAATTTACAACTTATCATAATTACTTTAGTTTAATTATCTTGTGAAAGCTACATGAACTCACAGAGATTAAGAAAGAAGAGAAGATCTGGAATCTGATTTCTGAAGTTGATAAGCTAATCCATTGATGTAAGCTTTGATCTTTCTCTTTTATCTTGAATTTGATTAGTTATGGTGGAGGCTAGGTTAGCTTAGAGATGGACAACATGACAGCTTCATAGAATAGGGTTATGAGGTTTAGGATTTAGGTTTGATGTGATTATATAGAAATATAGAATTAATATGAGCCTTTAGATCAACCTAGGATCCATCTAGTCCAAGAAAATGCATCATCAGGCCAATTAGAAGTCGCCATGTAGCCCTACGACTCAGAAAATCGTCACTGTCCAGAACAGTCAGCAGGGGTTGACCCCTACAGGGGGGTCGACACCTATGTCGACACCCCTATTGGGGTTCGTCTCCCATGTCGACACCCCCTTGGGGGTCAACACCCCTAAGAGGGAGATTTTTAGCTCAGCTGCTTTCTTGAATTTTGAATTTCGAATCTGTTTTGATTATTTAATTATTATTTTAATTTAATTCTGATATAAACTTGAAATCTTCTAAGCTCCATAACTTCTTCATACAGATCCCGATTTACGCAAACTCGGACTCTATCTGAAGCAGAATTCCGAGACGAACGCAATGGCGCAACCCGTTTCCTTTAATTCTTCTGCTAAAAATTAAGAGTTCTTAAATTTTTTAATTTTAATATTTAAAATTACGGGGTGTTACAGCTACGAAACCTTTCGCATTGTGTCCAAAGGCAATTTTCTGAGCAATTTACATATATAAGATGTCGAGTCCAAGCAAGTATGAATGAGTTATTAAAGAAATAAGTTTTGAGTATAAATCAAAAGAAAAAATACAAAGGGTAGGTCGACCCGACACTGTTCATAAATTGACCCGCCAAGGTCAGAAATGCCCAATAATGCTAGATAATGACTAGTTTTATGAGCAGGAACATACTAAAATGGATAGATCTAAATTTTAAGTTATGTGGCTTATTTTGAAGCGTTTGGTTGTTAATTTAAAGGCTAAAACTAATGTACGACGTGTCTAGACTAGATTAAATCTTTAAATCTGACGGTCTTAGATCCTTACACTTTACTGTAAATACGACCCTAGGCCTAGCCCTTCATTTACAATGCAAATTTTCTTCCCTTTGGATTCTCTCTTAACTGAGACAAACCTAAAATTTAAAATTTTCTCTGAGAAGAGTTTTGTAAAACTAAAAATATTATTAAACAATATAAGGATGGGTTTTGGGAAGGCTATGCGCACTCCAAGAGCTAAGTATTTTAGATGAGTATTGTAATTATTCAGATTTTTGAGTAATTTAAAGAAATAGGGTTAACAATCGTAGTTTTTCTTATGATTTTTAATTGCTTCTCTATGAGTTAGTGTTTCTACAAATCATTTTCCTATATGTTATTTTATGTAAATGTTTCTCTATTTCTTCTTATAGTTTTCTTTTTATTTAAGTTCTCTAAGAAAGTTTTACAGCTTTCCACTTATCGGTATTTCATTCTTACTGGTTATTTAAAGTTTCTGTAATTATTTAAATTTATGTGTAAAACATGCCTAAATATGTAAATATTAGCTAATGGACGACCGATTTAATCCTCTTTTCTGTAAGAAAAATAGAATTAAAGGTAATAATTGTGCAAGCATGGATTAAAAGGAAAAAAAACTAAATTCACAAAATTACGTGCATGAATTGTAGAACTGTATTGAAAATAGAGTTAGATTGAATTGGGCAAATTAATGAGAATTTACAATAAATTATAACATGGGTTGTAATTTGAATTGAAACAAAGAATGAAGAAGACTTGCTAGTGAATCATAATAGGCAAATTTGAGATATTTGCAACTAAAATTATAACATGAGGGTTATAATTGAAAAAGAAAATGAAAAGATTTATGTGACACCCCACGTCCGTTAATGTTACTCTTTATCAGAGTGCATTAAGTTCTGTGAAACGTTATAGGTAAACAGAACAGAATCTCACAAGAAAGACATATATAAAATAGCAACAGAAAATTAAAACTTTATTTTCCAACAGAAAACATCGTGGTCTCAAAATCCAGTTACAACATCAGACTGAAATACTGGAATAGAATACACTAAATAAAAACATCTGTCTTACGCTAAAAACCATCAGAGTATAGAAATGGAAAATTATAATCCCCATAAGTAGCCATAATGTAACAACCTGGAATTTTAAATGCATTTTTATTTAATTATTTAATTTAAATTTTGATTTATTTTTTTAAAACTCAGTTTGTTTGTATTTTTATAACTATTTGAATTAAAAAACAAAATTTATTTGGTTTTTTATATAACGAATGAATTTAATTTGATATGAATATATTTTAATAATATTTTCAATTTCGATCTTATTTAGTATATAAATTAAATCGAGTTTATTTATTTGAATTTGTTCTTATATTTTAATTTAAATAGTAAACTCGTATTATATAATTTGTTTTCGATATTCATAAAAATTATATCTTTGTTTTAAATTTCATAATATTCTATAATTTCTCATAACAGGGATTTGGAATTTGAAATACGTACAGTGAGACGTAGTAACTGTATAAATTTCATCGGAAAATTTGAATGTTTATCGGTCGCTCATTTTTCAGTGCAAAGCTGTGCCTAACAGTTCAAATTTTAGCAACCGTAAATTCTCTCCGAAACTAGTTCGGATAAGCATGAAAGATAATCTATTCGTTGTTACGAATCCAATGGTGAAATCTTTTTTGTGGAAATAAGACTTTTTGACTTCCGTTTAATTGTTTTCTCATGTCAGTTTTCCTTTTAAAAAGCTGTCTGTAATGCCTTTTTGATAGGAGCATCCCAACACTGCAAATTATATACCGTCGTATCCATCTCGTCGAGCTGATTTCCACAATATATTCATTTTACATTTTTGGTGCTCGGTTTGTGTTGAAATCGCAGAAAGGTTTGCATAGTTCATTTTTGAAACAAAGCCAATTGAGTTCAAAGTGTCTCTATTTGGGTCCTGCATGTTTTTCTAGAAATTTTGGATCTGCAAAACCCATCCTTTTATTTTGTTAAACCATCCATATAATTTTTTGTTTTTCAAAAGTTTAGAAGTGGACACTTTCACCTTCCATTCCATGCATTGCGTGTCTACTTCTAATTATTCATTTAGTGTATGCTTTTTCCAAACAATGTTAACACAAATATTTTCATGCCTTTGCTATATATATATATTTCCAAATGATATGTACATTTTTCTTTATTTCCAAAGTCATCCCATGCAAATTGATGCATGTGTGGCTTCAAGTTAACAAATTGCATGGTTTCACATATTCTTCTAACCCGCATGCGTGACTTATAAAGCTCTTACATAAAATAATGTAAAGGGAGAATTGGTCGCATTACTAAGGAACATATATTTCTAACTTAAAGTATTCCTACACCGTGCATTACGTCTTCTTTTCATGTTCCTTTATTTTAAACTTAAATGACTTTGCAAACCCAAACGTTTCCTTTTCATGTTCCTTTGAGACATTGTTCCATGCTTTCGTCTTGTTTATTACATTCCCAAACGATTTGTCCAAAAAGCATGCGTTCGTTTTATTTTTCAAAACCATGCACCCATACGTTCATTTTTGTTTCCAACGTCACATTTCAAATTCCAAAAAAACACCGTAAGTTATATATATATATATATATATATATATATATATATATATATGTGTGTGTGTGTGTGTTTTAATGTCATTTACTTAATTTAAAATCAAATTTTAATTTAAAATCAAACAAGAAAGTTGAATTGGTGCATATGTTACCAATTCTTGCGGTTGATATTCTATGATACGAGCATTGGGAGGGATACCTATTCTCTATCCTATTTGAAGGGTATCACGTTCTGATCTATCTATAGATTGTTCGTTTCTTTTATATGTTCGCTTATCCTTTACTTCTTCCCAAAAAGAAACTTCTTATCGGTTTTCATCTTTGAAAAGTTCCTCCAAACTCTCTTATGTTTCTCATTTTATCCAAAGTTTATATAAAAAAAATGTGTACGCTTTCCTAGTTCAAAAGCCAAAAGCCCGCAGTAATCAAATCATGGCGGCATCTCTTAACTATCTCTCTCCTTTCACTTTGCTATTTGTTTGTTGGTTGCAGCATTTGCTCCACCCATTATTTTTTGGCTTTCGAAAGCTTCAGAGAAAAAAGTTCTCTTTCTCCAATCCCACTTAAAATTCTCAACTTCAAAAAAAAGCATCCCTTAGCACAGGAATCCGCACCCTTTTCATCGTAACAGAACCCATGAAGCCGCAGTCATCGCCACCAGAACCAAGGTCATTGCCTTTGCCACCGTCATTGTCGTAGCGGCACCCAAAAGACGCAGTAGCACCCAATGTCGTCACCAAGCCGAAGTCCACCAGCGTTGAACCCGTGACCCCGACACCCCTGCTCCCCTTCGCATCTTCGATCTCCGCCAGTCGCTCATGATTATTTTTGTTCAAGTTTTTCTACTTTAATCAAAAACTGAAATGAGATGGTAGTTCCTCGGTTACTATTTGAACTGCTTAATTAACCATGTTCACGCGTACCGCGCACTCATATTGCTACCTTGCGATATTTAACTCGCACATTCTAATGAATTATAAACTGGACATTGTTTGATTACTTGCCTGTAGCATGAAATGGTTTTTAGCCTTGCTTTAAAATTTCATTCCCATGCAATAATTGGAATGATATAGGATTGTATATTAGCTTGTTGGCACCGACTGTTGGAAGAAATTGAGTACATGAACATTTGTAGTTATAGTCAGCTTTGTACGAGTGGATTGACTTCCATTTTTCACATACTGGTGAAGGTGATCATTCTGCAGTCTATGGTTACAAATTGAAATGTTGACCTGACCAATGCTACACCTGTGTTTTGGTTTTTAGTCGATTTACATTGAAATTAATACCCGTTGGTACGCACACCCTTGCCTTATATCTTGAACGCATGTTAATCTGGTCTATAAATGTTGACACTTTGTTTTTTGTTTCGCAAATTGATAAATGAGGTTTAACATGAAGACTGTGATCGTAGTTTGGCTTGAAATTTATAATTCAATAGACCCTTGTAAATATAAGTTTTGAGGAAATTTTTTCATTAGTAAAACTACCAGAATTATACAAATTGGATGGCATAGGTGATAACAAAAAGGGAACTTTAATCAGTTTTGTTGAGATGTTATGGTTTTGCATAGTTATTTTGGATTTATATTTTCATTTATGTATGACCCATAATGTTTGAAACTTCTAGTTGTTGGTATTGATTTTTTCATGCATTTCTATCCTTATGGCACCTTGCTGTGGCATTATTTACACAATGCATACATGAGGTTTTGTTGTCCGTATATTCTTGTATATAACTAAACTGCATGCTATGAATTACCCACTATATAATGCACCCAGGCCGTGTTGTCCATCCTTGAACGCATGTTATACTACTTATGATGATTTAAGATACTACCGAACGCATGTTGCTATGATCTTTGTGCCGATATATCCTGACGGTGATACCCACAATTTGAACTCGTATGAAATTTAGAACTATATATAAGTCAGGATTTACTATTATATTTCAGTTAGCATCGAAGTTAATTTTCTTCAATAGTGATTAATCCTGACTCGAGTGTTTTATGTTTTTGCATGGAACGCTCGGGTCAGATACGAGTGTTCTAGATTTAAAGATTTCAGCTCATAAAGAAGAGAGGCACATAAAGACGCTCGCTTTGGTTCGTTCTTCCGTTTTATTTTAATTCAAATCTATGTACATGTATGTATTGTAAATCTTCCACTCTATAATTAATGTTGTAAAACTCTGATATTTGTATAAATTTTTATTCCATTGCAAGTGATTGTATTATGTGATTTTGTGTATGGTTTTGTTTAAACACTGTAATCCAAAACAATCTATCATTTTGAACGTTTCAAGTTGGTTTAATGAACGACTGAAGACGGTCGAAAAGGCAGGTCATTACAGTTGGTATCAGAGCCAAGTTTATACAAAGCCTAGCTTATTTGGTTTAAAAACTCATTAGAGATAGGGTAGCAATACCCTAGAATGAGTGGAATTATCACCAGAATCACCCTAAAGGGAGCGTATTTTAAAAAATAAAGCATTTTAAATTATAAATTATTATGAAATGTAAAGTATTTTGAAATTTAAATCCTTTCAAAATTCCTACTCTTCGAATCTATTCTCCTCGATAGCTTTCTTTGTTAAGTTCTCCTTCGATTTGAATCTTGATCCTATTTGAAATCCATCTTAGAGTTATCACAGTTTTCGAGATTACGAGAGTAAAGTAAATAGTGCAACTTAAGTTAAGATGTGGAATAAAATGATTTAGTTATAACTAAGGAGATCGTTTGACTACACCTTGAGAATTTTTTTTGGAATACTTTGAAATTGATTTCTAAGTTTTTGGAAAAGTACTAGTAGTGTATACCAGTATTTTCGAATAAAAAGTTTGAAATGATTTTTTTGAAATGTTTCAAATAGAAAATATATAAATGGAGACCACTTTGTTATCCAATGAAGTTTGATTTGTGAAACATGATTTGATATACACATATATGTATATTATGGATGATTGAAAGAAAAATCCGGAATTGATTCTCGAGTTTGGTCGAATGATAATCCTATATATTAGGATAGTGTAATTGTACATCTTCATGAAATGTTTTGATAATAAATTGTTGAACTCATGTTTGCAATATTGAAAAATACATTTTCAACTATTTGAATAATCCAACCATCTGTGAACAAGATTTGGAATGATATTGAATATTCAAATTTATTATAAAATTAAAATTTAATTGGTATTGAAATGAAATTTCGGGAATCTTTGATATTTAATATTTGATATGATGTTTTTGAACCTTATATATATGGAAGATGTATAGTAGAATTATGATCAATTCGAATGCTATTGATTTGGAAGTTAATTGACTTAAAATGAAACCTTACATAATGAAATTATATAAGAATGATATATTTGAAAACATGATGTTAAAAAGGAAATCTTATGTAAATTGATATTTATGTAAGTGCGACATACGTGAAACGTGAAATGCAGTACTGTATATATAGTATATATGTTTTTGAAATAAATATACGGAAAGTACCTTCCATCGAAATCGCAATTCTTGAGAGAGGGATTGCGTTGGCGCTCGTCGAGAGTGTTCATCGAAAATCGTAGCTACGTTGGTGCTCCGTCGTTTGAAGTATCCACGAATATTGGAATCTCACTCGGTGAGATCACGTTGTTCATTATTACTTATCTGTTCTAGTGTAATTCGGGGGGAGGGGGTGAGATGCCTACAGTTACAAGCGATTCCACTGGGATAGTGGCGTAACCGCCGCGTAACTGCAACCTAGATGCCATAGCGAAATTCAAGGGGCGAGATGCCTACAGTTACAAGCGATTCCACTAGGATAGTGGCGTAACTGCCATGTAATTGCGATCTATGGAAACAATCATGGCGAAATTCTGGGGGTGTGATACCTACGGTTATAAGCGATTCTACTGGGATAGTAGCGCAACCGCCGAGTAACCGCTATCCATGAGGGAAAGTGTTTTTCCATATCTATTTTAAATGTTTTCAGTATTTTCATTGGGAGTTGAAACAAGGATATTTAGTACTTAGAGATTTTGATTGTATGCCTGGCCAACGTATGCCTAACCTCTGTAAGAACGACAATAAACTTGTTAAACTTCGAATTTTTAAGTATTTTCATAACGTTAAATAACACACCAATAAGCTGTAATTAAATTTATATAACCTCAACATAATAAACTAAGAAAGATATTTTAAATGTTTTTAAAACAAATATTTCCGGATAAAAAATTCTGTTTAATATTTAAAATCTTTTTTTAAATTTCCCTTCCTCTTGAATCCTTCTTCCTTCATAAATCCTCTTTTGATTAGGTTCTTTGTTCATTCAACTTTTAACTCGAATTCTATAACTATTCCTTATCCATAAAAAGGCAAGAAGTAGAAGGAGAGTATAAGTCTTCTAGCGAGTTCATATTTATTAAAGGTTGATTTGAAATAAGTATTTTGAAAGGTATTATAATATATAATTTACTTAGTATAATATTGAAATTTTGATTTATATTTGTGGAAGATTTAATATAGGTAAACATCCATATGTTTTGGAAATACCAATATTATGAAAAGATTTGATATTTATACTTTAAGATTTTATATTTTATAAACTATATATTTTAAATAAGATTTAAAGATGTAGATTTTGTAAGAAAATGATTTTACCTTGATTGAAATTTATAATGGTATAGTTTATAAATGTATGTATATATGGGAATTTTTAAATATTTTTACTTGTAATATATATATATATATATGTTAGACTATGAAATTTAACTAGTTTTATAATATTGATAACTTGGTTTTATATATTTCCCTATTTAAAATTTTAATGATTTGAAATATTATTTATAATATATGATTTGAAAATTTTGATATATATTCTGTTTAAATATAGAAAGATGTTTTGAGTATTTACCTGATGTTAAATTTGGCCTATCGAATACTTAGAGATTTGGGTATACGTCTGATCAACATATATGTTAAATCCTATGTGTATTTGATAGATATAGAGTCACACTCTAGTCGCTTGAAAATGATTCTGGTGATGACTGCGCAGCCTCATCGATATCTATTTTCGGGTTTCGAAAGTGGGATAGATATATATCGCCAATCGAGACGTCAAGCGAATACTTATTTTTTTTTGAAATGTTAGAATATATTTTAACATTGATTTAAAAATATATAATTTTCAAAGTATATATAGATATGAGGAAAAATTTGAACTATATTTTAAAGATATTAATTATTTAATTACTATTTCTTTGCCTCGTTCCTTTTCAGGGACGAAAAGGTTTAAGTGGGGGAGAATGTAATAACCCAGAATTTTAAGTGCATTTTTATATAATTATTTAATTTAAATTTTGATTTGATTTTATTCATTTAAAACTCAGTTTGTTTGTATTTTTATAACTATTTGAATTAAAAAACTAAATTTATTTTAATTTTTTTATAACGAATGAATTCAATTTGATATGAATATATTTTAATAATATTTTCAATTTCGATCTTATTTAGTATATAAATTAAATTGAATTTATTTATTTGAATTTCTTCTTATATTTTAATTTAAATAGTAAACTCATATTATATAATTTTTTTTCGATAGTCAAAAAAATTATATCTTTGTTTTAAATTTCATAATATTATATAATTTCTCGTAACGAGGATTTGGACTTTGAAATACGTACAGTGAGACATAGTAACTGTATAAATTTCATTGGAAAATTTGAATGTTTACCGGTCGCACATTTTTAAGTGCAAAGCTGTGCCTAACAATTCAAATTTTAGCAACCGTAAAATCTCTCCAAAACTAGTTCGGACAAACATGAAAATTTTTCTATTCGTTGTCATGAATCCAACTGTGAAATTCGTTTTGCGGAAATTGGACGTTTTGACTTCCGTTTAATTGTTTCCTCGTGCCATTTTTCCTTTTAAAAAGCGGTCTGTAATGCCTTTTTGATCGGAGCATCCCGACACTGCAAATTATATACCGTTGTGTCCGTCTCGTCGAGATGATTTCCACAATATATTCGGTTTTCATTTTCGGTGCTCAGTTTGTGTTGAAATCGCAGAAAGGTTTACGCAGTTCATTTTTGAAACAAAGCCAATTGAGTTCGAAATGTCTCTATTTGGGTCCTGCATTTTTTTCTAGACATTTTGGGTCTGCAAAACCCGTTCTTTTATTTTGTTAAACCATTTGTTGATGTCAAAAGTTGGTCACTAGTGACGATTAACCCCCAATTGTGTGAAGGGCACACGAACACTGATTTTAAAATGCAGAAAGAGTAAAGAAAATGAGGAAAACGCACAAACTTTTTATAGTGGTTCGACAAAGACTGTGCCTACATCCACTTTATATATTATTTCTGCTTTGGATTACAAGTACAATGCTTTTTCTGTTTGAAGGAAAGAAAGAAGAAGACTATTTTTCTCTTCCAGAAAAGGTCTCTCTCGAAAGAAGTAGAAGTCCCCTTTCCTCTTTAAGCTTTGAGGTATTCATAGGTGGAGATGGCGACTTGGGATGTTGTGACGTGGCCCGACCTTTCTGGGATGATTTGGACACGTGAGTCCATTCCTTGGATAGAATAGTGGTTGGAAGACTGATTCCATTGTTCATAAATAGTATCCTCGGAAGTTGCGGCTTACGTGGCATCCATGATTAGGTGTATCAAAAGTAGAGCTTTGTCCGGATGTAGTTAACCGCCTTTTCTTCCTTGAAAGTCGGGCTAAGTATTTGAACAGCT
This sequence comes from Allium sativum, assembly GCA_030737875.1. Classification (NCBI taxonomy): domain Eukaryota; kingdom Viridiplantae; phylum Streptophyta; class Magnoliopsida; order Asparagales; family Amaryllidaceae; genus Allium; species Allium sativum. Next base: position 627,961,234 of record CM060916.1, read on the forward strand.
CAGCTGGATATTTCCATGCAGATTCGAAATATTCGGTCGAAATGCCCTATATGAGAGCGGTTTTCTCGGTCGACTGGGAGAGCGAGTCTTCCGGAGTGAGTTATTGTCTTGTTTGAGAAGTGGCTCGGCCAATACGTGATTACCTCAGACCGAGCTTCTGCTGGGCTTCTTGGAGTGTGATCTATCTAATTTGGCTGGTTGCGCGTTTGGGCTTCGATCTGACCCATTGCGGCTTTTGCCAAAAAGAGGGCTAACACTTTGCCCCTCGGATTGCATCTTCTTCGACAGAAGAAGGTGTGTTCTTAAATATGAATCGAAGAACAATCCCTCGAGTAGCTATGTTCGCGTCGGACCATATTAAGGCTAGAAATCCGACGATTCCGATGATTGTATTAAGGCCAGAAAACCGACAACCGAATTAGGTTGTATTTACGCCGGAAAACCGACAACCATCGGGAACCGTATTAAGGCCAAGATGATCAGTGTCCTTATGAGAGTTAGTTCCTGCAAAGACAAAAATAAATCATTCTTGGCTTGGAGAAGGCTGATGGGTCGAGCATTTTATTTCACTTGGCTTTGAGGGGTGGCGAGTATCAACCATACTCAGCTTAGTGGCGAGTATTGATCATACTCGGCTTAGAGAGGGCGAGCATTATCCATACTCGACTTGGAGAGGGCGAGCATTATCCATACTCGGCTTAGAAAGGGCGAGAATTAACCACACTCGGCTTAGGGAAAGTGTTTTTCATGCTCGACTCATGTTAGATTAATGTATCCAGTGAGCTGTAAACGCTCGTGGTGTAGAAAAAGAAGGGGCGAGTATTATACATACTCGTCTTAAAGAAATATACCACACTCGGCTAGGGGAGTAGGTATTTACAAATGGTGGCAGGCTTATGTGCTGACCACATTAAAATAAGGGGGCGAGCATTATCCATGCCCGACTTTAGAATTTGCCAAACATTATCATATTTGCAAAAGAAAATTCATAGCTGCTAAATAATTATTACAGAGAAAAGAAATTCTAAGAGGACATCGGTTGATTCCAGAGCATGCCTAGGAGCTAAATCCTAACCCCGTACATGTGTACATCAATGTGTCCTTTTTATTAAAAGAAATATATCAGAAAAAAATCTAATTAATGATAATGCCTCGAGTGCTAGTCTCAGGGTCCTTTCCGTTTCTAAGAGCTCGTGGATCGACCTGAGGAGCTTAGGTAGAAAATCGCGGCGGCAAGGACGGGGCGTGAGCTCCCCTTTTCTGACTCGATCCTCGATGAGATCGCGCAAATGTCGGCATTCATTGGTGCTATGTCCATCTATGTTATGGAATATGCAATGTTTGTCGTAATCAAGCTCCATCTGGGTTGGCTCTTATCGAGGTGGTCTCGGAGTGGGCAGGGACCCTCGTATGTCAAGGTAGATATCAAGCAGAGAGGATTTGAGTTCGGTGTACTTGTCATACTTACTTTCGATTCGAGGTCCCACGTGATGCTCGCTCTTTTCCGCGGCCTTTCCTCTTCTTTGATTCTGGCCCTTGCTGTTGGATGGACCTTGTTGCTTGGCGGCTAAGACCTCTAGGCTCTCCATCTCAATGGTGGCATCTTCTTGTCGGAGGAATTGCTCGGCCTCGGAATAGAAATCATTTATATCCTTAGGGGGATCTCTGGTTAAAGAAATCGAGAATTCTGACCGGTTCTGAACTCTTGCAATGGCGTCCATAATTACCATTGATAGCTCGGGCCGATCGACTGACGCTACTGCTGTGTTGAACCTTTCGAGGAAGGGTCTGAGTGTCTCTCCTGATTGCTGCTTGATGGTGGATAATAACATAACACTCTTTGGTCGGGAGACATGTACCCTGAATTGCTCGATGAAGCGGGTGACCAGCGTGTTCCAACTGCTGATTGACTCCGTTGTTAGCTATCGAAACCACATTCTGGCTATGTCTGTGAGAAAGAGCGGGAAGCACTTAGCCATGACGTTGGTTGATGCGCCAAGTACTTCTATATGTCGCATGTATCACATGAGGTGGATGGTTGGATCAGTGCGACCATTGTATGGTTCGATAGCTGGGAACTTGAAGTTCGGAGGGTTTCGGGAGTTTCTGATCTCCCTGGTAAAGGGGCTTCGATTGACATTATATATTTCTTGCTGCAAGGAAGTGCCTCGAGTAAAGCGTCGGATGATGCTTGAAAGATGGCTTCCATCCTCGAGAAGTCATTGACATGAATTTAGTTTAGCATCCGGGAGAGCTTCAATGCGAGGATCTGGCAAGAGCATGCTCGGAAGGGCGTTCGTTGGCTGGGATCGTCCTCCGAGAATTGAGTGAAGGTGTGAGGGAAGGTGAGTTCTGGTAGGTGGTTCTGGGAAGAATGGCCCCTCTGGAACCTGATGAGTGTTGGGTTGAGCCGTACTCGTGACAGTGGGTCTAGGCTGATCCAACATAACATGTAATGTTCGGAGCTCAGGATTTCCCCCAGTTGGCGCGAGCTTTGAAAGGTCTACGGTAGCATCATCTTCCGCCATGGTGAGGACCGATATGGTAAAGTGACCTTCCTTGTTCGGAGGGAAGGCTGCACCAGCTCTTCATTGAGGGCGAAGAGTGGTCCGCGGCAAGATTCCGAGCTGTAATGGGAATGTCATTGATTTAGATGGGCCCGGTGGTCGCTCGACTGGCATGAGAGGTCGAGCTGTTTCTAAGAGAAGAGGCAAAGTGGCCGGACGACCTAGATCTCGATCGCCAGCCTCCTACAAATCTGCAGCTACGGTCACGCCGGTCGTTGGAAGCGATACTCCTGGCTGTGATTGATTAGTTGGTGGGACCAAACCAGGATGAAATAAAGGTGTAGTCTGATCAGTGGCCTGATTCTGTGTAGACCAAAGATCAGCTGTTGCCCTAGTCTTGGCCGGTGGAAGAATTGATGTTGAAGCATTCTATCCTATCTCCATTCAATCGAGAAGGTGATCCATCAACTGCTGCTGTCATTTGAGGAGTTTACCCTAAGATGTCATATGGTCTCTGAAATCGACCATGATTTTATCCATGTCGTCCCAGGTAAGAAATCGAGACATATATTCATGAAAGGAAGCCTCGTGGCTCGCTTCTATAGTATTGGTATCGGCTGCATCGGTGTTCGCACGACGAGAGGATGTTGGATCGTTCTTTCGCTTAATCGCCATGAACTGAGATTAGCGGATGCTTTGAAGTAAATTTGGTGCGCTCCCCCTTCTTGGCGCGCCAAAGTGTTGATGTCAAAAGTTGGTCACTAGTGATGATCAACCCCTAATCGTGTGAAGAGCACACGAACACTAATTATAAAACGTAGAAAGAGTAAAGAAAACGGGGAAAACGCACAGACTTTTTATAGTGGCTCGGCAAAGACTGTGCCTATGTCCACTTTATATATTATTTCTGCTTTGGATTACAAGTACAATGCTTTTTCTGTTTGAAAGAAAGAAAGAAGATGGCTATTTTTCTCTTCCAGAAAAGGTCTCTCCGGAAAGAAGTAGAAGTCCCCTTTCCTCTTTAAGCTTTGAGGAATTTATAGGTGGAGAAGGCGACTTGGGTTGCTGTGATGTGGCCCGGCCTTTCTGGGAAGACTTGGACGCATGGAGTCCATTCCTTGGATAAAATAGTGGTTGGAAGACTGATTCCATTATTCATAAATAGTATCCTCGGAAGTTGCGGCTTACGTGGCATCAATGGTGAGGTGTATCAAAAGTAGAGCTTTGTCCGGATGTGGTTGACCACCTTTTCTTCCTTGAAAGTCGGGCTAAGTATTTGAATAGCTCAGCTGGATATTTTCATGTAGATCCGAAATATTCGGTCGATAAGCCCTATGTGAGAGCGATTCTCTCGGTCGATTGGGAGAGCGAGTCTTCCGGAGTGAGCTATTGGCTTGTTTGAGAAGTGGCTTGGCCCAATACGTGATTACTTCGAACCGAGCTTCTGCAGGGCTTCCTGGAGTGCGATCAGTCTAATTTGGCTGGTTGCGCGTTTGGGCTTCGATCTGACCTGTTGCGACTTTTACCAAAAAGAGGGCCAACACCATCTGTATAATTTTTTGTTTTTCAAAAATTTAGAAGTGGGCACTTTCACCTTCCATTCCATGCATTGCGTGTCTAATTCTAATTATTCATTTAGTGTATGCTTTTTCCAAACAATGTTTACACAAATATTTTCATGCCTTTGCTACATATATATTTCCAAATGATATGTACATTTTTCTTTATTTCCATAGTCATCCCATGCAAATTCATGCATGCATGGCTTCAAGTTAACAAATTGCATGGTTTCACATATTCTTCTAACCTACGTGCGTGACTTATAAAGCTCTTACATAAAATAACGTAATGGGAGAATTGGTCGCATTACTAAGGCACATATATTTCTAACTTAAAGTATTCCTACACCGTGCATTACGTTTCCTTTTCATGTTCCTTTGAGACATTGTTCTATACTTTCGTCTTGTTCATTACATTCCCAAACGATTTGTTCAAAAAGCATGTGTTCATTTTATTTTTCAAAACCATGCACCCATACGTTCATTTTTATTTCCAATGTCACGTTTCCACCTCCAAAAAAACACCGTAAGTTTCATATATATATATATATATATATATATATATATATATATATATATATCTGTGTGTGTGTGTGTTTGTGTGTGTGCGTGTGTGTGTTTTAGTGTCGTTTACTTAATAAGAGAATTAGCTACAAATTTTAATTTAAAATCAAACAGGCAAGTTGAATTGGTGCATATGTTACCTGTTCTTGCGATTTATATTCTATGATACGAGCATTGGGAAGGACGCCTATTCTCTAGCCTATTTGTAGGGTATCACGTTTTGATCTATCTATAGACCATTTGTTTCTTTTATATGTTCGCTTATCCTTTACTTCTTCCCAAAAAGAAACTTCTCATAGGTTTTCATCTTTGAAAAGTTCCTCCAAACTCTCTTATGTTTCTATTTTATCCGAAGTTTATAAAAAAAGTGTACACTTTCCTAATTCAAAAGCCAAAAGCCTGCGGTAATCAAATCATGGCGGCATATCATAACCATCTCTCTCCTTTCACTTTGCTATTTGTTCGTTGGTTGCAGCATTTTCTCCACCCGTTATTTTTTGGCTTTTGAAAGCTTCAGAGAAAAAATTCTCTTTCTCAATTCCTACTTAAAATTCTCAACTTTGAAAAAAAGCGTCCCTTAGCACCGGAATCCGCACCCCTTTCAGCAAAATAGAAGCCGTGAAGCCGCAGCCATCGCCACCAGAACCAAAGTCATTGCCTTTGCCACCATCCCTATCGCAGTGGCACCCAGAAGACGCAGCAGCACCCAATGTCGTCGCCAAGCCGAAGTCCACCAGCGTCGAACCCGAGACCCCGATGCCCCTGCTCCTCTTCGCATCTCCGATCTCCACCAATTGTAGGTGAGTTCGCTCATGATTATTTATGTCAAAGTTTTTCTACTTTAATCAAAAACTGAAATGAGATGGTAGTTCCTCGGTTACTATTTAAACTGCTTAATTAACCATGTTCACGCGTACCACACACTCATATTGCTACCTTACGATATTTAACTCGCACATTCTAATGAATTATAAACTGGACATTGTTTGGTTACTTGCCTGTAGCTTGAAATGGTTTTTAGCCTTGCTTTAAAATTTCATTCCCATGCAATAACTGGAATGATATAGGATTGTATATTAGCGTGTTGGCACCGACTGTTCGTAGAAATTGAGTACATGAACACTTGTAGTTATAGTCAGCTTTGTACGAGTGTACTGACTTCCATTTTTCACATACTGGTGAAGGTGATCATTTTTCAGTCTATGGTTACAAATTGAAATGTTGACCCGACAAATGCTACACCTATGTTTTGGTTTTTAGTCGATTTACATTGATATTAATACCCATTGGTACACACACCCTTGCCTCATGTCTTGAACGCATGTTAATCTAGTCTATAAATGTTGACACTTGTTTTTTTTCGCAGATTGATAAATGAGGTTTAACATGAAGATTGTGATCGTAGTTTGGCCGGAAATTTATAATTCAATAGACCCTTGTAAATATAAGTTTTGAAGAAATTTTGTCATTAGTAAAACTACTAGAATTATACAAATTGGATGGCATAGGAGATAACAAAAGGGGAAGTTTAATCAGTTTTGTTGAGATGCTTTGGTTTTGCATAGTTATTTTGGATTTTATATTTTCATTTAGGTATGACCCATAATGTTTGAAACTTCTAGTTGTTAGGATTGATTTTTTCATGCATTTTTATCCTTGTGGCACCTTGCTGTGGCATTATTTACACAATGCATACACGAGGTTTTGCTGTCCATCTATTCTTGTATTTTACTAAACTGCTTGCAATGAATTACCCACAATATAATGCACTCAGGCCATGTTGTCCATCCTTGAACGCATGTTATACTACTTATGGTGATTTAAGATACTACCGAACACATGTTGCTATGATCTTTGTGCCGATATATCCTGACGGTGATACCCACAATTTGAACTCGTATGAAATTTAGAACTGTATATAAGTCAGGATTTACAATTATATTTCAGTTAGTGTAACACCCCACGTCCATTAATGTTACTCTCAAAGGGAATGCATTAACTTTCATAAAGTATTATTGGTGTATAGAATAGAATATAATAAGACAGATACATATATTGATACTTGAAAATTTTAAGACAACTTTTATTGCAGCGGAGAAATAGTTTGATTACAACAACATCATAAACCAATAGTAAAACCAAGTACACTTAGTATCCATCTTGACAAATTGTTTTCTGAGTACATAAAGTAAAAAGCATAACCCCAACATAAGTAGCCATAAAAGAGATGAGCTGAACTTTACTTACAGCAAACCAAGCACTTCCAAAAGAGAGAGAAAGATCCAAATCAAGCTCCACTAGCACTAGTCCCACCCTGAGAACCTGGGGGGGGGGGGGGGTGAAGAAGGAAGAAAAGAGCCGAAAACAAAGGGGGTCAAACATAAAGTCTGGCGAGTCCAATAACTTTAACAATATAATTATTTAAGTAATTATGATAAGGCATAAACAGGTAAAACAAGGAATGACTGTGAAGCAAGTGGGCAAGACAAAGCAAACGAGAGGAATATGCCGGCGTTAACCACGCTCCTAATCACTATAGGATAATTACTATACTGCACCAATATTAGTCACCCTAAAAGTTGATCCCGCCTACCGAACAAAATAATAATAATAATGGTAGTTTCGTGTACCCCTAGCTGTCTTCATAGGTGCCGCCTGCTCCTATCTCCGCTAGTCATACCCACTACCTTTCCCATTCGATCGGCTCTCTAACTCGTAGATACCCATGCTGGTCCCACAATGGGGTGTATCACTTCCCAAAGTGGCAACCCGATACCACTAAAGATGCATGACTTATACCTACACGATGCAACAACGTCTTACCTACTAGCTCGGGCCCACGCACGCACATGACCCCGTTGGACTTGCATTGCCACCGCTAACCCGTTTTGACCTCTTACAATCAAACACAGTAAGCATGTCCCGTCCTCAATCAAGATCGAGCTCACATAGATACTAAATGGGTTACTGGTTCAAAAGGGTCCCCACACTTGACACAAGCTTTCCACCTATGCTTGGTCCCCACTAAGATTTCCCACTTAACCCCCTCTTATTTATGTCTTCTTACATGTTTCAACTTGGTTAAGTGTTTATAATTATTTCGCACATGTCACCCATGTTACCCACTTATCAAATCAACATGTGTTATTGGTTAAGCTTATCTTAACCCTATTCGCTTACCAGATCAATATATTTACATTTGGTTAAGCCGGTCTTAACCCTATCTGCATATAAATTATTGGTTAAGTTGGTCTTAAACCTATCCACTTATATATTATTGGTTAAGTTGATCTTAACCCTATCCACTTATCAGATCAATATATATTATTGGTTAAGTTTGTCTTAACCCTATCCACTTATCAGATCAATATATATTATTGGTTAAGTTTGTCTTAACCCTATCCACTTATCAGATCAATATATATTATTGGTTAAGTTTGTCTTAACCCTATCCACTTATCAGATTAATATATATTATTGGTTAAGCTGGTCTTAACCCTAACCACTTATCAAATTAATATATATTATTGGTTAAGCTGGTCTTAACCCTATCCACTTATCAGATTATTGGTTAAGTTGGTCTTAACCCTATCCACTTATCATGTTTTTATGCATCATATATATATATCATATGACATGTTTTACTTAATTTATGATTAAGTACATCTTAGTTCACAAATACATTGGTTAAGAGAATAACTCCCTAAGCATTAACCCCGAAGATCGAAATCAACATCAGATTGGTACTCAGATAATTACTCAACTTAACCAAACTTCTGTTTGTCATTCATATTCGTCTTTGATCAGCATTAATTAATTATTAATGCACAGACCTCTCACATTAAGTCGATTGCTTGTGGCTGCTGGATATGCCAGGCGGTTCTGGGCAGACTTCCACCACAAGCCAGACTTAACCTCGTGTCTAAGCATCTTTTATTTATGCCTACGACCTCTCACATTAGACTGCCGTTTGTGGTTGCTGGATTTGCCGGGCGGGTCCGTGCAGTCTTATACCACAAACGAGTCTAACCTCGTGTCATAGGCATTTATTACTCATTTAATTTATGCCTTTGACCTATCATATTAGACTACCATTTGTAGTTGCTGGATTTGCCGGGCGGGTCCGGCAGTCTTATACCACAAACGAGTCTAGCCTCGTGTCTTAGGCATTTATTATTACACATTATTATTCAACCCCAATTTGAATTAATATCCCTATTTCAAATTGTCAATAATTTCCAAATTAACTATGTCCATAATTGTCACCTAAATTATGTTCATACTTTTTAGGTATATAAATTATACCAAATAATGTCTCAATTTAATTATATGCCTTTAAAGCTATTTTATGCCAATTCACAATTTGCATAATTAATATTTTCCCATTGTCCCCACGCTATTCGTATGTTTTAATATGATATATGTTAGACTCGCAAATAGTCTAACTCATAAAAAAGAAAAGAAACATCACAACTTGCATAACACATAAAATAGATCTAACTTGCAAATAAGAATTATACATAAGTTTGCATAGCCAATGACTTGCACAGGCAATGGACATATAAAAGATAAATTTTCATAAACTACCATTAATCTAAATATAGATCTAAACATGAGATTGTGAACTTGCATATATGAATTATGGGTCTCACCTAAACTTGCATATGTGAATATAATTTTCACCTAAAAATGTGAATATAGTTTTCACCTAAACTTGCATATGGATTCCTACAACTTGCATATGAATTTATCACACGTTTTGTATACAAACTAGCATATGTATATACTTAATTCACATATAAACTTGTGTATAATTCGCATACAGACTTGTATAAGATTCACATACAAACTAGCATATGTAAAAAAATAGACTTGCATAAGATTCACATACAAATTAGCATATGATTTAACATCCCAAATTTGCATAAGGTTCATATACGAACTAGCATATGATTTTACATCCTGAACATGCATAAGATTCAGATACGAACTAGCATATGATTTATTATCCCAAACTTGCTTAAGATTCACATACGAACTAGCATATGATTTACATCTCAAACTTGCATATAAACTGATGTCATAAAATAAATCAAGTTAAACATAAGTGATTGGACATATGAAATAGATCTACCAACATAAGATAACAAAACTGTCATATGTTCACCAACAGACGATAACAAAGTTAAATAACATCACATGATTCAACAGACATGTTCTCATAATCCAAATTATAACTCATCATAATTAATTTATTAATTATTTTGTGTAAAGACCCGTAACTTCCCCGTAAAGGAAAGCGTCGGATAGTTCGAGAACAAACCACAACAGAACGCATACAGAAGAACATTTCATTGTATATTACAACAATGCACCAGAATACATGAATATACAGAGTATAAACAAATATTACACAGAAATATCAGAGATTTAAATTACATTTAAATACATAGCAGCGGAAAATAATACAATACACAACTAGAAGAAGATATACAGATACAAAGCTTTCCGGATATCGTTCCAGCTGTAAACCAGGATCCTGTGAATATAAATCTGCAAAACCGAAACTACTAGCTGCCCGTGTCGAAAATAGGGGCACCCAGAGTTTAGGTTAAAACAATAAACTCCAGGTCAGTCATGTGACTGGTGTGAGAACTAAAACAGTTATTAATCTTTATTTTTAAAGTTAGGTAAATCAAGGGACCACGCCGTATAACACGGAACGGGTTTCCTCCCAAGAATACCAGTGCATAAAACAAACAGCGCAATGCTAAATAAAGAAAAATGAAGCTATTATAAGACCCAGGTCCTATCACACAATGCAACGCAAGCCGGGGGATAGGGTTTTCCCTTATAACAGCCAAAGAATGCTTGATACGTTTAAAACAAATCATTTGATACTATAATAAGTGCATAGTGTATAAAACAACTTCAAATCATAAGTATCAATCATAGACGACATGAGCGTCCCATGCCACTATGTCGCCATGTATAGGTTTACAAATAAAACTGCAAAGTCACGTACTTGGAAATTGGATTTCCGTCTATGAACCGAGGCAAAAGATAGTCCTCAACCGATTCGAGACAATCTAGCCTACCATGTCTCAGGATCAGAGCTCGAGTGACCCTTGGATCGTCAGGGCCGGTCCACCGATGTGGATTAAAATGCCTGAACACTACGTTTCCCCGCCCTTTGGGGCGCAAACGAGCCATCAAATGACTCCATCGGTTCGAGAACGACCGATCAATCCGAGGCGCCTCGCAACAGCAACAACCACATAAGTCAAACTCGTCAGGGCGTGTAAAACCACTGACGCCACTTTTAGCTAGAAAGAAACGCAAGTCCTCCCTGAGGTCCGTCTCCCGTTTTTGATTCATACCGGGTGTGAAACACGCGAGGTAAACGTTACACAAAGCTACGCCACAAAGGCCGTGCTTTGATCATCACCACAAGACTTTGCTTTTCAACAGAAGCCTCGATCAATTGCCACTTAGGCATGCCACACAGGCAATTCACTCCATGCGTTTGATATCCATCAATATATAACCCCTGAGCTCGTACGTCTCAGAGAAGGGCGTTAAGCAAGAGAATAAATTCTCCGCCGCCAAACAGATATATATTTAATAGAAATCAATCACACAGACTAAAATCCAATGTCAGACACACAGTCCATTTACAAGTCCGTTCTGGGTCTGAACGAAACCGGAGGCACCTAGTACCCCGCATATCCATCGATCTCCAAGTACGTCTGGACGATCACCAACTGTTTCCATCTTCTTGGGTGTACAGCCCAATCAAGATCATCAGTTATCACCCAAACTACGTGAAGACTTCCGGTCTTCGACCACCGTCTTCATCTTCGACTTATCGTCGTATCAGTTATTCAGAATGGGATAAACCCGGTCTTTCCGAATAACTCGCGTATATATTATAAAAGTGTTACACAAACACAACATACGCCTCATTCCAATTCATTAGTCACTAACCGTAAATTAATCAAGAGAATAATTCCCCAAATATTAACCCCGAAGGCCGAAACCAACATCAGATTAATATCCAGAAAACCATTCTGCTTAGCTAACCGACAGTTAGTTTCTAAATTTCACATTCATAGGGAAAGGTTCCCATTAATTTTATCCAAGATAAATTCCTGAATTTATTCTTTAATCTATCTTTTGAATATCAATTCAAAACTAGTCGGAATTAGCGAACCTTACCGAAGTAATCATTGGTTTTAATTTCCCAATCCCAACCTATTCATCCCATGAAGTAAAACTGGTAATACTTCATATCTAACACCACGGTGTTATCGGTAAATTCAATTACCATTTCACGTTCAAATCTAATTAAAGATTTAACTAACGCCTGGAGCAAAACTGGTGATACTCCATTTCAATTATTTCAATCTAATTAAAGATTCATTAAAACTCCACTTAGTTTTAATCGTTAACTGGGTTAAAGAATCAGTGTCATTTAAAACACGGTTCACGATAAACCCAAAATCACATTCATTAATTATCGGGTTAAAGAACGAGTGTTATTTAAAACACTGTCCACGATAAACCCAAAAATCAATATCAATTCAATTCCAATTAAACATTATTTAATTGGTACACTTCATTAAATCTAAATAAAAAGATTTAATCTTTTCTCAACTGGGTTCAAGAACAGTGTTAGTGAAGACACCATTCACGACAAACCCAAATCACATTCGATATTCAATACAAGGCTCTGAATAGAAAATATATCGGCCTATATTCAATATCAAATTCTACGATCAACAAATGTCGTATTGGAAATAACGATATCAATATATATCTTTCAAATTTCCATAACAACACCTGTATAATCACGAATTCCAACATCGAAATATTCCGAAGACAATTTCGATTCAAATCCACTCCAATGCAATCATTGGAAATTTTGGTTATTTTCAAAACCCTTTTCGAATTCAATTTATTTATTTAAAAAAAATAAATAGAATTATAATTCTAGTTCAAAACTAGTTCATTTCGATAAAAATCTATTTTTATCTTTTCAAATATGGAGTTTTTCATCCCAATTCTTTCTAAATCATTTCTTATGATTTTACACAAATTATTACTATTTTTAATAATTTTATCAAGGCCCGTACAGTCGATTTCCATCAACGGCCATCGAACTGCACTTACAGCGACCTTTTTCAAATTTGATTTGGACATAATTCCAAATCCAACCGTTAGATTTCAAATTTCTAATATTCGTTAGAAAGCTCTTTCCGATACGAACCCAACGGTTCTGGTTTTAGGAGAATCCGACGGTCGGATCTCCCGTAACGTCCATTTGAAATCAATGGTCGAAATTCGCGAACTGCCGCGGCGCGGCGCGTTCTATTCAGGCCATTATATTATATATATAATATATACTTCGTCGATTTCTATTTAAAACGAATTATATAAATAGTTTTAAAATTCGTTTCAAAATCTATTTCAACTTCCATTTCAATTCAAAGCAAAATTGAATTCTTCTTTATAAATTCGTTTTAAAATTCATTTCTATTCAATTCAAATTTGAATTCAATTTGAATTCGTTTTCAATTCAATTCATTTCGAAATCGTTATATATTCAATTCATTTCGAAATCGTTATATATTCAATCCATTTCGAAATCGTTATATATTCAATCCATTTCGAAATCGTTATATATTCAATTCATTTCGAAATCGTTATATATTCAATTCATTTCGAAATCGTTTAAAATCGATATAAATATCGTTCACGTCAAAATGGCGTCAATCTAACCAACACGGCTTCATATATTTCTATTTTCAAATATTCTATTTCAAATGTTTCTTTATTCAAAATAGTTGTTATTATCAAAATATTTCGTTCAACACATGACCAATCTCAATGAATGAGTACTGTCAACACATGAACTTTTATTTTATAATATTAAAGGTGCAAATTTTATTACTAAAATATTTCGTTCAACACATGACCAATCTCAATGAATGAGTACTGTCAACACATGAACTTTTATTTTATAATATTCTTTATTTTTCAAATTGGAATGAGGCCCAATCAATTACCATATAAAGTTAATTATATGGATTTTCATACAACACATGTATATAATAGCATTGAAAAATAATCAACCATCAACCAAAGTGCACTACACTGTATAAGCATCCAATATAGATATCTAACGCTTATAACAGCCTGTCAATCAATCGATCGACATATTTAATCAATCAGGATGAGTGAACTTCGAATTTCATCCCAACACCCGTGTGGGGTTTCAAACAATCAAACACAGATTTTATTTGTGCAGTTGGGCGATGTGTAAAATTTATCGACCCAATCAATATCAGTCAAATCAGTGTATATACAAACAAATCGGCCGATTTGTTTATAACTATTCATTTATTCACATTCACGTTAAAAATTATATTTTTAACGATAAAATATTTATTCCAACACATGAATTTTCTTTTCAGTTCATTTATTCAATAAATGACATTTTTATTTTTCTAACATATTTTAGAAAATTTCGGCGGCATAACGGCACGATACTAGAAACGGGACAAGGCCTAGCCTTATCCCCGGTCTAGTGAAGGCCCACGCCATTCACACATCAATCAAATCAATTTCATCTCACCAAACAATTCAATTCAAACAAATAATTCAACTAATCTATGCAACCAAACAAACAAGTCCATGGTCTGTGGACGATTGTGTCGGGTGCTACTAAGCACCGTCTGCATCCTAGTATATATATATAATTAGAAAAGAAATTGAAAGGTGAGAAATTCTCACAGATAGCTATCCAAACATCTTGACTCTTCTTTTGCAGAATCCTTCGTCGACCTCGCCTTTTTGTCGCTTTCGCCCGTATTCTCTACATATGTAAAAGTCGAATTTTTACGATGCTATTCAATATATAAAAATATGATTTTTTACTTCGCCTTTCAATATATAAAAATCACATTTTTAATTCGAAGTTCAATATATAAAAATCATATTTTTAATTCGAAGTTCACTATATAAAAATCATATTTTTAATTCGAAGTTCACTATATAAAAATCATATTTTTAATTCGAAGTTCACTATATAAAAATCATATTTTTAATTCGAAGTTCACTATATAAAAATCATATTTTTAATTCGAAGTTCACTATATAAAAATCATATTTTTAATTCGAAGTTCACTATATAAAAATCATATTTTTATAATCACTTCATACCTTTACAAATCGAAATTTTTTTTATTCAATATATAAAAATCGAATTTTTACTACTATGTTTTATAGATAAAAATTATATTTTTATCACGCTATTTTCCATATAAAGGTTTCGCTTTTTCAAATTTAAAGATTTCATCTTTATAAAAATCTCATTTTTATTTTTCTACACATATAAAGATGATATTTTTAATATTCCTATCATGTAAAAATTATATTTTTAACTCTCTACATAAACAAAAATCACCTTTTTATATCATCTATATAGTAAAGACAATATTTTTAATACTTTAAAAATATAAAAATCATATCTTTATTACTTTAAAAATATAAAAATCGAATCTTTTTTTATTTCGAAATCTTTTATACCAAAAATCATTTGAAAACAATGATTTTTCTTTCCTATGAACTAAAAACTGATTTCATTTAAAAATATAATAAAAGAAAGAAATAAATAAAGCTTACAGTCAATCGGTGGAGGAGGGGGAGTTTACTTGTCGGAATTGGGAAGGAAGGAGGGGCGGCAGGCATCTGACGTGGAGGGGGAGGCGATAGGGTGGCGCTGGGCTTCCACAAGGGGGCGACGACTTGATGTTAGGGGTTAGGGTTTTCGAGGGGGGGGGGGGTCGCGGTTTTAGAAGGGGGCGGCGCAGGAGGAAGATCGGCTGGAGGAAGAGTTCGCGGCGGTGGCCACTCCACCAGGCGGCGTCGATCGGCGGCGTTTCAATGGGTTTTTTTCTTTTTTTTCTTTTCTGATTTGAGAATAACGAACGGGGGGGGGGGGGGGGGGTCGCGGTTTTAGAAAGAAGGGGGTTGACTTTAATTTAATTAATTATTTAATTAAAATCCCCAAAAAGTCCATCTCTCGTTCGAACTCGAAATTGTACCCAACGACTGCCGTCCCTAGCGTTTTACCCCCATTCCGAACACAATGGGATATGCCACGCAAGCCAATTCGACTGTTTCGATCAGTTTCTGTTTAATTTACATTTAAATCACTATATTGAATTTTAAACGTACATTTCAAATTACCGGGGTCACATACGAACTTTTAAAAATTCCTGAAAAATATTTTCTAGCTTCGTATTGACGATACGGTCCTAACAAAACTAGTTTCGTTGAATTCTGAGGCCGTTAGAAAAATGGCCAATTTCCAGTCGATTAAAATCAACTGAAACCGGTCAAACGCGTTTTCCTTTGCCACGCCCACATATTGATTCGAAAAATTATGAAATTTGGAATCTAGCAATAACCTTACATCCCGGACCCAACAAAACTGGTTTCATCGAAATCCGAGGTCGTTTGCAAAATGTCCATTTTTAAGGGCCTGAATTCCATAGTGACTATTCAGAATTTTCAACTGGACATATCTTTTGATTCCCGCTATGAAATTTCGATTTTTCGGATTCGATAGAAAGATATTATCAATTAGATCCTATCATTTTTGGTTTCACTAAAATCCGGATTGTTTTGCACCCGGTACATTCAATTGAAGTTTGAAATCGAATTATCGAACTACCGCGCCATTTTCAATTCTATTTATAATTATATATAAATATTATATTCTAACGACGACGTATATAATATATACGTTCGAATTATATTCAAAATAAATTTCTCGTTGATATTATTTAAAATAATTCATTTTAAATAATCAAAATTCGCTAAAATTGCCAAAATAAAAATTTTAAACTGGCCCAGATTTTCGGGTTGTTACATTTTGTGAAAGAAATTGTACTCACAAAGACAGGTTAGAGAAGAGAATAATTCGTTCGTCGTTTGTATAAGAATTCTGATTTGCCAATCCCTAAGCTTTAGGAAGAAAAACTATTCTAGCAGCAGCATGGTGGCTAAGAGACTAATTTAGTTTAAGTTTAGGGTTTGAGTCTATGCATGCTTATATAGAAGTTTGAATCAACCTAAGCCGTTAGATTATCATAGGAGCAATCCCAACCGTCCAGACTAGATAGAGTTATCTAGATTTGCCACCTCTGCCCTAGTGACTCAACAACAGGCAAGGTAAGACTCAACAACAAGTCAGGATCCTCAAATTTCAGATCTGCCCCTAGGGGGTAGGTCGACCCCTGGTCGACCTGTATAGGGGAGGTCGACCCCCTGGTCGACCTGGCCTTGGGCCGGAAAAATCCCACCCAGCCCGCTTCCTTATTTGAATTTTAAATTTTAAATTTTAATTCTGAACTGTTATTAATTTATTTAAATAACTGAAACTTCTGAGGGCCATAACTTCCTCATACGAAGTCCGATTTACGAAAACTTGGACTCTATTTCAAGCTGAATTTCGAGACGAACGCAATGGCGTAACCCGTTTCCCTTAATTCTCACTTTAACAATTAAGTGTTCTTAAATTTGTTAATTTTAATATTTAAAATTACGGAGTGTTACATTCTCCACTCCTTAAAGGATTTCGCCCCTAAAATCTCCGAGTTTAGGTGAATGTATATCCTACCATCCAATCATCCATCTACTCAATCATCAAACACAGGCATCCATTGTCCTTAAAAGACTTCTAATTCCGTATGAACATATGCAAAAAGTGTGTGTATATGTTCCTTATTTAATACAAAATCAGGTGGTCTGCTGATTCAATTGACCTCCTTAATGCAAATCATGATAGTGCCATGCGTCCATTATGTATGCGAAAGAATCCTAACGATATATATTATTTCTACATGTGTGCACAACCATTCATCAAAATGCAGCATCCATATGATAACACAACCATTACACATCCATTATTTTAAATATGCACACACATTTATATGCAATATGAAAGTGATTGAGCTGATCTAGTGCCTAATGTGTGTGTACATGCATCCACGAGCAACCACTAGCAACCACTTGCATCCATTTGCATCCACCAAATATAATATGTCTCAAAGACATGTTTACAACCATAGGGTTTTTCCCTAACTAAAGATCGAAGATATCATCGCAAAGACATATTAAACGATAGGACAAGTATCAACAAAGCGGTAGAGAAAGGAGAAGTTAAAAACATACCCTCAAAAAGGAAGGGTACAGTGTACGCATCTTGTCTTCCACCTCCCAAGTCGCGTCTCCTTGATCATCTCCCCATTGAACTTTGACTAACTTGACCTCTTTGTTGCGTAAATTTTATACCTCCGACCCAAGGATGCATGTAGGAGCTCGCCTAATCGTGGCATCACACTCTACTTCCACTTCTCTATGCATGCTCGGCTGCACTACTTCCACAGTATCTTGTAACACTTCCGCAAATGCGATACGTGAAACACGTCGTGAACACCACTAAGCTCGTTGCCTCTTCTCATGTCCCTCCAAAATCTAGGATACATAACCTCAAAAGATCTTCAAGGATTCTATTCTGTCCGTCCATCTGTCTGTGGATGATAAGCGATACTCGTACTTGCCTCCTTTTGCATATCACTTTTTCCTCTTGCATCGAAAACTGCTCCAAGCCCTGTCCCGCAAGCACCGGTATATACTGTGAATGGCTTACTTCCATATGGCAAAACTAAAACTGGAGCTATTGTTAAAACCCTCTTCGAACGTTGGAAAGCATCGTCACAGTCAACATCCCAAGCAAATGCAGTGTCCCGAAATTCCGGTACAATTTGATTTGACCAAATAACACAAGCCCAACCCTAATTACACTAGAAAACAGAAAATTAATAGAAAGAAAACAGAGGGTGAGGATAGATAAGATAGAAACTTAGAATAGAAGAAGAAGAAGAACATACAACATCAGAGTAGCACGAATCTCACAGCGGAACGAAATCATATAATAGATAACATATCCTTGAAATACAATTAGTATATGTATATAGTAATATTATCAGAGTACAACACTTACAACACAACAAAAATAACTATAGCTATAAAATCATGAAGCCTCCTACTCCAAGCTCTCCAAGTATATCTGTAAAATCCTGAGTACTTAACTTCCCGTACAAAATTGGGCACCCAAGAGTTTAGGGAAAACAAAATAAACTCTAGGTCAGTCATGGGACTGGTGTGAGTAAAACAATTTAAAACAGTTTGGGAAAATAACGATATCTCATAAGACCACACCGTATAACGGAACGGGTTTTTCCCTTATGAATATCCAAAACATTTTGATTTAACTTTCAATCATTTTGAAAGAAACGATAATCTTTATATCAAAACTCACTGATATTATAATAGTGTCTATCAACCACAATATAATAATCATCTTGCATAACGCTTTCATCTCACGTTCCACATTATAGTATACAATCAAAACCGCGAGCACTTATTGGATAATGGATTACCAACTATGACAACGTATGGAACCACCTTTCCGATAGTGTACCTCTAGAGAGGAATACACTAGGTTCAACAAGAACATCTTACAACCCGGCCACACATGACCGACCACACATTTCGCTTGAGTGCATCGAATGTATATCACCAATGGTTGGGATCAGCAACCGTTTCCCGAATGGGACAACATCGACAATAGATTATAGAATGAAATGAATGTCTCTAGATAGGTGATAATACACCCTAATTGGCAGCCAACCACTAAGCCATGCTGCCTGCCCGATTTTTTTCATTTCCCGGTTGTGAGGCTAGAGGCCACACTTATCTCTGACAAATCAGACATTTATTCACTTTGAATGTCACATCGTCATGCCCGCCAAATCACAAATTGATTTCGCAAAAAATACAACGGGTATACAGCTAAGAGAAACAAATTCCTTCGCATCCAGACGTACATACGTTTGAAGAGATCAACTTACGCGGTCTATTAAATATACTCTGTCAGACATTCTTCCATACAGGTTGTCCTGGGACTGGACAAACCGAAGGCACTATTTGTAAACAGGACAGCCCTTGCATAACTCCGTCTTCAATTATCTTCATCATACTTGATCGCAAGGCTAACGTCCATACAGAGTGGTTTTCAGATAATGAATCTGATCCCGTCTCTCCATATTAACGACGGAAAAATGTTCAAAAACTTTGATAGTCGGTGAGTTAACTATCAATGAAAAACACATGTGCAACCAACGATATTATTTCCAGATGGAAATTCTATCGATCAATCATCATTCATCTTTCTATCTCTTTAGTTCGTTTATCATTCATTTTCCATTTCATATATCCATATATTCAACATTTCGTATTTTCTAAATTTAGAAAATATATGTTATTAACATTGGAAAACATTTACATTTCTTATTTTTTATATTAGAAAACATTTCTGATTCTTGTTTTGAAAACATTTCCAAAACCTCTTCATTTGGGTTTAAACAGATGTTTAAATAAAACATCGCTATGCCAACTCAAAACATTACACTCGTTAACTAAATTCCCTTAACCAACCTTCACTAGCGAACCTTAACCATTCCTTAGTTAAAACGAAGTCAATCAAATTAGGGTATAACTACCTTTCAGACCTTAACTGAACAACATTTCTCACTTCAAAACAAACAAGGTTCACCTTTTAAACCTTTAACAAACATCCTTACGTAACTCTCTTTCGAATAAATCTCTATTTGGTAACTCTTTCCTTCGAAATAAACTATATTCGATAATCACTCTTCGAATAGCCACATTTGATTCACTCTATTCAATTAACATTATTCGATTAACTCTAATCGATTTACTCTTATCAGTTAGCTCTATTTAATTAACTCTTTTCTATTTACTCTATTTGATTAACTATATTGGGTTAACTCTATTTGATTAACCCTAATCGATTAACTCTATTGGATTAACTTTAATCCATTAACTCCTATCAAACTCCTTTCAAATAAACTATATTCGATTAACTCCTTTCGAATAACTAATATTCGATAACTCCTTTCGAATAACTAATATTCGATAACTCCTTTCAAATAATTAATATTCGATAACTCTCTGAATAACTCTAATTCAATTTAACTCTAATCATTACACTAATTCTAATCGATTAACTCTCTAACTCATTTTTATTAACACATTTTGATTAACTCCTATCGAATAACTAATATTCGATTAACTTATATTCGAATAACTATGTCTATTTTAACTTTATTTCGATTAGCTAATATTCGATTTAACTCCATTCGCTTGACTCTAGATCGCAACGATCACAATGGTTACGCCTGATTCCCTCAGGAAACATCTGACCATCGTAGGCTATCTGCAGCCCTGTGAATTATGCTAGCAGTCGTACGAAATGGCAACTCATCCTGAATAACTATGTTTGACTAACTCTATCTCAAATACTTATATTTGATCAACTCTAATTGAATAACTAATAATCAATTAAATCCTAATTTGATTAACTATATTCAATTAACTCTATTTGGTTGACTCTTTATTCGAATAACTAATATTCAATTAACTCTAATTGAGCAACTAATATTCAATTAACTCTACTGATTAACTCTAACTGGTTAACTCTAATCAATTACTCTAATTCGATTAACTCTAATCGATTACTCTAACTGATTAACTCTTCGTCCATATTCAGTTTCAAATATCGATGTTGAAATCGATTCTTACTTCTCTATATAAGTACTGACTTACATATTCTATTTATCCAATGATAAACATTTTATTTTATTTATAAAATATTATTTATAAATTAATCTTCTCAATCTATTGGTTAGAACAGATTCTATTTAAAATATTTGCTTTAAATCCATATCACGTTATACCCGTGTGCGAAGCACGGGTCTAAACTTTCCTGATGTAAAATTCTATTCATTTGCCAAATATTTCCTTATATGACATTCTTTTCATTTTCCAATAAATTCCTTTTATAATTCTATTTATTTTCTAAATAAATATTTCCTTTTTAATTCTATTTGTAAATGGTTTACAAATACTTCCTTTACAATTCTATTTGTAAATGGTTTACAAATATCTCCTTTTTCTATTTGTTTCACAAATATTTTCCTTTTCAATTTGTTCTATTTATTTACCAAATAAATATTTCCTCTTTATAAAACCCTTTTGATTTTATATAGATATATTTTATTTTCAATATACACATTGAAAATCCCCTTTTGAATTCCAGTATTTTATATGGTGTTTAAAATACCAAATAACAATGATCGATATCATTCAGACACACATAATCAACAACATATTATATATCACATCATATATTACAATATATGAAAAATAGTAAAATAAATGTTGAGGAATCCAATTGGATTCCTCCAACCTGTTTCCCTGCATCACAGATGTTAAACAATATAATTAACATTAACTTTCATTTCTACATGAAATATTCTGATCAACAAAGTCAATATATATTTAACGATTTATATGTATATATATGTATATAATATCAACCAACTGACTAGCTGTTTATCCAAACAGTCAACACACAGCAATCAACCAGTATTTATTAGTTCTAAAAGTACATTATAAAAATATAACTGTTCAGAGTTGGTGAGTTTTACTCACATTGGACGATCATCGTTTATAACGATAACCATCACTTGATTCAGACGGACAATTTATTTTGCTATAAATTGTAACGGGCTCCAATCCACTCCCAGTCAGTTTCATGGCGTAGCCACCGTCCATACGATCCTAACGGATCTTGTTTCGCTGAAAACCGATATCTTATGATAAAGTTATATACTTTACAATTCATACTCTTATTAAATTTAAAATTAAACTATATTATAATTTAAATTGGCCCTCACCACTAATATATCGGCCCATAACCCATTACTAGGCCCGCCTCCCACACCTTATCTTCCCCGTTCGCAAATCCGTGCTACAGAATAAACTTCCACTGCAAATGTCAAGTTAAATCTCCTCACCGCTCCTTCAACTCATCACGAAATTCCAAATAAAAATCACCATGACCTTCTCCTACGAAATCTCCATCAACCGTTACCCATAACGTTGAACTTGACCCCGTTATTAGCATCGCGTTCAACAGCTCTGGCGTACAAATCCCTTACAGACATCGAACAAGAACAACACCGATACCCTCAAAACTCCACACGCGGGTGCCTTTTCACCTCACAAGATCAAAAACGACCTCTAAAACTCGAATCGATGCTCCAGTATTTGCCAATATCCAACCCTAGCTTACTGCTGGGTATTTGCAACGCACGGAACTGAAGTCGAACTGAGAGAAACACATATAGAAATGAAGCTCTTCGGTTGCTGATTCCATATGTATATAATTTGTGATTTCTAACAATTTTTTTGATTTGTTCTAGATTTTAGAACTTTGGATATTCTCGTTTCCATTTTCTGTTGTGATGGCGGAAAACTGTTTGACTGGAGAAAAATGTTTTTAGGTTTTAAGGGAGAGTGTAGGATATTTATAGGAGGGTTTTATATTTTTTTAATGGATTATTATATAAAATTTTAGCAAGCGTTGTATGTATTCGTCCTTTAAAATTTCTGTAATCACACATGACATCTAAAAATCACAAAACTGGACATGCAACTATAGTTCGACATTACGGACCCAACGAAACTGGTACCATCGAATTCTGATTCCGTTTGCTCACACAACGTATTTTTAATCGTCAAAATACTGACTTTTTTCCACATTAAAAATCCGTATGGCCACACACTGACCCCAAAAATCACGAAACTTGGAATCTAACAATAATTCAATATTATGGATCCAACAAAATTAGTTTCGTCGAAAACGGAGGTCGTTTACAAAACTGGCTATTTTTAAAGCTCTAAATAACCCATTTAAATATATAAATATTTTTAAAAACAATTAAATTAAATATAAATAAATATATGTTATCATATATATATTCACACTGAATATCGTATAGCTCCAATTGGATTTATAACTCGATATTTAAGAATTCCCAGTTATATCGATATTCGATTTATATATAAAATCCTTTTATAATATAAATATATATTTATAAATTTCAAAGGAATTCCACAGCGACTTTTCTAAAATTTGATTTGGACATAAATCAAAATCTACACAATGAAATCCCGATTTTTCTCTTTCATTAGAAAAATATACTTCACCAGCTCCGAACGTTTCTTGTTTCACAGAAATCCAATTTAAAACGGACCCTGTATATTTAGTTGAAGTTCAAATCACCAAATAGCGAACTACCGTGCCATTACGAGCTCGATTATAATTAAAATATATTTATACGTTCAAACTGTCGTTATTTAAATATATTCGTTATTCTAATTCAATTATAAGCTGAATTAAATGTTTTAAATTGTCCAGTTCACATTATATTGTCAATTCACTATTTCTGACTATTTCAGAAATTAAATATATTATTTAATTATTATATTAATTAAATATTCACTATTATTTAATTCAACGACCATTTAACATTCTAATTCATATTTTAAATAATTAAATAAATTAATTATTATACCGTAGAAATACGGGTCGTTACATTCTTCCCCCCTTAAAATAATTTCGTTCTCGAAATTGCTGAGGTAGAAAACAAACTCCACCAACTGGGTTAAAATTATTTCTTCACTTGTTGACTTCAGTTTCAACTGAACCAATTAATTCCAATAAAAATATTAATTTATTTCTATTAACGAAAATTTTCAAAAATCCTGAAAATTTTCTAACACCTTAACTTTTCGAATTTTTTTGCCAGCACCTCCTTTGTACTGGTTAATAGCTCAAACTCCAACTCGCCTCTCTAGGCCTTCTCCAACCCAAAAGAAAATCAAACAGCCAAGCGGCTTGCCAATTCGGCTCATAAAAATCTCATATCCAATTAGAATATAAACTTGTACCTTTTTGTCGGGCATATCATTATATCCTTTGCATTTGTTACCAATTCAACATATACAAATGTTATCCCAATCAAACACCAATTGGTTTTTTTTGTCTCCAACACAACCATTCGCTTATATCCAAGCCAAATATCATTTCAAACTCGAGTTTCATTCTGAATTCCCAACTCTTAACTTGATTATCAAATTACACTTCAAATTCAAATCTCACAAATCCAATTTGTCTCGATATCATTATAATTCAATTTCAGTTACCACTTAACTGACTTTATTTTAATTCCAATCCGCTTTCACAAATTTCTATAATTCATTTTGTAACTCAGACAATCTTTCCCTGAGAGTTTCAAATAGCTTAGCCTTTCCAAAAATATAATATTCATTTCGGAATATCTAAACAACTTGCTTTTCTCAAAACAATTCAAAAACAAAATTCTTTGGTAGTAATCCATCACTTAAAACTCGAAAATGAACACTGATGATGTGGCCATCATCATCAAAGTTATTTTCCAGCTATCAAAGTGAGTTCAATACTATATCACTTTTCAACATCATTTCTTAAACTCCTCCATTTTGAAATCAATTCAAAATACCCTTCACAATGCTTGTAAACAATTTAAAATCTCCCAGGATTTTAAAATTCTCATACATTCAATCCAAATCCTTTTACGAACACTTTTCCAAACTTCCAGTGTTTTAATTCCAATTCTGATCTAAATTCAGATTTAATTCATCTGATTTCACGTATTTCACATATATGAATTCTGATTGGCTATTTACATAACCATTTCACATTTTATAATCTTACTCGATTGTAATAACAACCAATATATCCATCATATTATAATTCCAATATATATATATATATTTTCTCTATATCAAAGTATATTTTGGGTAAAATTATTTCATTTACCCTCTTTTCAAAAAATACTGTGTCGATTCATCATATTCGAGTGTTTATAAACCCCTACCGGTACAGTGGATCAAACTGATCGACCAGAACCCATAAACAACTCAACCGATAAATCTCCACAATATAAAACAATTTTATATTGAATAACAAATACGCTCACTCGTACATATACACTCAACTCAATCTAGGGTATTACTAACCCTATCTCTACTGAGTCATGCCACAGAGCCAAGGTAATTACTTAACCTTAAGCTTTGATACCAACTGTAGTGTCTTGAAATTTCGGTACAATTAGAGCTGACCAAATAACACAAGCCCAACCCTAATTACATTGGAAAGCAGAAAACTAATAGAAAGAAAACAGAAGGTGAGGATAGATAAGATAGAAACTTAGAATAGAAGAAGAAGAAGAACATACAACATCAGAGTAACACGAATCTCACCGCGGAACAAAATCATATAATAGATAACATATCCTTGAAATTCAATCAGTATATGTATACAGTAACATTATCAGAGTACAACACTTACAACACAGCAGAAATAACTATAGCTATAAAATCCTAAAGCCTCCTGCTCCAAGCTCTCCAAGTATATCTGTAAAATCCTGACTACTTGACTGCCCGTACAAAATTGGGCACCCAAGAGTTTAGGGAAAACAAAACAAACTCTGGGTCAGTCATGGGATTGGTGTGAGTAAAACAATTTAAAACAGTTTGGGAAAATAATGATATCTCATAAGACCAAGCCGTATAATGGAACAGGTTTTTCCCTTATGAATACCCAAAACATTTTGATTTAACTTTCAATCATTTTGAAAGAAACAATAATCTTTATATCAAAACTCATTGATATTATAATAGTGTCTATCAACCACAATATAATAATCATCTTGCAGAACGCTTTCATCTCACGTTCCACATATATAGTATATAATCAAAACCGCGAGCACTTATTGGATAATGGATTACCAACCATGACAAGGTATGGAACCACCTTCCGATAGTGACCTCTACACTGGAATACACTGGGTTCAACAAGAACATCTTGCAACCCGCCACACATGACTGACCACTCATTTCGCTTGAGTGTATCGAATGTATATCACCAATGGTTGGGATCAGCAACCGTTTCCCGAATGGGACTGCATCGACAATAGATTATAGAATGAAATGAATATCTCTAGATAGGTGATAATACACCCTGATTGGCAGCCAACCACTTAGCCATGCTGCCTGCCCGTTTTTTGTCATTTCTCGGTTGTGCGGCTAGAGGCCACGCTTATCTCTGACAGATCACACATTTATTCAGTTTGAATGTCACATCGTCATACCCGCCAAATCACAAATTGATTTCCCCAAAAATACAACGGGTATACAGCTAAGAGAAATGAATTCCTCAGCCACCAAACATACATACGTTTGAAGAGATCAACTTACGCGATCTATTAAATATACTCTGTCAGACATTCTTCCGTACAGGTTGTCCTAGGACTGGACAAACCGAAGGCACTAGTCTGTAAACAGGACAGCCCTTGCATAACTCCATCTTCAATTATCTTCATCATATTTGATCGCAACACTAACGTCCATACAGAGTGGTTTTCAGATAATGAATCTGATCCCGTCTCTCCATATTGACGACGGAAAAATGTTCAAAAACTTCGATAGTCGGTGAGTTAACTATCAAAGAAAAACACGCGTGCAACCAACGATATTATTTCCAGATGGAAATTCTATCGATCAATCATCATTCATATTTCTATCTCTTTAGTTCGTTTATCATTCATCTTCCATTTCATATATCCATATATTCAACATTTCTTATTTTCTAAATTTAGAAAATATAAGTTATTAACATTGGAAAACATTTCCATTTCTGGTTTTCTATATTAGAAAACATTTCTAACTCTTGTTTGGAAAACATTTCCAAACCTCTTCATTTGGGTTTAAACAGATGTTTAAATAAAACATCGCTATGCCAACTCAAAAAATTACACTCATTAACTAAATTCCCTTAACCAACCTTCACTAGCGAACCTTAACCATTCCTTAGTTAAAAAGAAGTCAATCAAGTTAGGGTATAACTACCTCTCACACCTTAACTGAACAACATTTCTCACTTCGAAACAGACAAGGTTCACCTTTTAAACCTTTAACAAACTTCCTTGCGTAACTCTCTTTCGAATAAATCTCTATTCGATAACTCTTTCCTTCGAATAAACTATATTCGATAATCACTCTTCGAATAGCCATATTTGATTCACTCTATTCGATTAACACTATTCGTTTAACTCTAATCGGTTTACTCTTATCAGTTAGCTCTATTTGATTAACTTTGTTCTATTTACTCTATTTGATTAACTCTATTGGATTAACTCTATTTGATTAACCCTAACCAATTAACTCTATTGGATTAACTCTAATCCATTAACTCCTATCAATTAACTCCTTTCGAATAAACTATATTCGATTAACTCCTTTCGAATAACTAATATTCGATAACTCCTTTCGAATAACTAATATTCGATAACTCCTTTAGAATAACTAATATTTGATAACTCCTTTCGAATAACTAATATTCAATAACTCCTTTCTAATAGCTAATATTCGAAAACTCCTTTCGAATAACAAATATTCGATAACTCTCTGAATAACTCTAATTCGATTTAACTTTAATCGATTACTCTAATTCTATTCGATTAACTATAATTCGATTAACTCCTCTAACTTTTTTTGATTAACACATTTTGATTAACTCCTATCGAATAACTAATATTCGATTATCTTATATTTGAATAACTATGTCTATTTTAACTTTATTTCGAATAGCTAATATTCGATTTAACTCCATTCGCTTGACTCTAGATCGCAACGATCAAAATGGTTACGCTTGATTCCCTCAGGAAACATCCGACTGCCATAGGCTATCTGCAGCCCTGCGAATTACGCTAGCTGTCGTACGAAATGGCAACTCATCCCGAATAACTATGTTTGACTAACTCTATCTCAAATAATTATATTCGATCAACTCTAATTGAATAACTAATATTCAATTAAATCCTAATTCGATTAACTATGTTCAATTAACTCTATCTAGTTGACTCTTTATTCAAATAACTAATATTCGATTAACTCTAATTGAATAACTAATATTCAATTAACTCTACTGATTAACTCTAACTGGTTAACTCTAATCAATTACTCTAATTCGATTAACTCTAATCGATTACTCTAACTGATTAACTCTTCGTCCATATTCAGTTTCAAATACCGATGTTGAAATCGATTCTTATTTCTCTATATAAGTCCTAACTTACATATTCTATTTATCCAATGATAAATATTTTATTTAATCTATAATATATTATTTATAAATTAATCTTCTCAATCTATTGGTTAGAATAGATTCTATTTAAAATCTTTGCTTTAAATCCATATCACGTTATACCCGTGTGCGAAGCACGAGTCTAAACTTTTCTGATGTAAAATTCTATTCATTTGCCAAATATTTCCTTATATGACATTCTTTTCATTTTCTAATAAATTCCTTTTACAACTCTATTTATTTTCTAAATAAATATTTCCTTTTTAATTCTATTTGTAAATGGTTTACAAATATTTCCTTTTCAATTCTATTTGTAAATGGTTTACAAACATCTCCTTTTTCTATTTGTTTCACAAATATTTTCCTTTTCAATTTGTTCTATTTATTTACCAAATAAATATTTCCTTTTTATAAAACCCTTTTGATTTTATATAGATATATTTTATTTTCAATATACACATTGAAAATCCCCTTTTGAATTCCAGTATTTTATATGGTGTTTAAAATACCAAATAACAATGATCAATATCATTCAGACACACATAATCAACAACAGATTATATATCACATCATATATTACAATATATGAAAAATAGTAAAATAAATGTTGAGGAATCCGGTTGGATTCCTCCAACCTGTTTCCCTGCATCACAGATGTTAAACAATATAATTAACATCAACTTTCATTTCTACATGAAATATTCTGATCAATAGAGTCAATATATATTTAACGATTTATATATATATTTATATATATAATTTCAACCAACTGACTAGCAGTTCATCTAAATAGTCAACACACAGCAATCAACCAACATTTATCAGTTCTAAAAGTACGTTATAAAAATATAATTGTTCAGAATTGGTGAGTTGTACTCACATTGGACGATCATCGTTAATAACGATAACCATCACTTGATTCAGATGGACAATTAATTTTGCTATTAATTGTAACGGGCTCCAATCCACTCCAAGTCAGTTCCATGGCATAACCACCGTCCATACGATCCTAACGGATCTTGTTTCGCTGAAAACAGATATCGTATGATAAAGTTATATACTTTACAAGTTCATACTCTTATTAAATTTAAAATTAAACTATATTATAATTTTAATTGGGCCTCACCACTAATATATCGGCCCATAACCCATTACCAGGCCCGCCTCCCACACCTTATCTTCCCCGTTCGCAAATCCGTGCTCCAGAATAAACTTCCACCGCAATTATCAAATTAAATCAACTCACCACTCCTTCAACTCATCACAAAATTCCAAATAAAAATCACCATGACCTTCTCCTACGAAATCTCCATCAACCGATACCCATAACGTTGAATTCGACCCCGTTATTAGCATCGCGTTCAACTGCTCTAGCGTATAAATCCCTTATAGACATCGAACAAGAACAGCACCGATCCCTCAAAACTCCACACGCGGGTGCCATTTCACCTCACAAGATCAAAAACGACCTCTAAAACTCGAATCGATGCTCCAGTATTTGCCAATCTCCAACCCTAGCTTACTACTGGGTATTTGCAACGCACGGAACTGAAGTCGAACTGAGAGAAACACATATAGAAATGAAGCTCTTTGGTTGCTGATTACATATGTATATAATTAGTGATTTATAAGAATTTCTTTGATTTGTTCTAGATTTTAGAACTTTGGATTTTCTCATTTCCATTTTCTGTTGCGATGGCGGAAAACTGTTTGACCGGAGAAAAATGCTTTTGGGGTTTAAGGGAGAGTGTAGGATATTTATAGGAGGGTTTTATATTTTTTTATTGGATTATTATATAAATTTTTTGGCAAGAGTTGTATGTATTCTTCCTTTAAAATTCCTATAATCACACATGACATCAAAAATCACGAAACTGGACATGCCGCTACAGTTCGACATTACGGACCCAACGAAACTGGTTTCGTCGAATTCCGACTCCGTTTGCTCAGACAATGTATTTTTTATCGTCAAAATACTGATTGTTTTCCACATTAAAAATCCGTACGACCACACACTGTCCCCAAAAATCACGAAACTTGGAATCTAACAATAATTTAATATTACAGATCCAACAAAATTAGTTTCGTCGAAAACGGAGGTCGTTTGCAAAACCGAATATTTTTAAAGCTCTAAATAACCCATTTAAATATATAAATATATTTAAAAACAATTAAATTAAATATAAATAAATATATATTATCTTATATATATTCACACAGAATATCGTATAGCTCCAATTGGATTTATAACTCGATATTTCCAAATTCCCAGTTATATCGATATTCGATTTATATATAAAATCCTTTTATAATATAAATATATATTTATAAATTTCAAAGGAATTCCATAGCGAATTTTCTAAAATTTCATTTGGACATAAATCAAAATCTACACAATAAAATCCCGATTTTTCTCTTTCATTAGAAAAATATACTTCACCAGCTCCGAATGTCTCTTGTTTTACAGAAATCCGATTTAAAACGGACCCTGTATATTCAGTTGAAGTACAAATCGCCAAATAGCGAACTGCCGCGCCATTACGGGCTCGATTATAATTAAAATATAATTATACGTTCAAACTGTTGTTATTTAAATATATTTGTTATTCTAATTCAATACTAAGTTGAATTAAATATTTTAAATTGTCCAGTTCACATTATATTGTCAATTCACTATTTCTGACTATTTCACAAATTAAATATATTATTTAATTATTATATTAATTAAATATTCACTATTATTTAATTCAACGACCATTTAACATTCTAATTCATATTTTAAATGATTAAATTAATTAATTATTATACCATAGAAATACGGGTCATTACAGCAAAAGCCAAGTTCTTCTTCGTTAACCGAGTAAGTGGGGCTAATATCTTCGCGAAGTCCTTAATGCACTTCCTATAATAACCAGCAAACCCTAAAAAGCTTCTTGCTTCTGTTGCATTCTTAGGAATCTTTGAATCTTGGTTTGCCACCACCTTTGCGGGATCCACAACTATCCCTTCCTTAGAGACCACGTGTCCTAAGAACCTCACTTCTTTTCTCCAAAAATGGCATTTAGAGAACTTAGCTTTGAGTTGATGAGCTCGTAGGGTCTCTAGGACTTCCCTAAAATGTAGGGCATGATCTTCCTCGCTTTTAGAGAAAATCAAGATATCGTCCATAAGACTACCACAAACTTGTTTAGAAACTCCCTAAACACCCTACTCATTAAGTCAACGAAGTATGCAGGTGCATTCGTCAAACCAAAAGGCATGACGAGCCACTCGAAGAAACCGTCAGGAGTTTTAAATGCAGTCTTATCTATGTTGTCTTCAACCACCCTTAGCTGATGAAATCCTGTAGCCAAATCCAGCTACGAGAAAACCGAAGTACCAACCAACTGATCGAATAAATCATCTATCCTTGGCAATGGGTGTCTGTTCTCTTTTGTGGGCTTATTCAGCTCTCTATAATCCATACACCATCTAGGTGAACCATCAGCCTTTTTAGCAAAAACAACCGGAGCACCCCATTCTGAAATGCTTCTTCTTATGAACACCTTCTTTACTTGCTTAACTCTCTCTCGGAGCCATGTGGCGCACCGGTAATGCAACTGGCATTGCATTATCTACAAGGTATATACGAAAGTCTATCTCGCGCCTCGGGGTAAACCCCGAACTTCATCGAAGACGTCACCATATTCACGGACCACACGAACAGATTCCAAATCATCGTTGGACGCGTTAAGAGATTCTAGGTAGCTAAGCATCACCGGACCTCTAGTGTCACAAGAAATATCAAGGGTCTTTCCACAACGAGTCAACAATTTAACTACCCTTCTTTCGCAGTCTAGGATGGCACCGTATCTGGCTAGCCAATCCATGCCTAGAATCGAGCCGTAGCCCATGAAGCCAAGAACGAAGGCATTGCATTCAAACCCAATGCCCAAGATAGACACTCTCAAATCCCGGAAAATCATCGAAAGATGAGCCGAACCACCAATAGGATTTGAGACTACTATAGGATCCATAACTAGATTAGTATTTAGGTGTAGTGTTTTAACTAACGAAGCAGATACAAACGAGTGTGAAGCGCCAGAATTCAAAAAAGGTTCGAACAGGATGATCAAAAAGGAAAACCAAACTTCCAACCAAGATATCTCTACCTCTATCAGGTATGCCAGCCGTGAGGGAACGCGCCTGCCCTCCAGAAGATCCTGTACTTTGTCCTTACCTTTGCCTTTTGCTTCTTTGGACGATCCTAGTAAGATGTCATGTTTCTCCGTAACGATAACAACTAGTCTTCTTCTTCTTTCTAACATCTTTATTTAAGTAGTCAGGTATTTCACAAGTGTGGCTCTTCCTTTTCTCTTGGCCCCTTGTTATCCTTACCGCCTATATTTGGATTTACTTCCTTATCGTATGTCCTATCCATGTCTCTCCTGCACATTCTCCATTCGTGACTTCCTACCAAAATGAGGCTTCGTCCTTCATTAACCAAGTGGCTAATTGAACCTTCCTCCCACCATCCATCTTAAAGTTACCAACAAGTCCTCCACTTCCTTCTAGCTTTGACGAACGTCCCAGTCCCTTAAAGCAGTTTTCCGCCCACCGTACAGAAGTTCTTACATATCTTAGAAAAACGTCTATACGTGGAGGAAGAAATTCAAAAAGGAAAGAGGAAGAGATTTAAAATGGAGAATCGAAGGAAAGATATATGGCTCTTGGGGGTTATGTTTTTCAAAATTAACTTTTCTCTTAAAAATACTCTCCTTAAGATGTATTTTTGAAAGTATTTCTTTATAAAATGCTTTTGAAAAACTGTTTTTCAAAATCTCTTATCGGTTCTTGGAAACCTTCAGCTCTGATACCACGTGCAACACCCCACGTCCATTAATGTCACTGTCAAAGGGAATGCATTAACTTTCATTGAGTATTATTGGTGTATAGAACAGAATATAACAAGACAGATACATATATTGATACTTGAAAAATTTAAAACAACTTTTATTACAACGGAGAAGTAGTTTGATTGCAACAACATCATAGACCAACTGTAAAACCAAGTACACTTAGTATCCATCTTGATAAATTGTTTTCTGAGTACATAAAGTAAAAAGCATAACCCTAACATAAGTAGCCATAAAAGAGATGAGCTGAACTTTACTTTCAGCAATCCAAGCACTTCTAAAAAAGAGAGAAAGATCCAAATCAAGCTCCACTAGCACTAGTCCCACCTTGAGAACCTTGGGGGGAAGGAAGAAAAGAGGCGAAAACAAAGGGGGTCAGACATAAAGTCTGGCGAGTCCAATAACTTCAACAATATAATTATTAAAGTAATTAGAATAAGGCATAAACTGGTAAAACAAGGAATGACTGTGAAGCAAGTGGGCAAGACAAAGCAAATGAGAGGAATATGTTGGTGTTAATCGCGCTCCTAATCACTATAGGATAATTACTATACTGCACCAATACTAGTCACCCTAAAAGTTGATCCCGCCTACCGAACAAAATAATAATAATGGTAGTTTCGTGCACCCCTAGGTGTCTTCATAGGTGCCGCCTGCACCTATCTCCAATAGTTGTACCCACTACCCTCCCCATTCTAATTACAACATTTATTCATAATATGGTATTTGTACTCCTAGCTGTCTTCATAGGGCCGCCTGCTCCTATCTCCGCTAGTCGTACCCACTACCTTCCCCATTCGATCGGCTCCCTAACTCGTATATACCCGTGCTTGTCCCAAATGGGGTGTATCACTTCCCAAAGTGGCAACCCGATACCACTAAAGATGCACGACTTATACCTACACGATGCAACAACATCTTACCGACCAGCCCGGGCCCACGCACGCACATGACCCCGTTGGACTTGCGTTGCCACCGCTAACCCATTTTGACCTCTTACAATCAAACCCAGTAAGTGTGTCCCGTCCTCGATCTAGATCAAGCTCACTTAGATACTAAATGGGTTACTGGTTGAAAAGGGTCCCCACACTTGACACAAGCTTTCCACCTATGCTTGGTCCCCACTAGGATTTCCCACTTAACCCCCTCTTATTCATTTCTTCTTACATGTTTCAACTTAGTTAAGTGTTTATAATTATATCCCACATGTCACCCATGTTACCCACTTATCAAATCAACATGTGTTATTGGTTAAGCTTATCTTAACCCTATCCGCTTACCAGATCAATATGTTTACATTTGGTTAAGCTGGTCTTAACCCTATCCGCTTATATATTATTAGTTAAGTTGGTCTTAACCCTATCCACTTATATATTATTGGTTAAGTTGGTCTGAACCCTATCCACTTATCAGATCAATATATATTATTGGTTAAGTTTGTCTTAACCCTATCCACTTATCAGATCAATATATATTATTGGTTAAGTTTGTCTTAACCCTATCCACTTATTAGATTAATATATATTATTGGTTAAGCTGGTCTTAACCCTACCCACTTATCAAATTAATATATATTATTGGTTAAGCTGGTCTTAACCCTATCCACTTATCAGATTATTGGTTAAGCTGGTCTTAACCCTATCCACTTATCATGTTTTATGTATCATATATATATATATATATCGTATGATATGTTTTACTTAATTTATGATTAAGTACACCTTAGTTCACAGATACATTGGTTAAGGGGATAACTCCCTAAGCATCAACCCCGAAGACCGAAATCAACATCAGATTGGTACTCAGAGAATTACTCAACTCAACCAAACTTCTGTTTGTCATTCATATTCGTCTTTGATCAGAATTAATTAATTATTAATGCATAGACCTCTCACATCAAGTCGATTGCTTGTGGCCGCTGGATATGCCGGGCAGTTCCGGGCAGACTTCCACCATACGCCAGACTTAACCTCGTGTCTAAGCATCTTTTAATTATGCCTACGACCTCTCACATTAGACTGCCGTTTGTGGTTACTGGATTTGCCGGGCGGGTCCGGGCAGTCTTATACCACAAACGAGTCTAACCTCATGTCATAGGCATTTATTACTCATTTAATTTATGCCTTTAACCTCTCACATTAGACTACTGTTTGTGGTTGCTGGATTTGCCGGGCGGGTCCGGACAGTCTTATACCACAAACGAGTCTAACCTCGTGTCTTAGGCATTTATTATTACACATTATTATTCAACCCCAATTTGAATTAATATCCCTATTTCAAATTTTCAATAATTTCTAAATTAACTATGTCCATAATTGTCACCTAAATAATGTCCATACTTTTTAGGTATATAAATTATACCAATTAATGTCTCAATTTAATTATATGCCTTTAAAGCTATTTTATGCCAATTCACAATTTGCATAATTATTATTTTCCCATTGTCCCCATGCTATTCGTACGTTTTAATATGATATATGTTAGACTCGAAAATAGTCTAACTCATTAAAAAGAAAAGAAACATCACAACTTGCATAACACATAAAATAGATCTAACTTGCAAATAAGAATTATACATAAGTTTGCATAGCCAATAACTTGCATAGGCAATGGACATATAGAACATAAATTTTCATAAACTATCGTGGATCTAAATATAGATCTAAATATGAAATTGTGAACTTGCATATATGAATTATGGGTCTCACCTAAACTTGCATATGTGTATATAATTTTCACCTAAAAATGTGAATATAGTTTTCACCTAAACTTGCATATGGATTCCTACAACTTGCATATGAATTTATCACATGTTTTACATACAAACTAGCATATGTATATGTTAGCCTGCTTTGTGACCAGGCCACCCAAAGCAAAGGATATGAGTATGAGCATGCATTGATCATCAATCGTTTGGATGAAGTGGCAGAATATGGAAAAATCTGGATTTTGGCACTTTTGAAGATCGGTTCATGGCCACCCCCTAGGGTCGGATCGCGGACATATATGCTAACCGATTCGGATCGCGATCATGTACGCTAACCGATTCGGATCGTGATCGTGTATGCTAACCGATTTGGATCGTGATCATGTACGCTAACCGATTCGGATCATGACCATGTACGCTAACCGATTCGGATCGTGATCATGTACGCTAACCGATTCGGATCGTGACCATGTACGCTAATCGATTCGGATCGTGACCATCATCATCACGACCCCGGCTCATGAACCATGACCACGAGCCGCGACCAGGACCTGCTACTACACATGTAGATTTTGACCTATTCTCAAGGCTATGACTGCTCCTACTTTCCCGGATCGGGTGCCATGTGTCCTACCACGACCTGGTCACCAAATAGGCTTTCCTACAGCTATAAATACACCTCTAGAGGGCATTTACAAGGGACCTTTTGGCATCTCAACATCCATGGCAGCCATGGCCGACACTAATCCATGAACAACCACAATCTTCCTCAATAAAATCAATAAATTCAAAGGGAATTATTCATTGAATTCGAGTGAGAGAGAGACAACACTCGTTGTAATTGTAATCCATGAAAGAAATGAGAAAATATGAAGTGAACGTAGGCTCGTTAACGCTGAACCACTATAAAAATCCTGTTGTCTCGCTTGTTCTATATTTTTTAGTTATTTTCTTTATATCCTATGCTCAAAATACGACGATTTGGGTGTTAGGACCATTTTTTGGTCTAACATTTTGGTGCTTTCAATGAGAACTGAATTCTCATCCTATTGGATTGTTACTCTACTATTTGGATCTGAAAGTCCGAAGAAAACAGTCCGCCTTCCTACCATTTTTGAAGATTTTTGGTGATTTCAGAAAATCATAGCTTCATGCCATCGAAGAAAGCAATGGAATCGCCAGCTTCATGATCGAATGAAGAATGAATAGATAACACGCAGGAGCAGGTGGTTGGCTCGCGGATCGCTGGGGAGGCCACAAAACGACCCATGGAGCAGCCACGACCCTTAAGGCGACAACGACCCGAAGAGATGTCTGGTTCACGATCCGACCTGGTATGATCTCTAGGATCCGGTCCTAAAGATCCTTCACGACCCGACCGAGCAAGGAAATCGCGATCCAACCCGGTGATATATCCATGAACCGATCTGAAGCTGGAAGGTTGGAGGGTCCCGATAGCCAAGCTGGACCACGAACCGGATGAACTGTCGAGCCACGACCTGAAGTGATTTGCGAAGCCCGATCCAAAGGGATATACACGATCCACGACCCAAAAATGTGCTGACGAACAAGAGTCGCGACCCGACCCAAAAAAGTGACAATTTTCATGAAAAATGCAATTTTCGGATCATTTCAGAAAGGGCTCCATCGTCCAAAAAGGGACTGCGGGGCCCCGGACCCTCGCCGGCGCTGCGCGCGGACCCGTTGACGGCCTCGCCTTCG
Organism: Allium sativum; assembly: GCA_030737875.1. Lineage (NCBI taxonomy): Eukaryota > Viridiplantae > Streptophyta > Magnoliopsida > Asparagales > Amaryllidaceae > Allium > Allium sativum. The sequence continues at coordinate 627,999,378 of CM060916.1, forward strand.
GCTCAGAGCACGGCCTCGCCTTCGGCTCGGAGCATGGCTCATCTTCAGCTCAACATATATGTTGGCCAACAACATTCATCAAAGCTTGTCAATGAAGAATAAACGGATTGTCAAAGATTTTGACAACGGAATGGCGACGACTGGAATTCCTCCAGAAGCTATGACCTCTATCTACCGGTGTTATTGAATGTGAGGAGTTGTTGAAAAGATTCGACACGCTGGCTATGGCAGTACACTAAATAATGATGGTCTCATAACAGCCTCCTCTTCTAGAGTTCCGATGGTATATTGATTTGGCCAATGCAACTGATGTTTTTCATGAACGGGTAGTGATCACCTAGTTTACGTGACTTAAACCTATCCTACAGGCGAAATCCCAGATGACATTGACATAGAACAATCCGGATACTATTCTGAGGATGACTCAGAAGATCCCAATGACCATGATTCTTAATAATGGGATACTCGATAGCAAGTACGGATCCTAGCACTACAAAGTTACCCTTCGCTTGAATGGCGTGGTGAAAAATATATGTCCCACGGTTCATTCCTTGAAAAGCTTAGCTAACATTTGCAATGCCTATTTGTCGTCAACCGCATCGAGGAAGATTGATTTCCATAGAATAAAGGGTAGATCAATGTACTTTGGTTCCCAGAGTTAGGTACCAATTGAACCACCATAGGTCATGATTGGGCATATGGATCCTTGCCCGGATGATAGCAACTTGACTACTCACCAGCCATCATATGACCTTGGTCAAGAGATGAGAGTTCGAGATCAAAGTAAATATGAATCAACCATTAGCTCTCTACTTCTTCCTTTCATTGTGATATAACACGCGAACATTACTTGAAGCCTCACAAGCAATGCTTTCATATTCAAGCTTATCTAATCAAGGTCCAGACAGACCAGCTCCAACGGAATTCAGAGCCTGCATTGCACCCTAGTGCCTATTGCTAAATATCCCATCCGAAGATGGAGTGGAAATTGTCTATGGTGACCAACTTATTGGAGAAGGTGACTATTTGGATGGATGGAATACGCTACGCAACAGAGATGGCATGAAACCCGAATACGCTTCCCCTCCAGATGAAATGGAGTGTGAAGGAGGTGTTAATGTTGTGAATAAAGGGAGCATCGCAAAAGGAATTGCCCGATGATCTGCCCGAAGATATAGATCCCATAGAGGATGAAGATTCAGGATGCAGGAGTGCGACATCTAACGTAGCAACTGCCCAAAGTTGGAAAAGCTTGCTAAAAGCTCGTTCATTGTTTCGACAAAACTCCGCCACTATTGACATTCACTTGATTGTGATACACATTGAATAGATACTACGACAGGTCCTACAGCAACCTGAGGCTTTTGGAAGATAGCTCGAATGGGACATAGAGCTGAACCAGTTTGATCTCAATTTCATCCTAAAGAAGTCCATACGAGGACAAGCATTAGCCAACTTCATCGCTAAATGTACCACTCCCGAAGAGGATGTGGCAGATGTAGAAGATGCACCTGGAAGATGTAATCGGACGATGCAAAGAATGATTGACTGTCCGACGCCAGTGTCTTATTAATAACCCCTAAAGGACGGTCAATTTACTATGCCTTACGGTTGAAATTCTCCGCTAGTAACAACGGCTCCGAAGACGACACCCTGATTATCGAATTGAAACTCGCTAAGGAGTTGGGAATAGTGGCATTGAACATATTTCCACTCCCCTCATCGACTATCTGCTAAGTAACTCATTCCCCGGATGCTGGGGGCAACTGGAGATTTGAACATGAATCGCTCGAGATTAAATCATCCAATTCAAAGCGGACACAACAGGAGTTTGCACGGCTGTTAGACCAAAAAGTGGTTCTAACACCCAAATTGATTAAAAGCAAATAAGATGAGATAAAAATAAAAATGAACACACAGGATTTATAGTGGTTCGGCGAAGAAATGCCTACGTCCACTTATCTTTCACTATATTCAATGGTTCAGTTGCAAATACAATGTAATATTCACTTGATTCCACTCACAACTCACTTATATGCAGTCAATTGACTAAAACAAATAATAAAAGATGATTTGGATTCTCCGGGAGTATTGGAGTTCGGACTATGGAGGTGGTTGAATTCTCGAAATGCCCAAAAAAAGATCCTTTTCTTTGTCTCCAGACAGGGTATTTATAGGTGTGAATTTGCTCAAAACCCGATCCGGGTCGGAGCCACGTGTCGTCCATCCCATTAGCCTCGGGTTCGGGTTGATTACTGTGTTGACAATGCATCAGAGTAGTGAACGTTATGGGCAGGAACTGGTCATAGCCGATTCGGATATTCAGGCGCTTATGCAGGGGGACAGTATGGAAAATGGGTTCGGGTCGGAGGTATATGTATCAGGGGTTCGGATCGGGATATCCGATCCGACCCGGATTGACTTGGTGACAACTCTCTCTTCTCTTTATTCTGCTTTTCCTCCGAATCATCTCTGTAGCAGCTGGGTGGCCTTCCGATCTATCTTGAAGAAGACTGCCCTCCGATCCGAACCGATACGTTGCTTTAACCCGACCCGAATGATTGCAGCTGTCCGATCGAGGCTGTAGTGTCTTCTCCGATCTGAGTAGTGATGGTCTCTCCGATCCGAACCGAAGTCTTCTAATTTGAAATGCTCTTTAATGCTTGATATCTTGACTTTGTGTTGCCTAGTCCACAAAGTAGGCTAACACTTTGCCCCCTCAAAGGATGCTTCTGTTGGAAACGGAGCATGCTTTGACTGCCGTGGCACAATACCTTCATCCTTCCTTTTGAATTCACATGTCAAGTTGTTGCTCATTATCCTGTTCGGTTCGGGCTCCGACCCGAACGGATTTCTGGTTTGGGTTCCGACCCGAACGGATCTCCTTCCTCCTGTACTCTGCGATGGATTAGTGGGCCAAGCTGTGTCATTGGGCTTTTCGAGCCGGTCCGATCGGGAATACGAATAGTCAGCTTGTTTTTTATATAAATTTACTTCATTTCTCTTCTTTTCTTTCATTCACTGTTCTTGCTCATCCGAACCGATTCCACATCGAAGCCTTAGTCTTTCCAAGAAACTTCAAAATTCTCGCTTCAATCTTTGAATCAAATACATAGGTAGTCTTGTAATCTTGAATCTCGTTGCCATAATTGTTTTTAATTCACATTCGCAGTTAAGTTGAACGATTCTAGCAAGGTATTTTGACTTTTTCCATCGCCACGGCTTCCTTCATCTTCCGCCTTCGTCGTTGATGGCGTCGACGCCATTTCGAGGCGTTGGCGGAGGGTGTTGAGTTTCGTCGTTGAATGCTTGAGTGTTTAAGTACTTGATTTTAATTAAGGCTTGGGATATCGAGTTGGGTTCGGTACTTAAGAGGAGGAAGAGGAAGGAAATTGAAGGAGATCGGTTCGGGTAGGGGAACAGTAGGAAAAAAGGGGAAAGAGAGAAATTCACAGAGCCGGACCGGGTCGGAGCAATAGGGCAAAGAAATGAGACTTAACTTGTTTGACCGGGTCGGATCGGACCTATGAATAAAATAGAGGTCAAGACTTATGCGCTCGGATCAGACCGGGTTGTGAAACAAAAGAGAGAATAGGTGCATGGTTATTCAGGTTAATCCGACCCGCCCCGAAAGTCAATCCCCGAACCGATCCGGATATTTCTCTCTGAGTGTGAGCCTTTGCTTTAAGTTGACATGTGACCCTGCCTATCCGATCTGAACCTGGTGTATGCGTCCGACCCGAAAACTACTCAATCCAAAACAAAAACTTTCGTCCAACTATTTTAAAAGATATTACTTCCAACTTCATGAACAGTTAGGATAGTGCCTTGCGGACATAAACGAACATTAAGAACTACTCTGACTATCACTTTCTCTTCAAAGTTTCGTCTTACATTGTTGCACCTTTACTTTGCATTTCTCACATTCGCTGCACACATTTTAGTTCACACACATGCACAGGGGGGTACGGGCTAATTTACCCTAATTCGTGCTATTGCTTCTTCAATAGTTCTATGACAATGAGACCCAGACGCTCTTCTAGACTAGCTGAGAGGAAAGAAGCCCCGGAAACTTCTAACAAAATCACTCTCGAGGATATATCTTCTCCTTCGGATCCAGAATGGGACAGTGAGGGTCCAGACTACGGGGTTGGAAATCGAGAAAGCAACGAGGTGTCTTCAGAGAATGAAGTTTCCCTAGGTTTTGAGGAGGAAGGAGGGATTGGTGACGATCGAGCCCCTGATGAATTTGAATCGGCAATTATATTAGAATCACCTCCAGACTCTGTTGAATCAACAATCGACAATGATCGACTTATCCGAATTTGCTTAAAGTACGGGATAATGAAAAGGGACACTCTAGTGCCTTCACGCTCTGACCGTCCCCACAACCATCCAGAAGGATATATGGCGGTCACTCGATTGATGTGCATGGTCGGCGCCATTCCTCCATTCTCTCCCTTCATCATTGACTTTTTAAGACAAATGCGGATTGCCCCCATGCAGTTGCATCCCAATTCATATGCCTATTTGCACACCTTGTACATAGCATATCGTGAAATCTTAGGCATAGAGCTCACGTTCGATGACGTTCACTTCTTCTATAATTTCAAGCATCGGACTCGAGAGACTCCATCTTTCTGCTACTTTGAATCAGTTCCAAAAAGGAAGATAATCTTTGCACCATTTAGCAGTAAAGCTGGAGATTCCAGACTAGAATGGTTCTACGTGAAGCGACAGCCTGGATGCGCCAGGAGATGGACAAAATCAAGTAAAGCACTGATTTTCTAAATCCGGGCTCTATACACTTGAATCATCACCTTGACTTGTTTTCCTTTTTGTTTGCAGTCGACAACCCCAAACAGATATCAGATCAGGTGTTCTTTGACCGGATACACCGATTTCTTAATGGCGATCATAAATTCTTGACTATTGACGAAGCCCTTAAGGACGAATACCTTCACTTTCATGGGCTGTTATCTGTTTTTCGTAGCATTGGTCATGGGACGGTTCCCTACGCATACATTCCTCCAGTGGAGGTAGTCCCAGAGACAGGAGAAGGCTCAGGAGTTCCTACAGCGCCTCTTCAAACTTCACCTTCTCCATCTTCTACACAAGATGATGAATTGGCTAATCTGGCCGAAAAGCATCGTGAAGGATATATTGCCCCCGAGGAAACTACATCTCTAGAAAAGTCAAAATCCTCCCAAGAGTCGCCACTTCATGCTTCCGAGGGGGATGTCCCTAGTACTGATGAACAAATATTTCAGGGTTTGGGGGATCTCCCCTTACCTGAGACTATATACACTTCAGAGGATTTCAGGAAGGATCCTTTAGTCTTCACCTCTTCTGAAGAGACCACTCCCGCTAAGGCCAAAGAGCCTGCCCGTACTAGTCTAGCTTCAGACTCGGGTTGGTTGGGGGGAAACACATCACTTAGGATACACTTTATATAACGGCATTAGCATTCATTGCACCTCTTTCCTCGTGAATCCATTAATTCTAAATTTCATTTGTTTTATCGTGCTGGTACGATGTCTCGATCCTACTACGATATCAGGAAGCTTCGTCGCAGCATGTCCAATCCTCCTCAGGATGTCGAGTATGATCGCCGGGATGATCGTGGTAGGGAGGAGAGAAGACCTTATGATCCCTATCGTTCTCGACCCTCACGTTCCCGCTCACCAGTTCGACCGGAACAAGAGAAATATAAGGGTTATCAAAGCCGCAGGGAAGAGGACAGACCACCATCTAAAGACTCCACTTCTTCCCATGAAAAGCGCAGTAGAGAGAGAACTCCTCCAAAAGAAACTGTGTCTCGAAGCAAGCACAAGGTCCCTGCTACTAAACGACCTAGGACAGACAAAGAAACTACCGAATCCTCCTCACACAGGGACACCGAATTGACAATCTCCGCTCCCCCCCACTAGACGCGGAAACTGCAGTAAAGCGGGCATATTTGGAGGAGCAATTTCCTGAACATTACTTCGAGACTTTGACTTTCTTACACGCCCTTGAACCTATTTCTTCTAAGTGGGCAGATGAGGCCAAGGCGAAGATTGATGCGGTGGAAAAGCAGTATTCTGAGATGTTTAGATACTCACGCAACCTCTCCAGAATCATCCGCACTCTAATCACAAATACCGATTCAATGCAAAAGACCGCGGAGGAGGATGCCAAGGCTCTAAAAGCCCTAGGAAAAGATTTGGAAGACACTCAAGCTCAGCTAGCTGTCGCTCAAAGGGACGCTTCTAACTTCAAACAACAATTTGAGGACATGCAAAAACGTTATCATGACTTGCTTGAATCCCACACTCAGGAGCGCTCTGAATTAAAAAAGCAAGCTGACGAGGCCAAGTCAGAAGCTGCTAAGACACGCCTTGCTTATGCTGAGCTTGAACGGAAAAACGCCGAGTTAGCAAAGAAGAGTGCTGAACTAGAAAAGAAGAACGCTGACTTGGCTTCAAAGCTGTTGGAGGCAGAAAACAGAGCTGCCCTGGCCGAGGGCAATGTGGAGTGTGCTATCAAATCTGCGGAGGAAGCCCGCAAGCAATTATCTGAGGCGGAGGCTGAGATTCAAGGTTTCGGCGAACTAATGATTGAATTCTTCGCACATATTATTCGTCGCCGAAACATTTCTTGGATCGAAGATTACCCATCCACTCTGGTTCAAGTATGGAATCAGATCATCGAGTGGGAAAAAGAGGAACTTAAGGTCGATTCCATTGAAGAAGATAAGCTAATGGAGAAGTACTTGAGGGATGATGAACCGGAGCGCCTAGCTGAAGGGCGCCGCCTTATTGCTGAGGCCATGGAAGAAGAGAGACGGAAGTCTAAACAGAAGAATGCTCCCGAAGTTGGTTCCTCTTCTTCTGCCCCTGCGACTTATGAAGTAGAGGGGCATGATCCTGAAAATCCGGGAATTCCCCGAACAATTTTGCTATCCCCTATTCCTGAAACAGCATCAGAGGTAGTAGTCACCCCCGCCGAGAAGTCTTCGGAAGGTATCCCTACCTTTTCTCCTCAATTTGTCAAGGCTATTTCTACCTTTCGCCATGTGATTGTGCAATCGATGAAAAACCCATTGTTTTCGCCTGAGTTGATAACTGTTGCTTCTCATTCTATAGGTGTTGAGCCATCCGAAAAGACAGATGTGACTCAGGGAGCCACCGCCGGGGCAAAGTCCGCAGAAAAGGCCAAAAGAGGGGAGGACAAGGCTGCCCCTATAGACTTGGGAGAAGGAAGTGAGCCAACTAAGGTCGCCACTCCCCATGATGAAGAAATGATAGCAGCTTTAAAGGATGATGGCGGTGACGGGGGGCATGAAGAGGACCCAGAAGTGGCTATAGTCGGGGAGTCCAAAAATGCTGATGATGTTACTTTGGCTGCAATGAAAGCTGATCAAGACAAACGTTTGCAATTGAAAGCCGAAGAACTAGACCTTGAAGCCCTTAAGCCCCTCGCAGTTGTGGATGCGGGATCAAGGTTAGTTGTTAAGCTCTCAACTAGATCTATTACAGAAGAACTCGCTAAAAAATCTTCTCTTGATTCCAGCGCTCCGCCCTCCGGGAAGAAGTCTACTGGCTCCAGTACCGCATCTTCAGGAAAGAAGAAATCAAAACGAATCTTGACAGAGGCTGAGAAGGAGGCAAAGGATGCGGAGAAAGCCGCCAAGAAATCCAAGGCTCATTCAAAATCTAAATAGTGGATTGCCTTGTATCGTTTTAGCATTTAGTGAACCAATAATTGCTGCTACAAAAGCAGCTCCTGCACTTCTTTTTTTTTTTTTAGCTATTTTCCTGTACAAATTCATTCATTTGTAAATAAAAATGACTCATTTTTTGCAATGTTTGTTTGTTAGTAGTTCTGCACTTATGTAAAAATGCATGTCTATAGTTATGAAACGAAGTTGTGGAGGGGGGAAATATGCGTATACATATGTGTCCCCAGTCAATTCCCACAAATTATTTAATGCTTAATCAAGCAATCTGAATGCTCCCGATTCTCTGACGGGATAGCACTTCCTGTGTCGTCAGTACCTGTCAATTTTTCTGGCATTTCTTTTATACTCTCTCTCTTTCTCTTGAGAGTTAGAGTTCAAGCTCAGTCATTTATTTATTCCCCGGTCTTTCAACGGAGAAAGATTTCTTTCTCAGCGCTCAGTCGGAGACGCCTTTATACTCTCTTTCTCTCTGGAAAGTTAGAGTTAGGAGGAGAATTTCTTTTTCAGCGCTCAGTCGGAGACGCTTTTATACTCTCTCTCTCTCTGGAGAGTTAGAGTTAGGAGGAGAATTTCTTTTTCAGCGCTCAGTCGGAGACGCTTTTATACTCTCTCTCTCTCTGGAGAGTTAGAGTTAAGAATGTCGTTTTCTCATTCTTTTATGTCTTATCGCACAAATAGTCGTTGTGCTTCTTTTTATGTGTAAACTGTTTTCAACCTTTTTAGGCTGTGAGTTATCCTGTATCTTATAATCACAACAGAATAACTGATAAATGTATATATGTAATGCATAAAAGTAAATAACACACAGTATTTTTATAGTGGTCCGGCTAAGTCGTAGCCTACATCCACTTTATAGTTCTTCATTCATATCGTCAGATTTTCCCAAGGCAAGTCGTGCCTTATTACAGAGTTCATAAGAAAAATAACACAAAGTACAGCATTTCTAATCCAAATATCGCATTAAGTGTTGGGCATTCCATGCTCTGGGGACTTCTTCGCTATCTACGGTCGTTAACTTGAAGGTTCCTTTTTCAAGTTTCCGTTGAATGACAAAGGGTCCTTCCCATTTTGGACCAAGGTGAGGTAGGGATGGAAAGACTCTCTTTAGCACCAAATCTCCTGGTTCAAAAGTCCTGAGGTGAACTTTTTTGTCGTAATAGCGTGCCATCTGTCGCCGATGTCTTGCCGCACGCAAATCTGCTTCGTCCCTTTTTTCTTCGACTTCATCAAGAGACTCAGTAAAAGTGGCCGATTTGTCATCGGGTCATAATATGTCACCCTGTGGGAAGGAACTTCTAGTTCAACTGGAATTACAGCTTCTGAGCCAAAGGAGAGAGAGAAAGAGGTATGACCGGTGGCCGTTTTAAATGTTGTTCGATATGCCCACAAAGCTAGGGGCAATTCATCAACCCACTTTGCCTTTGCACGCTCTAATCGTTTCTTGAGGATGGATTTTATTACTTTGTTTATTGCCTCTACTTGCCCATTCGATTGCGGATTGGCAACTGCAGTATATCGTTTGTCTATCTTATACTTCTGGCAGAAATTTCTGAATTCAGTACTATCAAATTGGGTTCCGTTGTCAGTTACAATCGTCCTTGGAATCCCGAACCGGCATATAATATTTCTGACCACAAAACTTATCACCTTTCTTGCTGTGATCTTGGTCAAGGGCTCAGCTTCCACCCACTTCGTAAAATAGTCCACGGCCACTATTGCATACTTAGCTCCTCCTTTAGCAATTGGTAGAACTCCAATGATATCAATTCCCCACGTGGCAAATGGCCAAGGACTCACCATTGATTTAAGTTGGGTCGACGGTGCCCTGGGGATTTTGGCGAATCTCTGGCACTTATCGCAGCGTCGTGAATAATCAGCTGCATCTTTATTGATCGTAGGCCAGAAGTATCCGTACCGCAATATCTTCTTTGCTAAAGTTTGACCTCCTGTATGATCTCCACACTCACCTTCGTGTACTTCTCTTAGTACACGCTTGATGTCGTCGTGTGCTATACATCGTAACAGGGGCATAGAAAATCCTTGCCTATAAAGAGTATCATCTTGTATGACATATCTGGTAGCTTTGCGAACTATAGCTCTTTTCTCACTCTTCTTTGATGGGAGTGTCCCATTCTTAAGGAAATTCTTAATTGGAGTCATCCACGACTCCTTCTCTGGTTCCGCTTCAAAGGCGAATTCAATTTCCATTGACTCAAAGCTTGGCGATTCCAACGTTTCAATTGGAATTATTTCAGTCTCTTCTGGATTGTCGGAACTAGCCAGCTTTGCCAGCCTATCCGCTTTCTGGTTTTCATCTCTAGGAATGTGCGTTATGTTGTACCGCTCTAAGCTATTCAATAGCTCTCTCACTTTCCTGAGGTAGGCGATAAGTCGAGGTCCTCGAGCCACAAATTCCTCTCGCACTTGGCAAACAACAATTTTAGAGTCACAGAATATGTCTAACATTTTTACTCCGAGGTCTTTAGCAAGCTTCAGCCCGGCAATCAGGGCTTCATATTCAGAGTCATTGTTAGTCGCCGGAAATTCTAATCGCAGGGCGTAATATAACGACCGTCCTTCGGGAGTGACTAAGACGATTCCAGCTCCGGACCTTCGGTCGTTCTTGGCTCCATCTGTATATAGTTTCCACGGATTCATCTTTAGCTCATTCTCGGACTTAACCACTCTGTCATTGATTACTTCCTCCTCTGGAATGGTGAACTCCGCAATAAAGTCTGCTAGAGCTTGCCCCCTGATTGACTTTCGTGGTTGAAAATTCAAATCAAACTGACTTAGTTCTATGTTCCATTTGATCAACCTTCCCGATGCTTCGGGTCTCTGCAACACCTGCCTTAAGGGCTGGTCGGTGTATATGGTTATTGGATGGGCTTGGAAATAGTGACGAAGTTTTCGGGATGCGATCAGGAGGCTGTAAGCGAGCTTCTCAATTTTTGGGTAGTTGCGCTCTGCCGCTGCTAATTTCTTGCTTACATAATACACTGGCCTTTGTACTTTGTCTTCTTCTCGAACCAGGGCTGTACTGACGGCGTGAGCCGAGACTGCCAAGTAAACAAACAATTCTTCGTGATCTACGGGCTTTGATAAAATCGGCGGTTTCTCTAGCAGTTCCAATAAATTTCGAAAGGCCTCAACACAGTCCGGAGTCCACTCGAAGTTCTTCTTTCCTCTTTTAATCAAATCAAAAAACGGAACACATTTGTCTGTGGCTTTGGAGATGAATCTACTCAGTGCCGCTACTTTCCCTACAAGACTTTGGACGTCTTTAATTCTCCTCGGCTCTTCGATATTTCTAATCGCTGCTATCTGGCTAGGGTTGATTTCAATTCCTCGGGAACTCACAATGAAGCCAAGGAACTTTCCCGATGCCACTCCAAATGAGCATTTCAGAGGATTCAATTTCATCCGGTACTTTCGCAGGATACCAAACATTTCCGCCAAGTCTTGCGTATGGCTGGAGGACTATTTCGATTTGACAAGCATATCATCCACATAAACTTCCATAGTTTTTCCTATTTGATTATAAAACATTCTGTTCACCAAGCGCTGATAAGTAGCTCCAGCGTTTTTCAATCCGAATGGCATTACAACATAACAATATAATCCCAAATTCGTAATGAAGCTCGTATGTTCTTGGTCTGGTACGTGCATAGGAATTTGATTGTATCAAGAATATGCGTCCATGAAAGAGAGAAGTTCATGACCTGCTGTCGAGTCTACAAGCTGGTCAATCCTGGGAAGTGGGAAACTATCTTTTGGGCAAGCCTTGTTTAAATCTGAAAAGTCAATGCAAGTCTGCCACTTTCCGTTTGGCTTCTTTACTAAGACTGGATTCGATATCCAGTCGGGATATGTCGAATCTCGAATAAATCCATTCTGCTTCAACTTCTCTACTTCCTCTTTGAGGGCAGCCGACCTCTCTGGGCCCAGCATGCGTCTCTTTTGCTTCACAGGCGGATGCTTCGGGTTTACATTCAATTTGTGACTTATAATGGATGGCGATATCCCACACATGTCAGCATGGGTCCAGGCAAACACGTCTAAGTTTGCCTTCAAGAAGTCCGTTAGTTCTTTAGCTCGACGTGGATCCAATTGAGAACCAATTTTCAAAACTTTTGTCGGATCAGCTTTATCAATGGGAATTTCCACTGTCGCTTCATTAGGAGTTGCATTCCTAGCCTCTGGTTCCTCGTCTTTTCTGGGATCCAGGTCTTCAGGCGTTCCTTTGGGCAACTCCTTTGGGCTCAATCTCTCTAATTGCTATGCCGAGCCCCCCTTTGAGGGAGACGAGACATCTTTACTTTCAACGTTAAGTCCTTTCATCAACATCTTTAATTCGGCCACATAGCAGGCCCGTCCGGAAACTTGATCCCCTCTCATTACTCCAGTTCCGGCTTCGGTTGGGAACTTAAGTAACAAACACCAAGGGGCGATACAAACTCTGAATTCAGCAAGGGCAGGCCTCCCCAAAAATGCATTATAAGGCGAATCTACGTCCAATACTACGAACTGGAGCATCCACACTCTTCTACGTTCTCCTTGCCCCAGGGTCACGGGCAACTCTATGTATCCCATGGGAGCTGTCGACGCCCCGTTGAAGCCTCTAATCCATCCTTCACACAGCTTCAAATCTTCAGATTCAAGCTTCATTTGATCGAATGACTTTTTAAATAACATATTGACAAAACTTCCATTGTCTACTAATACCTTATGGACCAAGGCCGGCCCAATGGTGGTAGTAATAACCAACGGATCATCTGTGGGTGATTGGATCCCAGTATTGTCTCGGTTGCGGAATACCACGTCGTCAAACATGGTCTTCTGTTGTTTTATGGGGGTGATATCTTCCAAATCATCACCCTCGTTCACATCTAGGTGCTTGGCAGCATTTACATATTGATCCATTGACCTGAAACTTCGGATTGCCGGGTGAGGTCCGCCTACTATGGAGTTGATAACAATTCCTTTACCTTTCTGCTGCGCTGTAGGCTTGGGAGCAGGTAGAATCTGTTTTGGAGCCTGCTCTCCTTGCCCCCTGTCCCTCGGGGCAACCTTGTATTCATCCAACTTCCCTTCACGCAGCAGCTTCTCAATCACATCCCTCAAATGCCGACATTCATTGGTTGAATGCCCATGAGTTCCATGAAACAAACAAAATTTCCCTGTCGCCATTTCTTTCTCGGTCGAATCACGAGGTGGCGGTCTTTTGTACTGTAATACATTGTACGTATCCAGGTAAATATTTTCCAGGGTGTCGTTCAATGGTGTATAATTCTCGTAGTTCTGGAATCGGGGTCTTTTGTTAGGATCACTTCCCCTATTTCTGTTTCTTCTGTTACCGTTTGGATTACGGTTATTGTTGTTGTTACCCCCGCTTCCAGCATTGTTGTTTCCACCCTTGTTTCCTACATTTACTTCGACCTTGCCAGAACTTTCCCCAGACTGCTTCACGGCGATATTACTCTGCACATTCTCCTTTGAAGCCGTCTCAGACTTTCTCTTTCGGTTTGCCCTGGCCTCCTCTCGCCTTAGATAAATATCGGCTTTTTCGTAGAATATCTCCCTTGTGGAGGGTGTTTTCCCAGAAAGGTAATCTCCAAACTCAGATTCAGGATCGACTCCTTCCTTCAATGCCATCAGAATAGTGGGCTCATGCGGGTCACTGACCTCAGTCACAGCTTGGTTAAAACGATCAAGATATGCCCTCAAAGACTCTCTTGGTGCCTGCTTGATTCTCGATAATTCAATAACACTTTTAGACTTTCGGGCATGGAGTCAGAACTGGTTCATGAAACGCTCGCTTAGTTCCTTGTAATTCGAAATCGAACGAGGAGGAAGTCGGGTAAACCAGAACAGCGCCACATCTTCTAAGTAGATTGGGAATGCTTTGCACTTCACTTCATCAGGGGCAACGACAGCATTCATGAGCCACGAGTATCGCATCAAATGCTGTCCCGGATCAGTCCTTCCGTTGTACTTGTCCATCTGTGGCAAGTTAAAGCGTCGGGGAAATTGGAAGTCGAGGATATCGTCGGTGAAGGGGGTATGGATTCGCTCAATGCCATAATCTTCATTTGTATAGTTCCGGCTCTCGGACATGATCTGGCGAACCATTGCCTGCACATCAGCATTAGTTAGGGGCCGCTCAGGTTCCCTGGCTCTAGTATTCGAGTTCCTTCTAGGCTCTTGTTCAGGAGATGCCCTTCTTCTTCGAGCTGCCTCTGCTCGATTCCGTTCCCTGCGCTCCCAGTCGATCTCGGGAGGAGGGGACTGGAGTCTTTGCCCCCGAGTGGGGTCATTGTTTCCTAGCGCTCGTGCAATATCCTCACGAGATCCCAAAGATCCAAATGTCAGCTGCTCCACGTTCTGAGGTCGTTCGAGTGGCCTTCGTTCATGGGGCCGCTCTTCCTCGGAAGATGAAGATTCCACTGGTGTGTGACGAACCGGTGATGGAGTTCTCTGTCGACGGAGTTCACTAATCTCCCGACTTATGAGCCTCATATTTTCCTGCATCATGAGATTAGTGCGCTCGTGAACTTTCATAGCCTACCTTGTGCTCTCAAGCATGTCAAGTAAGCGCGAGAAATCTCCTTGAGTGATGGGCGCAGATGGATTGACCTGATCACCAACCCTGGTGGCTGGAATCGGAGCATTCGTAGGGACTCGAGTAGAGGTTCCAGCTTCACCAAGCATCGGGTCGGATCGGAGGTAGGAGGTCGGGTCGGTTCGAAGCTGGGGAGCCTGGTCGGATCGGTACGTGGCAAGCTGCTCGGGTCGGTTCAGATTGGGGGAATGCACTGCTTCAGAATCTCCTACCCGGATCGGATCGGAGCTCTCCCCCTGCTGGCGGCTCGGATTTCCTGCATTGGTTCTTCCTGCTGCTGAACTCTGCCCCCGAGACCTTGTTACAACCACATTTTGCTGATCTTCGCCAGCTCCATTTCCTCGACCATACCGAACTTCTTTGCCTTTTCCTTTGGCCATGATTCTTTGACAATCACTTCAACAAATATAAAAGAGCGGAGAAACTTAAGGATTAACTTCTTTGAACTCAACGGTCCAAAAAGTAGAAAGAAATCCCGAAAAATGAAGAATTCAGATGAGGATTCTCAGTGAAAGCACCAAAATGTTAGACTAAAAAGTGGTTCTAACACCCAAATTGATTAAAAGCAAATAAGATGAGATAAAAATAAAAATGAACACACAGGATTTATAGTGGTTCGGCGAAGAAATGCCTACGTCCCCTTATCTTTCACTATATTCAATGGTTCAGTTGCAAATACAATGTAATATTCACTTGATTCCACTTACAACTCACTTATATTCACTCAATTGACTAAAACAAATAATAAAAGATGATTTGGATTCTCCGGGAGTATTGGAGTTCGGACTATGGAGGTGGTTGAATTCTCGAAATGCCCAAAAAAAGATCCTTTTCTTTGTCTCCAGACAGGGTATTTATAGGTGTGCATTTGCTCAAAACCCGATCCGGGTCGGAGCCACGTGTCGTCCATCCCATTAGCCTCGGGTTCAGGTGGATTACTGTGTTGACAACGCATCAGAGTAGTGAACGTTATGGGCAGGAACTGGTCATAGCCGATCCGGATATTCAGGCGCTTATGCAGGGGGACAGTATGGCAAATGGGTTCGGGTCGGAGGTATATGTATCAGGGGTTCGGATCGGGATATCCGATCCGACCCGGATTGACTTGGTGACAACTCTCTCTTCTCTTTATTCTGCTTTTCCTCCGAATCATCTCTGTAGCAGCTGGGTGGCCTTCCGATCCATCTTGAAGAAGACTGCCCTCCGATCCGAACCGATACGTTGCTTTAACCCGACCCGAATGATTGCAGCTGTCCGATCGAGGCTGTAGTGTCTTCTCCGATCTGAGTAGTGATGGTCTCTCCGATCCGAACCGAAGTCTTCTAATTTGAAATGCTCTTTAATGCTTGATATCTTGACTTTATGTTGCCTAGTCCACAAAGTAGGCTAACAACAGCCAATTGCCTTATTCTTGCCTGAAGAGTAGCAAATTGAGTATTTAAAACGCTTACGCCCGAATGCTAATTCTTGCCCCCAATATGGAATCGAAGGCGTATCAGCAAATTTAGGGCAAAGAGGCGATTCAAAAAGAGATGCGACCTCATCACTTGCTTATAGTACCTACCTAGCCGCCTTTGCCATCTCAAGACCCCGATCAAGGTCTATTCATTTTCTTTGGGACTGCCGCCCCCATGATAGTTTGAAAAGATACCCCTCATCAACTAAAGGACTTTGGCAGCCCTTTATTAGCAGAGATAGGGCGAAGGAAAATGGACCTGCAATGAACATGCAACGCCATTTTTCGCTCAGAATGATACTCATTCCTTTAACAGGACTATTCTCTAACTATGACTCTTATATTTGCATGCTTTATGAGTTATTGATGTAATTAACTCAGATGAATCAATATGTGGATGGTATAGGTACCCCGGATTTTATGCCGATCAAATTTCTAAAACCCGCATATGGAATAATGGAACAGAACTATAACGAGCACGACCGAACTGCTTGTCTACAAAGCCATGCCCTCCATCAAAAGAAAGCTGCATAGCTCAAGATGGATTCGAGATGACCATCCAATCCTTGGCTCACACATGGAAGACCACAAGACAATTGTACATAAATCATTGAGTTACTAAGTCGGAGTCCTACTCCAGATAAACACGGTGTGACAGTCTATATGGCTCGATCCTATTCTCAATGCCACCAGATTACATGAATTCAAATAAAGGAGGCAGCATTGCCCCTTGATATGCATATTCCTCAATAATGCAATTTTCTTTTACATGTTTCCTGAGTCAATGACATGACTAACTCAAGCAATATGAATGATGCAGGTACCCAAAGTTTGGTGCCAACCAATCCTCCCACAGATGGATCGGAGGAACCCAAAGCCTTGGCGAATATTTTCCAATAAATTCTAATCCTCAGAGCCTGGATAGGAGTATAAATCTAGGACGAGTGTGATGGGCACGCCATGATTGAAGGCCACTCGATCCGTAACTCTAACTCTCAAGATTCGAGAGAGAGTATAAAGGACGCGAAGATGATGTCCGCAAGGCGTCACGATGCACCATGATAAGAACCGTCTTGACAGCACTCTAACCTTGGCGACCTCCAGGAGATTATAAAAGCGTCTATGATTAAGCACTGAGAAAGTGCTCTTACCCCGCTGAAGGATCGGGGAGCGACAGAACAGCTAAGCTCGAACTCTAACCTTGGCGACCGCCAGGAGAGTATAAAAGCGTCTATGATTAAGCGCTGAGAAAGAGCTCTTACCCCGCCGAAGGATCGGGGAGCGACAGAATAGCTAAGCTCGAACTCTAACCTTGGCGACCACCATGAGAGTATAAAAGCATCTATGATTAAGTGCTGAGAAAGAGCTCTTACCCCGCTGAAGGATCGGGGAGCGACATAACATCTAAGCTCGAACTCTAACCTTGGCGACCGCCAGGAGAGTATAAAAGCGTCTATGATTAAGCACTGAGAAAGGTGCTGGAGACTCAGCGCCCCCAGAAATCCCTCCCCGCTGAAGGATCGGGGAGCAGAATGAAAGCCGAGCTCGAACTCTAACCCGCTGAAGGATTGGGAAAGTATAAAGGCGCTAGAGACTTAGCGCCACAAGAACTCCTACCCTGCTGAAGGATCGAGGGGCAGACTGAAAGCTGAGTTCGAACTTCAGAGAGAGTATAAAGGCATAGGTTGGAATACCAATCAAGGGCTTTTACCCCACCAGAGTGTCACGGGCCAGACTGAAAGCTGAGCCCGGATCCTCCATGTCCGGACATGGGGGCAAAACAGATTTACAAAGGGTAACTGGTCAGGAACGCGAAGACCGAAATTGCAGCAACGACGGCTGGCCAGTGGAAAAGAAACTAAGGGGCGTGTCCAGAAGGATGGGATTGATGCCCAATGATAAGATTCCTACGTGAATTAAGGCAGCATCCCAAAAGTGGCCTTGAGAGTGAATTATTCAATGACATATCATGCGACTTAATACTCATGGCTGGGAAGGACCCAGCGAAGCCTTGGGATTCTTGGATTTCTACTTGGCCTTAATACGATCCGATACGATTGTGACAATCAGGATTTTATGAATTGAAGATTTCTCGGGCTATCCAGAACACACCTTCCTTCATCTAAATTCGAAAAGGATGTGATCCGACCTCCACCTGTCCTATGCCGTTACCCCGGACAGGGGGCATGACTATTAAAATTACTCACAAATGGCATAGTTTATTTGCTTGTACTTAACTTATTTTGTGATCTTGACAGGCCGTTCGAGGACCATGAAGCGGATGCAGCGAGAACGTCCATTTGCTAGTCCTAACCTATTTCCAAACTAGAAAGTTCAGATGAGGCTGGACATATCCCATGCAATGACTAGGTGTGACACAGCCACCCTGTCTCCGACCTTTCCCTTGATGCAAGGGGCAAGCGACAACACTCGGGACTATCAAAGTCTGACCTTTTGCCGTCTGATACCGATCCTCGGAATCTGGATAAGAGACAAGAGATTGGCATGGGCTACGTACCAACAAATCGATTTTCACCCAACTTTGACTCATGATGCGAAGAGGGAGTATGAAAGATATGGATTCGAAGTCTACTACTCAGACCAAACCCCCGAGGATGGGGCACGGAATATGAGCCTCAAGTAGGCATAGTTCAACTACTCGATGCCTATATTTAGAATTGAATGACAAAAGCTTGATTGACGGCTATTGCTCATGTGGAACAAAGAAGCTCGAAGCCGACCTTCACCTATTTTAAGACTTCACGCTGAGGACACCAGCTCTGAATCGGAAGGTCGAGCAACAATCGTCCATTCGCTGAAAATGATAAATTCGAAGTGCAAGCAGTGACAAACTTGGCACAGTCAGATAGCCACCATCAACTCGGGATGAACATGAACCAATCAGCAGGCATGCGGCATGCGGCTTCGATTCAGAACATCATGGATGGAAACATGGACAATGGAACAACTACCTACAACATCCTAGATGAGAATGCAAGAATTGTAACAAACTCAGGTTATGCACGACCAGCTTTAGATCCAACTCGAATGGATATTCGAGCGATATTCCATACTCAGCTCCAAGCAAGAACGCAATAATTCGAAGAACAGGAACCCAGTCGGGTCAAATGACTCGAACCACTACCCGGGGGGAATATCGAAGCGGAAGTAAGAAATCAACAAAGACCCCCTTTGTAACCTCAGATTCAATGTTGGGGCCACCAGTCATGTTATTGACGATATGCAGCAATTCTTTGATGGCAACCTGCTCTCCAGTTTGATTCAGCGCCTCTCGAGAGGCGACGCTTCTCAAGATGATATGGATAACGACAGTCAGCCCTTACACGTGGGACGTCAGGATCCCTTGTTATTCCCCCAGACTTTAAATTTTCTCTCTAACGAGAGTTGCTTAGAAGCTTTGATGAATTCAACCCTGAGGTGGACATACTTCTATGACAAGAAGTTGTTAATGTCGAGATAGAAAATCTCAATGCTTTTACGATAAAGGATGGAGCACCATCCGACTCCCGAACTGATAAGGATAAAGAAAAAACCTTGGAAATGAATGATTAGAATGTGCAGTTCTAAAGAGAATCTATATCACTTATCGGGCCCACGATATTGTTTGTCAAGCTCAATTGAACCGATCATGACAAAGGGATTCAACAAGACTATGAAGACCATTTTGAATTATCTTGAAGTATGAACGGAGGGGCTCGACTAATCCGCTTACATCTTTGACGAGCCTATTTATCCCCGTGATTGATCCGATAAGAGTGCTAATGTTAGCTAACACCAAATGAGTAAATTCCCGCCTTCTGACTAAAGGGAAGGGATGATATCAAAGAAAATGTGATTCAACCATTCGCATGTACAACTCGAACTCTTGCTGACTCAAGAAAAGCACATGACATGTAACACCCCGCGAATTCTATAACTGTGAAATTTACAAATTAAAGTATAATTAATTTCAAATCAAAGAACTAAGGGAAACAGGATACGCCATTGCGTTCGTCTCGGAAAAATACGCGAAATAGAGTCCGAGTTTTCGAAAAACGGAGTCCGTATGAAGAAGATATGGCCTCCGGAAGTTTCTGAATTAAGTTTAAAATTCAAAAAGAATAAAATAGGCTCAGAAAAACAAGTTTAAATTTCAAAATGGGGCCCAATGGGCCAGGGCGGAAGAACACCCGCCTAATGCGCCCAAGTCGACTGGGCTGTCGACCTGGTCTAACCAGGTCGACAGGGCTGTCGACAGGGCTGTCGACCTGGTCCAGAGCCAGGTCGAACCCAGCCCAACCTGGCTAGCCTATTCTATGTTGGTCGATTTTCTGTAGTCTGCTTTGTCATTAGGGCTAGGTGGCAGGCTCTAATTGGTCTCTCTTTCGAATGAATGGCTACGATCAATCCAAGCAACATCGATGGTCCAAATCAGTTCATAAACTCTATAAAAATGACCCTAGACTCTACCTAGGTTTCTTACACAATTCTCTAGCCTCCATTGCTCTCTTCTTCTAATAAAAAAATAAAAATGGCGTCGCTGCTCTGCTGGAATTAAAACTAGAAGATAATCAACATCAGCCTAAGCAACTCAATTCAAACTAGAGATTAAAGTTTCTGCAAAGATTCTTCAACAAGTTAAAGTTCTTTCTTTAATCCAATCAAGGCAAGTACAGTTATTTTCCGCTATAAACGTTAATTATAATTTTGATATGTTTTTAATTCTGAATCTGAGATTGTATATATATTCTCTTCTGTCAGATTTGTTTTTCTGTGACTGTTCTGTATCCCTTTTCTTCTTTTCTGTTTTTATAGCCAGGCTACCACGAGCCTGTGCCTAATCTCATAAGAGATGAACGTATGAACGCAAATTTTGGGATAAATAATGAATGATGCAAAAATTTGACAAGACTAAATTGAATGTATGACTTTAGATCTGAGGCATAAAATATATTGGACATATGCATAAATTTGACTATGAACATATAATTTATGCATGTTGTATGCATAGTTATGTTGTAATTTAGAACTGTAATTAATGAGCATATGTTGTAAACTAGATTTGGATCTATGCATATTCTATGATAGAAGAAAAGAGGAACCATTGTAAGATTACATATGATTTGAGACTTTGGACAAAATGCATATAAAAGTCAAGATCTGATTTTTAGAAGATATGATTTAAAGATTTATATTGTTGGGTATAGTTTGCATAATGATTCATGACTCAAAAAGAAGAAGATATGGAAACTTAGGTGTAAAGATTTACATTAATTAGGATATCTATTATTGTGATTACACCTAAATAGGGATCTTTGGATATATGGCATGCATTGAAATTAATGATTATATTTGGTATAATTTATATGTGAATCTGCTGTAAGATGCTAGTTTAACAAAAATTGGAACATATGTTATATGGAAAATTATGTCCATATTCTGCGCTTATGCAAACATGGAGTATATGTTGTGAATCACGACAATTATGTAGGCATATGAATTTAGGCCAATTTATGATTGGGCAAGGCATGTAAACAGAACTTTTAGAAATATTAAATTTGCTAAATCTGCTAATTTGTCAAGTTGCCTAAACTACTAGTTTTGTTATATTGCCTAGACTGCTAATTAGATTGAAATGCCTAATCTGTTAAATTTGAAATGCCTAACCTGTTATATGCCAAAATCTGCTAAGTTGCTAAATCTGTTAAATCTGTTAAGTCATAAAAAAATCTGTTATCTGCTATGTTGATATAATCATCCTGTTATTGATATAATCTGAATTGGCATATATATTGGGCGTGCGCATAAACGGTAAATTATTAATTAATTGGCCGCAAAGATAAACATGGCTAACTCGAGGTTAGAATGAGTTTGCGGCGTAAATCTGCCCGGAACCGCCCGGCACATCCAGTGGCCGCAAACAATAGGTTCTAATGTGAGAAGTTAGTCATAACATGCGTAAGACACGAGGTTAGGTCTGGCTTGTGGCAGAAGTCTGCCCGGAACCGCCCGGCATATCCAGCGGCCACAAGCTACCGACCTAATGTGAGAGGTCTGTGCATTAATAATTAATTAATGAAAAATCTAAGATAAGAATGACGTCTAAAACGTATTGGGGAAAATAGGGTTAAACCAAAAGGATTAATAGATGTAGTAAAACCCGTCCATGAATCTGTAGGCCCAATACAAAGTTAGACAAATCTGAAAAATCTGTACATCTGACCTGTTAGTCTGAAAACTTGTTAACTTAATTTGTGAATTAGTAAATCTGAATTCTGTATGTCTGAACTTGTAAACAAGTTAATCTGAAATCTGTTAGTCTGGGGACACAAGGTTAGGAGGGGAATTACTTGTGTCATCTGTTGTTTGGGACCCATATTAGTCAGTAACCCTTTCTGGTATCAAAACTTTGACCCAACAGTAGGTAGGGTCCGGGCACGCTTACTGAACTAATTATAAGTGGTTCATTCTGATAATGGCGAGGGGTGTTGATGGTGCGTTCCAACCGGGTCATGTGCGTGCATGGATCCCGGTCTGCCTCTGAGGATGTAAGACGCCGTGACATCTGTAAATAGGTCTGTGCCAATTGGTTGTCACTTTAGGGAGTGATACACCCTACTGTGGGGCCGACACAGGATATTTATGTATTAGGGAGCCGATCGCTTGGGGTAGGGTTTTAGGGTACGCTTAGTTCTGTCTGTTTCTGTTGGTACCGTCTGTTTCTGTTGGGTGGTAACACCTGTCTGTTTCTGTGTGGTACCGTCTGTTCGGGTGATAAAGGCCCATTACTAGTGTACACCTAATTCCACATTCTGTCTCCATAGGGATAAATCTGTTTCTTCTTCTGTCTGTTTCTGATCGGGTAGTAAAGGCCCATTATTAACATTCTGTTTCTGTTAAAGTATTCTGTACCCGTTCCTGCTTCAATTTAGACATTAGGGTGACACCTAATTCTGCTATACTAGTATTAGTACAGAGAAGTGTAAAACAATAGTCTATATCATTCTGTTTTTTTGTTATATCTGCTACTCCTGTTATAGTTATCTCACATCCAGTTTTATGTTCATATCATATTATTATTATCTGTTCATATGCTGAAAGTCACTGGACTTGCCAGACTTTTTGTCTGACCCTTGTTGTTTCGCCTCCTTTCTTCCGTTTCCCCCCCAGGTTATCCAAGGAGGGAAATACTTTAGCTTGATCCGGATTTCTCTTTGCTTGAAGTGCTTAAAGTATGGCTTGGCTCTGTATAGCTTCCATTCCATGGGGATTATGATTTTAAACTATGCATTTTGAAGGCTTTTGTACAAGACTGATATTTTGTACTTGAATTCTGAACTTGAAAGGATGTAACCATATTAATTTCTGTTTTCCGCTGTAATAAAGTTAAAATTTTTCAAGTACTGTTTTATCTGTCTTGTAAGTTTCTGTTCTGTTTACTAAAATGCTCCACCAAAGTTAAGGCATTCCCTTTGCGAGTGACCTTAATGGAGGTGGGGTGTTACATGACAACTTGGGACTAGAATTGCTGAACTTGCAACTTAGCTACGGCCTGAATCAACTGCAGAGAGTGTAAGAGCTTAAAGATCGTATGCCCCATTAACTTAGCTCAACCCCACTGATGTTGGGGGCATGAGTAATGACTTTTCTTGTCCTCCGAAAGCACTAAGAGCACAAGTGTCGATTCATAGACTAACCTTGAAGACAATCCCGGCATGGAACGGGTTCAAAGCATGTACGTCATGCCTCCAGAGTTCGACCTTACTCATCTTCCCCGACCAAGCGAGCAAGCTTGTTGATCAGACGTTAACTTAAAGACTCAAACAACACCGAATGGAAGGTGTGACAAACCTATCTATTACCTTACGATGGAAACGATCATATAGGCGCTGGTGCACATGATTTTAACAACATCCATTATTGACTACATCATATGTGATTATTAGATAACGAAGCGATCCAGAGCGATTACGGATTTCTTTGACCACGATCCAAAGTGATCATGGCTTTCAGATTCCTTACTGTTACATTCAACGCAATTTTAAGATCTTGGATCAATATCAAGATATCAAGCTAGTCCAAACTTGAGTATAAATGAAAAATTCATATGTTGATTCTAATGTGTTCGGTCCCGGCGATCCAGATACCGACTCAAAGCTCGAGGATTCTTGAATTACCTAATGATTTGGATGGCTACTTCGTACATTGACCCATATGTAAAAGAAAATCTGGCCCGACGATGCACTCGACTTGCGAAAAATGATAAAATTGTTTGGCAACGACCTGTTCGTGTAGAATCACGCTCGAGAGCCAACGATTTAGCATGACTTTTGACGAATAAACCAGACCTTTTGATTCGACAAGGTTTAGACAGTTACTTGATCACCTCGAATGCTCCTTCCATGGAACTTGGCCTGACTAGCTCCCAGGGAAGCATTGCAAAAATTTGATAAAGCCTCCCCAAGGATGAATGACGTTCCAGAGAGACTTAGCTCAAACATTCAAAGCACACCTCATCTGCGATAAGATGTACTTTGGGGGGAAAAATGTTAGCCTGCTTTGTGACCAGGCCACCCAAAGCAAAGGATTTGAGTATGAGCATGCATTGATCATCAATCATTTGGATGAAGTGGCAGAATATGGAAAAATCTAGATTTTGGCACTTTTGAAGATCGGTTCGTGGCCACCCCCTAGGGTCGGATCGCGGACATATATGCTAACCGATTCGGATCGCGATCATGTACACTAACCGATTCGGATTGTGATCGTGTACGCTAACCGATTCGGATCGTGATCATGTACGCTAACCGATTCGGATCGTGACCATGTACGCTAACCGATTCAGATCGTGATCATGTACGCTAACCAATTTGGATCGTGACCATGTACGCTAACCGATTCGGATCGTGACCATCACCATCACGACCCCGGCTCATGAACCATGTCCACGAACCGCGACCAGGACCTGCTATTACACATGTAGATTTTGACCTATTCTCAAGGCTATGACCGCTCCTACTTTCCCGGATCGGGTGCCATGTGTCCTACCACGACCTGGTCACCAAATGGGCTTTCCTACAGCTATAAATACACCTCTAGAGGGCATTTTCAAGGGACCTTTTGGCATCTCAACATCCATTGCAGCCATGGCCGACACTAATCCATGAACAACCACAATCTTCCTCAATAAAATCAATAAATTCAGAGGGAATTATTCATTGAATTCGAGTGAGAGAGAGACAACACTCGTTGTAATTGTAATCCATGAAACAAATGAGAAAATATGAAGTGGATGTAGGCTCGTTAACGCCGAACCACTATAAAAATCTTGTTGTCTCGCTTTTTCTATATTTTTCAGTTATTTTCTTCATATCCTATGCTCAAAATACGACGATTTGGGTGTTAGGACCATTTTTTGGTCTAACAGTATATACTTAATTCACATATAAACTTGTGTATAATTCGCATACATACTTGCATAAGATTCACATACAAACTAGCATATGTAAAAAAATAGACTTGCATAAGATTCACATACGAACTAGCATATGATTTAACATCCCAAACTTGCATAAGGTTCACATACGAACTAGCATATGATTTAACATCCCAAACTTGCATAAGATTCACATACGAACTAGCATATGATTTAACATCCCAAACTTGCTTAAGATTCACATACGAACTAGCATATGATTTACATCTCAAACTTGCATATAAACCGATGTCATAAAATAAATCAAGTTAAACATATGTGATTGGACATATGAAATAGATCTACCAACATAAGATAACGAAACTGTCATATGTTCACCAACAAATGATAACAAAGTTAAATAACATCACATGATTCAACAGACATGTTCTCATAATCCAAATTATAACTCATCATAATTAATTTATTAATCATTTTGTTAAAGAATACTCACAAAGACAGGTTAGAGAAGAGAATAATTCATTCGTCGTTTGTATTAGAATTCTGATTTGCCAATCCCTAAGCTTTAGGAAGAAGAACTATTCTAGCAGCAACATGGTGGCTAAGAGACTAATTTAGTTTAGGTTTAGGGTTTGAGTCTATGCGTGCTTATATAGAAGTTTAAATCAACCTAAGCCATTAGATTATCATAGGAGCAATCCTAACCATCCAGACTAGATAGAGTTATCTAGAATTGCCACCTCTGCCCTAGTGACTCAACAATAGGTCAGGTAAGACTCAGCAACAAGTCAGGATCGTCAAATTTCAGATCTGCCCCAGGGGGTAGGTCGACCCCTGGTCGACCTATATAGGGGAGGTCGACCCCCTAGTCGACCTGGTCTTTGGTGGGAAAAATTCCGCCCAGCCCGCTTCCTTGTCTAAATTTTGAATTTTAAATTTTAATTCTGAACTATTATTAATTTATTTAAGTTACTGATACTTCTGAGGGCCATAACTTCCTCATACGAAGTCCGATTTACGAAAACTTGGACTCCATTCCAAGCAGAATTTCGAGACGAACGCAATGGCGTAACTTGTTTCCCTTAAATCTCAATTTATCAATTAAGTGTTCTTAAATTTGTTAATTTTAATATTTAAAATTATGGGGTGTTACATTTAGCATCGAAGTTAATTTTTTTGAACAGTGATTAATCCTGACTCGAGTGTTTTACGTTTTTGCATGGAACGCTCGGGTCAGATACGAGTGTTACAGATTTAAAAATTTCAGCTCGTAAAGAAGAGAGGCATGTAAAGATGCTCGCTTTGGTTCGTTTTTCCATTTTATTTTAATTCAAATCTATGTCCATGTATGTATTGTAAAATTTTCCACTTTATAGTTAATGTTGTAAAACTAGGATATTTGTATAAATTTCTATTCTGTTGCAAGTGATTGTATTATATGATTTTGTGTATGATTTTGTTTAAACCTTGTAAGCGAAAACAATCTGTCATTTTGAACGTTTCAAGTCGGTTTAATGACCGATTTAAGACGGTCGAAAAGGCAGGTCATTACATATAAACAAGTAGACAAGTAGTCAAAGCAATACATCAAAGAAGATCCAGATCCAAGCAGAAACAAAAGTGAGAATCCTAATCAAGCCTGAGCGTTCCCACCCTGAGAACCTGAGGGGGAGGGGGATGAAAGAGAGAGAAAAGGAAACAAAATGGGTCAGACATAAGATCCGGAGAGTCTACTGACTTTTAGCATATAAAGAAGTAAAAGTATCATGATAGGCATATAAACTAGATGAGAGACAATAGTTGGATATTATAGGTATAAACAGATTGAATAAAAATAACAGAATAAACAGAGTAGATTACGCTTCTCAATACTTTTCTCTGCACCAATTCTAGTATAATAGATATAGGACAGGATTAGGTATCCCCTAATTACCTAACAAAAATAGAATGATCCCAACAGAAACATAATGGTAGTTCTAGGTGTACTCTAGTAATAGGTTTTACACCAAATAGAAATAACCGGTACCTAAAAAGAAATATCGGGTGTTACCCCAAACAGAAATACAAGTACCCCAAAGAAACAGACATGACTAGATGTACCATAATTACTACCCCCAATCGATTGACTCCCTAACTTGTAAATACCGAGTGTCGGCCCCACAGTATGGTGTATTACTTCCTAAAGTGGCAACCTACAGAAGGACACATACCTATATATTGGTGTTACAATGGCTTATTTTCCCAGGCAAGTAGGACCCATGCACGCACATGACTCCGTTGGAACGCACCAGTACACCCCCCTTTCTGATGAGCCACTTATAATCAATTCAGTGTGCATGCCCTGACCCCTACCTAGTGCGAGGTCCCCGTTTAATACCAGAATGGGTTACTGACTGATATGGGTCCCACACAGCAGATGACACAAGTCAAACCCCTAACTTGTGTCCCCCATCCAACTAGGTTTTTTAACGGGTTAAGCATATAGATTAACAGGTTCGCCTAACCCCTACAGATTACCAGGTTAAGTTTCATAGGTTAATAGGCTTATTTTACCCCAATAAATTAAACAGGTTTACATAACCCCAACTGATTTACTTAACCCCAACAAATTAATCAGGTTTACGTAACCCTAACAGATTAAACAAGTTTCACAGGTTCTTTACAGTTCCATTAACATGTTTTGCTTAATCTTAAATTAAGCCTACAGATTTATATACCCAAAACCCCAAGTCATAATTCATAGTATAAGATATGCCCCAAATTTTAGTCATACTTCACAGTATAGGTTATGCCCCAAAATTCCATCCATGGTTCATAGTACAAGATATTCCCCAATTTATCATTCCCAACCATTCCGAATTTATCCCCATTTCATTCGTTCACATATTTCAGTGATATTGCCCTAGGCTCGAAGGTAGCCTAGGCTATGAAAATAAAAAGGGAATAAGAGAGAGAAAAACAGAATAAGCGTATAAAACAGAATATGCATATAAGAACTGAACAACAGATCTGGTGTATAGAAAAATACATGTAATAACAGAACTGTTTAGGTACGAATCAGATTCTTAACAGGTATAGATTTAGATCCAGATTTATAAACATGTCAGAGTTACTGTTAAATTTTTATATCTAAAAGTAACATGAACTCACAGAAATTGGATCTAAAGAACATAGAATAATTTGCAAAAGAGATTCTTGTGTATATAGGCTGATGTTGAAGAAGATAGGCTGATTCAATACAAGCAGAGGCAACATTTCATTGTCTCCATTGTTTAGGGGTAGAAAAACAATAGAAATGTTGTCATATATATAGCCTATCTTCAACGAACCTGGTCACAAAAACATCCAGAAACGCTCAAGGAATTCCGCCAGATACTGGTTGGGTCGACCCACCCATGCCTGGGTCGACTATTGTCGACCCATAGGTCGACCCACGTGCCCTTGGGTCGTCCCAGCCCAGGCGTCGGTCAGAACCAACTGACCTAGTTCCCGCCTAGTCTTTCCGCCTCGCTGTTTGAATTGTTTTGAAAATTTTGATCAGTTTTGTTTACACATAAAGCTCTTATACGTGTAACGACTCAGATTTTACTCGGACCTAATCGATCACAAAATCGACTAAGACCGTTCAAAAACCCGAATACACTAACATTGGGCATACAACACACCAGAACAAATAATAGAAGACTTTTATTACATCATAATAATGTTACATCAGGGTACAGAATATCAGAGTACATCGAAATAATAATACACCAATGGAAGATAATTTACAATGAATTTAATACAGTGCAGTGGAACCAATAATTTGATACAGCGTCTATCAATGCTCCAGACATAGCTTTAAGCTTCGATCCAGAATCCTGCTCAATACATCTGCAAAATAAGCTACTCGACTGCCCATGTGGAAAAGAGGGCACCCGAGTTTGCAAAGTGAAACAAACTACGGGTCGGTCATGGGATTGGTATGAGAAATCTTTCCTAACTTACTAATAATACGGCTAATCACAGGACCATACCGCTAATGTGGAACGGGTTTACTCCATTAGATTGCTAGTGCATAAATTAAATAAATTTTTATCCAAAAACAACAAAATGCTTTTTAGAAAAATGAAATCATTATAAGACTCAAGTCCTATCACACAATGCAATGCAAACCGGAGGATAGAGTTTTTCCTTATAATGATCAAACATGTTTGATACATAGAAAATAATATTTTAATATTATTATTAGTGTCTAGTCAGTTTTAAAATACTTCAAAGTAAATGTATCAATCCTAGACGGCATAGTACCCCATCCTACTATGTCGCCATATATTGGTTTACAATCAAAACCGTAATGTCGTATTGGAAATTGGGTTTTCGTCATGAGTCAAGGCTAGGGATGATCTCCTTACCGATTCGAGACACTCTAGCAATGTCTCAGGATCCCCCGCAGTGAACCCTTGGATCCTGCAGGGTCGGTCAACAAATATACCTTAGTGGATTGGCAATTCCTGAATACACGCTTCCCGGTCCTATTGAACCTATAAAATGGTCACTATCGACCAATAAATCCGAGGTAACTCATAATCCATCATCCACACAAGTAAAAAAATGTCAGGGCTTGTAAACGCTGACACCACTTCTAGCTAGAAAGAAACATGTGCATTCTCTGCATTCCCTTGTCCCGTTTTAGACTCTTACCGGGGTGTGAGGCTCGCGAAATCACATTATACACAAAGCTACACTGAAATCGGCAATGCTTTGATCATCAATTACAAGGCCCTGCTTTTCAACAAAAGCCTTGATCATTTGCATCTTGGCGTGCAACATTGACAATCCACGCCATGCGATCGATAAATACCAATATATAACCTCTGAGCTCGTACGTCTCGGACAAGGGTGTTAAGCAAGAGAATAAATTCTCCGCCACCACAGATATATATTAAATAAAAATCAATTTAATTTACATGGAATGAAATCCAATGTCAGACACACATCCGTTTACAAGTCCGTTCTGGGTCTGAACGAAATCGGAGACACCTTATTCCTTGTCCCGTATGTCCAATACGGAAGAGAGGTGCTCGCATATCTGGACAATCAACAAGTACGTCTGGACAACTACCATTAACCCTTTACTGGGAGCTACCCGATGTCGGCCATCAGTAGTCGTCCATTCGAAGTGAAGTCGTCGGTCTTCAATCACCATCTTCAATATCTTCGATTTAAATCGTCGTATAATTATTTGAAATGAGATTGAACTCGGTCTTTTTAGAAAATTATCGCATATATATATAATTTAAAACTATTTTATATCATTAATATTATTTTATAACGATTTATCGCTATTTTTATTTATATAAAAATAGCTCAATTTAATTTAACGATGCTTCGGGTCAATAGGCGGCCCTGGCGCTGTTTATATCAAAATTTGATTCTCATATATCTTGAAATCTAACTGTTGGATTTTAACAAGATTTATATCGTTGGAAAGATCTTCCCAAAGCATTCCTAACGGTTCCAGTTTTGGGAAAATCCGATGGTCGAATCTTTCGGTATGATCGTTTAAAGTTACGATTCCGAAACGCGAACTACCGCGTGTGATTCGTTTAATTTCAATTTATATATATAATTATATATAAACATAAACCATTCGACGATGTCACTAACGTATCTGACACGTCAAATAAAAGAATGTTTTAATTTCCCTAACCATTTCAACATATTTTGTAATGTCAAATAACATATCTTTATTTGCATGACATTTGTTAATGACAAATAAAAGATAAACTTTTATTTGTATTTCTATCCTTAACTTTAACAAATAAAATAATTCATACAAATTCTGATGTATGTACTGTCAATAAAACGATATTTTAACTTTGCACATAAGTTCTAGTATATGCATTTACAATAAAGTGATATTTTCACTTTGCATATAAATTCTAATATATGCATTCACAATAAAATGATATTTTCAATTTACATATAAATTCTAATATATGCAATTGCATAAAAATGGTATTTTCATTCTGCATATAAATTCTAATATATGCAATTACATTAAAATGGTATTTTCATTCTTCATATAAATTCTAATATATGCAATTACATTAAAGCGGTATTGTCATTCTGTATATAAATTCTAATACATGCAATTACATTAAAATGGTATTTTCATTCTGCATATAAATTCTAATATATGCAATTACATTAAAATGGTATCTTCATTCTGCCTTAAATCTTATCTAACAAAAATGTAATTTTTTTGTTTACTCTAATCTTATTTAACATAAATGTTACTTTTTGTTTCACTCAAATCTTATAAATGAAAATTTTAATGTAATAACCCGGAAATTCTGAGCCAATTTAAATTTTTTATTTTGGCAATTTTAATGAATTTTGAATATTTAAAATGAATTATTTTAAATAATAACGACGAGAAATTTATTTTGAATAGAATTAGAACTTATATATTTATTCAATCGTCGTTAGAGTATAAATATTTTATTTTAAATTATAAAAGGAATTGAAAATGGCGTAGTAGTTTGAAATTTCGATTTCAAAGTTTAAATGAATGTACAAGATTCAAAATAAACCGGATTTTAGTGAAACCAAAAATATTTGAATCTAATTGAGAATATCTTTCCAACGAATCCGAAAAATCAAAATTTCATAGTGGGAATAAAAAGTTACGTCCAGTTGAAAATTCAGAATAGTCACTATGGAATTCTGGCCCTTAAAAATGGGAATTTTGCAACCGACCTCGGTTTTCGACGAAACCACTTTTTTTGGATCCGTGATGTCAAGATATTGCTAGATTCCAAAATTCGTAATTTTCTGAATCAATATGTGAGCGTGGTGAAGTAAAACGTGTTTTGTCAATTTCGATCGACTGGAAAATGGCCATTTTTCAAATAGTCTCGGAATTTGACGAAATTAGTTTTTTTAGGACCGTATCGTCAATATGAAGCTAGAAAATATTTTTTGAGAATTTTTAGAGTTAGTATATGGGCCCGGTAAATTGAAATGTGGGTTCAAATTCAATATATAGAGTTATATTTTGAATTTGACGAAAACTTATCGTAACAACCGAATTAGCTTGCGAAACATATCCCATTGTGTTCAGAATGAGGGTAATTAGCTAGGGGCGACAGTCGTTGGGTCTCGTTTGGAGATCGAATGAAAAAGTTAACTTTTTGAAGAAGGAAAATTAAAATAATTAAATTAATTAAATTAATTATTTTATACGAGGCCCTCCCCTTTACTCTTTGTCAGGTCAAACCCCTCTTCCCCGTCGGTTTTTCAAATTAGAAAAAAAAATGGCCGCTTTCTCTCAGTCGCCCGCCCCATCGTCGACGCCGACCGCGACCTCCATTTCCGTCACCCCCTTTCCTCTGCTCCAGCGCCATCGACGAACCCCAGGCCTCGCGCAGACCTCTCCAAGCAGCGAATCCCCAGGCCTGAACCACCACACCCTCACCACAGCTGGCGCCGTCACTTTCCCCACCCCCTCCGATGATCTCGAGTGCCCCAGACCCCCTGGCCATCCGCGAGCAACTGGAACCCCCACCCTTTTCGGAGAAAACTGTAAGTGCTTTTTTTTATAATATAAAGTTTTGTTCTTCTTTATACGATTTTTAGGTTAATAAAAATAGGGTTTTTCAGTTCATAAAAATATGGTTGTAACTATATAAAAATGTGATTTTTATTTAAAAGGTTCGATTTTTATTTATTTAAAAGGTGGGATTTTAATAAATATGAAGATGAGATTTTTTTTGTTTAGAAAAATCCGATTTTTAGTTAAGAGAATATAAGATTTTGAGTTATGTAAAATATAATTTTTAGAAGATAAAAATTTGGTTTTTATTATATATATAGCAATATGAAATGTATAGATTTTTAACATAGAAAGATTCGATTTGTACATTAGCAAAAAGTTGAGATTTTTATAGGTATGTAGAAGGGGTAAAAATTCAATTTTTATGTATGTATAATAATAAAAATATGATTTTATATGGTAGAGATTATAAAATATGATTTTTATATAAGTAGTGAATCAAAAATATAGTTTTTATTATATGAGAAATGAAAGAAAAATGTAATCATTACGGTATATGAAGTCAAATAAAAATACGAACTTTATTTTTATGATGAAGGAATGAAAATAAAAATTCGATCTTTATATA
This sequence comes from Allium sativum, assembly GCA_030737875.1. NCBI lineage: Eukaryota > Viridiplantae > Streptophyta > Magnoliopsida > Asparagales > Amaryllidaceae > Allium > Allium sativum. The sequence continues at coordinate 628,032,783 of CM060916.1, forward strand.
GTAGCGACTATAAAAATTCGATTTTTATATAATAGAGAAAATAAAAATAGGATTTTTATATACTAGAGAATATAAAAATGTGATTTTTATATACATGGCAATAATATAAAAATGTGATCTTTATATATATGTAGGGGCTACAGACGATGAAATTGACAAAAGGCGAGCACGACGAAGATTCCTACATATGAAGAGTCGTGGTGTTTGGTTTAGCTAGTCGATGAGAACTTCTCACTTTAAATCTTGTTTTTATAGTTAAAAATATATACTAGGATGCAGACGGTGCTTAGCAGCACCCGACACCCGTCGTCCACAGTCCATGGACGACTTGTATGCTTGTTTGATGTGTTGTGAAGTTTGTTTGTGATGTTGATGTGAAATGGATAATAAAACATTCATGTGTTGAAATATATTAATTATCGTTAAAAATATAATTTTTAACGTGAATAAATAAATATTCATTTACAAACCGGATGGTTTGTTTTTGTACACCTATTTGAAGGACATTGATTGGGACGATAAACTTTACACGTCGCCCAACTGCACAAATAATATTCAGTGTTTGTGGATTGAAACCCCACACGGGTGTTGGGATGATATTTGATGTACACTAATCCCAATTGTTTAGTGGTATGTCGATCGTTTGATTGATAGACTGTATGAGCATTAATTATTTATATTTAATGCTTATGCAGTTGTGTGGTGCACTTGGGATGATGGTTGATTATTTATCGTTGCTATTAGATACATGTGTTGTATGGAATCCATATAATTAACATTATATGGTAATTGATTGGGCCTCATTCCAATTGGAAGAATAATGAATATTATAAAATATATATCCATGTGTTGAATAAAATAAATATTCAAGTGTTGAAAGAAAAATAAATATTCATGTGTTGAGTAAAATATTTTAAACAATAAATTTACATCTTCAGCATAATTTTATAAAATATATTAAATAACATAAATAGTCATGTGTTGACGATGCTCATGTGTTGAGAATATTCATGTGTTGAAAGAAAAATAAATATTCATGTGTTGAAAGAAATATAGATTCATGTGTTGAATAGAATAAATATTCATTTGTTGAATAGAATAACGAAGATTTTGAAATATATAAAGCCGTGTTGATTAGAGATGCGCCATTTGAACGCGAGCGATATTTATATCGATTATATTCGTTTTTATATTGAATATAGAAAAAGAAGTGATTTCAAAATATAACATTTTGAAAATATTATCATTTGTATATCGATGATGTGGAATATTCAATTTTGATTCGAAATTGAATATGAAGTTGAAATCGTTTTGAAAACGAATTTAAAATGATTTATAAAATACGTTGAAAAAGGAAATCGACGAAATATATATAATATATATATATATATTATATATAATGGCCTGAATAGAACAAACTTGTAAATGGACGGTGTGTCTGACAATTTTTATTGGGCTGTACACCCAAGATGAGGGAATATGTTGGAGATCGTCTTGACGTACTTGGAGATCGACAGATATGCGAGGAAAGTGCCTCCGGTTTCGTTCAGACCCAGAACAAACTTGTAAATGGACTGTGTGTCTAACATTGGATTTTATTCTATGTGATTGATTTCTATTAAATTTATATCTGTTTGGCGGCGGAGAATTTATTCTCTTGCTTAACGCCCTTCTCTGAGACGTACGAGCTCAGAGGTTATATATTGATGGATATCAATCGCATGGAGTGAATTGCCTGTGTGGCATGCCTAAGTGGCAAATGATCAAGGCTTCTGTTGAAAAGCAAAGTCTTGTGGTTGATGATCAAAGCACGGCCTGTGTGGCGCAGCTTTGTGTATAGCGTTAATTCGCGAGCCTCTCACCTCGGTATGAGTCAAAAACGGGATAGTGACTACAGGGAGAGCAAGACATTTCTTTCTAGCTAGTGGTGGTGTCATTGCTTAAACTGGCTGACATTTATATACTTTTCACCTGTGTGGCTGTTGGAATGCAAGGCGTCTCGAATATATGGTCGATAACTAGCACTATGTGAGCCGACGTACAGACCATTATATAGGTCCGATAGGACCAGGAAACGTGTGTTCAGGAATACTTAATCCTCAAAAGTAAGAGAGGACCGGCCCTGAAGATCCAAGGATCACTGTGTGTGGTCCTGAGACATTTGCTAGAGTGTCTCGAACGAAGAGGAGCTTGCCCCTTGCCTCGACTCATGGCGGAAATCCAATTTCCAATACGTGATATTTCGGTTTTATTTGTAGAACCTAGTATGGCGACATGATAGATGGTACCCATGCCGCAATGGATTGATATTTATGATTGAAATTGTTTTGACACTATACACATATAGTAATATCAAAATAATCTGTTTTTAAACGTATCAAGCATTCTTTGGCTATTATAAGGTAAAACCCTATCCTCCGGCTTACGTTGCATTGTGTGATGGGACCTGGGTCTTATAACAGCTTCATTATTCTTTATTTAGCATTGCGCTGTTTGTTTTATGCACTGGTATTCTTGGGAGGAAACCCGTTCCGTGTTATACGGCGTGGTTCCTTGATTTACCTAACTTTAAAATAAAGATTAACAACCGTTTTAGTTCTCACACCAGTCACATGACTGACCTGGAGTTTATTGTTTTAACCTAAACTCTGGGTGCCCTTATTTTCCGCATGGGCAGCTAGTAGTTGGGTTTTGCAGATTTATTTTCACAGGATCCTGGTTTACAGCTGGAATGATACTCAGAAAGCTCTGTACCCGTGTATTACTTTCAGTTGTGTGTTGTATTTGTAATGACCCGAGATTTTGGCAATCTTGGTTCCCCGATATACAACACATATCGAACATCCAAGGATCGAAAATACCGGTCATTAATGAAAGAAATTAGAGGGTGAGGAAAGATAAGATAGAAACTTAGAATAGAAGAAGAAGAAGAACACAACATCAGAGTAACATGAACCTCACATCGGAACGAATAACATATAATATATATAACATAACTTGAAATATACATCTGTATTTGAATATACATCATTATCAAAGTACAACACTTACAACACAGCGGAAATAAACTATAACTATATGATCTTGAAGCCTCCTGCTCCAGCTCTTCAAGTATCTGTAAATCCCGACTACTTGACTGCCCGTACAAATGTAGGCACCCAAGAGTTTAGGGAAACAAACAAATAAACTCCGGGTCAGTCATGGGACTGGTATAAGTAAAACAGTTTAAAACAGTTTGAGCCATTAAACGATATCTGATAAGACCACGCCGTATAACGGAACGGGTTTTTCCCTTATGAGAATCCAAAATATCTTTATATCAAAAACCCTTTTGATATTATAATAATGTCTATCAATCACAATATAATAATCATCTAGCAGAAACGCTTTCATCTCACGTTCAACATATGTAGTATACAATCAAAACCACAAGCACATATTGGGTAATGGATTTCCAACTATGACAAGGTATGGAACCACCTTTCGCTAGTGTACCTCTAGAGAGGAATACACTGGGTTCAACAAGAACATCTTGCAACCCGACCACACATGACCGACCACTCATTTCACTTGAGTGTATCGAATGTACATCACCAACGGTTGGGATCAGCAACCGTTTCCCGAATGGGACAGTATCAACAATAGATTTTTAGAAATAAATGAAACTCTAGATCAGGTGATTATACACCCTAATAGGTGCGACCTACGTAGCCATGCTGCCTGCCCGATTTCTGTCATTTACCGGTTGATGAGGCTTGAGGTTACGCTCTATCATCACATCAGATTCACTTCGAATGCTACATTGTCAGATCCATCGAAAATCACTAATTGACGTCTACAACAGTACATTACGTGTTGGCTAAAGAAGTTTCCTTCTCCGCTTCCACTCTTGGTACGGTTGAAGAAATCAATGTACATGACCTTTCTGGAAATACTCTGTCAGACATTCATCCATACAAGTCATCTAGGAACAGGATGAACCAAAGGCACTATTCAGCACATCCATCTTAGGCACTGTTATCTAAGACTTATGCAATAGCCCTTGCACTTTACTCCGTCTTCAATTATCTTTGGCATATATGATTCGCAACGCTTATGCCAATACAGAGTGGTTCTTTGGATAATAATACAACCGGTCTCTCCATATTAACATCGTTAAAATGGTCAAAAACTTCGATAGTCGGTGAGTTAACTATCAAAGAAAAACACATGTGCAAACAACGATATTATTTCTAGATGGAAATTCTATCAATCAATCATCAATCATATATATATATATATATATTCATATTTCCTTATTTCCAATTTCAATATTTGATTACGTTTCTGATTCTATTTGGAAAACATTTCCAAATCTTCTTTACTTGGATTTAAACAGATGTTTAAATCAACATCGCGACGACAACTCGAACAACTATACTTATTTACTAAATTTACTTAACCACTTTCACTCTCGAACCTTAACCATTTTTAAATTAAAAATGAAGTCAATCAAGTTGGGGTATAACTATCTCTCAGATCTTAACTGAACTACATTTCAAATCTCGAATTTGGGTAAGTTCATCTTTTAACTCTTTAACACTTCCTTACGTAACTTTCATTCGAATAAATCTCTGTTCGATAACTCCTCCCTTCGAATAACTATATTTGATAATCTCTCTTACGCATGACTAGATTCGATTAACCTTTCTTCAAATAAACTAAATTCGATTTGCTCTATTTACCTAACCCTAATCGATTGACTCTTTTTACTTAACTCCTTTCGAATAACTAATTCGATAACTCCTTTCGATCAAACTATAATCGATAACTCCTTTCGATCAAACTATAATCGATAACCCCTTTCGAATAACTAATTCAATAACTCTTATATGTTTAACTCTATTCGAATAACTAATTCGAATAACTCTTATTTATTTAACTCTATTCGAATAACTAATTCACATAACTAATTCGATTTGCTTACTTTCGAATACTATATTCGATTATCTCCCTTCGAATAAACTATTCATTTATAAAGATTTACTTTTAGTAACGGTTCTTCACTTTACAAATGATTTCCTTTTTAGTAATGTTTTCCTTTTTATAACGGTTTCCTTTTTATAACATCCTATTCAGTTATAAACAAATTTCCTTTTTATAACTCTATTTATTTTCTAAATATTTCCTTTTTAATTCTATTTGTAAATGGTTTTACAAATACCTCCTTTTCGATTTCATTTGTAAAGGTTTTACAATTATTCCTCTTTCAGTTCCATTTGTAAATGGTTTACAAACATTTCTCTTTCTGATTGATTTGTAAATGGTTTTACAAACCTTTCACGTTCTAATCTATTTACAAATGGTTTGCAAAAAATTCCTTTTGGGATTCATTTCTAAGTATTTTCTATTTATAAATAATCCATTTATAAATAAATTTCTATTTATAAATATTCCATTTATAAATAATTCCTTTTATAAAATCTTCTTTGATTTTGTACATAAATCTATTTCAATATTCGTTTTGAAAATTTCCTTTTCACTATTCCGATATGTTATGGTATTTAACACATCAAATCACGATGACCAATATCGTTCAAACACATATAATCGACAACAGATTATATATCACAACATATATTACAATATATGAATCACAGTAAAATAAATGTTGAGGAATCCAGTTGAATTCCTCCAACCTGTCTCCCTGCATGCACAGATGTTGTACAATATAAAATTAACATCACTTTCAGTTCCATATGATATATTCTGTTAAACAGAATCAATATAGAAATTCAACTAACAGACTAGCAGTTCAATCAAACATTCAACACACAGTCAATCATCCAATATTTAACAGTTCAAAAAATACAACATGAAATTATAATCTGTTCAGAGTTAGTGAGATTTACTCACATTGGACGATTATCGTTAGTAATGATAACCATCGCTCGATTTGGTTCAGACGGACAAATTTATTTTGCGATAAATTGTAACAAGCTCGGATTCACTCCCAGTCAGTCCCAGTGTGTAGCCATCGTCCATGCGATCCCACCGGATCCTGTTTTGTCCAATTTCATTAATATATGAACAAGATACCCTTAATTAAAGTAAATACATTATTTTCATTTGAATTGAAATTAAATTAAAACTTGAGTGGGCTTTACCATTTAATTTCCCGGCCCACTACCCTTCTCAAGCCCACTACCGTGTAAACCCATCTTCCCTAAATCCTTAGTACCGAACTCCACCATCATTTGCTCCACTCAACAGTAGACGTGGCCGAACTTCCACTACAAACCTCCTCCATGGTTTCAAAAATCATTAACACCATTGCTTCCCTCTTCCCGAGCTCTCCGCATCCATACCCTTTAAATCACTCTCGATCACCAAGAGGTAACCGCGACCCCCATCTGTCGATGAACAGGTCCGACCCCAAATTGAACCGAGCTTCACCAATTTATCACCACCGAAACCAAAATCAACCCCAAACCCAAATACCAACTCAGTTTTGCACCTCGATAACCCATCGTCCCAAAGAAATTGAACTGAGACGACCCGAACTTCCCCGTGAAGGAAAGCACGGATAGAATTGAGAACAGGACAAAATAGAACGCATACAGAAGAACATTTCATTGTTATTACAACAATTCCATCAGATACAAGAATATACAGAGTATAATTGAATAAATTACATTCGATAAATATCAGAGATTACAATAAATTACATAGCATCGGAAAATAATACAAAATCACAACTAGAAGTGATACACGGATACAGAGCTTTCCGAGCATCGTTCCAGCTGTAAATCAGGACCCTGTGAATATAAATCTGCAAAACCAAAACTACTAGCTGCCCGTGCGGAAAATAGGGGCACCCAGAGTTTAGGTTAAAACAATAAACTCCAGGTCAGTCATGTGACTGGTGTGAGAACTAAAACAGTTATTTAAAACTTTACTTTCAAGATAGTAATTCAAGGGACCACGCCGTATAACACGGAACGGGTTTCCTCCCAAGAACACTAGTGCACAGAATAAACAACGCAATGCTTTTTCGAAAAATGAAGCTATTATAAGACCCAGGTCCCATCACACAATGCAACGCAAGCCGGAGGATAGGGTTTTCCCTTATAATAGCCAAACATGCTTGGTACGTTTAAAAACAAGTCTTTTGATACTATAATAAGTGTATAGTGTCAAAACAATTCAAATCATAAATATCAATCATAGGCGGCATGGGTACCATCTATCATGTCGTCATACTAGTTCTACAATTAAAACCGCAATACACGTATTGGAAATTGGATTTCCGTCATGAGTCGAGGCAAGGGGCAAGCTCCTCTCCGCGTTCGAGACACTCTAGCAATGCCTCAGGACCCCACTATGATCCTTGGAATCGGCTGGGCCGGTCCTCTCTTACTTTTGAGGATTGGCAATTCCTGAACACACGTTTCCCGGTCCTTACAGACCTATATCCGAGGCGCCTCGTATCCAACAACCACACAGGTGAAAAGTATATAAATGTCAGGGCTGGTAGGTCACTGACACCACCCTAGCTAGAAAGAAACGTCGTGCTCTCCCAGCGGTCCATCTCCCGTTTTTGACTCATACCGAGGTGTGAGGCTCGCGAATTCACGTTATACACAAAGCTATGCCACACAGGCCGTGCTTTGATCATCAACCACAAGACTTTGCTTTTCAACAGAAGCCCTGATCAATTGCCACTTACGCATGCCACACTGGCAATCCACTCCATGCGACTGATGTCTATCGATATACAACCTCTGAGCTCGTACGTCTCAGAGAAGGGCGTTAAGCAAGAGAATAAATTCTCCGCCGCCAAACAGATGTATATTTAATAGAGATCAATCAACACAGAATAAAATCCAATGTCAGACACACAATCCATTTACAAGTTCGTTCTGGGTCTGAACGAAACCGGAGGCACTTTCCTCGCATATCCATCGATCTCCAAGTACGTCTGGACGATCACCGACTGTTTCCCTCATCCTGGGTGTACATCCCAATCAAGATCATCAGTAATCACCCAAACGATGTGAAGACTTCCGGTCTTCAACCACCGTCTTCATCTTCGACATCTCGTCGAATCGGTTATTCAGAATGGGTATAAACCCGGCCTTTCTGAATAACCCACGTATATAATAAACGAATGTTACACAAACACAACAAACGCCTCATTCCAATTCAGAATATTCTTTTATTCACAATATCACATTCTTAGGGAAATGTTCCCATTAATTTTATCCAAGATAAATTCTTCTAAATTTATCCTATAATCTTCCTTTGGATATCATTTCAAACTAGTCGGGATTAACGAACCACACCGAAGTAATTATTTATTTTATTTCCCAATCCCAACCTATATCCCATGGAGAAAACTGGTGATACTCCATTCCTAACACCACGGTGTTATCGGTAAAATTAATTACCATTTCACGTTCAAATCTAATTAAAGATTTAACTATCGCTTTGGAGCAAAACTGGTGGTACTCCATTCTCGATCACTTTTCAGATTTGATAATTTAAATTATCAATTCACTTTTCAATCTAATTAAAGATTCATTAAAACTCCACTTAGTTTTAATCTTTTCAAAAATCAATATCCTGCCTTTAACTGGGTTAAAGAACCAATGTCATCAAAAACACGATTCACGACAAACCAAATCACATCTGATATTAAATACAAGGCTCTGAATAGAAAATATATCGGCTTATATTCAATATCAAATTCTGAAACCAACAAATATCGTATTGGAAATAACGATATAAAATATCTTTCAAATCCCCATAACAATATTTGTATAGTCACGAAATCCAACATCGAAATATCCCGAAGATAATTTCGATTCAGCTCCAGTCCAATCCACGTATTGGAAATTACCGATTATTTTCAAAATCACTTTCAAATTCAATTTATTTATTTTAAAAATAAATTGATTTCAATTCTAGTTCAAAACTAGTTCATTTCGATAAAAATCTATTTTTATCTTTTCAAATGTGGAATTTTCCAGCCCAAATCTTTCCAATTCACATATTATAATTTTACACAAATTATAGATATTTTTAATAATTTTATCAAGGCCCGTACAGTCGATTTCCAACAACGGCCATCGAACTGCACTTACAGCGACCTTTTTTCGAATTTGATTTGGACATAATTCCAAATCCAACCGTTAGATTTCAAATTTCTAATATTCATTGGAAAACTCTTTTCGATACGAACCCAACGGTTCCGGTTTTAGGAGAATCCGACGGTCGGATCTCCCGCAATGTCCGCTTGAAATAAATGGTCGAAATTCACGAACTACCGCGGCGCGTTCTATTCAGGCCATTATATATATATAATATATATATATTATATATTTCGTCGATTTCCTTTTAAAACGAATTTTATAAATCGTTTTAAATTCGTTTCTAAAACAATTCAACTTCTATATTCAATTCAAATCAAAATTGAATTCTTCTTTATAAATCCGTTTAAAAATTCATTTCTATTCAATTCAAATTTCAATTCAATTTGAATTCATTTCAATTCACTTTCAATTCAATTTGAATTCGTTTTCAATTCATTTCGAAATCGTTTTCAATTCAGTTCATTTCGAAATCGTTTTCAATTCAATTCATTTCGAAATCGTTTTCAATTCAATTCATTTCGAAATCGTTTTCAATTCAATTCATTTCGAAATCGTTTTCTATTCAATTCATTTCGAAATCGTTTTCAATTCAATTCATTTCGAAATCGAATAAAATCGATATAAATATCGTTCACGTCGAAATAACGCATCTCTAATCAACACGGCTTTATATATTTCACAACTTCTTTATTCTATTCAACAAATGAATATTTATCCCATTCAACACATGAATCTATATTTCTTTCAACACACGACTAATCTCAACACATGAGTACTGTCAACACATCACTATTTTTGTTATGTAAAATATTTTATAAAACTATGGTATCTATCGTTTGATTTTAATTAGACTTCTACTGGGAAGTAGTTCTAATTTTAAATATGATAAAGATGTAATTTATTTTATTTAAAATATTTCACTCAACACATGAACATCGTCAACACATGACTATTTTTATATTCAACACATGAATTTTTCTTTTATAATATTCATTATTTTCCCGATTGGAATGAGGCCCAATCAATCACCATATAACGTTAATTATATGGATTCCATACAACACATGTATTTAATAGCATTGAAAAATAATCAATCATCAACCAAAGTGCACTACACTGTATAAGCATCAAATATAGATATCTGACGCTTATAACAGCCTGTCAATCAATCGATCGACATATTTAATCAATCAGGATGAGTGAACTTCAAATTTCATCCCAACACCCGTGTGGGGTTTCAAACAATCAAACACAGATTTTATTTGTGCAGTTGGGCGATGTGTAAAATTTATCAACCCAATCAATATCAGTCAAATCAGTGTAAATAAACAAATCGGCCGATTTGTTTATAAATATTTATTTATTCACTCTCACGCTAAAAATTATATTTTTAACGATAAAACATTCTATTTCAACACATGAATTTCTATTAGTTCATTTACACAATAAAAATGATATTTTTATTTTTCTAACATATTTTAGAAAATTTCGGCGGCATAACGGCACGACACTAGAAACGGGACGAGGCCTAGCCTTATCCCCGGTCTAGTGAAGGCCCACGCCATTCACACATCAATCAAATCAATTTCAATTCACCAAACAATCCAATTCAAACCAATTAGACTAACCAACTACACAACTAAACTATTTAACAAGCAAGCCATCCATGGTCTGTGGATGACGGGTGTCGGGTGCTACTAAGCACCGTCTACATCCTAGTATATATATATAACTAGAAAAAGAATTTTGAGTGAGAAGTTCTCACCAATAGCTATCCAACTTCACGACACTCCTATTGTAGAGATCTTCGTCGTTCTCGCCTTTTCTTCCATCTTCGTTGCCCGTAGTCACTACATATATAAAAATCACACATTTTTATATTTCGATGTCTTTAAAATAAAAATCGCATTTTTATTTATTCACTTTCAATTTAAAAGTCATATTTTTATAATCACTTCATATATTTAAAAATCGAATTTTTACTATGCTATTCAATATATAAAAATCGAATTTTTACTTTCACGCTATATGGATAAAAAATGCTATTTTTACACCGCTACTATATAGATAAAAATTCTATTTTTACATCGTTATTCTATATATAAAGATCTCGCCTTTTTAACTATAAAGATTTCATCTTTATAAAAATCAGCATTTTATTTCGACGTATAGAAAATAAAAATCAGATTTTTATTTTGCTACATACACAAAGATGATATTTTTATATTCTCTATCCCATAAAGATTATATTTTTAATACCTTAAAAATATAAAAATCATATTTTTAATATTTCTATATAGTAAAGATTATATTTTTAATACTTTAAAAATATAAAAATCATATTTTTACTACTTCTACCCAATAAAAATTCAACCTTGTTACTTTATAAAATTAAAAATCTATTCTATTCACAATGAAAAATCAATTTTTTTGGTATTTAAAGATCTTGTCTTTTCCATTGTAAAAATCTCATTTTTACCCCTCTTTCATATGAAATAAAAATCTAATTTAAAAATCAATGCTTTAAAAATCGTATTTTTCCATGTCCTATTAATATATAGAAGCCTTATTTATTTTTATAAATCGTATTACCTAAAAATAAATAAATTAACTAAGTAAATAATAATTAAAAAAACTTACCGCAGGGGGGGGGAAAGAACGTCGCTGTCGGTGGTCGACTGAGGAGGGGAAGACAGGCGGAGATCGGAGGTGGGGCCTGCGGTGGCTGGCGGCTCGATGGGGGGGGTCTGCGTCGTGGGTTTGGCGGTTTTTACAGAGGAGCGAGGGGAGAGAGATGCAGGCGGAGGAGAAGTAGGAAGAGGGGCAGAGGATCGGAGGGAGAGGGCAAGAAGAGGAAGAGGCGGCGGCTGGTGGGGCTCCGCCTGGAGGCGCGGCGTTGGTGAAGGCGTCGGCCATTTTTCTTTTTTTTTCTTTTTTCTGATTTGTGTTTTTTGATTAGGGGATAAAGGGAAAGGGAAAATATAAATATATATATAATAATTTAATTATTTTATTCTCTAAAAAGTTTACTTTTTATTCGACTTCGAAACGAGGCCCACCGACTGTCGCCTATAGCGTTTTACCCCCATTCCGAACACAATGGGATATGTATCGCAAGCTGATTCGATCTTCTCAATTAGTTTCCGTTGAATTTACATTTAAATCACTATATTGAATTTTAAACGTACATTTTGAATTACTGGGGTCACATATGAACTTTAAAAATTCTAGAAAAATATTTTCTAGCTTCGTATTGACGATACGGTCCTAACAAAACTAGTTTCGTCGAATTCTGAGACCGTTGGAAAAATGGCCAATTTCCAGTCGATTAAAATCAACTGAAATGGCCAAAACACGTTTTCCTTTACCACGCTCACATACTGATTCGAAAAATTATGAAATTTGGAATCTAGCAATAATTTGACACTGCGGATCCAACAAAAGTGGTTTCGTCGAAATCCGAGGTCATTTGCAAAATGTCCATTTTTAACGGCCTGAATTCCATAGCGACTATTCAGAATTTTCAACTGGACATATCTCTCAATTTTTAAATTGAAATCTCAGTTTCTTACATCCGTTAGAAAGATGTTATCAATTAGATCCTAATGTTTTTGGTTTCACTAAAATCCGGATTGTTTTGCTCTCGGTACATTCAATTGAAGTTTGAAATCGAATTATCGAACTACCGCGCCATTTTTCTATTCTATTTATAATTTATATATAAATATTTATATTCTAACGACGACGTATATAATATATACGTCGAATTATATTCAAAATAAATTTCACGTCGATATTATTTAAAATAATTCATTTTAAATATTCAAAATTCACTAAAATTGCCAAAACAAAAATTTTAAACTGGCTCAGATTTTCGGGTTATTACAATCTCCCCCACTTAAAACTTTTCGTCCTCGAAAAGGAACAAAGTCGAAAGTAGTTTGATCATTCAACTCTACGATCGATCAGGCTTCCATTCTCCAACTCTTTAGTTTCTGAGAATTTTCAAAATTTCAAAAATTTGGCTAACACCCTAAATTTTTGAAAAATTTCGCCATAACCTCCCCTGCACCGGGAGCATCGGGGAATTTCAAATAGCTTCCCCGGTCCTTCCGATCTCAAAAAGAAAAAGAAAAAGCCAAGCGGCTAGCCAATAGGCTCACAAAATCATCATCACCCAAACAAAACAGTAAATTATGTAGTAAACATGTACCTATTTGTCGGGCAAACAAATTTTATTCTCTGCTCTAGCCTCCTTGCTATGACCTGTTCAATGTAAGTACTTGTATATGCAAGCAAATGCGACCAATTTTCAATACAGTTCAATATTCGATTCAATTAGGCATAAATGGTTAAAAATTAGCAAACAATTAAACAAACAACACAAACATCAATCAATTAGTGAATTAGAGTTTCAAATTCATAATTTTGATACATATACAAAAATCATGTTTTTGATGCCAATTCACAACAATGTGTTCTAACTATATTAGTTTTGGTTCTCACACCAGTCTAATGGAAATATATAGAAATCACACCTTCGAAACACGAACATAAATTCTGATGATGATATATCAATCATCAGAACCATCTCCGGGTGTCTAGAATGTGATTCTATATCTACCCAGTATATTAAAACTTCGACTATACGTTCATGACGCGTATACGCGAAATCTATATATACTCGATTGTCCACATTCAAAATAAATAAATATTCAAATACGTATAAAATGGTTTAAATTTTCAAAACAAATTTGTTTTCATTTGAAAAATATACTCTTCGCACTCGTTCTAGGATACTACTGATCCTATCTCTAACGAGTAATTCTAATTGGATATTGCTAATCCAATATCTGATGAATTCTTTCGTATGGTTCTAATGTGCCTTGTTCTCGAGCTCTGTAAACCAAAGCTCTGATACCAAACTGAAAGAACCCGTAACTTCCCCGTGAAGGAAAGCACGAATACTTTGAGAACAACACACAAAAGGACGCAGACGGAAGAACATTTCATTGTTATTACAACAATTCCATCAGATACAAGAATATACAGAGTATAATTGAATAAATTACATTCGATAAATATCAGAGATTACAATAAATTACATAGCATCGGAAAATAATACAAAATCACAACTAGAAGTGATACACGGATACAGAGCTTTCCGAGCATCGTTCCAGCTGTAAATCAGGACCCTGTGAATATAAATCTGCAAAACCAAAACTACTAGCTGCCCGTGCGGAAAATAGGGGCACCCAGAGTTTAGGTTAAAACAATAAACTCCAGGTCAGTCATGTGACTGGTGTGAGAACTAAAACAGTTATTTAAAACTTTACTTTCAAGATAGTAATTCAAGGGACCACGCCGTATAACACGGAACGGGTTTCCTCCCAAGAACACTAGTGCACAGAATAAACAACGCAATGCTTTTTCGAAAAATGAAGCTATTATAAGACCCAGGTCCCATCACACAATGCAACGCAAGCCGGAGGATAGGGTTTTCCCTTATAATAGCCAAACATGCTTGGTACGTTTAAAAACAAGTCATTTGATACTATAATAAGTGTATAGTGTCAAAACAATTCAAATCATAAATATCAATCATAGGCGGCATGGGTACCATCTATCATGTCGTCATACTAGTTCTACAATTAAAACCGCAATACACGTATTGGAAATTGGATTTCCGTCATGAGTCGAGGCAAGGGGCAAGCTCCTCTCCGCGTTCGAGACACTCTAGCAATGCCTCAGGACCCCACTATGATCCTTGGAATCGGCTGGGCCGGTCCTCTCTTACTTTTGAGGATTGGCAATTCCTGAACACACGTTTCCCGGTCCTTACAGACCTATATCCGAGGCGCCTCGTATCCAACAACCACACAGGTGAAAAGTATATAAATGTCAGGGCTGGTAGGTCACTGACACCACCCTAGCTAGAAAGAAACGTCGTGCTCTCCCAGCGGTCCATCTCCCGTTTTTGACTCATACCGAGGTGTGAGGCTCGCGAATTCACGTTATACACAAAGCTATGCCACACAGGCCGTGCTTTGATCATCAACCACAAGACTTTGCTTTTCAACAGAAGCCCTGATCAATTGCCACTTACGCATGCCACACTGGCAATCCACTCCATGCGACTGATGTCTATCGATATACAACCTCTGAGCTCGTACGTCTCAGAGAAGGACGTTAAGCAAGAGAATAAATTCTCCGCCGCCAAACAGATGTATATTTAATAGAGATCAATCAACACAGAATAAAATCCAATGTCAGACACACAATCCATTTACAAGTTCGTTCTGGGTCTGAACGAAACCGGAGGCACTTTCCTCGCATATCCATCGATCTCTAAGTACGTCTGGACGATCACCGACTGTTTCCCTCATCCTGGGTGTACAGCCCAATCAAGATCATCAGTAATCACCCAAACGATGTGAAGACTTCCGGTCTTCAACCACCGTCTTCATCTTCGACATCTCGTCGAATCGGTTATTCAGAATGGGTATAAACCCGGCCTTTCTGAATAACCCACGTATATAATAAACGAATGTTACACAAACACAACAAACGCCTCATTCCAATTCAGAATATTCTTTTATTCACAATATCACATTCTTAGGGAAATGTTCCCATTAATTTTATCCAAGATAAATTCTTCTAAATTTATCCTATAATCTTCCTTTGGATATCATTTCAAACTAGTCGGGATTAACGAACCACACCGAAGTAATTATTTATTTTATTTCCCAATCCCAACCTATATCCCATGGAGAAAACTGGTGATACTCCATTCCTAACACCACGGTGTTATCGGTAAAATTAATTACCATTTCACGTTCAAATCTAATTAAAGATTTAACTATCGCTTTGGAGCAAAACTGGTGGTACTCCATTCTCGATCACTTTTCAGATTTGATAATTTAAATTATCAATTCACTTTTCAATCTAATTAAAGATTCATTAAAACTCCACTTAGTTTTAATCTTTTCAAAAATCAATATCCTGCCTTTAACTGGGTTAAAGAACCAATGTCATCAAAAACACGATTCACGACAAACCAAATCACATCTGATATTAAATACAAGGCTCTGAATAGAAAATATATCGGCTTATATTCAATATCAAATTCTGAAACCAACAAATATCGTATTGGAAATAACGATATAAAATATCTTTCAAATCCCCATAACAATATTTGTATAGTCACGAAATCCAACATCGAAATATCCCGAAGATAATTTCGATTCAGCTCCAGTCCAATCCACGTATTGGAAATTACCGATTATTTTCAAAATCACTTTCAAATTCAATTTATTTATTTTAAAAATAAATTGATTTCAATTCTAGTTCAAAACTAGTTCATTTCGATAAAAATCTATTTTTATCTTTTCAAATGTGGAATTTTCCAGCCCAAATCTTTCCAATTCACATATTATAATTTTACACAAATTATAGATATTTTTAATAATTTTATCAAGGCCCGTACAGTCGATTTCCAACAACGGCCATCGAACTGCACTTACAGCGACCTTTTTTCGAATTTGATTTGGACATAATTCCAAATCCAACCGTTAGATTTCAAATTTCTAATATTCATTGGAAAACTCTTTTCGATACGAACCCAACGGTTCCGGTTTTAGGAGAATCCGATGGTCGGATCTCCCGCAATGTCCGCTTGAAATAAATGGTCGAAATTCACGAACTACCGCGGCGCGGCGCGTTCTATTCAGGCCATTATATATATATAATATATATATATTATATATTTCGTCGATTTCCTTTTAAAACGAATTTTATAAATCGTTTTAAATTCGTTTCTAAAACAATTCAACTTCTATATTCAATTCAAATCAAAATTGAATTCTTCTTTATAAATCCGTTTAAAAATTCATTTCTATTCAATTCAAATTTCAATTCAATTTGAATTCATTTCAATTCACTTTCAATTCAATTTGAATTCGTTTTCAATTCATTTCGAAATCGTTTTCAATTCAGTTCATTTCGAAATCGTTTTCAATTCAATTCATTTCGAAATCGTTTTCAATTCAATTCATTTCGAAATCGTTTTCAATTCAATTCATTTCGAAATCGTTTTCTATTCAATTCATTTCGAAATCGTTTTCAATTCAATTCATTTCGAAATCGAATAAAATCGATATAAATATCGTTCACGTCGAAATAACGCATCTCTAATCAACACGGCTTTATATATTTCACAACTTCTTTATTCTATTCAACAAATGAATATTTATCCCATTCAACACATGAATCTATATTTCTTTCAACACACGACTAATCTCAACACATGAGTACTGTCAACACATCACTATTTTTGTTATGTAAAATATTTTATAAAACTATGGTATCTATCGTTTGATTTTAATTAGACTTCTACTGGGGAGTAGTTCTAATTTTAAATATGATAAAGATGTAATTTATTTTATTTAAAATATTTCACTCAACACATGAACATCGTCAACACATGACTATTTTTATATTCAACACATGAATTTTTCTTTTATAATATTCATTATTTTCCCAATTGGAATGAGGCCCAATCAATCACCATATAACGTTAATTATATGGATTCCATACAACACATGTATTTAATAGCATTGAAAAATAATCAATCATCAACCAAAGTGCACTACACTGTATAAGCATCAAATATAGATATCTGACGCTTATAACAACCTGTCAATCAATCGATCGACATATTTAATCAATCAGGATGAGTGAACTTCAAATTTCATCCCAACACCCGTGTGGGGTTTCAAACAATCAAACACAGATTTTATTTGTGCAGTTGGGCGATGTGTAAAATTTATCAACCCAATCAATATCAGTCAAATCAGTGTAAATAAACAAATCGGCCGATTTGTTTATAAATATTTATTTATTCACTCTCACGCTAAAAATTATATTTTTAACGATAAAACATTCTATTTCAACACATGAATTTCTATTAGTTCATTTACACAATAAAAATGATATTTTTATTTTTCTAACATATTTTAGAAAATTTCGGCGGCATAACGGCACGACACTAGAAACGGGACGAGGCCTAGCCTTATCCCCGGTCTAGTGAAGGCCCACGCCATTCACACATCAATCAAATCAATTTCAATTCACCAAACAATCCAATTCAAACCAATTAGACTAACCAACTACACAACCAAACTATTTAACAAGCAAGCCATCCATGGTCTGTGGATGACGGGTGTCGGGTGCTACTAAGCACCGTCTACATCCTAGTATATATATATAACTAGAAAAAGAATTTTGAGTGAGAAGTTCTCACCAATAGCTATCCAACTTCACGACACTCCTATTGTAGAGATCTTCGTCGTTCTCGCCTTTTCTTCCATCTTCGTTGCCCGTAGTCACTACATATATAAAAATCACACATTTTTATATTTCGATGTCTTTAAAATAAAAATCGCATTTTTATTTATTCACTTTCAATTTAAAAGTCATATTTTTATAATCACTTCATATATTTAAAAATCGAATTTTTACTATGCTATTCAATATATAAAAATCGAATTTTTACTTTCACGCTATATGGATAAAAAATGCTATTTTTACACCGCTACTATATAGATAAAAATTCTATTTTTACATCGTTATTCTATATATAAAGATCTCGCCTTTTTAACTATAAAGATTTCATCTTTATAAAAATCAGCATTTTATTTCGACGTATAGAAAATAAAAATCAGATTTTTATTTTGCTACATACACAAAGATGATATTTTTATATTCTCTATCCCATAAAGATTATATTTTTAATACCTTAAAAATATAAAAATCATATTTTTAATATTTCTATATAGTAAAGATTATATTTTTAATACTTTAAAAATATAAAAATCATATTTTTACTACTTCTACCCAATAAAAATTCAACCTTGTTACTTTATAAAATTAAAAATCTATTCTATTCACAATGAAAAATCAATTCTTTTGGTATTTAAAGATCTTGTCTTTTCCATTGTAAAAATCTCATTTTTACCCCTCTTTCATATGAAATAAAAATCTAATTTAAAAATCAATGCTTTAAAAATCGTATTTTTCCATGTCCTATTAATATATAGAAGCCTTATTTATTTTTATAAATCGTATTACCTAAAAATAAATAAATTAACTAAGTAAATAATAATTAAAAAAACTTACCGCAGGGGGGGGGGGGGGGGAAGAACGTCGCTGTCGGTGGTCGACTGAGGAGGGGAAGACAGGCGGAGATCGGAGGTGGGGCCTGCGGTGGCTGGCGGCTCGATGGGGGGGGGTCTGCGTCGTGGGTTTGGCGGTTTTTACAGAGGAGCGAGGGGAGAGAGATGCAGGCGGAGGAGAAGCAGGAAGAGGGGCAGAGGATCGGAGGGAGAGGGCAAGAAGAGGAAGAGGCGGCGGCTGGTGGGGCTCCGCCTGGAGGCGCGGCGTTGGTGAAGGCGTCGGCCATTTTTCTTTTTTTTTTCTTTTTTCTGATTTGTGTTTTTTGATTAGGGGATAAAGGGAAAGGGAAAATATAAATATATATATAATTATTTAATTATTTTATTCTCTAAAAAGTTGACTTTTTATTCGACTTCGAAACGAGGCCCACCGACTGTCGCCTATAGCGTTTTACCCCCATTTCGAACACAATGGGATATGTATCGCAAGCTGATTCGATCTTCTCAATTAGTTTCCGTTGAATTTACATTTAAATCACTATATTGAATTTTAAACGTACATTTCGAATTACTGGGGTCACATATGAACTTTAAAAATTCTAGAAAAATATTTTCTAGCTTCGTATTGACGATACGGTCCTAACAAAACTAGTTTCGTCGAATTCTGAGACCGTTGGAAAAATGGCCAATTTCCAGTCGATTAAAATCAACTGAAATGGCCAAAACACGTTTTCCTTTACCACGCTCACATACTGATTCGAAAAATTATGAAATTTGGAATCTAGCAATAATTTGACACTGCGGATCCAACAAAAGTTGTTTCGTCGAAATCCGAGGTCATTTGCAAAATGTCCATTTTTAAGGGCCTGAATTCCATAGCGACTATTCAGAATTTTCAACTGGACATATCTCTCAATTTTTAAAGTGAAATCTCAGTTTCTTACATCCGTTAGAAAGATGTTATCAATTAGATCCTAATGTTTTTGGTTTCACTAAAATCCGGATTGTTTTGCTCCCGGTACATTCAATTGAAGTTTGAAATCGAATTATCGAACTACCGCGCCATTTTTCTATTCTATTTATAATTTATATATAAATATTTATATTCTAACGACGACGTATATAATATATACGTCGAATTATATTCAAAATAAATTTCACGTCGATATTATTTAAAATAATTCATTTTAAATATTCAAAATTCACTAAAATTGCCAAAACAAAAATTTTAAACTGGCTCAGATTTTCGGGTTATTACATGAACCCTAGCTTGCGCCCCATGTTTCTCTCGACTACCAGAGCGTCGCGAGTTGCACAAAATCGGGTTGAAACTGAAGTGAATCTTCTTGTGGTTCCAAATATATATATATAATGATTTATAGAACTTTATTTCCACTTTTGAAAATTCATGAGGATGAAAATGTTTTACTGGAAGAACATTGGCGGCTCGTTCTGCGTTTGACAAGAGGAAATAAAATTTTAGGTTTAGGCAAAGGTTAAAGGGGTATATATAGGGGAGATATAATATTTACATATTCAATTAAATATTCAAATTAAAATGAACCACTGATTTTATTTATCCTTTAAAATTCCTGTGACCACATATGATACCCAAAAATCAATAAACTGGACAGGCAGCAACAGTTCGACATTACGGTCCCAATGAAACTGGTTTCGTCGAATTCCGACTTCATATGCTCACACAGCGTGTGTTTAACCGTCGAAATACTGACTGTTTTTCACTCTAAAAATCCGTACGGCCACACAGTGACTCTAAAAATCACCAAACTTGGAATCTAACAATAATTTGATGTTGCGGATCCAACAAAATTAGTTTCGTCAAAACCGAGGTCGTTTGCAAAACTGGTTATTTTTAAAGCTCTGAATAACCCTTTTTAATATATAAATATATTTAAAAATAATTAAATTAAATATTTATAAATAAATATTATTGTATATATTCATAGTGGAATACCATGTAGCTCTAGAATATTCCTATAAGAATTTCTAACTTGATATTTCAATCTTGGTCAACCCGATATTCGATTTATATTGAAATTCCTTTTTAAAATATAAATAATTCCTTTATAAATTATAAAGGAATTCCACAGTGACTTTTCTGAAATTTGATTTGGACATAAATCAAAATCTACCCGATGAAATCCAAATTTTTCTCTCCCACTAGAAAGATATACTCCACCAGCTCCACACGTTTCTTGTTTCATAGAAATCCGGATTAAAACGAAACCTATACATTCAGTTGAAGTTCGAATCGCCAATTTACGAACTGCAGCGCCATTTCGAGCTCGATTTTAATTATAATATAATTATATGCTCAAATTGTTGTTCAAATAATATATTCGTTATTCTAATTTAATTCTAAACTGAATTAAATATCACAGATGATCCAGTTCACACTATATCTCCATTTCAGCCAATTCTAATTATTTCAGAATTAAATATATTATTTAATTTATTATTTTTAATTAAATATTCATCATTATTTAATTCCATGACCATTTAATTCACTATATCACTATTTATATAATTAAATAAATTGATTATAATACCTCTGCAAATGCGGGTCATTACATTCTTCCCTACTTAAAATAATTTCGTCCTCGAAATTGCTAAGGTAGAAAACAAACCCTACTAACTGGTTAAAAATTATTTGTCCACTTCTTACACCAGTTTCAACTGAATTAATTTAATTTCAATTTAATATTAATTAATTCTTATGAACAAATTTTTTTAAAAAACCTGAAAATTTTCTAACGCCTTGACTCTTCGAAAAATTTCGCCAGCACCTCCTTTGTACTGGTCAATAGGTCAAACTCCAACTCGCTGCTCTGGGCCATCTTCAACCCAAAAGAAAATCAAACAGCCAAGCGGCTTGCCAATTCGGCTCATAATCTTATATCCAATAGAAATATAAACTTGTACCTTTTGTCGGCATATCATTTTATCCTTTCCACCTGTTATCAATTCAGCGGATACAAGGGTCATCCCAATCAAATTCTGACATCACTTTCATCTCCAACACAACCATTCGCCTTTTTACCAAGCCAAATATCATTTTAACTCGAGTTTCTTCTCAATTCCCAACTCTTAACTTGATTATCACATTACACTTCAAATTTGAATCTCACAATCCAATTTGTCTTGATATCATTCTAATTCAATCTCAGTTACCACTTTACTGGCTTTACTTTAATTCAAATTTGCTTTCACAAATTTCTGTTAAATTTGTTTTTAATTCAAATAGTCTTTTCCTGGGAGTTTTTAAACAGTTTACTCCTTTCAAAAATCAAATTTTCCTTTTTGAAATTCAACACAACTTGTCTTTCCCAAAACAAATTCAAAACAGTATCTCTGGTAGTAATTCGTCACTTACAATTCGAAAATGAATACTGATGATGCAGCTGTCATCATCAGAATCTATCTTCCAACGATCGAAGTGAGTTCAATACTTTACAACCATTTCTAAACATTTCCACTTTGAAGTTCATTTCAAAATATAATTCACGCTGCATGTAAAACAATTTAAAATCTCCCAGGATCTTAAATTTTCCTTATTCTTAATCCAAATCCATTTACAAACACTTATCCAATTTTCCAGAATTTTAATTCCATTTCTGGTAAAAAAAATTCAGATTTGACTCATCTGATTTCACTTATCTCACTTACATGAATTCTGATTGGTTATTTACATAACCATTTAATTTATAATCTTACTCGATTATAATAACAACCAATATATCCACTATATTATAATTTTGATATATATATATATATCTTCTCTATATCAAGATATACCTTGGGTAAACTTATTTTAATTTACCCTCTTTTCAAAACATATCGTGTTGACCCATCGTATTCGAGTGTTTATAAACCCCTACCGATACAGTGGATCAAACGGATCGACCAGAACCCATAAACAACTCAACCAATGAATCTCCATAATATAAAACCACTTTATATCAAATTACAAATACGCACTCGTATATTTACACTCAAACTCAATCTAGGGTATTACTAACCCTATCTCTACTGAGTCACGCCACAGAGCCAAGGTAATTCTTAACTTAAGCTCTGATACCAACTGTAATGACCCGGGATTTTTGCGATCTTGGTTTTCCGATATACAACACATATCGAACATCCAAGGATCGAAAATGCCAGTCATTAATGAAATAAATTAGAGGGTGAGGAAAGATAAGATAGAAACTTAGAATAGAAGAAGAAGAGGAACACAACATCAGAGTAACACGAACCTCACAACAGAACGAATAACATATACTATATATAACATAACTTGAAATATACATCTGTAATTGAATATACGTCATTATCAAAGTACATCACTTACAACACAGCGGAAATAAACTATAACTATATGATCTTGAAGCCTCCTGCTCCATCTCTTCAAGTATCTGTAAATCCCGACTACTTGACTGCCCGCACAAATTTAGGCACCCAAGAGTTTAGGGAAACAAACAAATAAACTCCGGGTCAGTCATGGGGCTGGTATGAGTAAAACAATTTAAAACAGTTTGAGCCATTATACGATATCTCATAAGACCACACCGTATAATGGAACGGGTTTTTCCCTTATGAGAATCCAAAATATCTTTATATCAAAAACCCTTTTGATATTATAATAATGTCTATCAACCACAATATAATAATCATCTAGCAGAAACACTTTCATCTCATGTTCTACATATGTAGTATACAATCAAAACCGCAAGCACGTATTAGGTAATGGATTTCCAACTATGAGAAGGTATGGAACCACCTTTCGCTAGTGTACCTCTAGGGAGGAATACACTGGGTTCAACAAGAACATCTTGCAACCTGGCCACACATGACCGACCACTCATTTCGCTTGAGTGTATCGAATGTACATCAACAACGGTTCGGATCAGCAACCGTTTCCCGAATGGGACAATATCAACAATAGATTTTTAGAAATAAATGAAACTCTAGATTAGGTGATTATACAACCTAATAGGTGCGACCTACATAGCCATGTTGCCTGCCCGATTTCTGTCATTTACCGGTTGATGAGGCTTGAGGTTACGCTTTATCATCACGTCTGATTCACTTCGAATGCTACATTGTCAGATCCATCGAAAATCACTAATTGACGTCTACAATAATACATTACGTGTTAGCTAAATAAGTTTCCTTCTCCGCTTCCACTCTTGGTATGGTTGAAGAAATCAATGTACGTGACCTTTCTGGAAATACTCTTTCAGACATTCATCCATACAAGTCATCTAGGAACAGGTTGAACCGAAGGCACTATTCAGTACATCCATCTTAGGCACTATTATCTAAGACTTATACAATAGCCCTTGCACGTTACTCCGTCTTCAATTATCTTTGGCATATATGATTCGCAACGCTTATGCCAATACAGAGTGGTTCTTTGGATAATAATCCAACCGGTCTCTCCATATTAACATCGTTAAAATGGTCAAAAACTTCGATAGTTGGTGAGTTAACTATCGAAGAAAAACACGTGTGCAAACAACGATATTATTTCCAGATGGAAATTCTATCAATCAATCATCAATCATAAATATATCTATATATATATATTCATATTTCCTTATTTCCAATTTCAATATTTGATTACGTTTCTGATTCTATTTGGAAAACATTTCCAAATCTTCTTTACTTGGATTTAAATAGATGTTTAAATCAACATCGCGACGACAACTCAAACCACTATACTTATTTACTAAATTTACTTAACCACTTTCACTCTCAAACCTTAACCATTTATAAATTAAAAACGAAGTCAATCAAGTTGGGGTATAACTACCTCTCAGACCTTAACTGAACAACATTTCAAATGTCGAATTCGGGTAAGTTCATCTTTTAACTCTTTAACACTTCCTTACGTAACTTTCATTCGAATAAATCTCTATTCGATAACTCATCCCTTCGAATAACTATATTTGATAATCTCTCTTACGCATGACTAGATTCGATTAACCTTTCTTCAAATAAACTAAATTCGATTTACTCTATTTATCTAACCCTAATCGATTGACTCTTTTTACTTAACTCCTTTCGAATAACTAATTCGATAACTCCTTTTGATTAAACTATAATCGATAACTCCTTTCGATCAAACTATAATCGATAACCCCTTTCGAATAACTAATTCAATAACTCTTATGTGTTTAACTCTATTCGAATAACTAATTCGAATAACTCTTATTTATTTAACTCTATTCGAATAACTAATTCACATAAATAATTCGATTTGCTTACTTTCGAATACTATATTCGATTATCTCCCTTCGAATAAACTATTCATTTATAAAGATTTACTTTTAGTAACGGTTCTTCACTTTACAAATGATTTCCTTTTTAGTAATGTTTTCCTTTTTATAACGGTTTCCTTTTTATAACATCCTATTCAGTTATAAACAAAATTCCTTTTTATAACTCTATTTATTTTCTAAATATTTCCTTTTTAATTCTATTTGTAAATGGTTTTACAAATACCTCCTTTTCGATTTCATTTGTAAAGGTTTTACAAATATTCCTCTTTCAATTCCATTTGTAAATGGTTTACAAACATTTCTCTTTCTGATTGATTTGTAAATGGTTTTACAAACCTTTCTCGTTCTAATCTATTTGCAAATGGTTTGCAAAAAATTCCTTTAGGGTTTCATTTCTTAGTATTTTCTATTTATAAATAATCCATTTATAAATAAATTTCTATTTATAAATATTCCATTTATAAATAATTCCTTTTATAAAATCTTCTTTGATTTTGTACATAAATCTATTTCAATATTCGTTTTGAAAATTTGCTTTTCACCATTCCGGTATGTTATGGTATTTATCACATCAAATCACGATGACCAATATCGTTCAAACACATATGCTCGACAACAGATTATACATCACATCATATATTACAATATATGAATCATAGTAAAATAAATGTTTAGGAATCTAGTTGGATTCCTCCAACCTGTCTCCCTGCATCCACAGATGTTATACAATATAAAATTAACATCACTTTCAGTTCCATATGATATATTCTGTTAAACAGAATCAATATAGAAATTCAACTAACTGACAAGCAGTTCAATCAAACAGTCAACACACAGTCAATCAGCCAATATTTAACAGTTCTAAAAAAACAACATGAAATTATAAACTGTTCAGAGTTAGTGAGATTGACTCACATTGGACGATCATCGTCAGTAATAATAACCATCGCTCGAATTGGTTCAGACGGACAAATTTATTTTGCGATAAATTGTAACGAGCTTGGATTCACTCACAGTCAGTCCCAGTGTGTAGCCATCGTCCATACGATCCCACCGGATCCTATTTTGTCCAATTTCGTTAATATATGAACAAGATACCCTTAATTAAAGTAAATACCTTATTTTCATTTGAACTGAAATTAAATTAAAACTTGAGTGGCTTTACCATTTAATTTCCCGGCCCACTACCCTTCTCAAGTCCACTACCGTGTAAACCCATCTTCCCCAAATCCTTAGTACCGAACTCCTCCATCATTTGCTCCAGCCAACAGTAGACGTGGCCGAACTTCCACTACAAACCTCCTCCATGGTTTCAAAAATCATTAACACCATTGCTTCCCTCTTCCCGAGCTCTCCGCAGCCATACCCTTTAAATCACTCTCGATCACCAAGAGGTAACCGCGACCCCCATCCGTCGATGAACAGGTCCGACCCCAAATTGAACCGAGCTTCACCAATTTATCACCACCGAAACCAAAATCAACCCCAAACCCAAATACCAACTCAGTTTTGCACCTCGATAACCCATCGTCCCAAAGAAGTTGAACCCTAGCTTGCGCCCCATGTTTCTCTCGACTACCAGAGCGTCGCGAGTTGCACAAAATCGGGTTGAAACTGAAGTGAATCTTCTTGTGGTTCCAAATATATATATATAAAATGATTTATAGAACTTTATTTCCATTTGTGAGAATTCATGAGGATGAAAATGTTTTACTGGAAGAATATTGGCGGCTCGTTATGCGTTTGACCAGAGGAAATAAAATTTTAGGTTTAGGCAAAGGTTAAAGGGGTATATATAGGGGAGATATAATATTTACATATTCAATTAAATATTCAAATTAAAATGAACCGCTGATTTTATTTATCCTTTAAAATTCCTGTGACCACATATGATACCAAAAAATCAATAAATTGGACAGGCAGCAACAGTTCGACATTACGGTCCCAATGAAACTGGTTTCGTCGAATTCCGACTTTGTATGCTCACACAGCGTGTTTTTAACCGTCGAAATACTGACTGTTTTTCACTCTAAAAATCCGTACGGCCACACGATGACTCTAAAAATCACCAAACTTGGAATCTAACAATAATTTGATGTTGCAGATCCAACAAAATTAGTTTCGTCGAAAACCGAGGTCGTTTGCAAAACTGGTTATTTTTAAAGCTCTGAATAACCCTTTTAAATATATAAATATATTTAAAAATAATTAAATTAAATATTTATAAATAAATATTATCGTATATATTCACAGTGGAATACCATACAGCTCTAGAATATTCCTATATGAATTTCTAACTTGATATTTCAATCTGGGTCAGCCCGATATTCGATTTATATTGAAATTCCTTTTTAAAATATAAATAATTCCTTTACAAATTATAAAGGAATTCCACAGCGACTATTCTGAAATTAGATTTGGACATAAATCAAAATCTACCTGACGAAATCCAGATTTTTCTCTCCCACTAGAAAGATATACTCCACCAGCTCCACACGTTTCTTGTTTCACAGAAATCCGGCTTAAAACAAATCCTGTACATTCAGTTGAAGTTCGAATCGCCAATTAACGAACTGCAGTGCCATTTCGAGCTCGATTTTAATTATAATATAATTACACGTTCAAACTGTCGTTCAAATAATATATTCGTTATTCTAATTTAATTCTAAACTGAATTAAATATCACAGATGATCCAATTCACACTATATCGCCATTTCAGCCAATTCTGATTATTTCAGAATTAAATATATTATTTAATTTATTATTTTTAATTAAATATTCATCATTATTTAATTCCATGACCATTTAATTCACTATATCACTATTTATATAATTAAATAAATTAATTATAATACCTCTGCAAATGCGGGTCATTATAGTATTATTTTTCCGCTGCTATGTATTTAAATGTAATTTAAATCTCTGATATTTGTCAAATGTTTAATATTTATTCATACTCTGTATATTCTTGTATTCTGATGGAATTGTTGTAATAAGCAATGAAATGTTCTTCTGTTTGTGTTCTGACTGGTCTTGTCCTCAAAGCAATCCGTGCTTTCCTTCACGGGAAAGTTCGGGTCGTTACAGTTAATTTTTGTTTCACTCATTTTAGTTGACAAAAATTTATATTTTTGTTTTCTACCTTTTTAATTGATAAAAACGTTTATTTTTGTCTAATCCTTTTTAATTGAAAAAAACGTATATTTTTGTCCAATCCTTTATAATGAACAAAAACGTATATTTTTGTCCAATCCTTTATAATGAATAAAAATGTATATCTTTGTCCAATCCTTTATAATGAACAAAAAAGTATATCTTTGTCTAATCCTTTATAATGAACAAAAATGTATATTTTTGTCTAATCCTTTATAATGGACAAAAATGTATATCTTTGTCTAATCCTTTATAATTAACAAAAATGTATATCTTGATCAAAAATATATATCTTTGTCTAATCCTTTATAATGAACAAAAATGTATATCTTTGTCTAATCCTTTATGATGAACAATAATGTATATCTTCGTTTAATACTTTATAATGAACAAAAATGTATTTTTTTTGTCTAATCCTTTATAATGAGCAAAAATGTATATTTTTGTCTTATCCTTTATAATGAACAAAAATGTATTTTTTTATCTAATCGTTTATAATGAACAAAAATGTATATTTTTGTCTAATCCTTTATATTTGTTAATTTTTGCGTAACCAAATCTAGTGAACATAACATGAAAACTTATTTCACTATTTTTCTAATTAACATAGTTGTTAATTTTTGAATTAACAAATCTAGTGAACGTAACACGATAATTCTATTTAACCTTTTCTAATTAACATAAATGTTAATTTTGAATCAACACATCGAATAAACATACATGATTATTCTATTTAACTTTTTCTGGTTAACATAAATGTTAATTTTGAATCAACACATCGAATAAACATTACATGTTATTCTATTTAACTTTTTCTAATGAATCAACCTTTTCATTAAAAATGTGATTTTTAATGTTTCAACACTTTTATTCTAACATGAACGATTTTTATATGAACCATTCTTTTCATTAAAAATAAGGTTTTTAATTGTTAACATGTTTTTATTTTAAACATGAACATTTTCCTAGTTTCATTCATGACATTAAGAATATGGTTTTTAATGACAACATGTTTTTATTTCTAAAACATGTACATTTTGCTAATTTCTATCATTACATTAAGATGTGAATTTTTAATGTATTCATGTTTTTATTTTAAAAAAAGAACTTTTTCCTTTTTTCTAAATTAATTCAACAAACGATAGAAATTGACATTTCATTTTTGTTGAAAATTCTAATTCAACAAAATGTATAAAAATGTATATTTTATTTTTGTTGAAAATCTCTAGTTCAACAAAATAACATAAAAATGTATATTTTATTTTTTTTGAAAATTCTAATTCAACAAAATGACACAAATGTATAATTAAATTTTATTGAAAACTCTAGTTCAACAAAATGACATAAAAAATGTATATTTCAATTTTGTTGAAAATTCTAATTCAACAAAAAGACACTAATATATAATTTAATTTTGTTGAAAACTTAGATTTAACAAAATGACCAAAAAATGTTAATTTCATTATTTTTTAAATATTTCGATTCAACCAAATATATAAAAGGTGACATTTCATTTTGATTGAAAATTCTAATTCAATCGAAGTGACAAAAAATGTATGATTCATTTTTGTTGAAAATTTTGATTCCACAAAATGTATAAAAGGTGATACTTCATTTTGATTGAAAATTCTAATTCAATCAAAATGACAAAATATGTATGATTCATTTTTGTTGAAAATTTTGATTCAACAAAATGTATAAAAGGTGATACTTCATTGTAAATCTAATTTATCAAAACCATGTTTCATACTAACAATAGAATGAGATTTTTATTGTTATTCAAAAACTACACAACCATGTTTCATGTTTCTAAATAAAAGATGAAACTTATATTATGAAACGACCTGAAATCCCCCTTACGGGAAATCACAGATTGAGTCGAGAACAAGCCACAAAATAGAGCGCAGACAGAAGAACATTTCATTATTTATTACAGCAATTCCATCAGAATACAAAAATATACAGAGTACGAATAAATATTACATAGAAAATAACAGAGATTTAAATTACATTTAAATACGTCGCAGCGGAAAATAACACAAACACAACTGAAGGAGACATACGGATACAAAGCTTTCCGGATATCGTTCCAACTGTAAACCAGGATCCTGTGAATATAAATCTGCAAAACCAAAACTACTAGCTGCCCGTGTCAAAATAAGGGCACCCAGAGTTTAGGTTAAAACAATAAACTCCAGGTCAATCATGTGACTGGTGTGAGAACTAAAAAAAGTTATTAATCTTTATTTTAAAGTTAGGTAAATCAAGGGACCACGCCGTATAACACGGAATGAGTTTCCTCCCAAGAATACCAATGCATAAAACAAACAGCGCAATGCTAAATAAAGAAAAATGAAGCTATTATAAGACCCGGGTCCCATCACACAATGCAACACGAACCGGAGGATAGGGTTTTCCCTTATAATAGCCAAAGCATGCTTGATACGTTTAAAACAAGTCATTTGATACTATAATAAGTGTATAGTGTTTAAAACAATTTCAATCATAAGTATCAATCATAGACGGCATGGGTACCATATATCATGTCGCCATACTAGGCTCTACAATCAAAATTGCAAAGTCACGTATTTAGAAATTGGATTTCCGTCTATGAACCGAGGCCAGGGATCGTCCTCTATCGATTCGAGACAATCTAGCCCATGTCTCAGGCAAGCGCGCAGACAAGCCTTGGATCGTCAGGGCCGGTCCACCGATGTGGATTAAAATGCCTGAACACTGCATCTCCCCGCCCTTTGGGGCGTAAATGAGCCAACGAATGACTCCATCGGTCCCGGATCGACCGATATAACCGAGGGGCCTCCAATTCCAACAACCACATGAGTCAAACTCGTCAGCCAGTTCAAGCACTGACGCCACTCCTAACTAAAAGAAACGCATGCCCTCCCTGAGGTCCTTCTCCCTTTTTGGTTCACACCGGGGTGTGAGGCTCGCGAATTAACGCTACACAAAACTACGCCACAAAGGCCATGCTTTGATCATTAACCACAAGACTCTGCTTTTCAACAAAAGCCTTGATCATTTGCATCTGGTATGCCACACAGGCAAACCGCTCCATGCAACCGATATCCATCAATCTGTAACACCCCACCTCCGCCAGGGTAACTCTTGCAAGCACTCTGACTTTGGAGGGGCGTTTGAATCAGGTAAACATGCATAATGATATATCAAGGCAGAACAAGAACATATGTATATATGTAAACAGAGTAAATAACATAGATAAAACAGCGGAAGATTTTAAACCATTTCAAAACAAGTCTGGTACAACATAATATCAACTTTCCAAATAAACAAGTCTAGATAAAACAACATCATCTGAAAACTGAAATACATAAGTGCTATCCCCAAAATAAATGATAACCATAGCTAGCTTCATGTCAAGACTGTACATGAGCTAATCCCACAAGCAAGCGATCAGAAATCCAGCTAAGCTCCAATATTCCCTCCCTGAGAACCTGGGGGGGAAACGGAAGAAAAGAGGCGAAAGAAAACAGGTCAGTCAAAAAGACTGAGTAAGCCCTACTACAATCAATGTAAACTGATAAAGTTAACTGGCATGAGCAGCAGGGATGAACATAAGGATAACAAAATACTAGCATGATGATTAACTAACAAGGTAGATAAAGGTGTCATCGCATAATCAGGTTTAAGGTTTTGCACCACAGGTGTATCAGCATTCTAACATGTCATGTATAATCAAGAATTTATCCCTTGGCCTAAACTTGGCCCAGTATCAGGTGTTTGACTCAAATCAAGATCCAACTTCTTGGTACCAATCCTAGTATAACAGGATTCGGTGTTACCCCAATGTTCACATCGAAACAGGACGGAACAGAATGGTCCATACAGAAATAGAGCTTGGGAAAAATGGTCTCTTACCATCCAACAGATAAAGTACAGAAACGGAATGCTAACAATAATGGGCCTTAACCACCCTAACAGATAAAGTACAGAAACGGAATACTAACTATAATGGGCCTTTACCACCCTAACAGAACGGTACCACGCAGAAACAGACGGGTGTTTCCACCCAACAGAACAGACGGTACCAACAGAATCAGACAGAACTAAGTGTACCCTAAATCCTACCCAAGCGATCGGCTCCCTAATACATAAATACCCTGTGTCGGCCCCACGATAGGGTGTATCACCCCCTAAAGTGGCAACCAATTGGCACAGGCATATTTATAGATGTCACGGCGTCTTACATCCTCAGAGGCAGACCGGGATCCATGCACGCACATGACCCGGTTGGAACGCACCATCAACACCCATCGCCACTATCAGAATGAACCACTTATAATTAGTTCAGTAAGCGTGCCCGGACCCTACCTACAGTTGGGTCAAAGTTTTGATACCAGAAAGGGTTACTGACTAATATGGGTCCCAAACAACAGATGACACAAGTATTCCCCCTTGTGTCCCCAGACTATCAGATTCAGATTAACTTATTAACAGAGTTCAGACATACAAAGTTCAGACGATTAGTTTTCAGACTAACGGATCAGATAACAGATTTACAAACCTGCCTAACTTAGTGTGGGTCCTACAGATCCGCAAAGCAGGTTCGTTTAACTTATCAATCAAGTTAGTTTATCCAGACCAGGTATCAAATCGGTTCTCAGCCTTATCAAATTACTGAGTTGGATTGGTATAGTTCAACTTAACCCCGTGAAATTACCGAGTTCAGATTGGTTAAGTGTAGGTTAACTCAACCCCGTTAATCTACCAAGCCCAAATTGGTTAAGTATTAAATGGACCATGACTTAACCCTAATCATGAGGCATTAATTAATTAATGCGCCTTAACCTCTCACATTAGACTTTGTTGTGGTTACTAGTTAGGCCGGGCGGGTCCGGGTAGCTTTACACCACAACTTGGTCTAACCTCGGGTCCAAGGTACAACATGACCAACTTCTCACATTGGGTCCTATCGTTTGTAGCAACTAGTTAGGCCGGTCGGTTCCGGGTAGGTTTACGCTACAAACTCAACCCAACCTCGAGTTGGCCACACTTATCTTTTCTAAGTGTCATGTCCACCATGTTTCCAAAACATGTTACAAATTTTCAAGCAATTGGGTAGACCTAACTTAATAGGTAAATTCCCAATGGGTAGACCTAACTTAATAGGTAAATTCCCAAGCTTATGTTTTTATGTCTTTTAAGTTTACCCAACCCAAACGCAATCCCATCGCTTACATATTGCAATAGCGCATAAAGGATAGAAAGAGGGAACTTGGCATAATCATGACATAAAAGTGTTGAAGCCACAAGTTCAACATGGTGGCATATGAAATGTACATATGTTCAAATACTTGCATTAGGCCTCAAAAAGCATGCATAACTTGCATATCATATGACAACTTACATATCAAACTTGCATAGCATAACTTGCATATCATGTGACAACTTGCATATCAAACTTGCATAGCATAACTTGCATATCATGTGACAACTTGCATATCAAACTTGCATAGCATAACTTGCATATCATGTGACAACTTCCATATCAAACTTGCATAACACAACTTGCTTATCACATAACAACTTACATATCAAACTTGCATAACACAACTTGCTTATCATATGACAACTTACATATCAAACTTGCATAACACAACTTGCATATCATACATTTAACTTTAAAGTTTAAGTATGAGAGTAGAATAGGGCTTACAATGCTTATGCGGACTCAAATGAGTATAGCAAATGTAAGAAAACCCTTATGCAACCAATTAAACCCCAAAATGCAAGCAAAATAGATCAAAACTCTCTCTTTATGATGCAAAGATAGAAACTTGACTTGAATGCAAGCTAATGATGATCATACAAGTCTAAAAACACTTGTATGCATGGAAAATCTCATAAGAATTTGTTTAGAAATTTATGAAGAGAGTGGAGGCCATGAGAGGATTGATTTTGCCATAGTTTAGTTGCTAGAATGAATAATGATGATTTAGGGTAGGTTAGGGTCTTATTTATAGATTAGGCAAGTGTTTTAGGCCATAGGATTAACCCTAGATTCAATCCAAGCCATCAAAGCATGTCTTGGGGAAGAAGTCAAGTGTAGGAACCATCTAGGGCCTTTAGATTAAAGATGGACCATGAGAACCATTCAAATGCAAAATCTGCATTTGAGCGAATCGGCCCACGGGTTGACAGCCAAACACCCTGGATTAACCCCTAGTCGACCCAGCGGGCTCGGGTCGACCTCAAAAATCGGCCGGTTCGGTTATTCCCCTCTCCCAATTCGCTGTTTTGAACATTTTTGCATATTTATTTAATTTTCAATTATATATATATATATATATATATCTATATATATATATATATATTTCTCTGCGCAACCCATTTCACTTAATTAAGTATACTTTAATTAGGGAATTTTTCGTGAAACTTCGCGAGGCCATAGCTTGGTCATACGGACTCCGATTTTCGAAAACTCGGACTCTATTTCGCGTATTTTTCCGAGGCGAACGCAATGGCATAGCCCGTTTCCCTTGATTCAGATTTTACAGTTTAATTCTGCCTCCATTTATGTTATAACATGTTATTCAAAAATACGGGTTGTTACATTCTTCCCTCCTTAAAGGATTTCGTCCCCGAAATCTCCAAGTTAGGAAGAACGTATCCTACCATCCAACATCCATCTACTCAAAACACCATCCACGAGCAATCATTGTCCTTACTAGATTCTAAATGTTGTATGAACATATGCAAAGGTGTGTGTATATGTACTTATCTAATGCAAATATCATCAATGCAAATTATGTTAGTGAAATGAATCCATATGTATGCAATTCCTAACATAATGTATAGCATCTATATGTGTGCACATAACATACATCCATATGCAACATCCATGTGCCGAATCAACCATCTTGCAACCATAAGAATTGAAAATGTACACACGTCCATATGCAATATGAGAGTGTATTTCAAGCCGATCTAGTGCCTAGTGTGTGTTTATGCATCCACGAGCAACCACTAGCAACCACTTGCATCCACTCATTGCTTTGAAATCTTTGCAAGTCTTTGCGAAGTCCACTTGAGGATGCTGAGGGGGAGGAGGAAGAGGAACCTCAGCGACAGGAGGAGGAGGAACATTAACTACAGGAGGAGGAACATTAACTACTGGAGGAGGAGGAGGAGGGACATCTGCGGGGCCGGCTTCGGTCGCCCTAGCCTCCAAAAGTCTCCTATACCAAACAGGTACGTGCACTCCCTCCGGGATAACAAAGTTATCAGCCATACTGAAAAAGAAAAAGATAGATTCAGAATGGAGAAAAACGAAGGAATTTTGCTAATGGCTTTTTGGGGAATAGCCTTTAAAATAAACTAGACTTTTCTTTGGAAAATACTTTATACTTGGTTTTGAAAATAGTTTTCCAAAAGTTTTCTAAAAGCTTTTTTTTTTGTTCCTTCTCGTACCATATGCTCTGATACCAAATGTAACACCCCACCTCCGCCAGGGTAACTCTTGCAAGCACTCTGACTTTGAAGGGGCGTTTGAATCAGGTAAACATGCATAATGATATATCAAGGCAGAACAAGAACATATGTATATATGTAAACAGAGTAAATAACATAGATAAAACAGCGGAAGATTTTAAACCATTTCAAAACAAGTCTGGTACAACATAATATCAACTTTCCAAATAAACAAGTCTAGATAAAACAACATCATCTGAAAACTGAAATACATAAGTGCTATCCCCAAAATAAATGATAACCATAGCTAGCTTCATGTCAAGACTGTACATGAGCTAATCCCACAAGCAAGCGATCAGAAATCCAGCTAAGCTCCAATATTCCCTCCCTGAGAACCTGGGGGGGAAACGGAAGAAAAGAGGCGAAAGAAAACAGGTCAGTCAAAAAGACTGAGTAAGCCCTACTACAATCAATGTAAAATGATAAAGTTAACTGGCATGAGCAGCAGGGATGAACATAAGGATAACAAAATACTAGCATGATGATTAACTAACAAGGTAGATAAAGGTGTCATCGCATAATCAGGTTTAAGGTTTTGCACCACAGGTGTATCAGCATTCTAACATGTCATGTATAATCAAGAATTTATCCCTTGGCCTAAACTTGGCCCAGTATCAGGTGTTTGACTCAAATCAAGATCCAACTTCTTGGTACCAATCCTAGTATAACAGGATTAGGTGTTACCCCAATGTTCACATCGAAACAGGACGGAACAGAATGGTCCATACAGAAATAGAGCTTGGGAAAAATGGTCTCTTACCATCCAACAGATAAAGTACAGAAACGGAATGCTAACAATAATGGGCCTTAACCACCCTAACAGATAAAGTACAGAAACGGAATACTAACTATAATGGGCCTTTACCACCCTAACAGAACGGTACCACGCAGAAACAGACGGGTGTTTCCACCCAACAGAACAGACGGTACCAACAGAATCAGACAGAACTAAGTGTACCCTAAATCCTACCCAAGCGATCGGCTCCCTAATACATAAATACCCTGTGTCGGCCCCACGATAGGGTGTATCACCCCCTAAAGTGGCAACCAATTGGCACAGGCATATTTATAGATGTCACGGCGTCTTACATCCTCAGAGGCAGACCGGGATCCATGCACGCACATGACCCGGTTGGAACGCACCATCAACACCCATCGCCACTATCAGAATGAACCACTTATAATTAGTTCAGTAAGCGTGCCCGGACCCTACCTACAGTTGGGTCAAAGTTTTGATACCAGAAAGGGTTACTGACTAATATGGGTCCCAAACAACAGATGACACAAGTATTCCCCCTTGTGTCCCCAGACTATCAGATTCAGATTAACTTATTAACAGAGTTCAGACATACAAAGTTCAGACGATTAGTTTTCAGACTAACGGATCAGATAACAGATTTACAAACCTGCCTAACTTAGTGTGGGTCCTACAGATCCGCAAAGCAGGTTCGTTTAACTTATCAATCAAGTTAGTTTATCCAGACCAGGTATCAAATCGGTTCTCAGCCTTATCAAATTACTGAGTTGGATTGGTATAGTTCAACTTAACCCCGTGAAATTACCGAGTTCAGATTGGTTAAGTGTAGGTTAACTCAACCCCGTTAATCTACCAAGCCCAAATTGGTTAAGTATTAAATGGACCATGACTTAACCCTAATCATGAGGCATTAATTAATTAATGCGCCTTAACCTCTCACATTAGACTTTGTTGTGGTTACTAGTTAGGCCGGGCGGGTCCGGGTAGCTTTACACCACAACTTGGTCTAACCTCGGGTCCAAGGTACAACATGACCAACTTCTCACATTGGGTCCTATCGTTTGTAGCAACTAGTTAGGCCGGTCGGTTCCGGGTAGGTTTACGCTACAAACTCAACCCAACCTCGAGTTGGCCACACTTATCTTTTCTAAGTGTCATGTCCACCATGTTTCCAAAACATGTTACAAATTTTCAAGCAATTGGGTAGACCTAACTTAATAGGTAAATTCCCAATGGGTAGACCTAACTTAATAGGTAAATTCCCAAGCTTATGTTTTTATGTCTTTTAAGTTTACCCAACCCAAACGCAATCCCATCGCTTACATATTGCAATAGCGCATAAAGGATAGAAAGAGGGAACTTGGCATAATCATGACATAAAAGTGTTGAAGCCACAAGTTCAACATGGTGGCATATGAAATGTACATATGTTCAAATACTTGCATTAGGCCTCAAAAAGCATGCATAACTTGCATATCATATGACAACTTACATATCAAACTTGCATAGCATAACTTGCATATCATGTGACAACTTGCATATCAAACTTGCATAGCATAACTTGCATATCATGTGACAACTTGCATATCAAACTTGCATAGCATAACTTGCATATCATGTGACAACTTCCATATCAAACTTGCATAACACAACTTGCTTATCACATAACAACTTACATATCAAACTTGCATAACACAACTTGCTTATCATATGACAACTTACATATCAAACTTGCATAACACAACTTGCATATCATACATTTAACTTTAAAGTTTAAGTATGAGAGTAGAATAGGGCTTACAATGCTTATGCGGACTCAAATGAGTATAGCAAATGTAAGAAAACCCTTATGCAACCAATTAAACCCCAAAATGCAAGCAAAATAGATCAAAACTCTCTCTTTATGATGCAAAGATAGAAACTTGACTTGAATGCAAGCTAATGATGATCATACAAGTCTAAAAACACTTGTATGCATGGAAAATCTCATAAGAATTTGTTTAGAAATTTATGAAGAGAGTGGAGGCCATGAGAGGATTGATTTTGCCATAGTTTAGTTGCTAGAATGAATAATGATTTAGGGTAGGTTAGGGTCTTATTTATAGATTAGGCAAGTGTTTTAGGCCATAGGATTAACCCTAGATTCAATCCAAGCCATCAAAGCATGTCTTGGGGAAGAAGTCAAGTGTAGGAACCATCTAGGGCCTTTAGATTAAAGATGGACCATGAGAACCATTCAAATGCAAAATCTGCATTTGAGCGAATCGGCCCACGGGTTGACAGCCAAACACCCTGGATTAACCCCTAGTCGACCCAGCGAGCTCGGGTCGACCTCAAAAATCGGCCGGTTCGGTTATTCCCCTCTCCCAATTCGCTGTTTTGAACATTTTTGCATATTTATTTAATTTTCAATTATATATATATATATATATATATATATCTATATATATATATATTTCTCTGCGCAACCCATTTCACTTAATTAAGTATACTTTAATTAGGGAATTTTTCGTGAAACTTCGCGAGGCCATAGCTTGGTCATACGGACTCCGATTTTCGAAAACTCGGACTCTATTTCGCGTATTTTTCCGAGGCGAACGCAATGGCATA
The DNA here is from genome assembly GCA_030737875.1 of Allium sativum. Lineage (NCBI taxonomy): Eukaryota > Viridiplantae > Streptophyta > Magnoliopsida > Asparagales > Amaryllidaceae > Allium > Allium sativum. Next base: position 628,072,422 of record CM060916.1, read on the forward strand.
GCCCGTTTCCCTTGATTCAGATTTTACAGTTTAATTCTGCCTCCATTTATGTTATAACATGTTATTCAAAAATACGGGTTGTTACACAATCACACAGAATGATATCCAATGTCAGACACACAGTCCATTTACAAGTCCGTTCTGGGTCTGAACGAAACCGGAGGCACCTTGTACCTCGCATATCCATCGATCTCCAAGTACGTCTGGATGATCATCAACTGATTCCCTCCTCTCGGGTGTACGGCCCAATCAAGATCATCAGTAATCACCCAAACGACGTGAAGACCTCCGGTCTTCAACCACCATCTTCATCTTCGACATATCGTCGTATCAGTTATTCAGAATGGGATAAACCCGGTCTTTCTGAATAACTCGCGTATATAATAAATACGTGTTACACAAACACAACATACGCCTCATTCCAGTTCATCAGTCACTAACCGTAAATTAATCAAGAGAATAATTCCCCAAATATTAACCCCGAAGGACGAAACCAACATCATATCAATACCCAGGAAACCATTCTGCTTAGCTAACCGACAGTTAGTTTCTAAATTTCACATTCTTAGGGAAAGGTTCCTATTAATTTTATCAAAGATAAATCCTTTAAATTTATTCTTTAATCTACTTTTGAATATCAATTCAAACTAGTCGGGATTAGCGAACCACACCGAAGTGATCATTTATTTTATTTCCCGATCCCAACCTATTCATCCCATGAAGTAAAACTGGTAATACTTCATATCTAACACCATGGTGTTATTGGTAAATTCAATTACCATTTCACGTTCAAATCTAAATAAAGATTTAACTATTGCCTGGAGCAAAACTGGTGATACTCCATTCTCGATCTTTTCAATCTAATTAAAGATTCACTAAAACTCCACTTAGTTTTAATCTGTTCCTGGGTTAAAGAATCAGTCTCATTTAAAACACGGTTCACGATAAACCCCAAAATCACATCACATTTCAATCAGTCCCTAATCGTAAATTAGCAAGTGAGCAATTCCCAAAGTATTAACCCCGAAGGCCGAAACCAACATCAGATCAATACCCCAAAAACCATTCAGCTAAACTAATCTCCAGTTAGTTTCTGATTTTTTTAACTCCTTTGGGTCTAAGAACAGTATTATTGAAGATACCGTTCACGACAACCCAAAATCACATTTCATTTATTATCAGGTTAAAGAACAAGTGTTATTTAAAACACTGTTCACGATAAACCCAAAAATCAATTCCAATTCAATTCCAATTAAATATTATTTAATTGATACACTTCATTAAATCTAAACAAAAAGATTTAATCTTTTCCTCAACTGGGCTTAAGAACAGTGTTAATGAAGACACCATTCACGACAAACCCAAATCACATTCGATATTAAATACAAGGCTCTGAATAGAAAATATACCGGCTTATATTCAATATCAAATTCTACGACCAACAAATATCGTATTGGAAATAACGATATTAATATATCTTTCAAATTCCCATAACAATATCTGTATAATCACGAAATCCAACATCGAAATATTCCAAAGACAATTTCTATTCAAATCCATTTCCACTTCAATTATTAGAAATTCTGGTTATTTTCAAAACCCTTTCAAATCCACTTTATTTATTTTAAAAATAAACAGAATTATAATTCTAGTTCAAAACTAGTTCATTTCGATAAAAATCTATTTTTATCCTTTCAAATATTGAGTTTTTCATCCCAATTCTTCACAAATCATTTCTTATGATTTTACACAAATTATTCATATTTTTAATAATTTTATTAAGGCCCGTACAACCGATTTCCATCAACGGCCATCGAACTGCACTTACAGCGACCTTTTCCAAATTTGATTTGGACATAATTCCAAATCCATCCGTTAGATTTCTAATTTCTAATATTCTTAGAAAGCTCTTTTCGATGCGAACCCAACGGTTCCGGTTTTAGGAGAATTCGATGCTCGAATCTCCCGCAATATCCATTCGAAGTCAATGGTCGAAATTCGCGAACTGTCGCGGCGCGGCGCATTCTATTCAGGCCATTATATTATATATATAATATATATTACGTCGATTTCCTTTTAAAACGTATTTTAAAAACCGTTTTAAATTCGTTTTCGAAACGATTTCAACTTCATTTCAAATTCAAATCAAAATTGTTTTCAATTTAATCCGTTTTAATTTCATTTCAAATCGATTTCAATTCAATTTCAATTTAGTTCGAATTTCAAGTCATTTCAATTTAATTCGAATTTCAATTCGTTTCAATTTAATTCGAATTTCAATTCATTTCAGTTTAATTCGAATTTCAAATCTATTCAATTTAATTCGAATTCATTTTCTATTCAATTCAATTTCAATTCGATTTGAATTCCTATTCAATTCAATTTTAATTCGATTTGAATTCTATTCAATTCAATTTCAAGTCGATTTGAATTCCTATTCAATTCAATTTTAATTCGATTTGAATTCTATTCAATTCAATTTCAATAATATTCGATTATTGAAATCACTTTTCAATATTCATTTAAAAATAAATAAAATCGATATAAATATCGTTCACGTCAAAATGGCGTCAATCTAATCAACACGGCTTCATATATTTCTATTTTCCAATATTCTATTTCCAATATCTCTTTTCAAATATTTCTATTCAGATATTCTATTTCAAAACTGGAATGAGGCCTAATCAATTACCATATAATGTTAATTATATGGATTTTCTACAACACACGTATATAACACCAACGATAAATCATCAACCATCATCCAAAGTGCGTTCTACACTGTACAAGCATCAAATATAATGAAACGACCCAAACTTCCCCGGTCTCCGAAGAGATGAGAAAGAACAAATTGTTTTGAGAACACGACAAAATAGAACGTAGACGGAAGAACATTTCATTGTATATTACAACAATCCATCAGATTACAAGAATATACTATAAATGAATATTACACAGAAATATCAGAGATTTAAATTTCATTTAAATAAATTGCAGTGGAAAATAATACAATACACAACTAGAAGAGATATATGGATACAAAGCTTTCCAGATATCGTTCCAGCTGTAAACCAGGATCCTGCGAATATAAATATGCAAAACCAAACTACTAGCTGCCCATGTCAAAATAAGGGCACCCAGAGTTTAGGTTAAAACAATAAACTCCAGGTCAGTCATGGGACTGGCGTGAGAACTAAAACAGTTGTTTAAAACTTTACTTTAAAGTTAGGTAAATCAAGGGACCACACCGTAAAACACGGAACATGTTTCCTCCCAAGTATACCAGTGCATATAACAACAGCGCAATGCTAAATAAAGAAAAATGAAGCTATTATAAGACCCAGGTCCTATCACACAATGCAACACAAGCTGGGGAATAGGGTTTTCCCTTATAATAGCCAAATATGCTTAGTACGATTAAAACAAATCATTTGATACTATTAGAAGTTCATAGTGTATAAAACAATTTCAAATCATAAGTATCAATCATAGACGGCATGGGTACCATATATCATGTCGCCATACTAGGCTCTACAAATAAAACCGCAAATGTCACGTATTTGGAAATTGGATTTCCGTCTGTGAACCGAGGCCAGGGATCATCCTCTATCGATTTGAGACAATCTAGCCCATGTCTCAGGCAAGTACTCAGTCAAGCCTTGGAGCGACAGGGCCGGTCCACCGGTGTGGATTAAAATGCCTGAACACTATGTTTCCCCGCCCTTTGGGGCGTAAATGAGCCAACGAATGGCTCCATCGGACCCGGATCGTCCGATCTAACCGAGGCGCCTCGCAACAGCAACAACCACACAGGTGAAAAGTATATAAATGTCAGGGCTGGTAGGTCACTGACACCACCCTAGCTAGAAAGAAACGCATGCCCTCCCTGAGGTCCTCTCCCGTTTTTGGTTCACAACCGGGGTGCGAGGCTCGTGAATCAACGTTACACAAAGCTATGCCACACAGGCCTTTCTTTGATCATCACCACAAGACTTTGCTTTTCAATAGAAGCCCCGATCAATTGCCACTTAGGCATGCCACACAGGCAATTCACTCTATGCGTTTGATATCCATCAGTATATAACCCCTGAGCTCATACGTCTCAGAGAAGGGCGTTAAGCAAGAGAATAAATTCTCCGCCGCCAAACAGATATATATTTAATAGAGATCAATCACACAGACTAAAATCCAATGTCAGACACACAGTCCATTTACAAGTCCATTCTGGGTCTGAACGAAACCGGAGGCACCTAGTACCCCGCATATCCATCGATCTCCAAGTACGTCTGGACGATCACCAACTGTTTCCATCTTCTTGGGTGTACACCCCAATCAAGATTATCAGTAATCACCCAAACGACGTGAAGACCTCCGGTCTTCGACCATCGTCTTCATCTTCGACTTATCGTCGCATCAGATATTCAGAATGGGATAAACCAGGTCTTTCCGAATAACTCGCGTATATTTTAAATAAGTCTTACACAAACACAACATATGCCTCATTCCAATTTATCAGTCACTAACCGTAAATTAACAAGTGAATAATTCCTTAAACATTAACCACGAAGGCCGAAACCAACATCAGATCAATATCCAGAAAACCATTCTGCTTAGCTAACCGACAGTTAGTTTCTAAATTTCACATTCATGGGAAAGGTTTCCATTAATTTTATCAATGATAAATCATTTAAATTTATTCTTTCATCTACTTTTGAATATCAATTCAAACTAATCGGGATTAGCGAACCTTACCGAAGTAATCATTTGTTTTAATTTCCTAATCCCAACCTATTCATCCTATGAAGTAAAACGGGTCTTACTTCATATCTAACACCCCAGTGTTATCGGTAAATTCAATTACCATTTCACGTTCAAATCTAATTAAAGATTTAACTATCGCCTGGAGCAAAACTGGTGATACTACATTCTCGATTATTTCAATCTAATTAAAGATTCATTAAAACTCCACTTAGTTTTAATCTGTAACTGGGTTAAAGAATCAGTGTCATTTAAAACACGGTTCACGATAAACCCAAAATCACATCACATTTCAATCAGTCCCTAACCGTGAATTAGCAAGCGAGCAATTCTCTAAGTATTAACCCCGAAGGTCGAAACCAACATCAGATCAATACCTCTGAAACCATTCAACTTAACTAATCTCTAGTTAGTTTCTGATTTTCTTAACTTCCTTGGGTCTAAGAACACTATTATTGAAGATACCGTTCACGACAACCCAAAATCACATTCTATTAATTATCGGGTTAAAGAACGAGTGTTATTTAAAACACCATTCACGATAAACCCAAGAATCAATTCGAATTCAATTCCAAATAAATATTATTTAATTGGTATACTTCATTAAATCTAAAGAAAAAGATTTAATCTTTTCTCAACTGGGTTCAAGAACAGTGTTAATGAAGACACCATTCACGACAAACCCAAATCACATTTGATATTAAACACAAGGCTCTGAATAGAAAATATACCGGCTTATATTTAATATCAAATTCTACGACTAACAAATATCGTATTGGAAATAACGATATATATATATCTTTCAAATTCCCATAACAATATCTGTATCATCACAAAATCCAACATCGAAATAATCCAAAGACAATTTCGATTCAAATCCATTCCAATATAATTATTGGAAATTCTGGTTATTTTCAAAACCATTTCTAATCCAGTTTATTTATTTTAAAAATAAACAGAATTATAATTCTAGTTCAAAACTAGTTCCTTTCGATAAAAATCTATTTTTATCCTTTCAAATATGGAGTTTTTCATCCCAATTTTTCCCAAATCATTTATTATGATTTTACATAAATTATTACTATTTTTAATAGTTTTATCAAGGCCCGTACAGTCGATTTCCACCAATGGCCATCGAACTGCACTTACAACGACCTTTTCTAAATTTGATTTGGACGTATCTCCAAATCCAACCGTTAGATTTATAATTTCTAACATTCGTTAGAGATCTATTTTCGATACGAACCCAACGGTTCCAGTTTTAGGAGAATCCGACGGTCGGATCTCCCGCAATATCCGTTCGAAGTCAATGGTCGAAATTCGCGAACTGCCACGGCATGGCGCGTTCTATTCAGGCCATTATATTATATATATATAATATATATTTCTTCGATTTCTATTTAAAACGAATTTTATAAATCATTTTAAATTCGTTTTCAAAACGATTTCAACTTCATATTCAATTTCAAATCAAAAATGAATATTCCACTATAAATTCGTTTTAAATCCATTTCAAATCAATTTCAATTCGAATCGCTTTTGAATTCACTTTCAGTTAGTTTTCAATTCAATTCAATTTCAATTCAATTTCAATTCGAATTCATTTTTATTCAATTTCAATTCGAATTCATTTATATTCAATTTCAATTCGAATTCATTTCTATTCAATTTCAATTCGATTCAATTTCAATTCGAATTCATTTATATTCAATTTCAATTCGATTCAATTTCAATTCGAATTCATTTATATTCAATTTCAATTCAATTTCAATTCGAATTCATTTCTTTTCGAAAAATCAGATTTTGAAATCACTTTTGATATTCATTATAAAATGAATAAAATCGATATAAATATCGTTCACGTCAAAATGGCATCAATCTAATCAACACGGCTTCATATATTTCTATTTTCAAATATTCTATTTCAAATATTTTTTTTTTCAAATATTTCTTTTTCAAATATTTCTATTTTCAAATATTCTATTTCAAATATTTCTTTTTCAAATATTTCTATTTTAAAACTGGAATGAGGCCCAATCAATTACCATATAATGTTAATTATATGGATTTTCTACAACACATGTATACAATAACAACGATGAATAATCAACCATCATCCAAAGTGCATTCTACACTGTATAAGCATCGAATATAAATATTCAACGCTTATAGCAGCCTGTCAATCAATCGATCGACATACAACTAATTATTGGGATTAGTGTACGTCAAATATCATCCCAATACCCGTGTGGGGTTTCAAACAATCAAACACAGATTTTATTTGTGCAGTTGGGCAATGTGTAAAATTTATCGCCCCAATCAATATCAGTCAAATGTGTGTATATAAATAAATCGTCCGATTTGTTTATTTTTATTTCATTTCATATACATGTTAAAAAATTTATTTTTAACTATAAAATATTTCTAACTATAAAAATATTTTATTTCATTTCACAACACATCACACAATCAACTACACATCAAAATCAAACAAACAAGCATACAAGCCGTCCATGGTCTGTGGACGACGGGTGTCGGGTGCTACTAAACACCGTCTGCATCCTAGTATATATTTATAATTAGAAAAATTAAATTGAAAGGTGAGAAGTTCTCACTGAATTGCTAATCCAACGCCACGACTCTTCTTAGGTAGAAATCTTCGTCGTTCTTGCCTTTTGTCCCTTTTCACTGCCCGTATTCTTGATCTTCAGCGAAGAGTGTGGGGTCCCACAGCCGGAGGAGGAGCAGCGTCGCGGGCTTCAGGCGACGCTCAGGTGGGTGTACATGGTGGTGGACGGCGGTAGGCGGCTCAGGCTGAGCTCGCGCGAGGTCAGGGTTCGATTTGAGGTGGTCGAGCTTAGGGTTTGGGGTGCTGGAGCGTGGGATCGGCGGAGGGAGATGGGGGTCCATGGTGGTGCGGCGACGCGACTGGAGTATGGTGGTCGCGTTCGTCGAATTGGGGGTGGGCTAGGGATTTGGTGGCGGTCTGGGCTGCTGCGAGGGGAGAGGATCGAAGGAAGGAGGCTGGGGGGCTGCACCTCCTGGCGGCGGTGGGGCTCCGGCTACGCGCTGTTGGGAGGAGCGCGCCTCCTCCTTCTTCTTTTTTTAACTGATCGGTTTGACTTTGAGGGGAGGGAGAATAAAGGTCGTGGCTTATATAAAAATATATATATTTAATTCAATTTAATTCCATAAAGTTAACTTTTTATTTCGAACTCGAAATCGAACCCACCGCCTGTCGTCCATAGATAATTACCCCCATTCCGAACACAATGGAATATGTCCCGTAAGCCAATTCGACCGTTTCGATCAATTTCCGTCAAAATCAACATATAACTCTATATATTGAATTTGAACGCGAATTTCAATTTACTGGGCCCACATACTAACTTGAAAAATTCCAGGAAAATATTTTCTAGCTTCGTATTGACGATACAGTCCTAACAAACTAGTTTCGTCGAATTCTGAGATCGTTTGAAAAATGGCCATTTTCCAGTCGATTAAAATCAACTGAAATTGGTCAAACTCGTTTTCCTTTGCCACGCTCACATATTGATTCGAAAAATTATGAAAATTGGAATCTAGAAATTACTTGACATCACAGATCCAACAAAAGTGGTTTCGTCGAAATCCGAGGTCGTTTTCAAAATTCCCATTTTTAAGGGCCTGAATTCAATAGCGACTATTCAGAATTTTCAACTGGACATATCTTTTGATTCCCGCTATGAAATTTTGATTTTTCGGATTCGTTGGAAAGATATCATCAATTAGATCCTATTATTTTTGGTTTCACTAAAATCTGGTTTGTTTTGCACCCGGTACATTCAATTGAAGTTTGAAATCGAATTATCGAACTACCGCGCCATTTTCAATTCTATTATATAATTATATATAATTATTTATATTCTAACGACGACGTATATAATATATACGTTCGAATTCCATTCAAAATAAATTTCTCGTTGATATTATTTAAAATAATCTATTTTAAATGTTCAAAATTCGCTAAAATTGCCAAAATAAAAATTTCAAACTGGCCCAGATTTCCGGGTTATTACAATCTCCCCCACTTAAAACTTTTCGTCCCCGAAAAGGAACGAAGCCGAAAGTTGTTTGATTAATCAACTCTACATTCGATCTGGCTTCCATTCTCCAACTTTTCAGTTTCTGAAAATTTTCAAAAATTTGGCAAACACCCTAAATTTTCGAAAAATTTCGCCATAACCTCCCCTGCACTGGGAGCCACGGGAAAATCCCGAAATTGCCATATAGGCCTTCTAATCTCAAAAAGAAAAAGAAAAAGCCAAGCGGCTAGCCAATAGGCTCATAAAATCATCATCACCCAAACAAAACAGTAAATTATGATAAACATGTACCTATTTGTCGGGCAAACAAATTTTATTCTCTGCTCTAGCCTCCTTGCTATGACCTGTTCAATGTAAGTACATGTATATGCAAGCAAATGCGGCTAATTTTCAATACAATTCAATATTTGATACAATTAGGCGTAATGGTTCAAAATTATCAAACAAATAAACAAACAACACGAACATCAATCAATTAGTTGATTAGCTTTTGAAATTCGTAACTTTGATATATAGTCAAAAATCACATTTTTGATGCCAAATCACAACAATAAATCCTATATAGCTTTGATTCTCACACCAGTCAATTGGAAATATATAGAAATCCCACTTTCGTCACACGAACATAAATTCTAATGATGGAGCTCCATCATCAAAATCATCTCCGGGCGGTTAGAGTGTAATTCTATATCTACCCAGTATATTAAAACTTCAAATACACGTTTGCAAGGCGTATATGCAAAATCTATATATACTGGACTGTCCAAATCAATACAAATAAATAATCAAATACGAATAATTGATTTAAATTTTCAAAACAAAAATTGTTTTTACTTTCAAAAATATACTCTTCACACTCGTTCTAGGATACTACTAATCTCATCTCTAACGAGTCATTCTAATTGGATATTACTAATCCAATATCTGATGAATTCTTTCGTATGGTTCTAATGTGTCTTGTTCTCTTAGCTTTGTAAACCAAAGCTCTGATACCACGCTGAAATGACCCGAACTTCCCCGGTCTCCAAAGAGATGAGAAAGAACGAATTGTATTGAGAACACGACAAAATAGAACGCAGACGGAAAAACATTTCATTGTATATTACAACAATCCATCAGATTACAAGAATATACAGAGTATAAATGAATATTACACAGAAATATCAGAGATTTAAATTACATTTAAATAAATTGCAGCGGAAAATAATACAATACACAACTAGAAGAGATATACGGATACAAAGCTTTCCGGATATCATTCCAGCTGAAAACCAGGATCCTGCGAATATAAATCTGCAAAACCAAAAGTACTAGCTGCCCGTGTCAAAATAAGGGCACCCAGAGTTTAGGTTAAAACAATAAACTCCAGGTCAGTCATGGGACTGGCGTGAGAACTAAAACAGTTGTTTAAAACTTTACTTTAAAGTTAGGTAAATCAAGGGACCACGCCGTAAAACACGGAACGGGTTTCCTCCCAAGAATACCAGTGCATATAACAACAGCGCAATGCTAAATAAAGAAAAACGAAGCTATTATAAGACCCAGGTCCTATCACACAATGCAACGCAAGCTGGGGCATAGGGTTTTCCCTTATAATAGCTAAATATGCTTAGTACGTTTAAAACAAATCATTTGATACTATTAGAAGTGCATAGTGTATAAAACAATTTCAAATCATAAGTATCAATCATAGACGGCATAGGTACCATATATCATGTCGCCATACTAGGCTCTACAAATAAAACCGCAAATGTCACGTATTTGGAAATTGGATTTCCATCTGTGAACTGAGGCCAGGGATCGTCCTCTACCGATTCGAGACAATCTAGCCCATGTCTCGGGCAAGTACTCAGTCAAGCCTTGGAGCGACAGGGCCGGTCCACCGATGTGGATTAAAATGCCTGAACACTACGTTTCCCCGCCCTTTGGGGCGTCAATGAGTTAACGAATGGCTCCATCGGACCCGGATCGTCCGATCTAACCGAGGCGCCTCGCAACAGCAACAACCACACAGGTGAAAAGTATATAAATGTCAGGGCTGGTAGGTCACTGACACCACCCTAGCTAGAAAGAAACGCATGCCCTCCCTGAGGTCCTCTCCCGTTTTTGGTTCACAACCGGGGTGCAAGGCTCGTGAATCAACGTTACACAAAGCTATGCCACACAGGCCTTGCTTTGATCATCACCACAAGACTTTGCTTTTCAACAGAAGCCTCGATCAATTGCCACTTAGGCATGCCACACAGGCAATTCACTCTATGCGTTTGATATCCATCAGTATATGACCCCTGAGCTCGTACGTCTCAGAGAAGGGCGTTAAGCAAGAGAATAAATTCTCCGCCGCCAAACAAATATATATTTAATAGAGATCAATCACACAGACTAAAATCCAATGTCAGACACACAGTCCATTTACAAGTCCGTTCTGGGTCTGAACGAAACCGGAGGCACCTAGTACCCCGCATACCCATCGATCTCCAAGTACGTCTGGACGATCACCAACTGTTTCCATCTTCTTGGGTGTACACCCCAATCAAGATCATCAGTAATCACCCAAACGACGTGAAGACCTCCGGTCTTCGACCATCGTCTTCATCTTCGACTTATTGTCGGATCAGTTATTCAGAATGGGATAAACCCGGTCTTTCCGAATAACTCGCGTATATTTTAAATAAGTGTTACACAAACACAACATACGCCTCATTCCAATTTATCAGTCACTAACCGTAAATTAACAAGTGAATAATTCCCCAAACATTAACCCCGAAGGCCGAAACCAACATCAGATCAATATCCAGAAAACCATTCTGCTTAGCTAACCGACAGTTAGTTTCTAAATTTCACATTCATGGGAAAGGTTCCCATTAATTTTATCAAAGATAAATCATTTAAATTTATTCTTTAATTTACTTTTGAATATTAATTCAAACTAGTTGGGATTAGCGAACCTTACCGAAGTAATCATTTGTTTTAATTTCCCAATCCCAACCTATTCATCCCATGAAGTAAAACGGGTCTTACTTCATATCTAACACCACGGTGTTATCGGTAAATTCAATTACCATTTCACATTCAAATCTAATTAAAGATTTAACTATCGCCTGGAGCAAAACTGGTGATACTCCATTCTCGATTATTTCAATCTAATTAAAGATTCATTAAAACTCCACTTAGTTTTAATCTGTAACTGGGTTAAAGAATCAGTGTCATTTAAAACACGGTTTACGATAAACCAAAAATCACATCACATTTCAATCAGTCCCTAACCGTGAATTAGCAAGCGAGCAATTCCCTAAGTATTAACCCCGAAGGCCGAAACCATCATCAGATCAATACCTCTGAAACCATTCAACTTAACTAATCTCTAGTTAGTTTCTGATTTTCTTAACTTCCTTGGGTCTAAGAACAGTATTATTGAAGATACCGTTCACGACAACCCAAAATCACATTTTATTAATTATCGGGTTAAAGAACGAGTGTTATTTAAAACACCATTCACGATAAACCCAAGAATCAATTCGAATTCAATTCCAATTAAATATTATTTAATTGGTATACTTCATTAAATCTAAAGAAAAAGATTTAATCTTTTCTCAACTGGGTTCAAGAACAGTGTTAATGAAGACACCATTCACGACAAACCCAAATCACATTTGATATTAAACACAAGGCTCTGAATAGAAAATATACCGGCTTATATTTAATATCAAATTCTACGACTAACAAATATCGTATTGGAAATAACGATATATATATATCTTTCAAATTCCCATAACAATATCTGTATCATCACAAAATCCAACATCGAAATAATCCAAAGACAATTTCGATTCAAATCCATTCCAATATAATTACTGGAAATTCTGGTTATTTTCAAAACCATTTCTAATCCAGTTTATTTATTTTAAAAATAAATAGAATTATAATTCTAGTTCAAAACTAGTTCCTTTCGATAAAAATCTATTTTCATCTTTTCAAATATGGAGTTTTTCATCCCAATTTTTCCCAAATCATTTCTTATGATTTTACATAAATTATTACTATTTTTAATAGTTTTATCAAGGCCCGTACAGTCGATTTCCACCAATGGCCATCGAACTGCACTTACAGCGACCTTTTCTAAATTTGATATGGACGTATCTCCAAATCCAACCGTTAGATTTCTAATTTCTTACATTCATTAGAGATCTATTTTCGATACGAACCCAACGGTTCCGGTTTTAGGAGAATCCGACGGTCGGATCTCCCGCAATATCCGTTCGATGTCAGTGGTCGAAATTCGCGAACTGCCGCGGCACGACGCGTTCTATTCAGGCCATTATATTATATATATAATATATACTTCGTCGATTTCTATTTAAAACGAATTTTATAAATCATTTTAAATTTGTTTTCAAAACGATTTCAACTTCATATTCAATTTCAAATCAAAAATGAATATTCCACTATAAATTCGTTTTAAATCCATTTCAAATCAATTTCAATTCGAATCGCTTTTGAATTCACTTTCAGTTCGTTTTCAATTCAATTCAATTTCAATTCAATTTCAATTCGAATTCATTTATATTCAATTTCAATTCGAATTCATTTATATTCAAGTTCAATTCGAATTCATTTCAATTCAATTTCAATTCGATTCAATTTCAATTCGAATTCATTTATATTCAATTTCAATTCGATTCAATTTCAATTCGAATTCATTTATATTCAATTTCAATTCGATTTCAATTCGAATTCATTTCTTTTCGAAAAATCAGATTTTGAAATCACTTTCGATATTCATTATAAAATGAATAAAATCGATATAAATATCGTTCATGTCAAAATGGCGTCAATCTAATCAACACGGCTTCATATATTTCTATTTTCAAATATTCTATTTCAAATATTTCTTTTTCAAATATTTCTATTTTCAAATATTCTATTTCAAATATTTCTTTTTTTCAAATATTTCTTTTTCAAATATTTCTATTTTCAAATATTCTATTTCAAATATTTCTTTTTCAAATATTTCTTTTTCAAATATTTCTATTTTAAAACTGGAATGAGGCCCAATCAATTACCATATAATGTTAATTATATGGATTTTCTACAACACATGTATACAATAACAACGATGAATAATCAACCATCATCCAAAGTGCATTCTACGCTGTATAAGCATCGAATATAAATATTCAACGCTTATAGCAGCCTGTCAATCAATCGATCGACATACAACTAATTATTGGGATTAGTGTACGTCAAATATCATCCCAATACCTGTGTGGGGTTTCAAACAATCAAACACAGATTTTATTTGTGCAGTTGGGCGATGTGTAAAATTTATCGTCCCAATCAATATCAGTCAAATGTGTGTATATAAACAAATCGTCCAATTTGTTTATCTTTATTTCATTTCATATACATGTTAAAAGTTTTATTTTTAACTATAAAATATTTCTAACTATAAAAATATTTTATTTCATTTCACAACACATCACACAATCAACTACACATCAAAATCAAACAAACAAGCATACAAGCCGTCCATGGTCTGTGGACGATGGGTGTCGAGTGCTACTAAACACCGTCTGCATCCTAGTATATATTTATAACTAGAAAAATTAAATTGAAAGGTGAGAAGTTCTCACCGAATTGCTAATCCAACGCCACGACTCTTCTTAGGTAGATATCTTCGTCGTTCTTGCCTTTTGTCCCTTTTCACTGCCCGTATTCTTGATCTTCAGCGAAGAGTGTGGGGTCCCACAGCCGGAGGAGGAGCAGCGTCGCGGGCTTCAGGCGACGCTCAGGTGGGTGTACATGGTGGTGGACGGCGGTAGGCGGCTCAGGCTGAGCTCGCGCGAGGTCAGGGTTCGATTTGAGGTGGTCGAGCTTAGGGTTTGGGGTGCTGGAGCGTGGGATCAGCGGAGGGAGATGGGGGTCCATGGTGGTGCGGCGACGCGGCTGGAGTATGGTGGTCGCGTTCGTCGAATTGGGGGTGGGCTAGGGATTTGGTGGCGGTCTGGGCTGCTGCGAGGGGAGAGGATCGAAGGTAGGAGGCTGGGTGGGCTGCACCTCCTGGCGCCGGCGGGGCTCCGGCGACGCGCTGCTGGGAGGAGCGCGCCTCCTCCTTCTTCTTTTTATTTTATTTTATTTTAACTGATCGGTTTGACTTTGAGGGGAGGGAGAATAAAGGTGGGGGCTTATATAAAAATATATATATATATATTTAATTCAATTTAATTCCATAAAGTTAACTTTTTATTTCGAACTCGAAATCGAACCCACCGCCTGTCGTCTATAGCTAATTACCCCCATTCCGAACACAATGGAATATGTCCCGTAAGCCAATTCGACCGTTTCGATCAGTTTCCGTCAAAATCAACATATAACTCTATATATTGAATTTGAACGCGCATTTCAATTTACTGGGCCCACATACTAACTCGAAAAATTCCAGGAAAATATTTTCTAGCTTCGTATTGACGATACGGTCCTAACAAAACTAGTTTCGTCGAATTCTGAGACCGTTTGAAAAATGGCCATTTTCCAGTCGATTAAAATCAACTAAAATTGGTCAAACGCGTTTTCCTTTGCCACGCTCACATATTGATTCGGAAAATTATGAAAATTGGAATCTAGCAATTACTTGACATCACGGATCCAACAAAAGTGGTTTCGTCGAAATGCGAGGTCGTTTGCAAAATTCCCATTTTTGAGGGCCTGAATTCCATAGCGACTATTCAGAATTTTCAACTGGACATATCTTTTGATTCCCGCTATGAAATTTTGATTTTTCGGATTCGTTGGAAAGATATCATCAATTAGATCCTATTATTTTTGGTTTCACAAAAATCCGGTTTGTTTTGCACCCGGTACATTCAATTGAAGTTTGAAATCGAATTATCGAACTACCGCGCCATTTTCAATTCTATTATATAATTATATATAATTATTTATATTCTAACGACGACGTATATAATATATACGTTCGAATTCCATTCAAAATAAATTTCTCGTCGATATTATTTAAAATAATCTATTTTAAATGTTCAAAATTCGCTAAAATTGCCAAAATAAAAAAATTTAAGCTGGCCCAGATTTCCGGGTTATTACATATAAATATTTAATGCTTATAACAGTCTGTCAATCAATCGATTGACATACAATTATTGGGATTAGTGTATGTCATATATCATCCCAATACCCGTGTGGGGTTTCAAACAATCAAACACAGATTTTATTTGTGCAGTTGGGCGATGTGTAAAATTTATCGTCCCAATCAATATCAATCAAATCAGTGTATATAAACAAATCTCCGATTTATTTATAAATATTTATTCACATTCACGTTAAAAATTATATTTTTAACGATAAAATATTTTTAACTATATAAATATTTTATTTCATTTCACATCACACAATCAATCAACTACACATCAAAATCAAATAAACAAGCATACAAGCCATCCATGGTCTGTGGACGACGGGTGTCGGGTGCTACTAAACACCGTCTGCATCCTAGTATATATTTTTAACTAGAAAATTAAATTAAAAAGTGAGAAGTTCTCACCGACTAGCTAATCCAAATGCCACGATTCTTCATATGTAGAACATCTTCACCGTGCTTCTACCGAGATCTGTTTCACGTAGTCGATAGTAAAAATCACATTTTTAATTGTTCACTTCACAAGATAGATCATATTTTTATATTTTTCTATACTATAAAAATCATATTTTTGACCTTCACATTATATAAAAATGATATTTTCCCTTTCTATATTATAAAAATCCTAGCTTTTTAGATTTAAAAATCCCCTCTTTTCATGTCATCACCTATATAAAAATCCTCATTTTTATTTGGTTACCATAAAAATAAAAATCTTATCATGTTTAAAGTCAAATCTTTTAACTTTAACAATCATACCTTTCTTACCAATAAAAATATACAATCTTTATGTTTATAAAAATATATAATCTTTCTCTCTAAACAAAAATATGATGTTTTTTTTTTAAAAATCAAATCTTTTACTTTGATAAAAATCAGATTTTTCTAAAAACCTATTCACATTAAATAAGATAAATAAATTAAAGAGACTCACATTGTTTTAAGGAGGAGCGGGGGGGGGGGGGGGGGGGTTCCCTTTGCTGCGTTCGAATTGGAAAGAGGGGGGAGGAGGAAGAAAAGTGGGGAAAGCCGCGGCGGTGGAGGTGTTTGGGGATTTCGAGGTGGACAAGGGGATGAAGGAGGACGCGTAGAAGGAGGGAAGGGGTCGGAGGTGGTGGGGGGGTGCGGCTATCGTCTGAACGTCGGCTAGGGGAGGGTGGCTCGACGTGGGGTTTCGGGGCGTGGTGGTTCGCGTTGGGGGAGAGGGAGACGAGGGAGGGGTGGAGGTCGGCTGCGCCGCCTGGGGGCGGTGGCGGTCCATCGCTGGTGGAGGAGTGACTGCTACTCCCTCTTTTTCGTTTTTTTTTCTTTTCTGTAATGATTTTGAAAGGGAGGGGGGGGGGGGGCTGAGAGGGTATTAGAGAGGAAAGGGGGAAAGTGTAAAATTTAATTATTTTATTATTTTAAACTCCTTAAAAGCAACTTTTATTTTCGACCTCGAAGCGAGACCCACCGCCTGTCGTCCATAGCTAATTACCTCCATTCCGAACATAATGGGATATGTATCGCAAGCTGATTTGATCGTTTCGATCAGTTTTCGTCAAAATCAAAATATAACTCTATATATTGAAATTGAACGCGCATTTCAATTTACAGGGGTTACATACGAACTCTAAAAATTCCCGAAAAATCTTTTCTAGCTTCGTATTGACGATACGGTCCTAACAAAACTAATTTGTTGAATTTTGAGACCGTTTGAAAATGGCCGTTTTCCAGTCGATTAAAATCAACTGAAACTGGACAAACGCATTTTCCTTTGCCACGCTCACATATTGATTCGAAAAATTATGAAAATTGGAACCTAGCAATAACTTGACATCATGGATCCAACAAAAGTGGTTTCGTCGAATTCCGAGGTCGTTTGCAAAATGCCTATTTTTAAAGGCCGAAATTCCATAGCGACTATTCTGAAATTTCAACTGGACATATCTTTTTATCCCCGCTATGAAATTTCAATTTTTCGGATTTGTTGGAAAGATATTCTCAATTAGATTCAAATATTTTTGGTTTCGCCAAAATCCGGTTTATTTTGCACCCGGTATGTTCAATTGAAATTTGAAATCGAATTATCGAACTACCACGCCATTTTCAATTCCTTTAATAATTATAAATAATTATTTATATTATAACGACGACGTATATAAATATATACGTTCTAATTCTATTCAAAATAAATTTGTCATCGATATTATTTAAAATATTTCATTTTAAATATTCAAAATTCAATAAAATTGCCAATTTAAAATTTTAAATTGGCTCGGATTTCCGGGTCGTTACATATTATAACATCAAATCACTATACATAGATCTGAAATAAAAATAATTTTTTTTATTTCAAATCGAGATCTAATAATAAACTATAGATTCAAACCAGATCAAACAAAAATGAGAATCAAGATCAACATTCAACAGATTCAAAATCCAAGCATTATAGATCTGATTTATTATCGTAACTACATACATTCAGAATAGTGCAAACTAATTAAATTTTCTAATTATAAAAAATAGAAATTATCACATTGGATTTTTGAATTATTCAAAATTCTAGATTGCTCCATTTCAGATCTCGTCAGTGTCATGTTGTAGATCTGGATTTCACGATTCCAACGCAATCGAAATCGTTCGATTTCATATCTGTTTGCAAAAGTTATCGAGATTTATACCTTTATAACATTTAAATATTTAATTAACTATAATAATTAATAATTTTATACACTAATTACATTTAGGACATCTTCCCTCTTCATCGTCTCTTTTGTAATCACGAAACCCAACTTCGTTACCAACTCCACCGTGCATCGCCACCCTATAAGCTATTGGACCAACATTAGAGAACGCCACTTCGAAGCCAACACCGACCTCTGCTTACACTCAGACGTGGGCCTCACTCGCACCTCACCACAGCTCGAAAACCCGCTCCAAAACCCGCCACTTCCTGCTCCAATTCTGGTTGAACGGAAGCCTTAAATGCGATCATCACCATTGAATACGAAGAGACGAAGATGTTTGTTATGAATATTTAGTGAATCATCTGGCGGATTATGACAATTCATTGAAAGAAATTCGGAGCTTGGTGGCCCTCCATTTCAATTTGTGGCGGCTGTAACATTTAGGGGATTAGGTTTAGGGTTAGTGTAATACTCGGGTTATTTATATAATAAAATAATATTTAAATTCCTTATTTTCTTAGTTAAAGCCCGTTAAGTTTCAGTAGCTCCAATTTCAGCCCAATGAGAGTTGTCCCTAAGCGAATAGCCCCCATCCGGACATAATGGACTAGGTTCTATTAGCCTGTTTGATCGTCTCATCCCACTTTTCTTTAATTTAAAATACAAATCATTTAATTATTAAATTTGATCGCACATTTTAATTTACTGGGGCCACATACTTGCGCTAAAAATTACAAAAAATATATTTTTAGTTATGCTTTGACGATACGGTACTAACAAAACTAATTTCGTCGAATTTGAAGACTGTTTGAAAAATGGCCATTTTCTGGTCGATTAAATTTGACTGAAATTGACAAAACACGTTTTCTTTTTCCACGCTCATATATTAATTCTAAAAATTATGAAAATTTAAACCTAGCAATAATTTGACATTCCGGATCCAACAAAAGTGGTTTCGTCGAAAACGGAGGTCGTTTGGAAAATACTATTTTTAGGGCTATATTTTATATTAATATATATATAAATTCTACAATGACTTTTCTAAATTTTAAACTGGACATAACTTACAATTTATAAAGTGAAATTTCAGTTTCTTACATTCGTTAGAAAGATATTGTTAAGCAGATTTAAATATTTCCTGTTTTCCAATTCTGATTTAAAATGAATTCTGTATATTAAATTGAAATTTAAAAATCGAATTTTTGAACTGCCGCGCCATTTCATACTCCCTTTATAGTTAAATTGAATTATTACGTTTTAACTTCGATCAAAATAAATGTTTCATCATTATTATTTAAAATAAATAATTTTAAATATTCAAAATCCATTAATATGGTTAAAATAAAAAATTTAAATTTGTTTAGAAAATTCAGGTTGTTACAATCTCCCCCACTTAAAATCTTTTTGTCCTCGAAAAGGAACGAAGCTAAAAGTTGTTTAACTAACCAACTAAATTTTCATTTTTTTATTGGTCTCAATAATTTTATTAATTGAACTAATAATCACATAACACAATCATCCATCAATTAGTTGATTAGCTTTTCAAATATATATAACTTTTATATATTCAAAAATCAAATTTTCGAAGATCGGATTATGTGTATAATCACAAATATGTTAATTATAACTTGTCACTCTCAAATCATTCTAGGGCATTACTAACCCCATCTCTAACGAGTTTTCTCATTCTAGGATACTACTGATCCTATCTCTAACGACTATTCTTTTACAGGATATTACTAATCCTACCTATGATGAGTCTTTTGTTCAGTTCTAACGAGTTGTACCCCAAAGATTTGAGCTAACCAGAGCTCTGATACCAACTGTAACGACTTGGATTTTACCCGAACCTAATCGATCGCAAAATCAAATCAGACCATTCAAAAACCCAAATACGCTAACTTTAGGCATACAACACACCGGAATGAATAACAAAAGACTTTTATTACATCATAATAATGTTACATCAGAGTACAGAATATCAGAGTACATCGAAATAATAATACAGTAGTGGAAGATAATTTACAATGAATTTAATACAGTGCAGCAGAACCAATAATCTGATACAACGGAAGTCTATCAATGCTCCGGGCACAGCTTTAAGCTTTGGTCCAGAAGCCGGCTTAATACATATGCAAAATAAGCTACTCGACTGCCCGTGTGGAATAAAGGGCACCCGAGTTTGCAAAGTGAAACAAAATACGGGTCAGTCATGGGACTGGTATGAGAAATCTTTCCTAACTTATCTGACAATATGGCTAATCATAGGACCACGCCGCTAACGCGGAATGGGTATACTCCATTGGATTGCCAGTGCATAAATTAAATAAATTTTTATCCAAAAACAACGCAATGCTTTTTAGAAAAATGAAATCATTATAAGGCTCAAGTCCCATCACACAATGCAACGCAAACCAGAGGATAGAGTTTTTCCTTATAATGATCAAACATGCTTGATACGTAGAAAATGATATTTTAATATTATTATTAGTGTCTAATCAATTTTAATATATTTCAAAGTAAATGTATCAATCCTAGACGACATTGTACCCCATCCTACTATGTCGCCATATATAGGTTTACAATCGAAACCGTAATGTCGTATTGGAAATTGGGTTTCCGTCATAAGTTAAGGCTAGGGACGATCTCCTTACCAATTCGAGACACTCTAGCAATGTCTCAGGATCCCCCGCAGTGAACCCTTAGATCCTACAGGGACGGTCCACAAATATACCTTAGTGGATTGGCAATTCCTGAACACACGCTTCCCGGTCCTATTAAACCTATAAAACGGTCACTATCAACCAAAAAATCCGAGGTACCTCATAATCCATCATCCACATAAGTAAAAAAATGTCAAGGCTTGTAAATGCTGACTCCACTTCTAGCTAGAAAAAAACGTCTGCACTCCCTGCGTTCCCTTGTCTCGTTTTACACTCTTGCCGGGGTGTGAGGCTCGCGAAGTCACGCTATACACAAAGCTATACCGGAATAGGCTATGCTTTTATCATCAACTACAAGGCCCTGCTTTTCAACAAAAGCCTTGATCATTTTCATCTTGGTGTGCCACATTGACAATCCACGCCATGCGATTGATAAATACCAATATATAACCTATGAGCTCGTACGTCTCAGAGAAGGGTGTTAAGCAAGAGAATAAATTCTCCGCCACCACAGATATATATTAAATAGAAATCAATTTAATTTACATGGAATGAAATACAATGTCAGACACACATTCGTTTACAAGTCCGTTCTGGGTCTGAACGAAACCGGAGACACCTTATTCCTCGTCCCGTATGTCCAATATGAAAGAGAGGTGCTCGCATATCCGGACAATCAACAAGTACATCCGGACAACTACCCCTTTAACCCTTTACTGGGAGCTACCCAATGCCGGGCATCAGTAGTTGTCCATTCGATGTGAAGATCGCCGGTCTTTAATCACCGTCTTCGATATCTTCAATTTAAATCATCGTATAATTATTTGAAATGAGATTGAACTCGGTCTTTCCAAATAATTCTCGCATATATATAATTTAAAACTATTTTATATCAATAATATTATTTTATAATGATTTATCTCTATTTTTATTTTGTTGGCTAGTGTTTGAACCAAGCCACCAAGGTCCACACATGAAGAAAATATGAAGCCTCACACGCCAAAACCCCAGAGAACCCGTTCGTGGCTACCCTGCTCCCCTCGTCTCGTGGTACTACTACCACGACCTTGCTCGTGGTTCCCAACCACGACCCGATTGAAATGGTCCCCCATGATCCGATCCCAGAAACCAAGATAATGGTCGAGACCAAGTCCATCACGATCCGAAATTCAAGGGGATGGAAACACCTATCCAGTAACCGCTATATTGACCATTTCTCCATCAAGCTACGAACCAGTCCGAGATCCTCAGGATCTACGCCACGTGTGACCACGATCCACCTGCAGATATCAGCTATAAATAGCCATGTACTTGGCATTTTTCGGGATATTTTGGCATTTTTGAGTACTGTTTCCACCATTATTATTATCTTATAATTTCTTATCAGCCTTAGCCCGAAATTATTGAGTGAATCACTGTACAACTGAGGTTGAGAGGAAAATCATTGAGTACTTGAATCATACGTCTAATCATAGATATAAAGTGGACGTAGGCTCGTTAACGCCGAACCACTATAAATCTTGTGTGTTTTCTTATGTTTCTAGATATAAACCTCTGCGAATTCGGATAATTTGGGTGGTAGAGCCATTTTTGGGTCTAACGTTTTTGGTGCTTTCACTGAGAACCGAAGTCTCAGCATATCGGATTGTCATTCTACTGTTTGGACACTCAAGTCCGAAGAAGGTAGTCTGAACCTTCACTGTTTAGATTTTTGAGGAACTCAGCAAACTCAAAGTATTATGGCTAGAAAGAAGTCTAAAGAACTACGATCTTCGCAAGCAAACGAAGCCGTGGAAGAGAGCGTTCAGGAGCAGGTCGAAGTTCCGTCCCCAGATCGCGGTGAGGAAGGGGCAATCTGACCCGATGATGGCGTCATGACCCGAACGACTGAAGGTGTCCCCACTCGATCGTAGGACCACGCCGTGATCCCTCATGCACAAGCCACCGCGAGCCAGCTTTAGGGGGCCACCACGAGTCGTCAGCACAAGGGGACCACGACCCGAAACAACAATCAGACCACAATTCGACCTAGGAAGGAGATCATGGTTCGTCATGCTCGTACTGGTGCTTCTGTATGACCTGGTTCAGGGTCTTTACGTATAAGAGAGAATGTTGATGATCAGCTAAACGCTTTGCTCCAGCAACCGAAGGAGATCTATCTCGCATACTTGAAGCCTTGGACAGACAAACTGATGAATTAGCCACTCAAAGGCGGGAAAGCTCGTTGTTGCTTCAGAATATTACCACCTTAGGCAGACGAATTAATGATATCCAGAGGCAGGTGTCACCACCGCCAGCTCACCCTTTTTCCCCGGAATACACATCCTCGTCTGAAGAACCTCAAAGAAACCGACGATGGCCTCCATTGGAAAGGGCTGAGAACATATAAGAGCTCCGGTTTGGGACACCTCCTTCTCGAGGAGAAGAGGCGCTTAATCAGGGAACTAATAACCGTAACTTAAATGAGCCCGTCCTACCACCTAGGAATGGAGATGTCGTTGACTATGCTCAGAATCAACCAATTCCTCCCGCTCGTAATGATTGACCACGATAACAGGGGATAAGGGAGTTCTGCTCAGGCCCCAGACTTTGCAGTAGCACGTCAAAGAAATGCTGGAGGGGCCCATAGAGCAAGAAGTGTTGATCCTGAATCCACCCTGACCCATGCAGATGTTGAGGCCACGATTAGACAAATGATGGTAGAAAACCATGGACAAAGAAATGAAGATTGGGTATAGGCCGCAGTCATACGCCCTTCATGGATGACATATTAGAGGTTCGATTCCCCAGGAAATTCAACATGCAACCTATAAACCATTATGCAGGAAGGGCAGATCCAGTCTAGCAACTAATGAGATATTCATGGTACATGAATGCAGCTGCCGCCTCTGATGCTGTAAAGTGTAAGGCATTCCCGATATTTCTGGATGATACAACATTAATGTGGTTTACTCGTTTTCCAGCGCGATCGATCTCCAGTTTCAGGGAATTAAGCGAAAAGTTTGTGAATCAGTTCTGGATGCATACTAAGAGATCTAAGGATGTCATCGAATTATCCCTCATTAAGCAACGTCCGGACGAATCTTTGAGGTTCTATATAGATCGCTTTAATCTAGCAGTCACAGAGGTTAGAGATCCCCATGAACAAACTGTTTGATGGCCCTGATTGACGGAGTGGATAAAGATACTGAGTTTGGAAGATACTTGGCCGGTAAGCCGCCGTTGACCAGGGAAATATTTTATGAAAAGGCCAACATCCACTTGCGTCAAGAAGAAATCTACGCCAACCGAAAGAGGAAGGCCACCGATAAGGAAGATATACAAAGTAATGTGTCAATCAAACAAACAGGAGACAGCTCGGGAAAGGTTAAAGTCAATGTCGGGAACAAGAATCAAGGCAGTGGCCGCCAATCGGGGAATAACTACAATAACAATAATCGAAAGCGAAACCGAGGAAATGACTCTCAGAGAAGATCTCGACCCAGATCATTTGAAAATTTCACACCATTGAACGATACATTGGAGAATATTTTCCTGGACACATACAATGTCCTCCAGTACAAAAGGCCTCCTTCGAGAGATTCGACAGAAAAGGAACGTGAGACTGGGAAATTCTGTCTTTTCCACCAGACTCATGGCCATTCCACAAACGAATGTCATCGTTTAAGAGATGTGGTTGAAAATCTACTCTAGGAAGGAAAGCTCGATGAGTATAAGGTGACACCTAGAGATAGGGGGCAAGCCGCACAAGCCCCAAACCAAAGCTAACCTGCTGCCAGACCAACAGCTCAACAAAAAGGAAAAAATATCGTTATCAATACCATAGTTGGTGGGCTTCATCTAGCAGGGCACAGATTCAGGGCTATGGAACAGTACGTGAACGCGACTAAACAACATCTTGAAGTGGGGGAATGTAGCAATCCCGAGGATAATGCCCCAATTAAGCAACAAAGGACGATGTCTGATGACGTCATATTTCATGATTGAGAGAGTATTGGAGTCCACTACCCAACCGAAGACTCATTAGTGATCAACGACGCCATCGGTCTAGCCATAGTCCGTAAAGTTCTAGTGGATAACAGGAGTTCGGTTAACATTCTGTTTAAGAAAACATTCGACCAAATGAAACTCGAGCCGAAGGATTTGAAACCATGCGAGGGTTGGATACATGGATTTAATGGAGCCTCAACCGCTCCGATGGGATACGTGGAAATGTCAGTAACCCTTGGGGAAGGAGAACACCAGAGAGTGAGAATCCTCCCCTTTGTGGTTCTGGATATTGAGTCGCCATACAATGCCTTTTTGGGCCGACCAGCCCTAGCCAAATTCAGTTCCTGCATTGCACCCTAGTGTTTATTGTTGAAGTTCCCTACGGATGCCGGTGTAGGTATAGTCAGAGGAGATCAAGTTGTTGCACGAGCATGCTAATAGCAGAGCTGAAGTTGCTCCGCAAAGGAAGAGATGTAGAAACAAAGGACGCTTCTTCCCTCCCAAGGGAGGAAACGTCATAGCAACTAAAGAAAGTAACTCTGTGAGAGTCGCCCAGAGAGCTGCCCGAGGACATAGATCCCAGAGAGGATGAAGAGCCTGGGGGAAGAATGTCGACTCTTAATGAAACGACTGTGGATGTACCAATCAATAATAGTGACCCAGAGAAGGTCCTGAAGATTGCATCCCAGTTGGACCCTGTTCGAGCAAAAGAATTAACAAATTTCTTGAAAGCTAACTTGGATGTATTCGCCTGGACCTATGCGGATATGTGTGGAATATCTCCTTCAATTATGAGTCATTCGTTAAGCATCAACCCGAAACATCCTCCCATCAAACAGAAAAGGCGAATGCTTGGCCCAGAGAGGTCTGCTGCCTTGAAGGAAGAAGTCAAAAAGCTGAGAAGTAATGGGTTCATTAAAGACTCAACATACCCTGACTGGATTTCAAATCCGGTTTTGGTAAAGAAGGCCATTGGAAAGTGGCGCACATGCATTGACTTCTCAAATCTAAACAAAGCTTGCCCAAAGGATAGCTTTCCGTTACCTAGGATTGATCAGCTGGTGGATTCAACGGCGGGTCACGAGCTTCTTTCTCTCATGGATGCCAACTCAGGGTACAACCAAATCCCCATGCACGTCCCGGACCAAGAGCATTCCAGCTTCATTACGGATCTGGGATTACACTGTTACGTAGTTATGCCTTTCGGTCTGAAGAATGCCGACGCTACATATCAGCAATTGGTGAATATAATGTTCTACAACCAAATCTGGAAAACGATGGAGGTATACGTCGATGACATGTTGGTAAAGTCCAGACAATCATCCGACCATATGGCCGATTTAGCAGAGATGTTTGAGATTCTCCGGAAATATGGGATGAAATTAAACCCTTTGAAATGCTCATTTGGGGTAGCAACTGGAAAATTCCTAGGATTCATCGTTAGCTCGCGTGGGATCGAGATCAATCTAGATCAGATTGCAGCAATCAGAGACATCTAGAAACGAAGACAAATCAAAGATATGTAAATCCTCGCAGGGAAAGTAGCCACGCTAAGCCAATTCATCTCCAAAGTTACGGACAAATGTATTCCTTTCTTTGAATTCATAAAGAGAGGAAAGCGCAATTTCGAATGGACTCCTAATTGTGTATAAGCATTTCAAAACCTTCTGAATCATCTGGAAAGACCCCCGATACTGTCTAAGCCCATGGATCACGAGGATTTGTTTGTGTACTTCGCAGTTTCATCCCATGCGATCAGTTCAGCCTAAGTGAGAGAGGAAGATAAGGTGCAGATACCAGTGTACTATGTGAGTAAGAAATTGGTGGCGGCTAAGAGAAACTACCCAAGAATAGAAAAGCTTGTGTATAGCTTGCTAATTGCATTTAGGAAACTTCGCCATTATTTCCAGGCTCATCCCATTACTGTGTACACTGATCACCCACTCAAACAAGTTCTGCAAAGGCCAGAAGCATCAGGAAGACTACTCAAGTGGAACATTGAGCTGAGTCAAATCGATTTGAACTTCCAGCCCCGAAGGTCGATAAGAGGGCAAGTACTGGCAGATTTTATAGTAGAATTCACTATCCCGAAGGATGATGTAGTAAGTGAAGAAGCCGACTCACCAAAACTACTCCTCAACCCAAGTGCCTAGAAATTGTACACTAATGGAGCTAAAAACGACAGACGATCTGGTGCCGGAGTGGTGCTTGAAACTCCAGAGAAACGGCTAATATACTATGCTCTTAGATTAGAGTTCCACGCCACTAATAACGACTCCGTGTACGAAGCTCTAACTTCCAGGATGAAGCTTTCAAAGGAGTTAGAGATCACAAAGCTGGACATCTTTTGCGATTCCAAGATAGTCGTGAACCAGGTCACTGAAGAGTTTCAGGCCAAGAGTCCAAGGCTGATATCACATTTGGAAAAAGTGAAGAAATTGCTGGATGGTTTTGATCACCACAGCATATCTCATATTCCCCGAGTGGAGAATCAAAAGGTAGACAAGTTAGCGAAGATGGCTAGTTCTGATAATCCTGAAAATACGGAGCTACTCCCGATTGAAGTGCTGCAGTCCCCTAGTATAGATCAGATGGAAATTGATCTGGTATTAGAGATTGAACCCGAGAGGGAGTCATGGATGACTCCTATAAAGGATTTTTAATGAATGGAACGCTTCCAACAAATAAAAGTGAGAGGCGTGCAGTTATCCGAAAGGCTTCCCGATATGTATTGCAAGGTGAAGTCCTGTACAGACAAGGTTTCTCGATGCCCCTCCTCCGGTGCATCGCCCATGACGACATCAAGCGTGTACTGAAAGAGGTCCATGAAGGTGAATGTGGCGACCACACTGGAGGGCAAACATTGGTAAAGAAGATATTGCGGTATGGCTATTTCTGGCCCACCATAAACAAGGATGCGGCCAAGTATGCACGACATTGTGATGGGTGTCAGAAATTTTCCAAGATCCCTAGGGCAACTCCAAACCAGTTGAAGACGATGATGAGCCAGTGGCCCTTTGCTATTTGGGGAATTGATATTATTGGAAGTCTCCCCATAGGTAAGGGTGGAGCAAAGTTCGCCATTGTGGCCGTGGATTACTTCACCAAATGGGTCGAAGCTGAGCCATTGACCACGATTACAACTAAGCGAGTGATCAACTTTGTCTTCAAGAGCATTATATGCCAGTTTAGGATACCAAAATTCGTCATAACCTATAATGGAACCCAGTTTGATAGCACCGAGTTTTGAGATTTCTGCCAGAAGTATCATATCAAGAAAAGATACACCTCTGTGGCACATCCGCAATCGAACGGACAGGCCGAAGTGGCGAACAAAGTGATTAAATCTATCTTGAAGAAAAGATTGAAGCAGGCCAAAGCCATGTGGGTTGATGAGTTACCCTTGGCACTATGGGCCTACAGGACAACATACAAGTCGGCAATGGGTCATACACCCATTTCCCTCGCTTTTGGAGCCGAAGCAGCCATCCCGGTCGAGTTAGAAGTACCATCTCATTGAATCACTTATTGTGACCAAATGACCAACAATGAGTTGCTCCTTGAATCCCTGGACATGGTTGAAGAAAAGAGGGATGAGGCCGATCTACGTGCCTTGAGGCACAAGCAACAGGTCGCTCGGTATTACAACAAAAAAGTCCGAGCTCGAACCTTTGAACCCGGAGACTTGTTCTGAAACATGTCTTTTGTAACGACTCGCATTTTTGGTCGATTTATTTTACATATTTAGTATGGTTTTAAATATTGAATTTATAATATAAATGGTATTTTATGGGGTTATCGATTAAATAATCGAAATACGATTTATTTTGATTTTATATAATCATCGTAATACGAGAATCTAAAATAATTCAATTTGAAGTTAGAATTAAATCAAAACAATTCAGATGATCAGTATTAGTTGTATTTGAATATAGGTGATAATAAAAAAATATTTTTTTTATTCTTAGAGAATTTACTTGCTTTTGAATTTAAATTATATTGTATTAATTTATTTTGGTTATTGATATTCACATTCAAATTAAAAATCAAAATATATTCAGAATAGTGTTACACTGTTGAAACAATAGTGGTGACGTTAAAATAGCGGTTCGTGGTTTAAATTAATGGACCCGAGATATTTGATTGTGGATAAGTTTGAAATCAAATAGATTTCTATTTAAAAAGGGTAAAAATCTCTTTATTTCGAATCGATTAAAATCTCGGAGTCAAATCACATTAAAAATGTGTACCTAAACCACATCCTCCTTTATAAAATCATCAGTCGATCCTTCCCCTTTTCTATTCGAACAGAATTAGAAATCGAAAATCACTTCTCTCTTTAATCCATGAAAATTAAAATCCAGATCCTCTTAAATCAGTTCAACGCTAGGGTTGGGGGTAGCTGTTGAATCAGCAGGAGCTTGGGAATATCGACTTCAGTATAATCAAAAAGGAAAAAGTCGCGCTCGATTTGGGAGGGGTTTGATGAAGCTCGATCTTCATCTCGAGCAAGCAAGCAAAGCTGTGATATAGTGTTAGGGTTGTTTTACGTGTTGATTGGGGAAGGCGATGTTTGGAAGGTCACTATTGGGGTGCGATGGGGTTCAAGGAGATTGCTACAGGGATTCCGACCTTTGATTTTGGTGTACGATGGTTCACGACAACTTCCGGAAGGTCGACGCTGGTTGGGGGATAACCTGAAGTGGAGTTCGATTTGTGGAGGTGCTCGATTTTTTCTTGAGGTAGAATTACGGTTCTGGGTGGTTGATGAAGCAGCGTACTGTTATAATGAGAGATGGAAGCTTGGTTGACTTCGAAATGAAAAGAAGTCATGGATTCCTAAACTGGATTAGGAGGTAATTAAGAAAGTTTATTTAATAATTTAAATAGTGAATCTTGTTTAATTGTGTACAAACTAGTAACTAGTACATCCTTTTTATATGAAATCAGTTGTGGATTGTGTTAAGTAAATGAAAAAAAGAAGAATAAGGCAGAGAAGTATTTTCTGATTTGAAAAGAAGATGAGAAAAATCTTTAAGGTAATCTCCTAATTTAATTTAATTAATCACTTAGTTAATGTAACACCCCACCTCCGTTAAGGTCACTCACAAAGGGAATGCCTTAACTTTGGTGGAGCATTTTAGTAAACAGGACAGAAACTTACAAGACAGATAAAACAGTACTTGAAAATTTTTGACTTTATTACAGCGGAAACAGAAATTAATATGGTTACATCCTTTCAATTTCAGAATTCAAGTACAAAATATCAGTCTTGTACAAAAGTCTTCAAAATGCATAGTTTAAAATCATAATCCCCATGGAACGGAAGCTATACAGAGCCAAGCCATACTTTAAGCACTTCAAGCAAAGAGAAATCCGGATCAAGCTAAAGTATTTCCCTCCTTGGATAACCTGGGGGGGGAAACGGAAGAAAGGAGGCGAAACAACAAGGGTCAGACAAAAAGTCTGGCAAGTCCAGTGACTTTCAGCATATGAACAGATAATAATAATATGATATGAACATAAAACTGGATGTGAGATAACTATAACAGGTGTAGCAGATGTAACAGAAAAACAGAATGATATAAACTATTGTTTTACACTTCTCTGCACTACTACTAGTATATCAGAATTAGGTGTCTCCCTAATGTCTAAATTGAAGCAGGAACGGGTACAGAATACTTTAACAGAAACAAAATGCTAATAATGGGCCTTTACTACCCGATCAGAAATAGACAGAAGCAGAAACAGATTTATCTCTACGGAAACAGAATGTGGAATTAGGTGTACACTAGTAATGGGCCTTTACCACCCGAACAGACGGTACCACACAGAAACAGACAGGTGTTACCACCCAACAGAAACAGACGGTACCAACAGAAACAGACAGAACTAAGCGTACCCTAAAACCCTACCCCAAGCGATCGGCTCCCTAATACATAAATATCCTGTGTCGGCCCCACAGTAGGGTGTATCACTCCCTAAAGTGACAACCAATTGGCACAGACCTATTTACAGATGTCACGGCGTCTTACATCCTCAGAGGAAGACCGGGATCCATGCACGCACATGACCCGGTTGGAACGCACCATCAACACCCCTCGCCATTATCAGAATGAACCACTTATAATTAGTTCAGTAAGCGTGCCCGGACCCTACCTACTGTTGGGTCAAAGTTTTGATACCAGAAAGGGTTACTGACTAATATGGGTCCCAAACAACAGATGACACAAGTAATTCCCCTCCTAACCTTGTGCCCCCAGACTAACGGATTTCAGATTTACAAGTTCAGACATACAGAATTCAGATTTACTAATTCACAAATTAAGTTAACAAGTTTTCAGACTAACAGGTCAGATGTACAGATTTTTCAGATTTGTCTAACTTTGTATTGGGCCTACAGATTCATGGACGGGTTTTACTACATCTATTAATCCCTTTGGTTTAACCCTATTTTTCCCCAATACGTTTTAGACGTCATTCTTATCTTAGATTTTGCATTAATTAATTATTAATGCACAGACCTCTCACATTAGGTCGGTAGCTTGTGGCCGCTGGATATGCCGGGCGGTTCCGGGCAGACTTCTGCCACAAGCCAGACCTAACCTCGTGTCTTACGCATGTTATGACTAACTTCTCACATTAGAACCTATTGTTTGCGGCCACTGGAGGTGCCGGGCGGTTCCGGGCAGATTTACGCCGCAAACTCATTCTAACCTCGAGTTAGCCATGTTTATCTTTGCGGCCAATTAATTAATAATTTACCGTTTATGCGCACGCCCAATATATATGCCAATTCAGATTATATCAATAACAGGATGATTATATCAACATAGCAGATAACAGATTTTATATGACTTAACGGATTTAACAGA
The DNA here is from genome assembly GCA_030737875.1 of Allium sativum. Lineage (NCBI taxonomy): Eukaryota > Viridiplantae > Streptophyta > Magnoliopsida > Asparagales > Amaryllidaceae > Allium > Allium sativum. The sequence continues at coordinate 628,104,612 of CM060916.1, forward strand.
TTTAGCAACTTAGCAGATTTTGGCATATAACAGGTTAGGCATTTCAACCGACAAATTTAACAGATTAGGCATTTCAATCTAATTAGCAGTCTAGGCAATATAACAAAACTAGTAGTTTAGGCAACTTGACAAATTAGCAGATTTAGCAAATTTAATATTTCTAAAAGTTCTATTTACATGCCTTGCCCAATCATAAATTGGCCTAAATTCATATGCTTACATAATTGTCATGACTCACAACATATACTCCATGTTTGCATAAGCGCAGAATATGGACATAATTTGCCAAATAACATATGTTCCAATTTTTGTTAAACTAGCATTTTACAGCAGATTCACATATAAATTATACCAAATATAACCATTAATTTCAATGCATGCCATATATCCAAAAATCCCTATTTAGGTGTAATCACAATAATAGATATCCTAATTAATGTAAATCTTTACACCTAAGTTTCCATATCTTCTTCTTTTTGAGTCATGAATCATTATGCAAACTATACCCAACAATATAAATCTTTAAAATCATATCTTCTAAAAATCAGATCTTGACTTTTATATGCATTTTGTCCAAAGTCTCAAATCATATGTAATCTTACAATGGTTCCTCTCTTCTTCTATCATAGAATATGCATAGATCCAAATCTAGTTTACAACGTATGCTCATTAATTACAGTTCTAAATTACAACATAACTATGCATGCATAAATTATATGTTCATAGTCAAGTTTATGCATATGTCCAATATATTTTATGCCTCAGACCTAAAGTCATACATTCAATTTAGTCTTGTCAAATTTCGCATCATTCATTATTTATCCCAAAATTTGCGTTCATACGTTCATCTCTTATGAGATTAGGCACAGGCTCGTGGTAGCCTGGCTATAAAAACAGAAAAGAAGAAAAGGGATACAGAATAGTCACAGAAAAACAAATCTGACAGAAGAGAATATATACAATCTCAGATTCAGAATTAAAAACATATCAAAATTATAATTAACGTTTATAGCGGAAAATAACTGTACTTGCCTTGATTGGATTAAAGAAAGAACTTTAACTTGTTGTAGAATCTTTGCAGAAACTTTAATCTCTAGTTTGAATTGAGTTGCTTAGGCTGATGTTGATTATCTTCTAGTTTTAATTCCAGCAGAGCAGCGACGCCATTTTTATTTTTTTATTAGAAGAAGAGAGCAATGGAGGCTAGAGAATTGTGTAAGAAACCTAGGTAGAGTCTAGGGTCATTTTTATAGGATTTATGAACTGATTAGGACCATCGATGTTGCTTGGATTGATCGTAGCCATTCATCCTAAGGAGAGACCAATTAGAGCCTGCCACCTAGCCCTAATGACAAAGCAGACTGCAGAAAATCGACCAACATAGAATAGGCCAGCCAGGTTGGGCTGGGTTCGACCTGGCTCTGGACCAGGTCGACAGCCCTGTCGACAGCCCTGTCGACCTGGCTAGACCAGGTCGACAGCCCAGTCGACCTGGGTGTCTTAGGCGGGACTTTTCCCACCCTGGCCAATTGGGCCCGATTTTTAATTTTAAACTTGATTCAGAAACTTCCGGAGGCTATATCTTCTTCATACGAACTCCGTTTTTCGAAAACTCGGACTCTATTTCGCGTATTTTTCCGAGACGAACGCAATGGCGTATCCCGTTTCCCTTAGTTCTTTGATTTCAAATTAATTATACTTTAATTTGTTAATTCCACAGTTATAGAATACACGGGGTGTTACATTCTCCCCCACTTAAAAGGATTTCGTCCCCGAAATCTTCAAGTTAAGAAGAGTGTGTCCTACCATCCAATCACCCATCTACTCAACCATCATCCACAAGCATCCATTGTCCTTAGAAAACTTCTAATGTTGTATGAACATATGCAAAAGTGTGTGTATATGTTCCTTATCTAATGCAAAGATCAGGCGGTCTACTGATTCAGTTGACCTCCTTAATGTGAATTATGTCAGTGCCATGAGTCCAACATGTATGCAATAGAATTCTGATGATATATACTATTTCTATATGAGTGCACAACCATTCACTCAAATGCAACATCCATGTGCTGAATCAACCAATTTGCATCCACAAGAATTGAAAAATGCTCACCCATCCATATGCAGTATGAGAGTGTTTTCGATCCGATCTAGTGCCTAGTGTGTGTATATGCATCCACGGGCAACCACTAGCAACCACTTGCATCCACTTGCAACCATCAAACATAACATGTCTCAAACACATGTTTACACCCATTAGTTTCTACCTAAAGTTCAAATATTCGATCGATAGGATACAGTCGAATGATGGAAGCGAGTACAGATAGAACGAAAATTTGGTTCCCATTAGACATGGGTCCTAGGTATCGGCCTCAAAGACCGAAACCAATATCAAATTGACATCCTACGAAAACTCAGAATGTATGCGTCATACTTGACGCCTAACACAGATATCCCTCAAACCCCAGTCTCAAACAGATGATCCATAACCCTTATGGGTCTGAGTCTATAGCGGAATTCAGAAATAATACTAGCATTAAAGTGCAGAGTATCGATTACAAAATCAAAATACCAAAATCAGAAAAAGTCACAATCAGATAAAGAAATTAAACCTACTATAGAAATTTTCCTATTTCTATCCTAGCCACTAGCCTCAAGAGTGTTCGCCTGCCCTCCTTGTCCTCGTCTCTTCGGGCAGTCCCTAGTGAAGTGTCCCATCTCCCCACAGTTGAAGCAAGCGCCCTTCCTTTTTCTGCAATCCTTGTTCAGATGAGTTGAGCTCCCACAAGTAAAGCACTTTTTCCCCTTCTTATCTTCAGGCTTCTCATCCTTCTTTTGTGTTTCCTTTTTGGGCCCCGCTTTCTTATTCTGTGGTTCTTCCTTCTTTATCTCTTTCGGGCCCTTGTCTTCCTCGTGCAGTAGTGCCATATCCACCAATTTCTCGTAAGTTGCTCCCATGGGTACATGGGTCATGGCTAGGCTGTGCAGTGGCTCATTCAATCCTTTAACAAAGCGGAGAGTCTTTTTATGCTGAGTGTTGACTAAATCCAATCCGAATCTTGCTAGTTGGTTGAACTGGTTGACGTATTCCTTGACCGTCATACTTCCTTGCTTAAGAGACAAGAACTTTTCCAATTGTAAACTTCGTTCAGCTTGCGAGAGGAATTTTGTATCAAACCTTGTTCAGAAATCCATCCATGTCTCAACCGGCCTCTCGGCGTTAGTGACTTCCCGCCAGTAGGAAGCTTCGTCTTTGAGCAGCCATACTGCCAACTGTACCTTCTGCCTATCGTCCACCTCGAAGATAACGAATAGATCCTCAGTTTCTTTGAGCCAATTCCTTGCTTCTACGAATGATTCAGTTCCTTTGAAATCCTTCCCACCCATGGCCCTAAAATCTCTACAGATCTTTGAGAAAGCAATTGCACGAGGAGGGGGTGGAGGAGGGGGATCATTTGCTGGACCTGCAGCGGCGGTCCTAGCCTCAAGATATTGACGAAACCAACCGGGTACATGAACACCCTCTGGTATCTCAGATGCTTCAGACATGCTGGAACGAAAAAGGAAAGGTTCAATACAAAAAGGACTGAGAGAAAGATATATGGCTCTTGGGGATCATGTTTTTCCAAATAAGTTTTATTTTTGAAAATACTTCCTTTCAAAACCTTTTTGAAAACAGTTTTCAAAAACTTTACCCAATCTGGTAACCTTCAGCTCTGATACCAAGTGTAACACCCCACCTCCGTTAAGGTCACTCACAAAGGGAATGCCTTAACTTTGGTGGAGCATTTTAGTAAACAGGACAGAAACTTACAAGACAGATAAAACAGTACTTGAAATTTTTTGACTTTATTACAGCGGAAACAGAAATTAATATGGTTACATCCTTTCAATTTCAGAATTCAAGTACAAAATATCAGTCTTGTACAAAAGCCTTCAAAATGCATAGTTTAAAATCATAATCCCCATGGAACGGAAGCTATACAGAGCCAAGCCATACTTTAAGCACTTCAAGCAAAGAGAAATCCGGATCAAGCTAAAGTATTTCCCTCCTCGGATAACCTGGGGGGGAAACGGAAGAAAGGAGGTGAAACAACAAGGGTCAGACAAAAAGTCTGGCAAGTCCAGTGACTTTCAGCATATGAACAGATAATAATAATATGATATGAACATAAAACTGGATGTGAGATAACTATAACAGGTGTAGCAGATGTAACAGAAAAACAGAATGATATAAACTATTGTTTTACACTTCTCTGCACTACTACTAGTATAGCAGAATTAGGTGTCTCCCTAATGTCTAAATTGAAGCAGGAACGGGTACAGAATACTTTAACAGAATGCTAATAATGGGCCTTTACTACCCGATCAGAAACAGACAGAAGCAGAAACAAATTTATCTCTACGGAAACAGAATGTGGAATTAGGTGTACACTAGTAATGGGCCTTTACCACCCGAACAGACGGTACCACACAGAAACAGACAGGTGTTACCACCCAACAGAAACAGACGGTACCAACAGAAACAGACAGAACTAAGCGTACCCTAAAACCCTACCCCAAGCGATCGGCTCCCTAATACATAAATATCCCGTGTCGGCCCCACAGTAGGGTGTATCATTCCCTAAAGTGACAACCAATTGGCACAGACCTATTTACAGATGTCACGGCGTCTTACTTCCTCAGAGGCAGACCGGGATCCATGCACGCACATGACCCGGTTGGAACGCACCATCAACACCCCTCGCCATTATCAGAATGAACCACTTATAATTAGTTCAGTAAGCGTGCCCGGACCCTACCTACTGTTGGGTCAAAGTTTTGATACCAGAAAGGGTTACTGACTAATATGGGTCCCAAACAACAGATGACACAAGTAATTCCCCTCCTAACCTTGTGCCCCCAGACTAACTGATTTCAGATTTACAAGTTCAGACATACAGAATTCAGATTTACTAATTCACAAATTAAGTTAACAAGTTTTCAGACTAACAGGTCAGATGTACAGATTTTTCAGATTTGTCTAACTTTGTATTGGGCCTACAGATTCATGGACGGGTTTTACTACATCTATTAATCCCTTTGGTTTAACCCTATTTTTCCCCAATACGTTTTAGACGTCATTCTTATCTTAGATTTTGCATTAATTAATTATTAATGCACAGACCTCTCACATTAGGTCGGTAGCTTGTGGCCGCTGGATATGCCGGGCGGTTCCGGGCAGACTTCTGCCACAAGCCAGACCTAACCTCGTGTCTTACGCATGTTATGACTAACTTCTCACATTAGAACCTATTGTTTGCGTCCACTGGAGGTGCCGGGCGGTTCCGGGCAGATTTACGCCGCAAACTCATTCTAACCTCGAGTTAGCCATGTTTATCTTTGCGGCCAATTAATTAATAATTTACCATTTATGCGCACACCCAATATATATGCCAATTCAGATTATATCAATAACAGGATGATTATATCAACATAGCAGATAACAGATTTTATATGACTTAACGGATTTAACAGATTTAGCAACTTAGCAGATTTTGGCATATAACAGGTTAGGCATTTCAACCGACAAATTTAACAGATTAGGCATTTCAATCTAATTAGCAGTCTAGGCAATATAACAAAACTAGTAGTTTAGGCAACTTGACAAATTAGCAGATTTAGCAAATTTAATATTTCTAAAAGTTCTATTTACATGCCTTGCCCAATCATAAATTGGCCTAAATTCATATGCTTACATAATTGTCATGACTCACAACATATACTCCATGTTTGCATAAGCGCAGAATATGGACATAATTTGCCAAATAACATATGTTCCAATTTTTGTTAAACTAGCATTTTACAGCAGATTCACATATAAATTATACCAAATATAACCATTAATTTCAATGCATGCCATATATCCAAAAATCCCTATTTAGGTGTAATCACAATAATAGATATCCTAATTAATGTAAATCTTTACACCTAAGTTTCCATATCTTCTTCTTTTTGAGTCATGAATCATTATGCAAACTATACCCAACAATATAAATCTTTAAAATCATATCTTCTAAAAATCAGATCTTGACTTTTATATGCATTTTGTCCAAAGTCTCAAATCATATGTAATCTTACAATGGTTCCTCTCTTCTTCTATCATAGAATATGCATAGATCCAAATCTAGTTTACAACGTATGCTCATTAATTACAGTTCTAAATTACAACATAACTATGCATGCATAAATTATATGTTCATAGTCAAGTTTATGCATATGTCCAATATATTTTATGCCTCAGACCTAAAGTCATACATTCAATTTAGTCTTGTCAAATTTCGCATCATTCATTATTTATCCCAAAATTTGCGTTCATACGTTCATCTCTTATGAGATTAGGCACAGGCTCGTGGTAGCCTGGCTATAAAAACAGAAAAGAAGAAAAGGGATACAGAATAGTCACAGAAAAACAAATCTGACAGAAGAGAATATATACAATCTCAGATTCAGAATTAAAAACATATCAAAATTATAATTAACGTTTATAGCGGAAAATAACTGTACTTGCCTTGATTGGATTAAAGAAAGAACTTTAACTTGTTGTAGAATCTTTGCAGAAACTTTAATCTCTAGTTTGAATTGAGTTGCTTAGGCTGATGTTGATTATCTTCTAGTTTTAATTCCAGCAGAGCAGCGACGCCATTTTTATTTTTTTATTAGAAGAAGAGAGCAATGGAGGCTAGAGAATTGTGTAAGAAACCTAGGTAGAGTCTAGGGTCATTTTTATAGGGTTTATGAACTGATTAGGACCATCGATGTTGCTTGGATTGATCGTAGTCATTCATCCTAAGGAGAGACCAATTAGAGCCTGCCACCTAGCCCTAATGACAAAGCAGACTGCAGAAAATCGACCAACATAGAATAGGCCAGCCAGGTTGGGCTGGGTTCGACCTGGCTCTGGACCAGGTCGACAGCCCTGTCAACCTGGCTAGACCAGGTCGACAGCCCAGTCGACCTGGGTGTCTTAGGCGGGACTTTTCCCGCCCTGGCCAATTGGGCCCGATTTTTAATTTTAAACTTGATTCAGAAACTTCCGGAGGCTATATCTTCTTCATACGAACTCCGTTTTTCGAAAACTCGGACTCTATTTCGCGTATTTTTCCGAGACGAACGCAATGGCGTATCCCGTTTCCCTTAGTTCTTTGATTTCAAATTAATTATACTTTAATTTGTTAATTCCACAGTTATAGAATACACGGGGTGTTACAGTTAATTAGAAATTTATTTTTAGTTCAAGTTTGAAAGTTAAAAAAGAAGTGTGATGATGAATTCATTGGCAACAAGTTATTTTTGAATTAGAATTTAAATGTTTACATCGGTTTATAAGTTGATAATTAATTTAAAGAAATTAGTTGTAAAGAATTAAAATTTTAGACAAGTCGTTTAAATATGAAATTTAAGTTAATCTAGAATTGGTTTACATGTCAAAATTTATTAATTAAATAAAATCAGTATGCTTAGATAACTGGAATTTTATTAATATTGTTTTACATTGAAAAACAGACGTATGGAGAATCAATGTGAAATCCATATAATTGGCTGCATTGGATATTCAACAAATAAATCACGGTGAGTAAATCTCGCTCACCTTTTATTTAGAATTATTTTTATTCATTAAAAATAATTGTTTGTTGCTTGTTTGAATGCTTTCTGGTTGTTTTAAATATATTAGTTATTTAGGGTGACTATTATATATATATTGGTTTGGTGGTTGGATTCCCGGAGTTTCATTAGCGGATGCCCGCAGTATCATTAGCGGATGCCCCTAGCGCCCACGTATATAAGTGGATCTCCTTTCATACCGCGATATCCTGCCACGAAGCAGGATGGGTATTATTTTTGTCGACTAACGTTTGTGGATGCAGGAAAACAGGTTGGAGGGATCCAACCGGATTCCTCAAAAATATTATTATTTGTTTGTTTTCACATATATTATCATATATGATTTGTTGATTGAAAATTGAGTGGTTTGATTGTTTAATTATCACTGGGCCTGAATGTTGATCTATAAAAATATTGAAAAGAGATTTTGAGATTTTAAACGGAAAATCCTATTTTCCTAATAATAGAATTTGAAATTCGAATGGATTAAAAATATTGAATTGTTTTGAATAAATAAAAAAATACTGAAATTTATAAACAATGTTATAAATATATATAGGAGATAGAAGTATTGAAATTTACAAACGATGTTTGTAAATTGGAAAATGCAGGGGGATTGAATTGAATTGAATTTATAAACAAGGTTTATAAATGTAGTGGGAAAAATTATCATTGGATAATTTGAATATTTAAATTCAAATGTGAATTTAAAAATAGAAATGGGAAAATCGTTTTAAAGAAATAAACGATGGAGTTTATTCTGATGTTCAGAATATAAATTGAACGAAAATAAATTCGTAAGGATTTATGATTTGAATTCGATTAATTCAAACTTATTTAAGTAGAAGTTAAATTGAATATGAAAATAAATTGGGTGTTATATTTATAAGTTATTATAAATAGAAATTTCCAAAATGAGATTTTGGTTTTAAAAAGAAATTTGAAAGGGGAACTTGTTTAAATATTAAACAAGGAAATTTGCGAAATGGTGTTTATAAATAAAATGAATAAATTTTCAAGAGATAATTTGAATATAAAAATTTAAAGAGAATTAATATTTAATTTGAATATAGATATTCTAATGGGATTTAAATATAGAATTTGAATTTAGATATTCAAATGGGAATTAAATATTTAATTTGAATATAGATATTCAAATGGGATTTAAATATAGAATTTGAATATAGATATTCAAATGGGATATAAATATAGAATTTGAATATTGGAATTGAATCTAGAAATTCAAATGGAATTCAAATATAGAATTCAAATAGAATTGAAATGAGAATTTGAATATATAATTCAAATAGAGTTGAAAGGGGAATTCGAATATAGAATTTAAATGAAGTTGAAATGGAAATTGAATATGGGTAATTTAAATAGAATAGAATTGAAATTTAAATATAGAAGACCGAAGTATAAATAAATTATAACCGAGTAAGTGAAAATCGACGATTTTAGATAATCAGAATTTTTGTATTGAATTGGGAAAATTGATTTGATATATATTAAAAGTATATCAGAATGGAGTTGAATTTATTATAGACGAAGTTAAAACGTTTATATTTATAAATATAATTAAAACGAACTCGCCGCAGCGCTGTAGTTCGTAAATTAGCGTTTCGAACTTCAATTGAGTATACCGAACTCGATTGAAGTCGGAATTCTTTGAAACAAGAAACGTCAGGACCGATTTGATAATAGTTTTCTAATGGAACAGAAAAATCTGGATTTCGTCGTATAGATTTTGAGTTATGTCAAAATCAAATTTTCAAAAAAACAGCGCCACAACCATTATCAAACCATAACGGTTTATTTAATTTTATAAAAGGATTTTAAGCAAATAAAATCCGAATTTCTATTTAGAAAAATCCAGATTTGAGTTATAAAATATATCGGGACTCAGGTGGAGTAATGAATTGATTTTTAAAACAGGAATCAGATTTTTGATTTTTGAATAGAATTAACTAATTTGAATAGTAATTAGTTATTGAGATTTTGAATTGATATTGGGCTTTGAATAAGTGAATTCGATTTGAAAATTTATATTCGAAATCGAAAAGGAAATTAGAATTGGAATTGAAATTCAATTTGGTTATGAGAAAGTTAAATATTTTGTTTGCACATGTTATGTTCAAACAAAGAAGTGAAATAGGCAAAATAGCTAATTAAAGAATAAATGAGCGAAACTGAATTCAAATGATTGGATTGAGTTGGATTGAATTGGGAACAGGTGACCATGTGTTAGACAGGTATGGGATGAAGTATATTAAGATTTTAATTTATGTGCCCGACAAAAAGGTACACGTTTAAATTCCATATGAGGTTTTATGCGCCGAATCGGCAAGCCACTTGGCTTTTTTTGATTTTCTTTTTGAATGGAAAGGGCCATGGGAGGCTATTTGAAATATCCCGATGCTCCCGGTACAAAGGAGGTTATGGCGAAATTTTTCGGAAATTTAAGGAGTTAGAATATTTTTAAGATAATTTGATAGTTAGAAATCAATGTATCGATATATATAGAATTTGATAATGAAACGAAATAAAAAAATAGAGTATTGTAAACGAAAAAGGAAATCTATAAATTAGAAATAGAAAGTGAACCATATACATGTTTTAAAAATGAATAATTGGGTTTTATAGTGTGTTTATTCGAGGTAAGTGGTTTTGCCGTTTTGAAGTTGAGGATGTTTTCAGTCAAGGTCTGAGAGGTAATTTTACCCCAACTTGATTGATTTCATTTTTAATTGATAAATAGTAGGATCCAGCCTTGAAGAGAAGTGTTTGAAAAAGAGTTAGTTGAATAAAATATTTTGGGTTATTGTAACGATGTTTTATACAACATTCGTTTTAATCCAAGTGGTGGAATTTTGGAAATATAAAAGTAAATATTTCCTGAGTATAATTAAAGTAGTCGGGAAAGAGATAAGTGATTGAAATTGTTTTCAATTTCAAATAGAATATATTTTCTAAGTGTACAAAATAATAGAAGGCGATATATGGAGATGTTTTCCAAATGGGTAAGAGGCCAAGATGATAATTGAAATTATTTAGTTAATAAATATTGATAAAGGAAGTGGAGAAGTATTTTAATTAGTGAAATATAAATGGCCCAATGATTGTTTGATGTTTGAATGGATGTTTGTTTTTCTTCGATAGTTAAATAACCGACTATCGAAGTGTTTGCCAATATCGTCGTCAATATGGAGAGACCGGTTGGATTATTATCCGTGAACCACTCTATATTGGCAGTAGCGTTGCGAATCAGATTATATAAAGATAATCGAAGATGGTGTAAAGTGCAAGGGCTTTTTCTATTAATAGAAATTGTGCCTTCGGTTTCGTTCAATCATAGAACGAACGTAAATGGACGAATGTCTGACAGAGTATTTCCAATGATCGAATATGTTGGTATGTATAATTATATATGGTGGCAACGGATTTATTCCCTTAGCATAATATCTAGAATATTTGTGCAAATCAATTAGTGATTAACGGATTTGAAAATGTGGCATTCAAAGTGATTGTGCTATCAATGAATGGAAAGTAACCGTAGCCTCAGGCCTCAACAACCGGGAAATGACAAAAATCGGGCAGGCAGCATGGCTATGTGGGTCGCTCCCATTAGGATGTATAATCACCTTTCTAGAGATTCATTTAATTCCTTATTCTATTCGATGCTGTCCCAATCGGGAAACGGTTGCTGATCCCAACCATTGGTGACATATATTCAATACACTCAAGCGAAATGAGTGGTCGGTCATGTGTGGGCCGAGTTGCAAGATGTTCTTGTTGAACCCAGTGTATTCCTCTTTAGAGATACACTATCGTAAGGTGCTTCCATACCTTGTCATGTTGGAAATCCAATCTCTAATATGCGCCCTGCGGTTTTTGATTTTATATTATATATGGAGCGTGAGATGCAAGCGTTCCGCTAGATTCTATTTATTTGATGTAGACATTATTATAATATCACTGGATTTTGAATCAAAGTGTTTTGGATTATAGTAAGGTAAAAACCGTCCATATTTAGGTGTGCGTTGGTCTTACTATTATCTTTTCTTTTGAAAGATTTTGAAAGTTAAACAAATGGTTGGAGTTTACTCACACCAGTCCCATGACTGACCCAGAGTTTATTTTGTTTGTTTTCCCTAAACTCTTGGGTGCCCAAATTTGTATAGGCAGTCAAGTAGTCAGGATTTTTCAGATTCACTTGGAAGAGCTGGAAGCAGGAGGCTTCACCAGTTAGCTATAGACTATCATATATTCCGCTGTGAACCATGTTTGTATCTGGAAACAGGTGTTTATAACTGTTCCAGGAATAATTGTTATGCTCTGATGATGGTATGTATATAAAGTTACCGACTTGTATTTCAAAAGTTATGTTATATAATATATTTTATTCGTTTCACTGTGAGATTTGTCTTCTTTTTTTTCTTCTATTATAATATTTCTTTCTTTCTATTTCTCATCCTCTAATTTCTTTCTAATAATGGTTCGTATTTCTGTGCAATTTGGGTTGGATGTGTGGTATTATTAGTCAACTCAGATAGTACGGATTTGCGGGCCTTTACAGTTGGTATCAGAGCTTAGGTTGAGCGAATACGTAAGCTTTGGTGGGGTTGTGCTCATTAGAGATAGGGTCAGTAGTACCCTAGAATGAGTTGAGTGTATATACGAGAGCGCGTATTTGTAAATTGATATAAAAATTATTTTATATTGTGTTGGCTAGTCTGTTCAGTGGATTATGGATTCTGGTCAAATTGTGGGACGCCACAACGTCGATAGGAGTTTATAAACACTTGAACAAAAGATTGAATACGATATTGTTTTAAAGTGGGTAAATGGAATTATTTTACCCAATATTCTATTTTGATATAGAAAGAATAATTTTTGAAATTATTATAATATACGGATGTGTTGGTTGTTATTATTATAATCAAATGAGATTATAAGAAATGAAATGGTTATATAGAACCAAATAGAATTTGTATACGAATAAAATATACAAATGGGATGAATTAAAATTGAATTCAAACCAGAATTTGGAATTTTAAATCCGGGGAAGTTGGAAAATATTTCCAAAGTATATTAAAATAATATAGCTTCGTTTTGAAAGGATTTTTAAATAAAAATCATTTTTGAATGGATTTTAAAAGTGATAAAGCACTGAACTCACTTCAGTGGCTGGAAGATAATTCTGATGATGACTGCAGCATTATCAGTGTTCATTTTCGAGTTTCTAAGTGATGGAATGCTACCTTAGAAAAGTTTTGATGGAAAATTGTTTTGAAAGAAAACCAGTGGTTTAAAAATTCAAATGTTTTGAATTTGAATGGAAATAAATATATGTATATATTTATGTGGTTTCGAAAGGATTTGAAATAGAAACCCAGGAATTTATATTCTGGAATTTAATTTAAGCAAGTTAAAAAGGATTTCAAGTGAATAAATTGACTAGAATCAATTTGAATGGATTTAAATACATCTGAATGAAATATGAATTGGTGATAAATCATTCAGAATAAATGAATGTGAATATAGATGATTTTTTATGTGAATGGAAACCAAATGTTTTGGTAGAGTTAAATTTGTTGAAATATGAGAAGTTGAGTTTCAACATAAGTGAGATTTTGAAAAATAATGAATTTGTACCATTTTTCCTACCTTAGCAATTTCGAGGACGAAATTATTTTAAGGGTGGAAGAATGTAACAACCCACATTTTTGGTCGATTTATTTTAAATATTTAGTATGGTTTTAAATATTGAATTTATAATATAAATGGTATTTTATGGGGTTATCGATCAAATAATCGAAATACGATTTATTTTGATTTTATATAATCATCGTAATACGAGAATCTAAAATAATTCAATTCGAAGTTAGAATTAAATCAAAACAATTCAAATGATCAGTATTAGTTGTATTTGAATATAGGTGATAATAAAAAATATTTTTTTTATTCTTAGAGAATTTACTTGCTTTTGAATTTAAATTATATTGTATTAATTTATTTTGTTATTGATATTTACGTTCAAATTAAATATCAAAATATATTCAGAATAGTGTTACACTGTTGAAACAACAGTGGTTACGTTAAAATAGCGGTTCGTGGTTTAAATTAATGGACCCGTGATATTTGATTGTGGATAGGTTTGAAATCAAATCGATATCTATTTAAAAAGGGTAAAAATCTCTTTATTTTGAATCGATTAAAATCTCGGAGTCAAATCACATTAAAAATGTGTACCTAAACCACATCCTCCTTTATAAAATCACCAGCCGATCCATTCCCTTTTCTATTCGAACAGAATTAGAAATCAAAAATCACTTCTCTCTTTAATCCATGAAAATTAAAATCTAGATCCTCTTAAATCAATTCGACGCTATGGTTGGGAGTAGCTGTTGAATCAGCAGGATCTTGGGAATATCGGCTTCTATATAATCAAAAAGGAAAAAGCCGCGTTCGATTTGGGAGGGGTTTGACGAAGCTTGATCTTCATCTCGAGCAAGCAAGCGAAGCTGTGATATTGTGTTAGGGTTGTTTTACGTGTCGATCGGGGAAGGCGATGGGGTTCAAGGAGATTGCTACAAGGATTCCGACCTTTGATTTTGGTGTACGATGGTTCACGGCAACTTCTGGAAGGCCGACGCTGGTTGGGCGATAACCTGAAGTGGAGTTCGATTTGTGGAGGTACTCGATTTTGTCTTGAGGCAGAATTACGGTTCTGGGTGGTTGATGAAGTAGCGTACTGTTATAATGAGAGATGGAAGCTCGGTTGACTTGGAAATGAGAAGAAGTCATGGATTCCTAAACTGGATTAGGAGGTAATTAAGAAAGTTTATTTAATAATTTAAATAGTGAATCTTGTTTAATTGTGTACAAACCAGTAACCAGTACATCTTTTTCATATGAAATCAGTTATGGACTGTGTTAAGTAAATGAAAAAAGAAGAAGCATAAGGTAGAGAAGTATTTTCTGATTTGAAAAGAAGATGAGAAAAATCTTTAAGGTAATCTCCTAATTTAATTTAATTGATCCCCTAGTTAATTAGAAATTTATTTTTAGTTCAAGTTTAAAAGTAAAAAAAAGTGAGATGATGAATTCATTGGGAATAAGTTATTTTTGAATTGAAATTTAAATGTTTACATCGGTTTATAGGTTGATAATTAATTTAAAGAAATTAGTTGTAAAGAATTAAAATTTTAGACAAGTCGTTTGAATATGAAATTTAAGTTAATGTAGAATTGGTTTACATGTCAAAATTTATTAATTAAAAAAAATCAGTATGCTTAGATAACTGGAATTTTATTAATATTGTTTTACATTGAAAAACAGACGTATGGAGAATCACTGTGAAATCCATATAATTGGCTGCATTGGATATTCGAAAAATAAATCACGGTGAGTAAATCTCACTCACCTTTTATTTAGAATTATTTTTATTCGTTAAAAATAATTGTTTGTTGCTTGTTTGAATGCTTTCTGGTTGTTTTAAATATATTAGTTATTTAGGGTGACTATTATATATATTGGTTTGGTGGTTGGATTCCCGCAGTTTCATTAGCGGATGCCCGCAGTATCATTAGCGGATGCCCCTAGCGCCCATGTATATAAGTGGATCCCCTTTCATACCGCGATATCCTGCCACGAAGCTGGACGGGTATTATTTCTGTCGACTAACGTTTGTGGATGCAGGAAAACAGGTTGGAGGGATCCAACCGGATTCCTCAAAAATATTATTATTTGTTTGTTTTCACATATATTATCATATATGATTTGTTGATTGAAAATTGAGTGGTTTGATTGTTTAATTATCACTAGGCCTGAATGTTGATCTATAAAAATATTGTAAAGAGATTTTGAGATTTTAAACGGAAAATTCTATTTTTCTAATAATAGAATTTGAAATTCGAATGGATTAAAAATATTTACTTGTTTTGAATAGATAAAACAAGTACTGAAATTTATAAACAATGTTATAAATATATATAGGAGATAGAAGTATTGAAATTTATAAACAATGTTTGTAAATTGGAAAATGTAGGGGGATTGAATTGAATTGAATTTATAAACAAGGTTTATAAATGTAGTGGGAAAAATTATCATTGGATAATTTGAATATTTAAATTCAAATGTGAATTTAAAAATAGAAATGGGAAAATCGTTTTAAAGAAATAAACGATGGAGTTTATTCTGATGTTCAGAATATAAATTGAACGAAAATAAATCCGTAAGGATTTATGATTTGAATTCGATTAATTCGAATTTATTTAAGTAGAAGTTAAATTGAATATGAAAATAAATTGGGTGTTATATTTATAAGTGATTATAAATAGAAATTTCCAAAATGAGATTTTGGTTTTAAAAAGGAATTTGAAAGGGGAAATTGTTTAAATATTAAACAAGGAAATTTGCGAAATGGTGTTTATAAACAGAATGAATAAATTTTCAAGAGATAATTTGAATATAAAAATTTAAAGAGAATTAATATTTAATTTGAATATAGATATTCAAATGGGATTTAAATATAGTGTAAGATCCCGTAACTTCCCCGTGAAGGAAAGCGTGGATACTTTGAGAACAGGACAAAATAGAACGCAAACGGAAGAACATTTCAAATTTGGGGGATGATTAATTAGGAGTAATTAATCGTCTAAGACACGAGGTTAGACTCTTTTGTGGTGTAAGACTGCCCGGACCCGCCTGACAAATCCAGCTGCCACAAATGCCAGTCTAATGTGAGAGGTCTTAGGCATAAACTAAATACGTAACAATTGTAAAGACACAAGGTTGGGCTCTTTTGTGGTGTAAGACTGCTCGGACCCGCCCGACAAATCTAGCTGCCACAAATGTCAGTCTAATGTGAGAGGTCTTTATGAGGTTACGGTCTTAATGAATTAAGAAACACTTAACCAAATAAGCATGTAGTAGGACATGAGGGGGTTAAGTGGGTGCCTTGGGTGGCATGTGGAATCTAGTGGGTGCCTTGGGTGGCATTTGGAAATACGATTAGAAACACTTAACTAAAATATGAAACATGTAATTGAAACATGAATAAGAAGTGGGTTAAGTGGGATGTACTAATGGGGACCAAGCTTAGGTGGATAGCTTGTGTCAAGTAATGGGGGCCCGTTTCAACCAGTAACCCATACGTATCTTTGTTGCCTCGACCCAAGTAGAGGACGGGACACGCATACTGGGCTTGACTGTAAGAGGCCAAACCGGGTTAGCGGTGGCAACGCAAGTCCAACGGGTTCATATGCGTGTGTGGACCCGGGATGGTAGGTAAGACGTTGTTGCATCGTGTAGGTATAAGCTGTGCATTCTTTGTTGTATCGGGTTGCCACTTTGGGGAGTGATACACCCCACTGTGGGGCCAGCACGGGTATCTACGAGTTAGGGAGCCGATCGCTTAGGGGTAGTGGGTACACCTAGTGGAGATAGGGGCAGACGACACCTATGAAGGTAGCTAGGAGTGCACGAAACTACCAATATCATTATTAAGTCTGTAGGCGGGATCAACCTTAGGGTGACTAGTGGTGGTGCAGTATACTAGTGGCGGTGCAGTTTAGGAATTATCCCATTGTGTTGGTGTAGTTCAGTAATCATCCTATAGTAGTTTAGGTGCGCTTTAACGATATCGTAATTCATCTTGTTTCCTTGTTTACTCTGTCATACTCAATGGTTCATGGTCATTTCCCTATTTTCCAACTTATGCCTTAGCCTAGTTACTTTGTTAATTATATTGTTAGAATTATCGCACTCGCCAGACTTTATGTCTGATCCCCCCTTTTCCATCTCTTTCCTTTTCCCCCCTCCAGGTGCTCAGGTTGGAACTAGCACCAGTGGAGCTTGATCTTGGACTACTTTTAGAAGATTTCTTGGACCGCTGAAGTAAAGTTCAGATTCTCTTTATTTATGGCTATTTTAATGTTGGGGATTATGTCTTTCAGTTTATGTACTTTGTTTTATCGAGATGGATATGATGTACTTGACTTTGGTTTATGGTTTTGATGATGTAATCAAACATATGGGTTTATCTACTGCAATGAAATAAAGTTTTAATTTTCAAGTACTGCTTTATATCTGTCTTGTTGTGATTTTCTATTCTATACTTACTTAAAATGCTCCATGGAAGTTAATGCATTCCCTTTGTGAGTTACATTAATGGACGTGGGGTGTTACACGTGGTATTAGAGCTGAAGGTTACCAGAACAGATATGAATTTTTGAAAATTTATTTTTCAAAACAAATTTTTATAAAGAAGTACTTTCAAAAGTATGATTTAAGGAAAGTATTTTCGAGAGAAAAGTATATTTTGGAAAGTATAACCCCAAGAGCCATATATCTTTCCTTCAGTCCTTTTTGTATTGAATCTTTCCTTTTTCGTTTCAGCATGTCTGAAGCATCTGAGATACCAGAGGGCGTTCATGTGCCCAGTTGGTTCCGTCAATATCTTGAGGCTAGGGCCGCCGCCGCAGATCCAGCAAATCCTCCTCCTCCTCTCCCTCCTCCTCCTCGTGTCGATAATTTCGCAAAGATATGTAAGGACTTTAAAGCAATGGGTGGAAAACCTTTTCACGGGACGGAGACATTTGTTGAAGCTCGTAACTGGCTAAAGGAGGTGGAAGAATTATTTGGAATTTTTGAAGTGGATGATGGAAGAAAAGTCCAGCTAGCTGCGTGTCTAATGAAGGATGAGGCCTCGTTTTGGTGGGAGGTCACAAATGGGGTCGTCCAGTCGATACATGACAAGATTTTAGGCAGAGGTTTGAGGCAAAGTTTCTCTCACGGGCTGAATAGAATCTATACATGGAAAGGTTCTTGTCACTGAAGCAAGGAAATCTATCGGTGAAAGAGTACGTCAACAAGTTCAACCAATTGGCAAGGTTTGGCTTAGACTTGGTGAATACTCCAGAGAAGAAGGCTCTAAGATTTGTTAAGGGTTTAAACGAGCCGCTTCATGGGTTAGCTATGACCCACATTCCCATGGGGGCTACCTTTGAGAGGTTAGTTGACATGGCACTTATGCATGAAGAGAAGGGCGCCAATGCTAATAAGGCACCTGAGAAGAAAGGGGATTAAAAGAAGCCGCAACAGCAACAACAGAACAAGAAAGGTGGCAAAGGAAACAATGCTAAGGGGAAGAAGAAATGCTTTAACCGTGGGACACCTGGCCATCTAAGCAAAGATTGTAGGAAGAAGAAGACCGGTTGTTTCCACTGTGGCAAGGTGGGACATCTTATTAAGGGCTGCCCAAAGAAAGGGCAGGGTCTACCTCGGGAGGACAGGTGCAAGCTCTTATGACACCCGGGTAGGCAAGGGGACAAGTTCATGCTCTCGTGGTCCCACCGCTGCAAGAATGAGTTAGAGCAATTTCCGTTGAAAGTTTAGTTTTTCTGTTTGATCATCCTGTCCGTACTTTATTCGATTCTGGCGCATCGCATTCGTTTATCTCTACATCATTAGTTGAAACACTGCACCTAGATACTAGTCTTGTTACTGATCCCTTAGTAGTCTCAAATCCTATTGGTGGTTCGGCTCATCTTTCTATGATTTGTCGGGATTTGAGAGTGTTTATCTTGGGCGTTGAGTTTGAGTGCAACGCTTTTGTTCTTGGCTTCATGGGCTACGGTTTAATTCTAGGTATGGATTGGCTAACTAGATATGGGGCCATCCTAGATTGTGAAAGAAGGGTAGTTAGATTGTTGACTCGTTCGGGAAAGACCCTTGATATTTCTTGTGACCCTAGAGGTCCAGTAATGCTTAGTTACTTAGAATCCCTTGACGCATCCGATGATGATTTACATTCTGTTCCCATAGTCCGTGAATATGCTGATGTCTTCAATGAGGTGAGGGGTTTACCCCCAAAACGTGAAATCGACTTTCGAATATATCTAGTGGACAATGCAGAGCCAGTTGCATTGCCAGTGCGCCACATGGCTCCAAGAGAGAGAAGAGAACTCAGTAAGCAAGTGAAAGAGTTGCTTGAGAAGGGGTTCATCAGACGTAGTATATCGGAGTGGGGTGCTCTTGTAGTACTTGCCACGAAGGCGGATGGGTCCCTTAGACTTATTGTGGACTATAGGGAGCTTAATAAACTTACTAAGAAGAATAGACACCCACTGCCGAGGATTGACGTCTCTTCGATCAGTTAGTTGGCGCCTCAGTGTTTTCACAATTGGGCTTAGCCACTGGTTTCCATCAGTTGAGGGTGGCTGAGGATAGCATAGACAAAATTGCCTTTAGGACTCCAGACGGTTTCTTCGAGTGGCTGGTGATGCCCTTCGGTTTGACAAACGCCCCCGCATACTTTGTTGATTTGATAAGTAAGGTGTTTAGGGAGTACCTTAATAAATTCGTGGTAGTCTTTGTAGATGACATCTTGACCTTTTCTAAGAGCGAGGAAGAGCATGCCCTACATCTTAGGGAAGTGCTGGAGACTCTTCGAGCGCATGGCCTTAAAGCTAAATTTTCCAAATGTCACTTTTGGAGGAAAGAAGTGCGATTCTTAGGGCACGTGGTTTCCAAAGATGGTATAGCCGTGGATCCCGCGAAGATAGTGGCCATCCATGATTGGAAGGTTCCTAAAAATGCTACCGAGGTGAGAAGTTTCTTAGGGTTAGCTGGCTACTATAGGAAGTTTATCAAAGACTTCGCAAAAATATCAGCTCCATTAACACGTTTGACGAAGAAGAACTTAATCTTCACGTGGGACGTAGATTGTGATGATGCGTTCCAACGTTTAAAGAGAGCTTTGACCACAGCCCCAGTCTTAGTATTGCCAGATGGGAGTAAGCCGTTTACCGTTTATACTGACGCTTGTGGGACAGGACTAGGCATAGTCCTAATGCAAGAGGGAAGGGTAATAGCCTATGGTGGAAGTCAGTTGAGAGTGCATGAAAGAAATTACCCTACACATGACCTAGAGTTGGCCGCTATTGTTTTCGCGCTTAAGTCTTGGCGTCATTATCTTCTTGGTAAGAAATTCGAATTGTTCACTAACCACAAGTCGTTAAAATACTTGTTTTCTCAGAAGGACTTGAACTTAAGGCAGCAAAGGTGGATGGAGTTCTTAGCATCCTACAACTTCGAGATAGCATATACCCCTGGCAAGGGTAACGTGGTGGCAGATGCCTTAAGTAGAAAAATATTATCCTTGAGTCCGTTGTTTGTTGAGCGGCGAAGTTTAGAGTTCATCTCTACGTTTGACTTTACACCTTCCATTGACTTTGTACCTGGTTTGCTAGCATCCTTAGAGGTTAGACCTACGCTTTTAGGATGGATTGGCGAGGCACAGCGAGACGACCCATAGTTGGTTGAGTTAGTAGAAAAGCTCAAAGGAGGGGAGTCATCGAGCCATCTCCGTAGGTATACCCTAGATGATAAGGGTTGGTTACGTAGGGACGTTAGACTTTGTGTACCAAAAGACGATGACCTAAGGAAAACCATTCTTGATGATGCACATCGTTCGAAGATGACCATCCATCCCGGCGGGGACAAGATGTACATGGATATGAGACGAGTTTACTTTTGGGTCGGCATGAAGAAAGATGTGGCCGAATCTGTCGCTAGATGCTTGGTATGCCAATAAGTAAAAGCGGAGCAAAAGAAGCCCGGTGGATTGCTACACCCATTGGAGGTCCCACAATAGAAGTGGGAAAGTGTTTCGATGGACTTTTTTGATGGATTACCGAGGTCGAGGAAGGGTAATACGGGTATTTGGGTCGTGGTAGACAGACTTACTAAGAGCGCCCATTTCATTCCCGTGAAGAGTAAGAGGACTGCTCCATGGTTAGCCTCCGTATACATTCGAGAAATAGTTCGTTTGCACGGTGTTCCTTCTAGCATAGTGAGCGACCTTGATCCTATTTTCACAAGCGAATTTTGGAGAAGCTTGCAAGAGGCGGTAGGGACTCAATTATGTTTGAGCACCGCATATCATCCTCAGACGGACGGCCAGTCCGAGAGGGTGAATCGTATTCTAGAGGGCTTGTTGAGGTTGTGTGTCTTAGATTTCGGAGGTACTTGGGAGGAACATCTTCCATTGGTAGAGTTCGCATATAATAACAGCGTTCAGTCTATCATTGGCATGGCACCATTCGAGTCTCTTTATGGACGGCCGTGTCGTTCCCCTACATGTTGGTGGGAAGCTACAGATAAGATCTTGCTTGGGCCCGATATGATTAGAGAGACTTCGGAAAAGATTGATTTGATCCGAAGAAGGATGAAGACGGCGCAAGATAGGCAGAAATCTTATGCGGACAAGAGGAGGTCAGACCTTGAGTTTGATGTTGGGGACATGGTCTTTGTCAAAGTGTCTCCATTACGGAACGTCGTTCGCTTTGGGTCCGTTGGGAAGTTAGCACTAAGGTTCGTAGGGCCGTTTCCTATTAAGGAAAGGATTGGGCAGATGGCGTATAGAGTGGAGTTGCCCGAGAGACTTAGTGGTGTACACGACGTATTCCATGTATCACATTTGAGGAAGTGCTAGTACGAGATCGCGGAAGTGGTAGAGCCGAGCTTGCTTAGATAGGTGGAGGTCAAGCGTGATGTGACGATTCGATGAGCTCCTACACGCATTCTTGGGTCGGAGATTAAGAAATTGAGAAATCGAGAGGTCAAGCTAGTCAAAGTACAATGGGGAGATGATGAGAGCAACGCTACTTGGGAGACGGAAGCGAAGATGCGTTCATTGTACCCTTTTCTTTTCGAGGGTATGTCTTTTAATTTCTCCTTTATCATTTATCTTGTACTTATCTTATCTTTAGTGTGTCCTCTCGCTAGTATCCTTGACCTTTAGATAGGATAGTCCTATGGTTGGAACATGTGTTTGAGACATGTTATGGATGATGGATGCACGTGGATGCAAGTTTTTGCTAGTGGTTGCTCGTGGATGCATATACACACACTTTAAGCACTAGATCAGCTCAGTCACTTCATATTGCATATTGCATATAAATGTGTGTACATATTTAAGTAATGGATGAATAATGGTTGTACTATCATATGGATGTTGCATTTTGGTGAATGGTTGTGCACACATGTATAAATGATATGTATCGATAAGGTTCTTTCGCATACATAATGGACGCATGGCACTATCATGGTTTGCATTAAGGAGGTCAATTGAATTAGTAGACCGCCTGATTTTGCATTAGATAAGGAACTTATACACACACTTCTTGCATATGTTCATACAACATTAGAAATTTTATAAGGACAATGGATGCCGTGTTTGATGGTTGAGTAGATGGTTGTTTGGATGGTAGGATATACATTCTCCTTAACTTGGAGATTTCGGGGGCGAAACCCTTTAAGGAGGGGAGAATGTAACACCCCGGATTTTTGAATAATCGAATTAAATAAATTAAAGAATACTAAATCTCAGACGTGAGAATTATGGGGATTGGGTTGCGCCATTGTGTTCGTCTCGGAATTCTAGTGAAGATAGAGTCCGAGTTTGCGGGAAACGAGTACCGGATGAAAGAGTTATGGACGAACGAAGTTTGGTGGCAAAGTAAAGAAAAAAAATATAAATGCACTGGCGCACTTCCATATTAACACAGGCGCACCTGCCAAGTGCGCCCAGGCCGAGGCTGGAGCCGGCACAGCTTTCTGGTTCAGGCTGACCCGTGTTGTTGAGTCCATTCTGACTCCTTGCTGAGTCATTAGGGCTGACTCATCACCCTATCATGATTGAATGGTTTTGATTAACCCTAAGAACATCCGACGGCTTGAATTAATTCAGAATTCTATAAAAAGACCCATAGACACATACCCTAAATCAGAATTAAAACTAAAACTATGGTCGTCATGTTGTTGTCTTGAACCCTAGAGCAGCCGCCACCAAAACTAAGAGGAAGAACAACAACCAAATCAGAACTATTCAACCCTAACAGCGATTCTTCATCAAAGGAGCGCTAATTCAACTCCAGAAATCAGAATTCAGAACTCAAGACTGCTTTTGAGTTGTGAGTTCGATAGTTTTAGCAAAATAATTAGTAATTTAATTAGATTAAGTTATAACGCGGATTGTATGGATGTGATATGAAGTATTGATTGCATGTTGTAATTATTTTGTAGGATTGTGATTGAAATATCTATGATGTTATGTTGTGATGCTATCATGCAACGTTATGTTGCTATCATCCATGATGTAATTTTATATACAATCAAATCGTCATGTTTCTTATGCTAGTTTGCGATACTGATTCATATGATAAATCATATGTAGAAAAGTTTAGATCTTGATTCAAACATGAACCATATACAAGTTTGGGTAGAATTACATGTGACCTTACATGATTATGGCACCTAGTTTATGTGAGAATTTAATTGAAAGCTAGGCTATGACATGATACTTTACATGTTAGATATTAGTTTACACCATTATTGCGATGTATAAATCACATATGTGAATTTATGAGTTGGACATGAATCATGTTATGTTATTACCTATGCAAGTTTAACCCCTTTAGATATAGGTTTATGACAAATGATGTTTATGCAAGTTTAACCCCTTTAGATATAGGTTTATGACATATGTTGTTATGCAAGTTTGTGGCCATTATTTCATCAAGTTCACAGCTTTAGATTTGGATCTATGTTATACACGATGTTTATGCAAGTTTGTGGCCATTTTCTCATCAAGTTCACACCTTTAAATTTGGAACCATGACATATGTTGTTTATGCAAGTTGTAATCTTGGCCTCTGCAAGTTTTAGATGTAGAACATCATTCACATATGCGAGTTCACCCCTATGTTAGATCTATGTTTTAATTATGTGTATATATGTGATGTTTTCTTTTATTTCATGAGTTAGACTATTCGAGTCTAACGTATATTTTTACGTTGAACGAACAAACGTACTACATGGGGTAAAAAGGGAATAATATTAAAAATATTTAATTGGCATAAATGCCTTAAAAGGCATAAAATAAAATTGTGATAAAATTGGTATGATTTTACATACCATAAATGGATGGACATAATTGAGTCAATTATGGACATCGCTAAATTTGGAATTGATTGATAATTTGAATAGGGAAAGTAATTCAAATTTGGGGGATGATTAATTAGGAGTAATTAATCGTCTAAGACAGGAGGTTAGACTCTTTTGTGGTGTAAGACTGCCCGGACCCGCCCGGCAAATCCAGCTGCCACAAATGCCAGTCTAATGTGAGAGGTCTTAGGCATAAACTAAATACATAACAATTGTCAAGACCCGAGTTTAGGCTCTTTTGTGGTGTAAGACTGCCCGGACCCGCCCGGCAAATCCAGCTGCCACAAATGTCAGTCTAATGTGAGAGGTCTTTATGAGGTTACAGTCTTAATGAATTAAGAAACACTTAACTAGATAAGCATGTAGTGGGACATGATGGGGTTAAGTGGGTGCCTTGGGTGGCATGTGGAATCTAGTGGGTGCCTCGGGTGGCATTTGGAAATACGATTAGAAACACTTAACTAAAATATGAAACATGAATAAGAAGTGGGTTAAGTGGGATGTACTAGAGGGGACCAAGCTTAGGTGGATAGCTTGTGTCAAGTAATAGGGGCCCGTTTCAAACAGTAACCCATACATATCTTTGTGGGCTCGACCCAAGTCGAGGACGGGACACGCATACTGGGCTTGACTGTAAGAGGCCAAACCGGGTTAGCGGTGGCAACGCAAGTCCAACAGATTCATATGCACGTGTGGACCCGTGCTGGTAGGTAAGACGTTGCATCGTGTAGGTATAAGCCGTGCATTCTTTGTGGTATCGGGTTGCCACTTTGGGGAGTGATACACCCCACTGTGGGGCCAACACGGGTATCTACGAGTTAGGGAGCCGATCGCTTGGGGGTAGTGGGTACACCTAGTGGAGATAGGGGCAGACGACACCTATGAAGGCAACCAGGGATGCACGGAACTACCAATATCATTATTAAGTTTGTAGGCGGGATCAACCTTAGGGTGACTAGTGGTGGTGCAGTATACTTGTGGCGGTGCAGTTTAGGAATTATCCCTTAGTTTTGGTGTAGTTCAGTAATCATCCTATAGTAGTTTAGGTGCGCTTTAACGATATCGTAATTCATCTTGTTTCCTTGTTTACTCTGTCATACTCAATGGTTCATGGTCATTTCCCTATTTTCCAACTTATGCCTTAGCCTAGTTACTTTGTTAATTATATTGTTAGAATTATCGCACTCGCCAGACTTTATTTCTGACCCCCCTTCTTCCATCTCTTTCCTTTTCCCCCCTCCAGGTGCTCAGGTTGGAACTAGCACAGTGGAGCTTGATCCTGGACTGCTTTTAGAAGATTTCTTGGACCGCTGAAGTAAAGTTCAGCTTCTCTTTATGGCTATTTTAATGTTGGGGATTATGTCTTTCAATTTATGTACTTTGTTTTATCAAGATGGATATGATGTACTTGACTTTGGTTTATGGTTTTGATGATGTAATCAAACATTTGGGTTTATCCGCTGCAATGAAATAAAGTTTTAATTTTCAAGTACTGCTTTATATCTGTCTTGTTGTGATTTTTTGTTCTATACTTAAAATACTCCATGGAAGTTAATGCATTCCCTTTGTGAGTGACATTAATGGACGTGGGGTGTTACAGAGCCCCACCCCCTATCGTTCAGAATCATTACAAAAAAAAGAAAAAAAACCGATGAGATCGTCGTTCCTCCTCGCCGCCCGATCGCACGACGAGCAACTCTACCCCACCCCCGCCGCGCCTCGGGCGAGCCCTCCTCTATGTCGCAGGTGACCCCGCCCCCTCTCCGTTGGAACCCCGCACCCAATAGCCCCCAAACCCTAATTCCCAAAAACCGAGTGTCGTCCCTGCCACAACCTGAGGTCACCGACCGCTTGCGCCGCTTTAGACCCACCTCCTCTGCCTGAACGTCGACGCGCAAGGTCCAATTCCACCTCCGCCGCGCAGACACCACCCCTCCTCCAACCAAACACTATAAGCCTTGTCACTTTATTTTATTTATTTTTATTGATTTAAAACTCAGATTTTTATTGATTTGAAACTCAGATTTTTATTGATTTAAAACTCAGATTTTTATTGATTTAAAACTCACATTTTTGCTAATTTAAAAGCTCGGATTTTTATGAGTGTAAGCTCTTATTTATATATATATATATAAAGTTGTGATTAATATATGATTTTAACGATATAAAATACGATCTTTATATATAAAAATGTGATTTTTATATAGAGAATAGCGTGATAAAAATATGACCTTTATCTATATAGTAGCGGTATAAAAATAGAATTTTTATCTATATAGTAGCAGTATAAAAAATGTGATTTTTATATACATGATAACAATATAAAAATGTGATTTTTATATACATGACAACAATATAAAAATGCGATTTTTATATATGTAGTGGATATGGACGACGAAAGTGACAAAAGGCGAGCACGACAAAGGCTTCTACATAAGAAGAGTCATGGTGTTTAGTTTAGCTAGTCGGTGAGAACTCCTCACTTTTATTTTAATTTCTAGTTGAAATATATAATAGGATGCAGACGGTGCTTAGCAGCACCCGACACCCGTCGTCCACAGACCATGGATGACTTGTTTGTTTGATTGTTGTGTAGTGAAATTTGATTATGTGAGGTGGAGTGAAATAAAATATTTTACAGTGGAAAATATTTTATAGTTAAAAATATAATTTTTAACGTGTATACAAAATAAATATTTATAAACAAATCGGACGCTTTGTTTATATACACTGATTTGATTGATAATGATTGGGACGATAAATTTTACACATCGCCCAACTGCACAAATAAAAATCTGTATTTGTTGATTTGAAACCCAACACGGGTATTGGGATGATATTTGACGTACACTAATCCCGATTGTTTAGTTGTATGTCAATCGATGGGTTGACAGACTGTGTAAGCATTAATTATTGATATTTAATGCTTATGCAGTTGTGTGGTGCACTCTGGATGATGGTTGATTATTTATCGTTGCTATTATGTACATGTTTTGTAGAAAATCCATATAATTAACATTATATGGTAATTGATTGGGCCTCATTCCAATATAGAAAATAAATTCGTGTGTTGAATTGAAAATAAATTCATGTGTTGAATAGAAAATAAATTCATGTGTTGAATTGAAAATATTCATGTGTTGAATAGAAAATAAATTCATGTGTTGAATTGAAAATAAATTCATATGTTGAATAGAAAATAATTTCATGTGTTGAAATAAAATAATTTCATGTGTTGAAATAAAATAATTTCATGTGTTGAAATCAAATAAATTCATGTGTTGAATTGAAAAATATTCATGTGTTGAATAGAATAAACATTCATGTGTTGAATAAAAGCCGTGTTGATTAGATTGACGCCATTTTGACATGAACGATATTTATATCGATTTTATTCATTTTTATAATGAACATAGAAAACAAAGTGATTTCAAAATATAACATTTTGAAAATATTATCATTTGTATATCGATGATGTGGAATATTCAATTTTGATTAGAAATTGAATATGAAGTTGAAATCGTTTTGAAAACGAATTTAAAACAATTTATAAAATACGTTTTAAAAGGAAATCGATGAAATATTATATATATATATATATATATATATATATATATATAATGGCCTGAATAGAACGCGCTGCGCCGCGGCAGTTCGCGAATTTCGACCATTAACTTCGAATGGATATTACGGTAGATCCGACCGTCGGATTCTCCTAAAACTATTACCGTTGGGTTCGTATCGAAAAGAGCTTTCTAATGAATATTAGAGATTTGAAATCTAACGGTTGGATTTGGAATTATGTCCAAATCAAATTTGGAAAAGGTCGCTGTAAGTGCAGTTCGATGGCCGTTTGTGGAAATCGACTGTACGGGCCTTGATAAAATTATTAAAAATAGTAATAATTTGTGTAAAAATCATAAGAAATGATTTGTGAAGAATTAGGATGAAAAACTCCATATTTGAAAAGATAAAAATAGATTTTTATCAAAATGAACTAGTTTTGAACTAGAATTATAATTCTATTTATTTTTAAAATAAATAAAGTGGATTTGAAAGGGTTTTGGAAATAACCAGAATTTCCAATAATTGAAGTGGAAATGGATTTGAATCGAAATTGTCTTTAGAATATTTCGATGTTGGATTTCGTGATTATACAGATATTGTTTTGGGAATTTGAAAGATATATTTATATCGTTATTTCCAATACGATATTTGTTGGTCGTAGAATTTGATATTGAATATTAGCCGATATATTTTCTATTCAGAGCCTTGTATTTAATATCAAATGGGATTTGGGTTTGTCGTGAATGGTGTCTTCATTAACGCTGTTCTTAAGGCCAGTAGAGAAAAAGATTAATTTTTTTTATTTGGATTTAATGAAGTGTACCAATTAAATGGTATTTAATTGGATTTGAATAGATTTTTGGGTTTATCGTGAACGGTGTTTTAAATAACACTTGTTCTTTAACCCGATAATTAATGAATGTGATTTTGGGTTTATAGTGAATCGTGCTTTAAATGACATTGGTTCTTTAACCCAGTTAAAGACAGGATGTGTTTTTCCCAAGTAAAATAATCACTGATAGTGATTATTGGGAAGATTAAAACTAAGTAGAGTTTTAATGAATCTTTAATTAGATTGAAGTGATAGAGAATGGGGTATCACCAGTTTTGCTCCAGGCGATAGTTAAATCTTTAATTAGATTTGAACGTGAAATGGTAATTGAATTTACCGATAACACCGTGGTGTTAGATATGAAGTATGACCGGTTTTACTTCATGGGATGAATAGGTTGGGATTGGGAAATAATATAAATGATTACTTTGGTGTGGTTCACTAATCCCGACTAGTTTGAATTGATATTCAAAGAAGATTAAAGAATAAATTTTAAAGAATTTATCTTTGATAAAATTAATGGGAACCTTTCCCAAAGTATAAGAATATTTGAATAAAAGAATATTCTGAACTGGAATGAGGCGTATGTTGTGTTTGTGTAACACTTGTTTATTATATACGCGAGTTATTCAGAAAGACCGAGTTTATCCCATTCTGAATAACTGATTCGACGTGGTGTCGAGGATGAAGACGGTGGTCGAAGACCGGAGGTCTTCACGTCGTTTGGATAATTACTGATGATCTTGATTGGGTCGTACACCCAAGAGGAGAGAATCAGTTGGTGATCGTCCAGACGTACTTGGAGATCGATGGATATGCGGGGTACTAGGTGCCTCCGGTTTCGTTCAGACCCAGGACGAACTTGTAAATGGACTATGTGTCTGACATTGGGTTTTATTCTGTGTGATTGATTTCTATTAAATATATATCTGTTTGGCGGTGGAGAATTTATTCTCTTGCTTAACGCCCTTCTCTGAGACGTACGAGCTCAGGGGTTATATATTGATGGATATCAAACGCATGGAGTGAATTGCCTGTGTGGCATGCCTAAGTGGAAATTGATCAAGGCTTCGATTGAAAAGCAAAGTCTTGTGGTTGGTGATCAAAGCACGGCATGTGTGGCAAAGCTTTATGTAGCATTGATTCGCGAGCCTCACACCCCGGTTGTGAACCAGAAATGAGAGAGGACTTCAGGGAGGGCATGCGTTTCCTTCTAGCTAGAAGTGGCGTCAGTGGTTTACCACGCCCTAACGAGTTTGACTTATGTGGTTGTTGCTTTTGCGAGGCGCCTCGGATATATCGGTGACTGTGTGGAGCCGATGGAGCCATTTGGCTCATTTACGCCCCAAAGTTTGGGGAAACGCAGTGTTCAGGCATTTTAATCCACATCGGTGGACCGACCCTGTCGCTCCAAGGGCTCACTCGTGTCTGGGTCCTGAGGCTCGGGCTAGACAGTCTCGAATCAGTAAGGACTATCTTTTGCCTCGGTTCACAGATGGAAATCCAACTTCCAATACGTGACTTTGCAGTTTTGATTGTATAACCTATGTATGGCAACATAGTGGTATGGGGGCACTTATGCCGTCTATGGTTGATACTTATGATTGAAATTGTTTTATACACTACGCACTTATAATAGTATCAAATGATTTGTTTTTAGCGTATCAAGCATTCTTTGGCTATTATAAGGTAAAAGCCCTATCCTCCGGCTTGTGTTGCATTGTTTGATGGGACCTGGGTCTTATAATAGCTTCATTTTTCTTTATTTAGCATTGCGCTGTTGTTTTATGCACTGGTATTCTTGGGAGGAAACCCATTCCGTTTTATACGGCGTGGTCCCTTGATTTACCTAACTTTAAAATAAAGATTAATAACTGTTTTAGTTCTCACACCAGTCACATGACTGACCTGGAGTTTGTTGTTTTAACCTAAACTCTGGGTGCCCGTATTTCCACACGAGCAGCTAGTAGTTTTGGTTTTGCAGATTTATATTCACACGAACCTGGTTTACAGCTGGAATGATATCCGGAAAGCTCTGTATCCGTATATCTCTTTCAGTTGTGTATTGTATTATTTTTCTGCTGCAGTAATGTATTGTAATCTCTGATATTTTATGTTGTGTAATATTGATTCATTACTCTGTATATTCTTGTAATCTGATGAAGTTGTTGTAATTAACAATGAAATGTTCTTCTGTTTGCGTCCCGATGTGGCTTGTTCTCAATTCAATCCGGGCTTTCCTTACCGGGGAAGCTCGGGTCGTCTCAAGCCTAGTATTGGCGACATGATAGATGGTACCCATGCCGCCTATGATTGATACATTTATATTTGAAGTTGTTTTGACACTATACACTTATAATAGCATCAAATGATTTGTTTTGAACATACCAAGCATGTTTGGTTATTATAAGGGAAAACCCTATCCTCCGGCTTGCATTGCATTGTGTGATGGGACCTAGGTCTTAATAGCTTCATTTTTCCAAAAAGCATTGCGTTGTTTATTCTATGCTCTAGTTTCCTTGGGAGGAAACCCATTCCGTGTTATACGGCGTGGTCCCTTGATTTACCCTCTTTTAAAGTAAAGTTTTAAAATAACTATTTTAGTTCTCACACCAGTCACATGACTGACCTGGAGTTTATTGTTTTAACCTAAACTCTGGGTGCCCCTATTTCCACATGGGCAGCTAGTAGTTTTGGTTTTGTAGATATATATTCACATGATCCTAGTTTATAGCTGGAACGATATTTGGAAAGCTCTGTATCCGACGATCCGTGTATCTCTTTCAGTTGTGTTGTGTGACAACAAGGAATTTTGCTCGATCCGAATCAGTCGCTAAACCGATTTAGACCATTCGAAACGCCTGATTGTTTTGAGAACATGACAAAATAGAATGCAGACGGAAGGACATTTCATTGTATATAACAACAATTCCATCAGAATACAAGAATATACAGGATACAAATAAATATTACACAGAAATATCAGAGATTTAAATTACATTTAAATACATCGCAGCGGAAAATTAATACAATACACAACTAGAAGAGATATACAGATACAAAGCTTTCCGGATATCATTCCAGTTGTAAAACCAGGATCCTGTGAATATAAATCTGCAAAACCAAAACTACTAGCTGCCCGTGTCAAAATAAGGGCACCCGGAGTTTAGGTTAAAACAATAAACTCCAGGTCAGTCATGTGACTAGTGTGAGAACTAAAACAGTTATTAATATTTATTTTAAAGTTAGGTAAATCAAGGGACCACGCCGTATAACACGGAACGGGTTTCCTCCCAAGAATACCAGTGCATAAAAAAACAGCGCAATGCTAAATAAAGAAAAATGAAGCTGTTATAAGACCCAGGTCCTATCACAAATGCAACGCAAGCCGGGGGATAGGGTTTTCCCTTATAACAGCCAAAGAATGCTTGATACGTTTTAAAATAAATCATTTGATACTATTATCAGTGTATAGTGTATAAAACAACTTCAAATCATAAGTATCAATCATATGCGGCATGGGTACCATATATCATGTCGCCATACTAGTTCTACAATTAAAACCGCAAAATCACGTATTTGGAAATTGGATTTCCATCTATGAACCGAGGCAAAAGATAGTCCTCAACCGATTCGAGACTCTCTAGCCCGAGCCTCATGGTCAGAGCGCATCGAGCCTTGGATCGTCAGGGCCGGTCCACCGATGTGGATTAAAATGCCTGAACACTGCGTTTCCTCGCCCTATAGGGCGTAAATGAGCCAACGAATGGCTCCATCGGACCCGGACCATCTGATCTAACCGAGGCGCCTTGCAGCAGCAACAACCACATAAGTCAAACTCGTCAGGGCATGTAAAACCACTGACGCCACTTCTAACTAGAAAGAAACGCATGTCCTCCCTGAGGTCCTCTCCCGTTTTTGGTTCACCACCGGGTGTGAAACTCGCGAAGTAAACGTTACACAAAGCTACGCCACAAAGGCCGTGCTTCGATCATCAACCACAAGACTTTGCTTTTCAACAGAAGCCTTGATCATTTGCATCTTAGCATGCCACACAGGCAAACCACTCTATGCAACTGATATCAGTCACATAGAATGAAATCCGATGTCAGACACACAGTCCATTTACAAGTCCGTTCTGGGTCTGAACGAAACCGGAGGCACCTAGTACCCCGCATATCCATCGATCTCCAAGTACGTCTGGACGATCACCAACTGTTTCCATCTTCTTGGGTGTACATCCCAATCAAGATCGTCAGTAATCACCCAAACGACGTGAAGGCCTCTGGTCTTCGACCACCGTCTTCATCTTCGACTTATCGTCGTATCAGTTATTCATAATGGGATAAACCCGGTCTTTCCGAATAACTCGCGTATATTTTAAATAAGTGTTACACAAACACAATATACGCGTCATTCTAATTCATCAGTCACTAACCGTAAATTAACAAGAGAATAATTCCCCAAATATTAACCCCGAAGGCCGAAACCAACATCAGATCAATATCCAGAAAACCATTCTGCTTAGTTAACCGACAGTTTGTTTCTAAATTTCACATTCATAGGGAAAGGTTCCCATTAATTTTATCAAAGATAAATCATTAAAATTTATTCTTTAATATACTTTTTGAATATCTATTCAAACTAGTCGGGATTAACGAACCTTACCGAAGTAATCATTTGTTTTAATTCCCCAATCCCATCCTATTCATCCCATGAAGTAAAACTGGTTATACTTCATATCTAACACCACGGTGTTATCGGTAAATTCAATTACCATTTCACGTTCAAATCTAATTAAAGATTTAACTATCGCCTGGAGCAAAATTGGTGATACTCCATTCTCGATTATTTCAATCTAATTAAAGATTCATTAAAACTCCACTTAGTTTTAATCTGTGACTAGGTTAAAGAATCCATGTCATTTAAAACATGGTTCACGATAAACCCAAAATCACATCACATTTCAATCAGTCCCCGACCGTAAATTAGCAAGTGAGCAATTCCTTAAGTATTAACCCTGAAGGCCGAAACCAACATCAGATCAATACCTCAGAAACCATTCAACTTAACTAATCTCCAGTTAGTTTCTGATTTTCTTAACTCTTCTGGGTCTAAGAACGGTATTATTGAAGATACCGTTCACGACAACCCAAAATCATGTTCCATTAATTATCAGGTTAAAAAACGAGTGTTATTTAAAACACTCTTCACGATAAACCCAAGAATCAATTCGAATTCAATTCCAATTAAATATTATTTAATTGGTACCCTTCATTAAATCTAACTAAAAAGATTTAATCATTTCCTCAACTGGGCTTAAGAACACTGTTAATGAAGACACCATTCACGACAAACCCAAATCACATTTGATATTAAATACAAGGCTCTAAATAGAAAATATACCGGCTTATATTCAATATCAAATTCTACGACCAACGGATATCGTATTTGAAATAACGATATATATCTTTCAAATTCCCATAACAATATCTGTATCATCACGAAATCCAACATCGAAATATTCCGAAGACAATTTCGATTCAAATCCATTCCAATAATTATTGGCAATTCTGTTTATTTTCAAAACCATTTCAAATCCAATTTATTTATTTAAAAATAAATAGAATTATAATTCTAGTTCAAAACTAGTTCATTTCGATAAAAATCTATTTTTAATCTTTTCAAATATAGAGTTTTCGTCCCAATTTTTCCCAAATCATTTCTTATGATTTTACACAAATTATTACTATTTTTAATAATTTTATCAAGGCCTGTACAGTCGATTTCCATCAACGGCCATCGAACTGCACTTACAGCGACCTTTTCCAAATTTGATTTGGACATAATTCCAAATCCGTCCGTTAGACTTCTAATTTCTAATGTTCGTTAGAAAGCTCTTTTCGATACGAACCCAACGGTTCCGGTTTTAGGAGAATCCGACAGTCGGATCTCAGGCAATATTCGTTCGAAGTCAATGGTCAAAATTCGCGAACTGCCGCGGCGCGGCGCGTTCTATTCAGGCCATTATATTATATATATAATATATATATAATATATACTTCGCCGATTTCCCTTTTAAAACGTATTTTTATAATTCGTTTTAAATTCGTTTTCAAAACGATTTCAACTTCATTTCAAATTCAAATCAAAATTGAATATTCCAATATAAATTCGTTTTAAATTCATTTCAAATCGATTTCAATTCAAATTGATTTCTAATTCAATTTCAGTTCATTTCAATTCAATTCAATTTCAATTCGAATTCATTTATATTCAATTTCAATTCGAATTCATTTATATTCAATTTCAATTCAATTTCAATTCCTTTCCAAATATCAGATTTTGAAATCACTTTCGATATTCATTAAAAATGAATAAAATCGATATAAATATCGTTCACGTCAAAATGGCGTCAATCTAATCAACACGGCTTCATATATTTCTATTTTCAAATATTCTATTTCAAATATTTCTTTTTCAAATATTTCTATTCAAATATTTCTATTTCAAATATTTCTATTCAAATATTGAATGAAGCCCAATCAATTTCCATATAATGTTAATTATATGGATTTTCTACAACACATGTATACAATAACAATGATGAATAATCAACCATCATCCAAAGTGCATTCTACACTGTATAAGCATCGAATATAAATATTTAATGCTTATAGCAGTTTGTCAATCAATCGATCGACATACAACTAATTATTGGGATTAGTGTATGTCATATATCATCCCAATACCCGTGTGGGGTTTTCAAACAATCAAACACAGATTTTACTTGTGCAGTTGGGCGATGTGTAAAATTTATCGTCCCAATCAATATCAGTCAAATGTGTGTATATAAACAAATCGTCCGATTTGTTTATTTTTATTTCCTATCATATACACGTTAAAAATCCTATTTTTAACTATAAAATATTTTCCACTATAAAATATTTTATTTTACTTCACATCACATCACACAATCAACTACACATCAAAATCAAACAACCAAGCGTACAAGCCGTCCATGGTCTGTGGACGACGAGTGTCGGGTGCTACTAAACACCGTCTGCATCCTAGTATATATTTTTAACTAGCAAACAAAATTAAAAAGTGAGAAATTCTCACCGATTAGCTAATCCAAACGCCTCGACTCTTCATATGTGGAAAACTTCGCCGTTCTTGCCTCTTGTCACTCTCTTTGCCCGTATTCTCTACATATATAAAAATCACATTTTTACTTCGCTATTCAATATATAAAAAGTCGAACTTTTTACTTTGCTATTCAATATATTAAAATCGATTTTTTACTTCGCTATTCAATATATAAAAATCGAATTTTTACTTCGCTATTCAATATATAAAAATCGAATTTTTACTTCACTATTCAATATATAAAAATCAAATTTTTATTCTTTCTAAACTATAAAAATTATAGTTTTAACCTTTGTATAATATAAAAGTTATATTTTTATCTTCACGTGTGATAAAAATTATATTTTTATCCTTTACATCCCATCGCATTCTACACTATATAAAGAGTCAAACTTTTCTAATATAATGATTTAAACTTTCCTAATATAAAGATTTAAACTTTCCTAGTATAAAGATTTAAACTTTCCTAGTATAAAGATTTCATATCTTCCATGATGCTTTACCATACACAAACAATCAGATTTTTTTTCTCCAAATAATAAGAAAATAAAACTTACAGAAATTTTTAAAGATGGAGGGGGGCCCACGGCTATTGTTGTCGTTGGAGGAGGGGCTCCGGGCTTGCTGGCGGTCGGGGTCGACGGCAGGGCGCTGCGGCGCGAGGTCGGGGCCCAGATTGGCTAGTGCGACGGTTTTTGGGGGAGTTGGGGTTGCGGTATCGAACTGAGGAGGGGGCCCGGTGAGGTTGAGGTGAAGCTGGAGGGAGTGGCCGGAACTGCGACGGTCGGTGGCGACGTGAGGAGGGTGGCGGCTGACGATTTGGGGTGGAGCGGGTTTCCCCTTTTTGATTTTGAACGGGTGTGTTGAGTGAGGGAGAGAGAGAAAACAAGGGTTGACTATATATTATATATATATATTTTTTTCTTTCAAAAAGGTACCTTTTAAATTCGAACTCCAAACGAGTCCCAACGACTGTCGCCTCCAGCTAATTACCCCCATTCTGAACACAATGGGATATGTATCGTAGGCGGATTCGATCGTTACAATCAGTTTTCGTCAAAATCAACATATAACTCTATATATTGAATTTGAACACGCATTTCAATTTACCGGGGACACTTACGAACTCTATAAATTGTAGAAAAATAGTTTTAGCTTTGTATTGACGATACGGTCCTAACAAAACTAGTTTCGTCAAATTCTGAGACCGTTGGAATAATGGCCACTTTCCAGTCGATTAAAATCAACTAAAACTGGTCAAACGCGTTTTTCTTTGCCACGCTCACATATTGATTCGAAATATTATGAAAATTGGAATCTAGCAATAATTTGACACCACGGATCCACCAAAAGTGGTTTCGTCGAAATCCGAGGTTGTTTGCAAAATCTCCATTTTTAAGGGCCTGAATTCCATTGCGACTATTCAGAATTTTCAACTGGACATATCTTTTAATTCCCGTTATGAAATTTCGATTTTTCGGATTCGTTGGAAAGATATTATCAATTAGATTCTATTATTTTTGGTTTCGCTAAAATCTGGTTTAATTTGCACCCGGTACATTCAATTGAAGTTTGAAATCGAATTATCAAACTACCGCGCCATTTTCAATTCCTTTTATAAATA
The DNA here is from genome assembly GCA_030737875.1 of Allium sativum. NCBI lineage: Eukaryota > Viridiplantae > Streptophyta > Magnoliopsida > Asparagales > Amaryllidaceae > Allium > Allium sativum. The sequence goes on from CM060916.1 coordinate 628,142,441, forward strand.
TAAATAAATATTTATATTCTGACGATGATCTATATAATATATACGTTCAAATTCTATTCAATCATAAATTTCTCATCGTTATTATTTAAAATAATTCATTTTAAATAATCAAAATTTACTAAAATTGCCAAAATAAAAATTTTAAACTGGCCCAGTTTTCCGGGTTATTACAATCTCCCCCACTTAAAACTTTTCGTCCTCGAAAAGGAACAAAGCCGAAAGTTGTTTTACAAATCAACTCAACTTCCAGTATGTTCACTACGGCTTAAGTTCTTCAACTTTTCAGTTTCTAAGAACTTTTCAAATTTTTCAAAAATTTGGCTAACACCCTAAATTTTCGAAAAATTTCGCCATAACCTCCCCTGCACCGGGAGCCACGGGAAAATCCCGAAATTGCCATATAGGCCTTCTGATCTCAAAAAAGAAAAGAAAAAGCCAAGCGGCTAGCCAATCGGCACATAAAATCATCATCACCTAGACAAAACAGTAAATTATAGTAAACATGTACCTATTTGTCGGGCAAACAGATTTTATTCTCTGCTCTAGCCTCTTTGCTATGACCTGTTCAATGTAAGTACATGTATATGCAAGCAAATGCGATAAATTTTCAATACAACTCACTTTTTGGTACAATTTGACTAAATGGTTTAAATTTTAATTAATCAACCAATAATCAATCAACACAATCAGCAATCAATTAGTGAATTATCATTTCAAATTGATTACTTTGATATATAGTCTAAAAATCAGATTTTTGATGCAAAATCACAACAATAAGCCCTATCTAGTTTCGATTCTCACACCAGTCAATTGGAAATTTATAGAAATCTCACTTTCGAAACTCGAAAATAAATACTGACGATGGTGCCCCGTCACCAGAATTATCCCCGGGCACTAGAGTGCGATTCAATAACTATTCAATACATTAAAACTTCGAATACACGTTTGCAAGACATATATTACATTAAAACTTCGAATACACGTTTGCAAGACATATATGCAAAATCTTTATATATCGGATTGTCCAAATCAATTTAAAATAAATAATCAAATACGATAAGTTGATTTAAATTTTCAAAACAAAAATTGTTTTCATTTTAAAACTACTGATCCCATCTCTAACGAGTCATTCTAATTGGATATTACTAATCCAATATCTGATGAATTCTTTCGTATGCTTCTAATGTGCCTTGTCCTCTGAGCTTTGTAAACCAAAGCTCTGATACCAACTGTGACAACAAGGAATTTTGCTCGATCCGAATCAGTCGCTAAACCGATTTAGACCGTTCGAAATGCCTGATTGTTTTGAGAACACGACAAAATAGAACGCAGACGGAAGGACATTTCATTGAATATAACAACAATTCCATCAGAATACAAGAATATACAGGGTATGAATAAATATTACACAGAAATATCAGAGATTTAAATTACATTTAAATACATCGCAGCGGAAAATTAATACAATACACAACTAGAAGAGATATACGGATACAAAGATTTCCGGATATCATTCCAGCTGTAAAACCAGGATCCTGTGAATATAAATCTGCAAAACCAAAACTACTAGCTGCCCGTGTCAAAATAAGGGCACCCAGAGTTTAGGTTAAAACAATAAACTCCAGGTCAGTCAGGTGACTGGTGTGAGAACTAAAACAATTATTAATCTTTATTTTAAAGTTAGGTAAATCAAGGGACCACGCCGTATGACACGGAACGGGTTTCCTCCCAAGAATACCAGTGCATAAAACAAACAGCGCAATGCTAAATAAAGAAAAATGAAGCTGTTATAAGACCCGGGTCCTATCACACAATGCAACGCAAGCCGAGGGATAAGGTTTTCCCTTATAACAGCCAAAGAATGCTTGAAACGTTTTAAAATAAATCATTTGATACTATTATCAGTGTATAGTGTATAAAACAACTTCAAATCATAAGTATCAATCATAGGCGGCATGGGTACCATATATCATGTCGCCATACTAGTTCTACAATTAAAACTGCAAAATCACGTATTTGGAAATAGGATTTCCATCTATGAACCGAGGCAAAAGATAGTCCTCAACCGATTCGAGACTCTCTAGCCCGAGCCTCAGGGTCAGAGCGCATCGACCCTTGGATTGTCAGGGCCGGTCCACCGATGTGGATTAAAATGCCTAAGCACTGCGTTTCCCCGCCCTATGGGGCGTAAATGAGCCAACGAATGGCTCCATCGGACCCGGACCGTCCGATCTAACCGAGGCGCCTCGGAACAGCAACAACCACATAAGTCAAACTCGTCAGGGCGTGTAAAACCACTGACGCCAATTCTAACTAGAAAGAAACGCATGTCCTCCTTGAGGTCCTCTCCCGTTTTTGGTTCACCACCGGGTGTGAAACTTGCGAAGTAAACGTTACACAAAGCTACGCCACAAAGGCCGTGCTTTGATCATCAACCACAAGACTTTGCTTTTCAACAGAAGCCTTGATCATTTGCATCTTAGCATGCCACACAGGCAAACCACTCTATACAACTGATATCAGTCACACAGAATGAAATCCGATGTCAGACACACAGTCCATTTACAAGTCCGTTCTGGGTCTGAACGAAACCGGAGGCACCTAGTACCCCGCATATCCATCGATCTCAAAGTACGTCTGGACGATCACCAACTGTTTCCATCTTCTTGGGTGTACATTCCAATCTAGATCGTCAGTAATCACCCAAACGACGTGAAGACCTCCGGTCTTCGACCACCGTCTTCATCTTCGACGTATCGTCGTATCAGTTATTCAAAATGGGATAAACCCGGTCTTTCCAAATAACTCGCGTATATTTTAATTCAGTGTTACACAAACACAACATACGCCTCATTCCAATTCATCAGTCACTAATCATAAATTAACAAGAGAATAATTCCCCAAATATTAACCCCGAAGGCCGAAACCAACATCAGATCAATATCCAGAAAACCATTCTGCTTAGTTAACCGACAGTTAGTTTCTAAATTTCACATTCATAGGGAAAGGTTCCCATTAATTTTATCAAAGATAAATCATTAAAATTTATTCTTTAGTCTACTTTTTGAATATCTATTCAAACTAGTCTGGATTAACGAACCTTACCGAAGTAATCATTTATTTTAATTCCCCATTCCCATCCTATTCATCCCATGAAGTAAAACTGGTTATACTTCATATCTAACACCACAGTGTTATCGGTAAATTCAATTACCATTTCACGATCAAATCTAATTAAAGATTTAACTATCGCCTGGAGCAAAACTGGTGATACTCCATTCTCGATTATTTCAATCTAATTAAAGATTCATTAAAACTCCACTTAGTTTTAATCTGTGACTGGGTTAAAGAATCCATGTCATTTAAAAAACGGTTCACAATAAACCCAAAATCACATCACATTTCAATCAGTCCCCGACCGTAAATTAGCAAGTGAGCAATTCCCTAAGTATTAACCCCGAAGGCCGAAACCAACATCAGATCAATACCTCAGAATCCATTCAACTTAACTAATCTCCAGTTAGTTTCTAATTTTCATAACTCCTTTGGATCTAAGAACAGTATTATTGAAGATACCGTTCACGACAACCCAAAATCACGTTCCATTAATTATCAGGTTAAAGAACGAGTGTTATTTAAAACACTGTTCACGATAAACCCAAGAATCAATTCGAATTCAATTCCAATTAAATATTATTTAATTGGTACCCTTCATTAAATCTAACTAAAAAGATTTAATCATTTTCTCAACTGGGCTTAAGAACAGTGTTAATGAAGACACCATTCACGACAAACCCAAATCACATTTGATATTAAATACAAGGCTCTGAATAGAAAATATACCGGCTTATATTCAGTATCAAATTCTACGACCAACGGATATCGTATTTGAAATAACGATATATATCTTCCAAATTCCCATAACAATATCTGTATCATCACGAAATCCAACATCGAAATATTCCGAAGACAATTTCGATTCAAATCCATTCCAATAATTATTGGCAATTCTGGTTATTTTCAAAACCATTTCGAGTCCAATTTATTTATTTAAAAATAAATAGAATTATAATTCTAGTTCAAAACTAGTCCATTTCGATAAAAATCTATTTTTTATCTTTTCAAGTATAGAGTTTTTCATCCCAATTTTTCCCAAATCATTTCTTATGATTTTACACAAATTATTACTATTTTTAATAATTTTATCAAGGCCCGTACAGTCGATTTCCATCAATGGCCATCGAACTGCACTTACAACGACATTTTCCAAATTTGATTTGGACATAATTCCAAATCCAACCGTTAGAATTCTAATTTCTAATGTTTGTTAGAAAGCTCTTTTCGATACGAACCCAACGGTTCCAGTTTTAGGAGAATCCGACGGTCGGATCTCCCGCAATATCCGTTCGAAGTCAATGGTCGAAATTCGTGAACTGCCGCGGCGCGGCGCGTTCTATTCAGGCCATTATATTATATATAATATATATAATATATACTTCTTTGATTTCTCTTTTAAAACGTATTTTTATAATTCGTTTTAAATTCGTTTTCAAAACGATTTCAACTTCATTTCAAATTCAAATCAAAATTGAATATTCCAATATAAATTCGTTTTAAATTCATTTCAAATCGATTTCAATTCAAATTGATTTCTAATTCAATTTCAGTTCGTTTCAATTCAATTCAATTTCAATTCGAATTCATTTATATTCAATTTCAATTCGAATTCATTTATATTCAATTTCAATTCGAATTCATTTATATTCAATTTCAATTCGAATTTCAATTCCTTTCAAAATATCAGATTTTGAAATCACTTTCGATATTCATTATAAATGAATAAAATCGATATAAATATCGTTCACGTCAAAATGGCGTCAATCTAATCAACACGGCTTCATATATTTCTGTTTTCAAATATTCTATTTCAAATATTTCTTTTTCAAATATTTCTATTCAAATATTTCTATTTCAAATATTTCTATTCAAATATTGAATGAAGCCCAATCAATTACCATATAATGTTAATTATATGGATTTTCTACAACACATGTATATAATAACAACGATGAATAATCAACCATCATCCAAAGTGTATTCTACACTGTATAAGCATCGAATATAAATATTTAAAGCTTATAGCAGTCTGTCAATCAATCGATCGACATACAACTAATTATTGGGATTAGTGTATGTCATGTATCATCCCAATACCCGTGTGGGGTTTCAAACAATCAAACACAGATTTTATTTGTGCAGTTGGGCGATGTGTAAAATTTATCGTCCCAATCAATATCAGTCAAATGTGTGTATATAAACAAATCATCCGATTTGTTTATTTTTATTTCATTTCATATGCACGTTAAAAATTCTATTTTTAACTATAAAATATTTTTAACTATATAAATATTTTATTTCATTTCACATCACATCATACAATCAACTACACATCAAAATCAAACAAACAAGCATACAAGCCGTCCATGGTCTGTGGACGACGAGTGTCGGGTGCTACTAAACACCGTCTGCATCCTAGTATATATTTTAACTAGAAATAAAATTAAAAAGTGAGAAATTCTCACCGATTAGCTAATCCAAACGCCTCGACTCTTCATATGTGGAAAACTTCGCCGTTCTTGCCTCTTGTCACTTTCTTTGCCCGTATTCTCTACATATATAAAATCACATTTTTACTTCGCTATTCAATATATAAAAAATCGAATTTTTTACTTTGCTATTCAATATATAAAAATCGAATTTTTACTTCGCTATTCAATATATAAAAATCGAATTTTTACTTCGCTATTGAATATATAAAAATCAAATTTTTACTTCGCTATTCAATATATAAAAATCGAATTTTTATTCTTTCTAAACTATAAATATTATAGTTTTAACCTTTGTATAATATAAAAATTATATTTTTATCTTCATGTATGATAAAAATTATATTTTTATCCTCTACATCCCATCACATTCTACACTATATAAAGAGTCAAACTTTTCTAATATAATGATTTAAACTTTCCTATTATAAAGATTTAAACTTTCCTAGTACAAAGATTTAAACTTTCCTAGTATAAAGATTTCATATCTTCCATGATGCTTTACCATACACAAACAATCAGATTTTTTTCTCTCCAAATAATAAGAAAATAAAACTTACAGAAAATTTTAAAGATGGAGGGGGGCCCACGGCTGCTGTTGGCGTCGGAGGAGGGGCTCCGGGCTTGCTGGCGGTCGGGATCGACGGCAGGTCGCTGCGGCGCGAGGTGGGGGCCCAGATTGGCTAGCGCGACGGTTTTTGGGGGAGTTGGGGTTGCGGTATCGAACTGAGGAGGGGGTCCGATGAGGTTGAGGTGAAGCTGGAGGGAGCGGCCGGAACTACGACGGTCGGTGGCGACGTGAGGAGGGTGGCGGCTGACAATTTGGGGTGGAGCAGGTTTCCCCTTTTTGATTTTGAATGGGTGTGTTGAGTGAGGGAGAGAGAGAAAGCAAGGGTTGACTATATATTATATATATATTTTCAAAAAGGTACCTTTTAAATTCGAACTCCAAATGAGTCCCAACGATTATCGCCTCTAGCTAATTACCCTCATTCTGAACATGATGGGATATGTATCGTAGGCTGATTCGATCGTTACAATCAGTTTTCGTCAAAATCAACATATAACTCTATATATTGAATTTGAACGCGCATTTCAATTTACCGGGGACACTTACGAACTCTATAAATTGCAGAAAAATATTTTCTAGCTTCGTATTGACGATACGGTCCTAACAAAACTAGTTTCGTCAAATTCTGAGACCGTTGGAAAAATGGCCACTTTCCAGTCGATTAAAATCAACTAAAACTGGTCAAACGCGTTTTCCTTTGCCACGCTCACAAATTGATTCGAAAAATTATGAAAATTGGAATCTAGCAATAATTTGACACCACGGATCCAACAAAAGTGGTTTCGTCGAAATCCGAGGTCGTTTGCAAAATCTCCATTTTTAAGGGCCTGAATTCCATAGCGACTATTCAGAATTTTCAACTGGACATATCTTTTAATTCCCTTTATGAAATTTCGATTTTTCAGATTCGTTGGAAAGATATTATCAATTAGATTCTATTATTTTTGGTTTCGCTAAAATCCGGTTTATTTTGCACCCGGTACATTCAATTGAAGTTTGAAATCTAATTATCGAACTACCGCGCCATTTTCAATTCCTTTTATAAATATAAATAAATATTTATATTCTAACGACGATCTATATAATATATACGTTCGAATTCTATTCAATCATAAATTTCTCGTCGTTATTATTTAAAATAATTCATTTTAAATAATCAAAATTTACTAAAATTGCCAAAATAAAAATTTTAAACTGGCCCAGATTTCCGGGTTATTACATGTTGTATATTATTTTTCTGCTGCTATGTAATGTACTTTAATCTCTGATATTTTTTAGATGTATAATATTTATTCATACCCTGTATATTCGTGTACTATGATGTAAATTGTTGTAATAGCAATGAAATGTTCGTCTGTTTGTATTCTGATTTGTCGTGTTCTCAACTCAATCCGGGCTTTCCTTTACGGGGTTGTTTGGGCCGTGTCATATATGCAATTACATTAAAATGGTATTTTCATTTTGCATATATGCAATTACATTAAAATGGTATTTTCATTCTGCATATAAATTCTAATATACACAATTACATTAAAATGGTATTTTCATTCTACCTCAAATCTTGTCTGACAAAAATGTAATTTTTTTGTTTACTCAAATATTATTTAACATAAGTGTTACTTTTTGTTTCGCTCAAATCTTATAAACAAAAATTTTAATTTTTGTTTCACTCATTTTAGTTGACAAAAATGTATATTTTTGTTTTCTACCTTTTTAATTGACAAAAATGTTTATTTTTGTCTAATCCTTTTTAATTAACAAAAATGTATATTTTTGTCCAATCCTTTATAATGAACTAAAATGTATAGCTTGGTCTGATCCTTTATAATGAACAAAAATGTATATCTAAAAATGTATATCTCTATCTAATCCTTTATAATGAACAAAAATGTATTTCTTTGTCTAATCCTTTATAATGAACAAAAATGTATATCTTTGTTTAATCCTCTATAATGAACAAAAATATATATTTTTGTCTAATCCTCTATAATGAACAAAAATGTATATTTTTGTCTAATCCTCTATAATGAACAAAAATGTATATGTTTGTCTAATCCTCTATAATGAACAAAAATGTATATCTTTGTCTAATCCTCTATAATGAACAAAAATGTATATCTTTTGTCTAATCCTGTATAATGAACAAAAATGTATGTCTTTGTCTAATACTTTATAATGAACAAAAATGTATATCTTTGTATAATCCTTTATAATGACAAAAATGTATATTTTTGTCTAATCCTTTATATTTGTTAATTTTTGCATAACCAAATCTAGTGAACATAGCATGATAACTTATTTCACTATTTTTCTAATTAACATAGTTGTTAATTTTTGAATTAACAAATCTAATGAACATAACACGATAATTCTATTTAACTTTTTCTAATTAACATAAATGTTAATTTTGAATCAACACATTGAATAAACATAACATGATTTTCTATTTAACTTTTTCTAATTAACATAAATGTTAATTTTGAATCAACAGATCGAATAAACATAACATGATTATTCTATTTAACTTTTTCTAATGAATCAACCTTTTCATTAAAAATGTGATTTTTAATGTTTCAACACTTTTCTTCTAACATGAATGATTTTCATATGAATCATTCTTTTCATTAAAAATAAGATTTTTAATTGTTAACATGTTTTTATTTTAAACATGAACATTTTCCTAGTTTCATTCATGACATTAAAAATATGGTTTTTAATGACAACATATTTTTATTTCTAAAACATGTACATTTTGCTAATTTCTATCATTACATTAAAATGTGAATTTTTAATGTATTCATGTTTTATTTAAAAAAAAAAGAACTTTTTCCTTTTTTCTAAACTAATTCAACAAATGATAGAAATTGATATTTCATTTTTGTTGAAAATTCTAATTCAATAAAATGTATAAAAATGTATATTTTATTTTTGTTGAAAATCTCTAGTTCAACAAAATGACAAAAAATGTATATTTTATTTTTGTGGAAAATTCTAATTAAACAAAAAGACACAAATGTATAATTAAATTTTGTTGAAAACTCTAGTTCAACAAAATGACATAAAAAATGTATATTTCAATTTTGTTGAAAATTCTAATTCAACAAAAAGACACAAATATATAATTTAATTTTGTTGAAAACTTTGATTTAACAAAATGACCAAAAAATGTTAATTTCATTCTTTGTTGAATATTTTGATTCAACCAAATATATAAAAGGTGACATTTCATTTTGATTGAAAATTCGAATTCAATCAAAGTGACAAAAAATGTATGATTCATTTTTGTTGAAAATTTTGATTCAACAAAATGTATAAAAGGTGATACTTCATTTTGATTGAAAATTCTAATTCAATCAAAGTGACAAAAAATGTATGATTCATTTTAGTTGAAAATTTTGATTCAAAAAAATGTATAAAAGGCGATACTTCATTGTAAATCTAATTTATCAAAACCATGTTTCATATTAACAATAGAATGAGATTTTTATTGTTAATCAAAAACTAAACAACCATGTTTCATGTTTCTAAATAAAAGATGAAACTTATATTATAACATCAAATCACTATACATAGATCTGAAATAAAAATAATTTTTTAAATTTCAAATCGAGATCTAATAATAAACTATAGATTCAAACCAGATCAAACAAAAATGAGCATCATGATCAACATTCAACAGATTCAAAATCCAAGCATTATAGATCTGATTTATTATCGTAACTACATAGATCCAGAACAGTGCAAAATAATTAAAAATTTTAATTATAAAAAATAAAAATTCTCATATTGGGTTTTCGAATTATTCAAAATTCTAGATTGCTCCATTTTAGATCTCGTCAGTGTCATGTTGTAGATCTGGATTTCACAATTCCAACGCAATCGAAATCGTTCGATTTCATCTCTGTTTGCAAAAGTTATCGAGATTTAAACCTTTATAACATTTAAATATTTAATTAACTATAATAATTAATAATTTTATACACTAATTACATTTTGGCCATCTTCCCTCTTCATCGTCTCTTCTGTAATCACGAAACCCAACTTCATTACCAACTCTACCGTGCGCCGCCACCCTATAAGCCGTTGGACCGACATCAGAGAACGCCACTTCGAAGCCAACGCCGACCTCTGCTGATGCCCAAATATGGGCTACACTCGCACCTCACCACAGCCCGGAAACTCGCTTCAAAACCCGCCACTTCCTGCTTCAATTCCGGTCGAACGGAAGCCTTAAACATGATCATCACCATTGAATATGAAGAGTTCGAAGAGACGAAGATGTTTGTTATGAATATTTAGTGAATCATCTAGCGGATTTGGATAATTCATTGGAAGAAATTCGGAGCTTGGTGGCCCTCCATTTCAATTTGTGGCGGCTGTAACATTTAGGGGATTAGGTTTAGGGTTAGTGTAATACTAGGGTTATTTATATAATAAAATAATATTTAAATTCCTTATTTTCTTAGTTAAAGCCCGTTAAGTCACAGTAGCTCCAATTTTAGCCCAACGAGAGTTATTTCCAAGCAAATACCCACCATCCAGACACAATGGACTAGGTCCCGTTAGCCCGTTCGATCGGCTTAGCCCACTTTTCTTTAATTTAAAATATAAATCATTTAATTATTAAATTTGATCGCAGATTTTAATTTACTGGGGCAACATACTGGCTCTAAAAATTACAGGAAAATTACTTCTGGTTATGTTTTGACGATACGGTCCTAACAAAACTAATTTCGTATAATTTGAAGGCTGTTTGAAAAATGGTCATTTTCTGGTCGATTAAATTTGACTGAAATTGACAAAACACGTTTTCTTTTGCCATACTCACATATTAATTCTAAAAATTATGAAAATTTAAACCTAGCAATAATTTGACATTCCGGATCCATCAAAAGAAGTTTCATCGAAAACGGAGGTCGTTTGCAAAATGGCTATTTTTAAGGGCTATATTTTATATTAAAATATATATAAATTCTACAGTGACTTTTCTAAATTTTAAACTGGACATAACTTACAACTTATAAAGTGAAATTTCAGTTTCTTACATTCGTTAGAAAGATATTGTTAAGCCGATTTAAATATTTCTTATTTCATCCAATTCTGATTTAAAATGAATTCTGTATATTTAATTGAAATTTAAAACGAATTTTCGAACTACCACGCCATTTCAAACTCCTTTTATAATTAAATTAACTTATTACGTTTTAACTTCGATTAAAAAAAATCAACATTATTATTTAAAATAAATCATTTTAAATATTCAAAATCCATTAAAATAGTTAAAATAAAAAATTTAAATTTGTTCGGAAAATCTGGGTTGTTACAATACGTATACAAACTTCTAAGCTTAATAACTTTTTCATACAATGTCGTTTTATGCAAACTCGGAGTATATTTTAACTAGAATTCCGAGACGAACACAATGTTACAGTCCATTTTACTTAATTCCCAATATTTAGTTAAGTATATATTAGTTTATCCATATAATGTCTTTTAAAATTATGGGGTGTTACATTCTCGCCTACTTAAAGGATTTCGTCCCCGAAATGTAACGACCCGTGTTTTTGGCACTCGAATATGTAATTTAATTTATTTAATTTAAATATTATATTTGGAATATCGATGGAATTAATATCTAATTCGCTATTTAAAACAAAGTTCGACGTTATATATTTATATAATTATAAATAGAGCTTGAAATATAGCGCTGCAGTTTGAAAATTCGAGTTTGAACTTCAACTGGACATACAGAGTCCGATATAAGTCGGATTTCTGTGAAATAAGAAACGTTGGGAGCGTGTTGATGATAGCTTTCATATGAAAGAGAAAAATCCAGATTCCGTGTTATTGGTTGCGAGTTATGGCTAAATCAAATTTTGGAAAAAACGTTATGGAAATCGTTATCGGCCGTTAAAATAGCCGTTTTGCAAACGGACTCTATTTTTGATGAAATTAGTTTCATTGGGACCGTATCGCTAAATTATTGTCAGAAAGTCAAACGGTGTGGCAAACAGATGTCGTATGTGACCACAGCAACCGTAAACGCCCGTTCAAATTCTATAGCGTGTACTTAAATAAATAAAGGGATATGGGAGTGTAACTTGAGCAGACGATCGAATTAGACCATGAAACCAGTCTCGTTGAGTTCGTATCGTCGATTAGAGTCAGGATAGGTATATAGTTTGTTATTTTTAGAGATCGAGAAATTTGGCGTTAAAAACGGTAGGGCGGTTCGGGGTAAAAACAGCCTATCGGGCAAACAGTCTCAGAATGCGACGAAACTAGTGCCGTTGGGTTCGTATCGAAAAGTTATTGCGAGATATCAAGGTTTCAAGTTGATTCGATTTAGCTGGTGGTCATGGTAAATTAAAAAGCATGTTTATTTCTGGTTTTTTAAGGGAATTTTTTTCAAACGAAGTCGGATCTCGACGAAACTTGTCTCATTGGGTCCGGAATACCTTTTTACACTCAGAATAGCCTTTTTATCAGAAGACAGAAATCATTTGAAGGGGTTTTATCGCGTTACTTTAGGAGAAAGTTTCGTGAATAATATTATAATAATTTAGTCTCACTATATATATATATCCAACTAACATCAGAACCCTAATTCTCGTTCAACCATATATGCGCCGCCACCATACCAAAATAGACGAACGAAAACACCCCAACTTCTCCCCTTCGATTCTCCAAATCGACGAACTATTCCCAAAAATCCTCAATAGCAAAACGTTTAGCGCCTTGAGCTCCTTCATCTGACCGGAGATGATGTTGCTTACAACGCTGGAGCGGCTACAGTAGTTCGAAAAGTCGCAGCAGTTCGAGATGCTCTTGGGAGCAACGGAGGATGTCGAGTGGTCGGAACTTTGAGCGCAGGCACAGGAGGTTGGCGAGGTCGTTCTGGCGAGCTCCGATTTGACGCTGGCGAACTCCAGGAGGCTGCGATGGCCAGTACAGTTCAGAACGGTGAAGTGGAGACCCATTAATTTCTAAGAAAGAAAAACTGCGAAGGCCTGGAGGTTTGAATCGGGCCTTGTTAAACGTAATTTAGTTTTATAAACTAATGATTTGATTTATATAACTTTAAATGTTAATAGTGTTCTAAAATTTGTTGCCAGGATTGCAGAATGAAAGAGAGGCGTGGAAGAAAGGGTCGGCCAGTTTGTTTGGCAACACAGTAAACAAAATCTTAATTAACAATTAATCAAGAAATAATTGTTCAATTTAATGATGTTAATATCATATGGTTTTTTTCTACAGATGCGGAAGTTGAGTAGTTTGAATGTGAGGTGAAGAGATATTGTCTAGAATATTTTGTTGTGAACAAAGAAGTAATTAATTTAATTAACTAATCATTTAGAACTAAGTAATAATTAAATTAGGGTTAAATTAGTTTATTAATTAGTGTTAAAGATTAGTTAAATATAATCATATACTTATATTAAGCTAACATGGATGCAGGTTTTCAAGCTGTAGAATCCGGATAAGCTAACGTGAAGATGAGACGAACAAGAACTACAATCAACCGTTACCCCTCAATTTAAACGTAATTAGTTTTATGAATAGTTAATTAAGAACTAGTTAATTAATTTAAAATAAATTAACTTAGAGTGTCAATAACTCGTTATTACACTATCAGAATTTGGCCATGTAAGAGATATGGGAATCATCTTGGTGTTGTCTACGTCATGGTACTGTCCTGGGTAGATATGGAGACAACAAGATTTACAGTTGAATTAAACGCTGTTTAATTTAACTGTAACCAAGCCGATTCAGTGATGAACCAAATCAAGGTGAGTTAAACTCACTCAGTTTTTCCCATTTATATTTTAATATAAATTGGGTTTTTATTTTGTTTGCTGATGATTGCCTGTTTGCTAGTTATACATTTGTTGGTTGATTTAACTGATGAAATTAAACTGTGTTTAATTTCAGTGAAATACCAAATCGTTATTTTTAACGATTGGTTCCAATAAAGGTGACTCACCTTGGTTGGTCACGTTTATTTATAAACGTGTTTAAATGGTTGAATTGTTTGAATTGCTTATTGTTGATGTTAAATGGTTGTTATTTAATTTATCAGTTAAACAAAACTGAATAGTCTGATTTGAGATAACCATTTTGTATACAGGGAAGAACAGGTTGGAGGGATCCAACCGGATTCCTCAAATATATTATTTATTTCATATTTTCACATATGAACTGTCCTGTTTGGTTGATTGATTTGATTATCGATTTGAACTGTGAATTCAACCTGTGTTGTGTTTAAACCAATGAGCGGTATTGGTAGAGTATTTAGTAGTGTATGGCCTATAAAATCAATCGTGTTATAAATATTGATTCACCGTCAGGTGAATCGATAAAGATGAGGTTATAAAATTTATTATATAACTGGAGTTGGATTTTGAATATATTATTTTGAATAAAAGTTATAATAGGGAATTAAATAAATATTTTATTTATTTAAGACTTTGATTGTTATTAAATTATTTTATAAAGTAAATGCTGACGTTAATCAGATTTATGAGTATGAGAACAAGTAATGAATCGAAGGATTAAACTTTGACAATTGTTTGTAAAGAAAACAATTAATGGGATTATTTAAATTAATTATATTTTTAATTAATTTAAAGTGAGGATTAATTGGAATCGATTAACGAGATAATCGAGTTTTGAGTTAATTAAATCGACCGTTTGAATTGGAATTTGATTATCAAAATTGATGTGTTTTGATTTGAATAGTTTAATAAATATTGTTTAAATTTAAACAAGGTTTTAAAAAGGGATTTACCGTTTAATTTTGTTATTAAAGAAATTAACTACTCATGTAGTTAATGATTGAAATAAATTATTATTTTAATTAATAATAATTTAGACAATTACTTTTCAAAAGTAATTGAAGTGAAATGAAATCAAAGGAGATTGGAAATAAGCGAATCTGGTTAAAGAACTGGGTTATAGAGTTGTATAACCAAATCCAATAGTTAAATGGAATTTGTTTGAGACTAGAATGAAATATTGATTTTGATTACAACTTATGTTTATCGGAGGATAAGAACGTTGTTGATCAAGGTCTGAGAGGTAATTAAAATACCCCAACTTGAACAACATCGGGATTATCTGAAGATAGTATTAGTTGGTAATCGTAAGAGACGTTAGTGGATATGTTTTGAAAATCTAAACAGCGATTTTAGCGCTGTTGTTATAATATATGTTTTGTAAATCTAATATAACGATTGTAGCGCTTTTGCTATAGTAAATGGGTTGTAAACCTAAACAGCGAGTATAGCGCTGTTGTTTTGTAAATCTAAATAGTAATTATAACGCTATTGTTATAACATATGTGCTATAAATTTCTTTGTTAAAACTAATGGATTTCCGAATTTAAAAGATGATTGGAAGGAAGATTTAAGTGGGAAATTGAATATAGTTAATTGAGCTAGAGTTAGTCAAACATAGTTTTTTTCAAGATGAGTGCCATTTCGTACGACTGCTAGCGTAATTCGCAGGGCAGCAGATAGCCTACGGCGGTCGGATGTTTCCTGAGGGAATCAGGCGTAACCATTGTGATCGCTGCGATCTAGAGTCAAGTGAATGGAGTTAAGACGAATGTTCGTTAAATCGAATTAGAGTTATTCAAATATCGTATTTTTTAAATATTAACAGAGTTAGAAGTGTTGATTTAACAAAGTAAATCAAGTGTTAAAAGGCCAGGTAATGCTGAATACTTAACCAGTGAACTCATTGGAGTGTCATGATTGAAACACTGTATATTTTGATAGTTAAAACACCGACTATCAAATCATGTCCAATACGATTGTTGGTATGGAAGGACCGGGATCGAACTTATATTCGAAAACCATTCCAACCAACAAATACGTGAAGAGATCAGAAGAAGATCGAGATGGAGCATTGAAGACCGTGGATTTTCATAAACGGAAGAACCACTAATATTCTCTACCTGGCAAGCTGAGATAAGCTGTGATTCTGTCGTGGTTGGAATCTACGGGTTGCAAGGACTTCTCGCTACTGATCCATGGGATGATTCCTATATGGATGCGGTAGGAGAGTGCCTTCAGTTCATCATGTTCCTGGATGAACTGTATGGACGGATGTCTGACAGAGTATTTCTAAAGGGTCACGTACGTTGATTTCTTCAAACGTGCTATGATTGATGGCGGGGAAGTTGCCATTCTCTTAGCTTCCAGCTAGAGTACTTTTGTGGATATCAATTAGTGATATCTGACGGATCTGACGATGTGGCATTCAAAGTGAATGGTGATCAGATGTTTCAAGAATAAAACTCTGACCTCAAGCCTCATCAGCCGGGAAATGACAAAAATCGGGCAGGCAGCATGGCTATGTGGGTCGCTCCCATTAGGGTGTATAATCACCTATCTAGAGGAAGTCCTATTTGTTTCTTAAATCTATGTTTCGATGCTGTCCCTTATCGGGAGACGGTTGCTGATCCCAACCGTCGGTGATATACATTCGATACACTCAAGCGAAATGAGTGGTCGGTCATGTGAGGGCCGGGTTGCAAGATGTTCTTGTTGAACCCAGTGTATTCGCTCTAGAGATACACTACCGGCAGGTGGTCCCATACCTTGTCATAGTCGGAATCCAATCTCCAATAAGCGCCCGCGGTTTTTGTTTGTATACTATATATGTGGAGCGTGAGATGCAAGCGTTCCACTAGATTGTTATTTACCTGTATTTAGACATTATTATAATATCAGACAAGATATTGGTTTCAAAACTGTCTTGGGTTATCGTAAGGTAAAAACCATCCGTGTTTATGTGTGGATTTGGTCTTACGATTATCCTTTTCTTTCGAAAAGGTTTTTGAACTTTAAAATCAAGTTGGATGCTCACCCTAAATACTGTGCGAGTTTATCTCACTCTGGTCCACCAGACTGGCCCGGTGTTTTGTAAATGCTCGGGTTAGCCCGGCGTGTACAGGTTCAGGTTATCGAATGCTGTGAAGTCCAGAGACGAGCTGGAGATGTTCAGGCGTATGATACTATATAGCTACTATTCCACTGTGTGTTGTATATGGGAACAGGCTATTATAACTGTCCCATTGTATGATGTACTCTGATACTGTAAGTATTTTCAAAGCTCTCAATAAAGGTTTATTTATGTATTATATTTTGTTCCGCTGCGATGTGAGACTCTGTGTGGTGTTGCTTTCTTCTTCTTCTTCTATTCAATATTTCTACCTTATCTATTCTCACCCTCTAACTTCTTTCTATTAATGATCTGGAATGTTCGATGTCTGAATGGTCAACACGATAGTTTGATGTTGATTTTCGGAGTCGAAAATCCCAGTTCGTTACAGTGGTATCAGAGCTGAAGGTTAAGTAATTACCTTGGCTCTGTGGTTTGACTCAGTAGAGATGGGGTTAGCAATACCCTAGATTGAGTTGAGTGTATATATACGAGTGAACGTATTTGTAGATTTTATATAAAAATTGTTTTATATTGTGGAGATTTATTGGTTGAGTTGTTTATGAGTTCTGGTCGATCAGTTTGATCCACTGTATCGATAGGGGTTTCTAAACACTCAAGTACGATAAACCGACACAGTATGTTTTGAAAGAGGGTAAATGAAATAATTTTACCCAAATTATATTTTAATATAAAAGAATGATATATATTTGAAGTATTATAGTATATTGGATGTGTTGGTTGATTATAATTGAAATGGTTATATAAATAACCAATTAAAATTCGTATAATATGGAATCAGATGAATTAAATCTGAAATCTAAATCAGAATTGGAATTAAAATTCCTTAAAGTGGGATAAATGATTGCAAATGAACTTGAATTGAATATATGAGAAATTTTAAATCCTGGGAGATTTTAATTTTGTTACAAGCATTGAAAGGGATATTTTGAAATGGATTTCAAAATGAAAGTGTTTAGAACTAGTTTTGAAAGTGACATAGTATTGAACTCACTTCGATACCTGGAAAATAGATTCCGATGATGATCCGGACATCATCGGTGTTCATTTTCGAGTGGTAAGTGACGGATTACTACCAAAGATTTTGTTTTGAATTGCTTTGAGAAAACAAGTTGTTTTGGATCCTGAAAGGAATATTTGACTTTGGAAAGAGCTGAACTGTTTAAAACTCCTAGGGGAAATTGTTTGAACAAAAACAAAATTAAATAGAAATTGGGAAAGCAAATATGGATTGAACTGAAACCAATTAACTGGGAATTGAATCAAGATATAATATATCAAGTAGAATCAGATTTTGAATTGTGAGACGGGAATCTGAAATGGTGTTGGACTGGTAAGTTAAGAGTTGGAACTGGTAATGGATGGAAATTGAGTTAAGAATGGTATTTGGCTTGGACGCGTGAAGGATTTGGTTATGAGGATAAAGTTGGAATTTTGTTGGGAATGCATTTGTATAAGCTGTCAGGGTAGCAGATGAAAAGGATATAATGATATGCCTGACAAAAAGGTACACGTTTATTTTTATATGGGTTTGGAGATTTGTGAGCCGATTTGGCAAGCCACTTGGCTATTTTATTTTCTTTTGAAGTGGAGAAGGCCTAGAGAGGCGAGTTGTGGTTGTACCGATTGATCCGTACAGAGGAGGTGCTGGCGAAATTTTTCGAAAATTTAAAGTGTTAGAAATTTTTTGATATTTTTGAAAATATTTATTTACAGTATTGAATTGGTTTCTAATTTAATATAAAATTAGATTTGAAATTAATGAGCTTATAACGTTCTTTCTTACCTTAGCAATTTCGAGGACGAAATTATTTTAAGGGGGAAAGAATGTAACGACCCTTGTTTTTGGCACTCGAATATGTAATTTAATTTATTTAATTTAAATATTATATTTGGAATATCGATGGAATTAATATCTAATTCGCTATTTAAAACAAAGTTCGACGTTATATATTTATATAATTATAAATAGAGCTTGAAATATAGCGCTGCAGTTTGAAAATTCGAGTTTGAACTTCAACTGGACATACAGAGTCCGATATAAGTCGGATTTCTGTGAAACAAGAAACATTGGGAGCGTGTTGACGATAGCTTTCATATGAAAGAGAAAAATCCAGATTCCGTGTTATTGGTTGCGAGTTATGGCTAAATCAAATTTTGGAAAAAACGCTGTGGAAATCGTTATCGGCCGTTAAAATAGCCATTTTGCAAATGGACTCTATTTTCGATGAAATTAGTTTCATTGGGACCGTATCGCTAAATTATTGTCAGAAAGTCAAACGGTGTGGCAAACAGATGTCGTATGTGACTACAGCAACCGTAAACGCCCGTTCAAATTCTATAGCGTGTACTTAAATAAATAAAGGGATATGGGAGTGTAACTTGAGCAGATGATCGAATTAGACCATGAAACCAGTCTCGTTGAGTTCGTATCGTCGATTAGAGTCAGGATAGGTATATAGTTTGTTATTTTTAGAGATCGAGAAATTTGGCGTTAAAAACGGTAGGGCGGTTCGGGGTAAAAACAGCCTATCGGGCAAACAGTCTCAGAATGCGACGAAACTAGTGCCGTTGGGTTCGTGTCAAAAAGTTATTGCAAGATATCAAGGTTTCAAGTTGATTCGATTTAGCTGGTGGTTGAAACACCCCACCTCCGTTAGGGTCACTCTCAAAGGGAATGCCCTAATTTTGGTGGAGGTTTATAAGTATAAGTCACAGATATACAAGACAGATATAAGAACACATATTTTTGAACAGCGGAAAACAATAACTTTTATTTCATTAAAATATGTGTTACACAATCCATGCCATAATTTGTTTTACAATACTTCCAAAATCATAACAACTTCATAACTGTCTTGATTACATTATTTAAAGAAGCATAAAGGAAAAATAAATAAACTGCAAAAGTCCCATAATTGCTGTCCAAAGCCATAGTCCAAAACGAAAAGATCCAAGCAATACATTCTTTCTCTTCAAGCTGGATATGAAATCTGGTCAAGCTGCGGTATTCCCTCCCTGTGGACCTTGGGGGGGGGGGAACGAAAGAAAAGAAGGCGAAAGAAAAGTAGAGTCAGACATAAAGCCTGAGTTAGTCTAGGACTATTCAGTCTATGAATAAAGAACTGGGTATGATGAGTATAAACTAGAAATGGGAAAGCACCATAAACTTAGTTAAGTTGTCTAGGGTTGAATATACTATCGTACCCCATATTAATCTCTGAACCCATATAAACTAGTTCCCAACTGGAACCCCATAATCAGGGTGAAGTGATCCATTTTATGATGATCGGCTCCTACTCGCATAGTTACATGTGTCTTACGGCCCCCGATGTTGTAGTTACCTATGCTGGTCCCACCATGGGGTGTATCAAGTCCCATGGTGGCGGCCCGACACAATCCTAGAATGCACAGGTATGCTACTGGTGCCCAGTGCCTTATTTTTCTGCGCCGGAGTGTGTGCACGCCCGCACCCCGTTAGAACCTACACTGCTGCACCACCGCCGTCGATTTGACCTCTTACAATCAGCCCAGTAATCGTGCCCCACCCTGCCTAGTTTCAGGGTATCATGATACCTTGTAGGGTTACTGCGAAAAGGGTCCTCCGCTACTAGGTTTTCTATTTCTAGCCAACATGCTAAGTTGGTTAAGTGTTTTATAAACCTAACCCCCCAATCAGTCTGTTTAGTTTAGCATGTTCCATTTTGATTAAGTATTAATATAATTTACTTAATCCTATCAATCCTGACTCAGCCTTAATTGTCTTATTAAAGCCTTGACCTCTCACATTAGACAGGTATTGTTGTGGCTGCCTATTGCCGGTTGGGTCCGGGCAGTCTTACGCCACAACTCAGTCTAACCTCGGGTCCTTATTGGGCTCCATGTTTAACCACCCACATTGGATAGGTATTGTTGTGACTACTGGACAACCGGGAGGTTCCGGGCAGGTTTACATCACAACTCAATCCAACCTCGGGTTAAACACATCGTATTTTCTACATTTACATATTTTGTCTCTTTTCTTTATTTTCTTATATGTAAATATTTGCGGCCCATTATTCAAAATCAATTTAAGGTAATGGTGTAAAGGTTTACACCAATCATGGGCCCAACCCATTCTTGAATTTGGGCCCATCTACTTTTATATTTTCATTTATTAATTAATTTGGCCCAACGCTATTTCCCCCGTTTAATACGTTCGTTTATTATAATATATGTTGGGCTTAGCCTTCTAAGCCCAACTTAGCCACGTGAAAAAAGGGAGGCTTAAAACGTGATTATATACACAAAAAGGGGAATGTGAACGCATGAACTTGCAACATAACGTTGGAACTACAAAATAGAAACTGGTGTACTTGCATTGTGGTAACATATACTTTGGTCATAAAGCATAAGTGACATGAATCAAACCATGTGAACTTGTAGTTAAGTTAAGAATCTAACTAAATTAGATATCATTATTGACACATAGTCTTAACTACAACATGAACCTATATTTTTACTTAGGCATAATGTCAAACATAAGCAAATCATGTTTATAAAATTACTATATGTTTACAAAGGTGCTTACTTTTGTTACTAATACAAAAGTATAGTTCAACTAGAATTTTTCCGAATTAATCATGATTTTTAATCTATTCACATAATCATAGCACAAATATCCCCAAACATGAAATCACGGTTTTTGATCTATTCATGTAATCATGGCATAACATGAATCATTTTATCCATATAAACATAGCATAAACAAAACTTAAACATGAATCATTTTATTCAAATAATTATGGTATAGACAATACTTAAACATGAATTATACTATCCATATGATTATGTCATAAACAATACCTAAGCATGAATTATTCTATTCAAATAATTATGGCATAAGCAGTACTTAAACATGAATTAGTCATATGATAATGGCATAAACTTAAACATGAATCATAGGTTCAACTAACCATGTAAACTTGAAATTAAGAATCTAATTCTTATATGAATCGTGGTTTTCATTCTATTCATAGAATTATAACATAAACATATCTAAACTTAGATCATGGTTTTTATTTTATCTATGTAAACTTGCAAGAGGGATGTAATTCTAATGTAACTTATGACAACATGAGCCTAAAAACATATTTTTCAATTGGGCATAATAACGAACATAGTTTAGTCATGTTCATAAAATTAATACAAATTTACAAAGATGCGTGCTTTTGTCACTATCACAAAAGTATGGTTTTTATACTTGAACTATGATGCCAATTTCAACATAACCTTCTTATGAATCATAATACTTAGGTGAATCAAATTACACTAAGAGTTTTACATCATGTTGTCATAACGATAGATCATAGACTTGCATGAATTTCAATTAAAATATCACAACATATAGTTGTTAACATGAATCATATACTTGCATGAATCTTAAATAAATTATTACAACATATAGTTGTTACTTTCAACATGAATTATGTACTTGCAATTATCAAATGGGTGTTGTAAATAACCACCACAAACATGTGGTTTTCAATATGAATCATATGCTTGAATTGAAATTCCACAACATGTGGTTGTCAACATAAATCATATGCTTGTATGAATCCAATTGTACACCATAGTATTGCCAAATCGTTTAGAATCAAAATAACATACACCATAGTATTGCCAAATCGTTTAGAATCAAAATAACATACACCATAGTATTGCCAAATCGTTTAGAATCAAAATAACATACAAATATAGATTATAATCGCCACAATTCCATTTCGCAAATCACATACTTGCGAATATCCAATCGTATACCACAATATTCCCAAATCGTTTAGCATCAAAGCGATATACAAATATAAATTATTATCGCCACAATTCCATTTCGTTCTTTACACAAATCAACACAATTATTTAATTCATATCGGAATAGCACTCTACTTACAGCGTATGGCGAATCTTTAATTCAGAAATCTGAATTCTGAATTTGGAGATGCTATCTTTTGTTGTAGGCGTTGCATTGATTGATTTGACGTTGCTTTAAGCTTTGAATTGCCTCCTAGTTGCCTCTCAATTTTCTGACGGCTATACTTAGTCTCTCCTCAGCAACATGACGGTCTCATCTCTATTTTAGTTTGTGTGAATTAGGGTTAGACCTAGGTCCTTTTTATAGAGTTTGTGAGTTGATTTAGACCGTCGATGAAGCTTGGTTCAATAATAGCCGTTCGTTTGAAGGAGAGACCAACCAGGAGCTGACACCTAGCCTTAGTGACAAGGCAAGACTCAGAAAATCGACCAAACACTGACCAGGCCAGCCAGGGTGGGCTGGGTTCGACCTGGCTCTGGGGCCAGGTCGACAGCCCAGTCGACAGCCCTGTCGACAGCCCTGTCGACCTGGCTAGCCCAGGTCGACTGCCAAGTCGACCTGGGTGCCTTAGGCGGGAATTTTCCCGCCCTGGCCAATTGGGCCCGATTTTGAATTTTAAACTTGTTTTCTGAGCTGTTTCCGTCTGTTTGAATTTTAACCTGAATTCTGAAACTTCCGGAGGCCATATCTTCTTCATACGGACTCCGTTTTTCGAAAACTCGGACTCTATTTCGTGTATTTTTCCGAGACGAACACAATGGTGTATCCCGTTTCCCTTAATTCTTTGATTTGAAATTAATTATACTTTAATTTGTGAATTTTACTGTTATAGAATACACGGGGTGTTACAGTGGTCGTGGTAAATTAAAAAGCATGTTTATTTCTGGTTTTATAAGGGAATTTTTTTCAATCGAAGTCGGATCTCGACGAAACTTGTCTCATTGGGTCCGGAATACCTTTTTACACTCAGAATAGCCTTTTTATCAGAAGACAGAAGTCGTTTGAAGGGGTTTTATCGCGTTACTTTAGGACAAAGTTTCGTGAATAATATTATAATAATTTAGTCTCACTATATATATATATATATCCAACTAACATCAGAACCCTAATTCTCGTTCAACCATATATGCGCCGCCACCATACCAAAATAGACGAACAAAAACACCCCAACTTCTCCCCTTCGATTCTCCAAATCGATGAACTATTCCCAAAAATCCTCAATAGCAAAACGTTTAGCTCCTTGAGCTCCTTCATCTGACCGGAGATGATGTTGCTTACAACGTTGGAGCGGCTACAGTAGTTTGAAAAGTCGCAGCGGTTCGAGATGCTCTTGGGAGCAACGGAGATTGTCGAGTGGTCGGAACTTTGAGCGCAGGCACAGGAGGTTGGCGAGGTCGTTCTGGCGAGCTCCGATTTGACGCTGGCGAACTCCAGGAGGCTGCGATGGCCAGTACAGTTCAGAACGGTGAAGTGGAGACCCATTAATTTCTAGGAAAGAAAAACTGCGAAGGCCTGGAGGTTTGAATCGGGCCTTGTTAAACGTAATTTAGTTTTATAAACTAATGATTTGATTTATATAACTTTAAATGTTAACAGTGTTCTAAAATTTGTTGCCAGGATTGCGGAATGAAAGAGAGGCGTGGAAGAAAGGGTCGGCCAGTTTGTTTGGCAACACAGTAAACAAAATCTTAATTAACAATTAATCAAGAAATAATTGTTCAATTTAATGATGTTAATATCATATGGTTTTTTTTTCTACAGATGCGGAAGTCGAGTAGTTTGAATGTGAGGTGAAGAGATATTGTCTAGACTATTTTGTTGTGAACAAAGAAGTAATTAATTTAATTAACTAATCATTTAGAACTAAGTAATAATTAAATTAGGGTTAAATTAGTTTATTAATTAGTGTTAAAGATTAGTTAAATATAATCATATACTTATATTAAGCTAACACGGATGCAGGTTTTCAAGCTGTAGAATCCGGATAAGCTAACGTGAAGATGAGACGAACAAGAACTACAATCAACCGTTACCCCTCAATTTAAATGTAATTAGTTTTATGAATAGTTAATTAAGAACTATTTAATTAATTTAAAATAAATTAACTTAGAATGTCAATAACTCGTTATTACACTATCAGAATTTGGCCATGTAAGAGATATTGGAATCATCTTGGTGCTGTCTACGTCATGGTACAGTCCTAGGTAGATATGGAGACAACAAGATTTACAGTTGAATTAAACGCTGTTTAATTTAACTGTAACCAAGCCGATTCAGTGATGAACCAAATCAAGGTGAGTTAAACTCACTCAGTTTTTCCCATTTATATTTTAATATAAATTGGGTTTTTATTTTGTTTGCTGATGATTGCCTGTTTGCTAGTTATACATTTGTTGGTTGATTTAACTGATGAAATTAAACTGTGTTTAATTTCAGTGAAATACCAAATCGTTATTTTTAACGATTGGTTCCAATAAAGGTGACTCACCTTGGTTGGTCACGTTTATTTATAAACGTGTTTAAATGGTTGAATTGTTTGAATTGCTTATGGTTGATGTTAAATGGTCGTTATTTAATTTATCAGTTAAACAAAACTGAATAGTCTAAATTGAGATAACCATTTTGTATACAGGTTAGAACAGGTTGGAGGGATCCAACCGGATTCCTCAAATATATTATTTATTTCATATTTTCACATATGAACTGTCCTGTTTGGTTGATTGATTTGATTATTGATTTGAACTGGGAATTCAACCTGTGTTGTGTTTAAACCAATGAGCGGTACTGGTAGAGTATTTAGTAGTGTATGGCCTATAAAATCAATCGTGTTATAAATATTGATTCACCGTCAGGTGAATCGATAAAGATGAGGTTATAAAATTTATTATATAACTGGAGTTGGATTTTGAATATATTATTTTGAATAAAAGTTATAATAGGGAATTAAATAAATATTTTATTTATTTAAGACTTTGATTGTTAATAAATTATTTTATATAGTAAATGCTGACGTTAATCAGATTTACGAGTATGAGAACAAGTAATGAATCGAAGGATTAAACTTTGATAATTGTTTGTAAAGAAAACAATTAATGGGATTATTTAAATTAATTATATTTTTAATTAATTTAAAGTGAGGATTAATTGGAATCGATTAACGAGATAATCGAGTTTTGAGTTAATTAAATCGACCGTTTGAATTGGAATTTGATTATCAAAATTGATGTGTTTTGATTTGAATAGTTTAATAAATATTGTTTAAATTTAAAAAAGGTTTTAAAAAGGGATTTACCATTTAATTTTGTTATTAAAGAAATTAACTACTCATGTAGTTAATGATTGAAATAAATTATTATTTTAATTAATAATGATTTAGACAATTACTTTTCAAAAGTAATTGAAGTGAAATGAAATCAAAGGAGATTGGAAATAAGCGAATCTGGTTAAAGAACTGGGTTATAGAGTTGTATAACCAAATCCAATAGTTAAATGGAATTTGTTTGAGACTAGAATGAAATATTGATTTTGATTACAACTTATGTTTATCGGAGGATAAGAACGTTGTTGATCAAGGTCTGAGAGGTAATTAAAATACCCCAACTTGAACAACATCGGGATTATTTGAAGATAGTATTAGTTGGTAATCGTAAGAGACGTTAGTGGATATGTTTTGAAAATCTAAACAGCGATTTTAGCGCTGTTGTTATAATATAGGTTTTGTAAATCTAATATAGCGATTGTAGCGCTTTTGCTATAGTAAATGGGTTGTAAACCTAAACAGCGAGTATAGCGCTGTTGTTTTGTAAATCTAAATAGTAATTATAACGCTATTGTTATAACATATGTGCTATAAATTTCTTTGTTAAAACTAATGGATTTCCGAATTTAAAAGATGATTGGAAGGAAGATTTAAGTGGGAAATTGAATATAGTTAATCGAGCTAGAGTTAGTCAAACATAGTTTTTTTCAAGATGAGTGCCATTTCGTACGACTGCTAGCGTAATTCGCAGGGCAACAGATAGCCTACGGCGGTCGGATGTTTCCTGAGGGAATCAGGCGTAACCATTGTGATCGCTGCGATCTAGAGTCAAGCGAATGGAGTTAAGACGAATGTTAGTTAAATCGAATTAGAGTTATTCAAATATCGTATTTTTTAAATATTAACAGAGTTAGAAGTGTTGATTTAACAAAGTAAATCAAGTGTTAAAAGGCCAGGTAATGCTGAATACTTAACCAGTGAACTCATTGGAGTGTCATGATTGAAACACTGTATATTTTGATAGTTAAAAAACCGACTATCAAATCATGTCCAATACCATTGTTGGTATGGAAAGACCGGGATCGAACTTATATTCGAAAACCATTCCAACCAACAAATACGTGAAGAGATCAGAAGAAGATCGAGATAGAGCATTGAAGACCTTGGATTTTCATAAATGGAAGAACCACTAATATTCTCTGCCTGGCAAGCTGAGATAAGCTGTGATTCTGTCGTGGTTGGAATCTACGGGTTGCAAGGACTTCTCGCTACTGATCCTTGGGGTGATTCCTATATGGATGCGGTAGGAGAGTGCCTTCGGTTCATCCTGTTCCTGGATGACTTGTATGGACGGATGTCTGACAGAGTATTTCCAAAGGGTCACGTACGTTGATTTCTTCAAACGCGCTATGATTGTTGGCGGGGAAGTTGCCGTTCTTTTAGCTTCCAGCTAGAGTACTTTTGTGGATATCAATTAGTGATATTTGACGGATCTGACGATGTGGCATTCAAAGTGAATGGTGATTAGATGTTTCAAGAATAAAACTCTGACCTCAAGCCTCATCAGCCGGGAAATGACAAAAATCGGGCAGGCAGCATGGCTATGTGGGTCGCTCCCATTAGGGTGTATAATCACCTATCTAGAGGAAGTCCTATTTTTTTCTTAAATCTATGTTTCGATGCTGTCCCTTATCGGGAGACGGTTGCTGATCCCAACCGTCGGTGATATACATTCGATACACTCAAGCGAAACGAGTGGTCGGTCATGTGAGCGCCGGGTTGCAAGATGTTCTTGTTGAACCCAGTGTATTCGTCTCTAGAGATACACTATCGGCAGGTGGTCCCATACCTTGTCATAGTCGGAATCCAATCTCCAATAAGCGCCCGCGGTTTTTGTTTGTATACTATATATGTGGAGCGTGAGATGCAAGCATTCCACTAGATTGTTATTTACCTGTATTTAGACATTATTATAATATCAGACAAGATATTGGTTTCAAAACTGTCTTGGGTTATCGTAAGGTAAAAACCATCCGTGTTTATGTGTGGATTTGGTCTTACGATTATCCTTTTCTTTCGAAAAGGTTTTTGAACTTTAAAATCAAGTTGGATGCTCACCCTAAATACTGTGCGAGTTTATCTCACTCTGGTCCACCAGACTGACCCGGTGTTTTGTAAATGCTCAGGTTAGCCCGGCGTGTACATGTTTAGGTTATCGAATGCTGTGAAGTCCAGAGACGGGCTGGAGATGTTCAGGCGTATGATACTATATAGCTACTATTCCGCTGTGTGTTGTATATGGGAACAGACTATTATAACTGTCCCATTGTATGATGTACTCTGATACTGTAAGTATTTTCAAAGCTCTCAATAAAGGTTTATTTCTGTATTATTTTTTGTTCCGCTGCGATGTGAGACTCTGTGTGGTGTTGCTTTCTTCTTCTTCTATTCAATATTTCTACCTTATCTATTCTCACCCTCTAACTTCTTTCTATTAATGATCTGGAATGTTCGATGTCTGAATGGTCAACACGATAGTTTGATGTTGATTTTCGGAGTCGAAAATCCCAGTTCGTTACACGAAATCTCTAAGTTAATAAGAATTTTTATCCTAATATCCATCAACCATCTACTCATGCATCAATCACAGGAATCCATTGTCCTTAAGAGATTTCTAATGCTTATATGAACATATGCAAAGGTGTGTGTATATGTCCTTATGCTATTGCGAAAAATCAGGCAGTTTACTGATTCAGTCGACCTCCTTAATGCAATGTATGTTAGTGCCATGAATCCAACATATATGCAAATAGTTCTAGTATGTCATGTAAACGCTATATATGTGCACAATCATCCATCCAAATGCAACATCCATATGATGATACATCCACTTCCATCCATACAAATTTAAAATAATCCATATACAGTATGAGAGTGCTTTGATCCGATCTGGTGCCTAGTGTGTGTATATGTATCCACGAGCAACCACTAGCAAACACTTGCATCCATCAAACATAACATGTCTCAAACACATGTTTACACCCATTGGTTCCCTACCTAAGGGTCGAAGATTCGATCGATAGGATATACTTAAATGACAGAAGCAATTATGAATAAAAGTGTAACGACCCGTGTTCTACACATCATAGGATTGTAGAATATTTATTTCTTTCCCGTGTGAAGTCGTATGGTCATGTAACTTTGGGAAACATTTATTAGAGTCATTTCCCCTGTTCATGATTTTTGTCGATTTTTAAATGACCATTTTGCCCCTAGTCAGTACTGTTTTGGCCATAACTTTTGATAGGGAAGGAATTTTGACCTGAAACCACTTCCATTAGATTCGGTTGATGGTTTCTCTTTCCGTAGAGTGGTCATAATAGCCAAACGGACTTACCGTTTGGGAGATATGGCTGAAACAAGGTTTGGAGGGTGAAAAACTGCTTAACCGGGCCGAATCGGGTGATTAGTGAGTAGGCCCATAACCCATTTCGGGATTAGGGTTATGGGAGGGCTGAAAGGAGATGGAGAATCATTCCATTTCAGTTTTCTAGCCTCCACTTATCACCAAGGATCCCTAAAAATGGCCTCCAACCTCTAAATCACCTCCAAATCATCTCTTGGTCAAGGATTTGGCTTAGCAACCCCTAATCAAAGAAGATCTTCACCTAATCAACCTTGGAGCTGCTGTTAGCATTGGGATTCGCATCAAATCAGAGAATTATTTCAGATCTTAGTTGTTTTGTGGCTAAGGTGAGTGATTAGCTTGCTTTTTGCACTAATTATGGCTAAGTTGGGGTGATTAGTGCTAATCAGCGTTTTTAAAGAAAAATAAATTCCGGAAAAATGTTTATAAAATCATAAACAATGTTTTAGACCTCTGATATGAGTTTGGGTTAATTTGGTTAAGTTTTGCTAATCATACCATTAGTTATGCTCACATATGCTTAAGGGAAAACATGGGGTTTTGGGCATGTTTGATCCATTTTACCATGTCATATTGTTGTTTTGGTGTTTGAGGTCACTTGTATGTGTTGCTATGACTCTATGACATGCTTTGTGATTGGTTTCAATAGTTAGAATGGTCGAAAACGCCGTCGAGAGGCGTATAAACACTTGCTGGAAGGTTGCAGGAATCGGTGCAGGAAATCGGATCGGATCGCCCCCTACCCGATCTGAACCGTCCATTTCCCTTCACCACGAACCGATCGTTGTAGCGAAGCAAGCTGCGCCACGAGCTGAAGGATCCGAACCGATCCGAGAAGTCGCGATTCAAGGCTTGGTGATTGAAGACTCCGACCCGACTCGGCTGGAGTGATAACGACACGATCCGATCTGATCACCTTGAGGATAACGAACCAAAGACTTGGAGGAGGGCGAGGCGCTTGGAGCTATGACCAGGAGGCGTGACCCGAGCCGTTGCGTGGTGGAGACCCCGATCCGATCCAGATGGAACTGGAAGCCACGAACCGATCCAGTGTACCATGAAGGACCCCGATCCGATCCAGATGGAACTGGAAGCCACGAATCGATGGTGCACTCCGATCCGATCCGAGGTAGCAGTCACGAACCGAGACGATGAAGACCACGATCCCAATGATGATGAAAGGGATCCGAACCGATCCAATGGAGATTCATAACCCGAAATGCAAAGGTAGTTCAAGTGGAAGTTCGAGCTCAGGATCCAGACGGGAACCAATGAGTTCACTTCGTGATTGGGCTTTGCTGCGGGACGTGTGCTAAGGAGTTGTCGATGTCTATGACTTTGGATCACTAGGTGTTGGAGGTAGAGAGACAAACTCGGGCTTTGGATATGGTGCGACTAGGGAGCTACCTACCAATGGAGTGGGGTCATGGAAACGTTGGGCGTGATCCCATAGGTATGGCGTTGGTGGTAATAGGAATGTACATAGTCGTACAAAGTCGAGTTCTGTCGTTTGAGTAAAGTGCTCTAGTGATCGAAGAAGTGGATGTCGTATGCTTTACGCACTGAGTGAGAGATGCGAGGATGGTTGCTATGCTTGATTGTTTGACACACACATCCCCACCCCCGTATACTTATATTATGTGTTTGTGGCATCATAGAGTGTTGTACCGTGTAGTACTAACTCTTTGGTTGCAGGTCCAGGTTCAGGTATGACTTAGAATACCTGTTATTATTCTGTTTATGCTTGCTACCACTCATACTAGACTGATGTCTGACCCAGAGTTTTATTTTTCTTCTTATTACTCTGGGTGCTCACACGAGCAGACTAGAGACAGGGATAGCTGGTAGTGCGCTTGGTAGATGGACTGAAGACGAGCAGGAGGCTCCACGTATGATATATAGTTATTCTCCCTGTGTCGTGATCGGTATCTACTTTGGGCATTAGTAGCATACCTATTTTTCTTATCTTAGAGACAGTATTTTGAAGTTGTAATAAGCTGTATTTGGTGTTTCCGCTACTCTGATGATGTTAGTTCAAGTTTTCAGCTTATGCACTGTCTCATCTGTTTTATGTCAAGTATATGTTGGTTATTATATTTTATCCCATGCGCTGTGAGACATATTACAGGTTCTTTATTTGGTTCATCTTCTTTCTTTCTCATTCTTTGGCGACCGTCCCATGCCAATTGGACATGTGTACAGCGCACAATTGGAGTAAATATCGGTTGGTGCGGGGCGGGACGTCACATTTGGTATCAGAGCCAGGTTGCGTAATTCACCTAGGGAAAGACACTAGGGAGAGATAGTACGTATATGAGAGCGCGTATTTGTGATTATTTTGGTTTTCAAAAGCTATATCTATATATAGTATTAGTATGTTTAAGAATGAAGTCGCATTGCACTGCACTGGCACCACTATGGAGATGGTTAATCGTTTTCTCTTTAACAGATTTGACGATGAGCCGAGGAAGAGGTGCTGGTAGAGGGGCCAATAATGGGAATCCCCCTGACATGAGGGCTATGTTTACCAACCTCATGAGAGAGATGCTTGTGGATATTCAGAGGGCGGCTCCTAATGTTGCCAATGCTGGAGGTGCAGCGGTGCAAGCGCCTAGGGTCGATTTCGCCAAGTTGAGTAAGGATTACACTAATCTTGGTGGAAAGCCGTTTCACGGAACAGAGTCGGCCACGGATGTTCAGGATTGGTTGGATAGCTGTGATCGGATCTTCGATGACTTGGGTATCGAGGATGCGATGAAGAGAAGGCTAGCGTCTCGTCAGCTGCAAGGACGAGCGATGAATTGGTGGAATGCTATTAGGGCAGCCACACCAGAAGATCAAGTTACTTGGGATCAGTTTAAAGCTCGCTTTAGCGACAAGTATATCCCAGCTGCTCAGAAGTCGGAATTGTTTAGGAAGTTCTTGGAGCTTAAGCAGAATGGAAGGGCAGTATCGGATTATGTTGCTGAGTTCGACACTTTGTCGAAGTATGGGTTATCTCTAATCGATACTCCCGAAAAGAAAAATGAGAAGTTCATCACTGGTTTGGATGAATACTTAGGGGAGAGGCTGATTAATCACATCGATGAGACGTTTGAGTCGATCGTGGGAAAAGCTTTGAGGTCAGAAAGTCTTTACCCTAAGCCGAAGACTGGGGTTGTTGCTGTATCTGCTGAAGAGTCAAAGCCGCAAGCAAGCGGTGGAGGCAAGAATAACTCTCAGAATAAGAGGAAGCAGAACCAAGCTAAGGATGGCCAGAAGAAAAGCAGGAAAGAAGTCGAGTGCTTCAAATGTGGAAAGAAGGGCCATTATGCAAGGGAATGTAGGGCCAAGACAGTGGGAAAGAAGTGCTTTAACTGTGGCCAGGAGGGACATTTTAAGGATAAGTGCCCGCAACCTCTGAAGGAGAATCAGATTGTGAAAGCATATGCCATCAATGCTGTTCCTTCTTCGTCGAATGCCCCAACTGCGGCGGAGAAAGGAAAGGGAGTCGTCATTCAAGGTATGCTTTCCATTTATGATCTTCCTATTAGAGTTTTGTTCGATACCGGGGCTTCCCATTCCTTCATATCTAGTGACCTGGTAGATAGGTTGGGATTGGAACCCGAGTTAGTCGATAGACCATTAGCTGTGACGAACCCGATTGGTGGTTCAACAAACCTCAGTATGATCTGTCGTAATGTGGTCTTATCGAGTCATGGATGTATGTTTGTTTGTGATTGCTTTGTTTTGGGCTTTACTGGGTATGGCATTATTTTGGGAGTCGATTGGCTCCAAAGATACGGGGTGGTGGTAGACTGTGAGGGCTTTTTGGTGACAGTTAGGGCGGATGATGGGCGGAGGGTAGTGTTTGGTAATCTACCCTGTGATGGGGTAATGGCTAGTTTTGTAAATTCCCTCGACATTCCGCATGATGAGTTATCAGGTTTGCCCGTGGTTGGCCAGTACCCGGACATCTTCGAGGAAGTGACCGGACTTCCACCACACCGAGAGATTGAGTTTCGTATTGATTTATTGAAAGATGCCAGACCTATAGTGATGCCACTTCGTCGTATGGCACCACGAGAACAGCGAGAGCTCGAGGTGCAAGTAAGCGATCTTTTGAAGAAGGGAATTATTAGAAGAAGTGTTTCCGAGTGGGGAGCACCAGTTGTGTTTGCTACTAAGGCAGATGGTTCCCTTCGATTGTGTGTGGACTATCGCGAGTTAAATAAGGTGACGAGGAAGAATAAGTATCCTCTACCACGGATAGATGATTTGTTTGATCAACTGGAAGGAGCGAGAGTGTTCTCCCAGTTGGACCTCGCGACAGGATTTCATCAGCTCTGTGTAGCAGCTGATAGTATAGCTAAAACGGCATTTAGGACGCCGTCTGGGTTTTATGAGTGGTTGGTCATGCCATTCGGGTTGACCAATGCACCAGCATACTTCGTGGATCTTATGAATAGAGTATTCAGAGACCAATTGAATAAGTTTGTTCTTGTGTTCGTAGACGATATCCTTGTTTACTCGAGGACAGAAGAGGAACACAAGGAACATTTGAGAATTGTGTTGGAGGTGTTGAGAAGACACCAATTGAAAGCGAAGTTTTCTAAGTGTCACTTCTGGAGGAGGGAAGTGAGATTCTTGGGCCATGTTGTTTCAGAGAATGGTATTGCCGTGGACCCTGCGAAGGTGGCTACGGTACAAGATTGGTCTGCGCCCAAGAATGCAAAGGATGTAAGAAGTTTCTTGGGGTTAGCTGGATATTATCGTAAGTTTATCAAAGACTTCTCCAAGACAGCGGCACCGCTGACTCAGTTGACTAAGAAGAATCAAGCCTTCGTTTGGGACGGAGGGTGTGAAAATGCATTCAAGAGTCTAAAGGAAAAGTTGACGCGTGCGCCAGTGTTGGTCATTCCTAAGGGAAATGAAGAGATGACGGTATACACGGATGCTTGTGGTACCGGACTGGGTGCGGTATTGATGCAAGGAGGTAGGGTTGTAGCTTATGCTAGTCGACAGCTAAAGCCACATGAGAAGAAGTATCCTACCCATGATTTGGAATTGGCAGCGATTGTATTTGCGCTGAAGATGTGGAGACATTACCTCTTGGGAGAAAGATTTGAGCTGTTTACCGATCATAAATCGTTAAAGTATCTCTTCTCTCAGAAAGATCTGAATCTCCGTCAGCAGAGATGGTTAGAGTTCTTGGCTTCGTATGATTTTGATATCGCGTATACACCTGGGAAGGGTAATGCGGTAGCCGATGCCTTGAGTAGGAGACATGCCAGCTTAGGGGCAATGTTTCTTGAATGGAAGCAGCTGGAGTATATCGCGGGGTTTGATTTCAGACCAAGGTGCGAATTGGATCCAGTTATGCTAGCTAGCTTGACGATCAGACCCACTTTGATAGAGCGGATTGGTTCTAGCCAGAGGAACGATCCTAACCTATTAGAAATCATCTCCAAGTTAGAGATGGGTATCGAAGAGGAGATGAATGTGTATGGGCTTGATCGAGATGGATGGCTTCAGAAGAATGGAAGGCTAGTTGTGCCCAACGTGAATGGTTTGAGAGATGAAGTGCTTAGAGAATGTCATCACTCAAAACTGACTATACATCCCGGTGGTAATAAGATGTATAGAGACATGAGACAGACTTACTACTGGGAAGGGATGAAAAGAGACGTTGGGAAGTTTATATCCAAATGCATAAATTGCCAGCTAGTTAAAGCCGAGCAAAAGAAGCCTAGTGGGTTGATGCAACCATTATAAATTCCCGAATGGAAATGGGAACAAGTTTCGATGGATTTCATCGATGGTTTACCGAGGACTAGATCGGGACATGATAGCATTTGGGTAATTGTGGATCGACTGACCAAGAGTGCAAGATTTATGCCAGTTAAGTCGAACAGAACTGCAGCTAAGTTAGCAGAACTTTATATGAAGGGGGTAGTGAGATTTCATGGAGTACCCAAAGGCATTGTGAGTGACCGAGATCCGTTGTTTACTAGTGGATTTTGGAAGAGCTTACAAAAGGCTTTAGGATCAGAATTACATCTCAGTACCGCATATCATCCTCAAACCGATGGTCAGACGGAGAGGGTGAATCGTATATTGGAAGATCTCTTGAGGGCTTGTATATTGGATTTCGGTGGAGCATGGGATGACCATTTGCATCTAGTGGAGTTTGCATATAATAATAGCTACCAATCCAGTATCGGTATGGCTCCATATGAAGCTTTGTACGGAAGACCGTGCAACTCACCATCATGTTGGATAGAGACTGGCGAGAAGTTTGTGCTTGGACCAGATGTGGTGAGAGAAACTTCCGATAAGATCAAGATCATTCAGCAACGAATGAAAGCTGCTCAGGATAGGCAGAAAAGCTATGCTGATAAGAGGAGAAGAGACTTGAAATTCTCCGTTGGTGACTTGGTGTTTGTCAAGATCTCTCCGTTGAAAAGCGTGATACGATTTGGCAGGAGAGGCAAGTTAGCACCAAGATTTGTGGGTCCTTTCCAAGTTCTCGAGGAAGTTGGGAATTTGGCGTATAGAGTTGGCTTACCAGAGAAAATGGCAGGAGTTCACAATGTGTTTCATGTTTCCCAACTAAGGAAGTTCGTTCACGACTCAAATGTGACTATTTCACCTGATCAGTTAGAGGACTTCGAAGTAGAACCTGAGGCGGTTGAGAACCGCAAGCCGATTCGTATTGTGGGGCATGATACGAAGCAACTTCGAAGAAAGTCGGTGAAGCTAGTCAAAGTTCAGTGGGGCGAGGACGAAAATGATTGTGCTTGGGAGACAGAGGAGAGCATTAGAAAGGCTTATCCAGAACTCTTTGCCTGGTAAAACTTACTTTGCGATTTAGTTATTCCGCATGCTAGGATAGACTTGTTTTGCTTGTTTTGCATGTTTGATGGTTGTTTTATGATTGATAGGCATGCGGGACCCTTGTGTGTGTTTTGATTAAGGAATTTCGGGGGCGAAATTTCTTAAGGGGGGGAGAGTGTAACGACCCGTGTTCTACACATCATAGGATTGTAGAATATTTATTTCTTTCCCGTGTGAAGTCGTATGGTCATGTAACTTTGGGAAACATTTATTAGAGTCATTTCCCCTGTTCATGATTTTTGTCGATTTTTAAATGACCATTTTGCCCCTAGTCAGTACTGTTTTGGCCATAACTTTTGATAGGGAAGGAATTTTGACCTGAAACCACTTCCATTAGATTCGTTTGATGGTTTCTCTTTCCGTAGAGTGGTCATAATAGCCAAACGGACTTACCGTTTGGGAGATATGGCTGAAACAAGGTTTGGAGGGTGAAAAACTGCTTAACCGGGCCGAATCGGGTGATTAGTGAGTAGGCCCATAACCCATTTCGGGATTAGGGTTATGGGAGGGCTGAAAGGAGATGGAGAATCATTCCATTTCAGTTTTCTAGCCTCCACTTATCACCAAGGATCCCTAAAAATGGCCTCCAACCTCTAAATCACCTCCAAATCATCTCTTGGTCAAGGATTTGGCTTAGCAACCCCTAATCAAAGAAGATCTTCACCTAATCAACCTTGGAGCTGCTGTTAGCATTGGGATTCGCATCAAACCAGAGAATTATTTCAGATCTTAGTTGTTTTGTGGCTAAGGTGAGTGATTAGCTTGCTTTTTGCACTAATTATGGCTAAGTTGGGGTGATTAGTGCTAATCAGCGTTTTTAAAGGAAAATAAATTCCGGAAAAATGTTTATAAAATCATAAACAATGTTTTAGACCTCTGATATGAGTTTGGGTTAATTTGGTTAAGTTTTGCTAATCATACCATTAGTTATGCTCACATATGCTTAAGGGAAAACATGGGGTTTTGGGCATGTTTGATCCATTTTACCATGTCATATTGTTGTTTTGGTGTTTGAGGTCACTTGTATGTGTTGCTATGACTCTATGACATGCTTTGTGATTGGTTTCAATAGTTAGAATGGTCGAAAACGCCGTCGAGAGGCGTATAAACACTTGCTGGAAGGTTGCAGGAATCGGTGCAGGAAATCGGATCGGATCGCCCCCTACCCGATCCGAACCGCCCATTTCCCTTCACCACGAACCGATCATTGTAGCGAAGCAAGCTGCGCCATGAGCTGAAGGATCCGAACCGATCCGAGAAGTCGCGATTCAAGGCTTTGTGATTGAAGACTCCGACCCGACTCGCCTGGAGTGATAACGACACGATCCGATCTGATCACCTTGAGGATAACGAACCAAAGACTTGGAGGAGGGCGAGGCGCTTGGAGCTATGACCAGGAGGCGTGACCCGAGCCGTTGCGTGGTGGAGACCCCGATCCGATCCAGATGGAACTGGAAGCCACGAACCGATCCAGTGTACCATGAAGGACCCCGATCCGATCCAGATGGAACTGGAAGCCACGAATCGATGGTGCACTCCGATCCGATCCGAGGTAGCAGTCACGAACCGAGACGATGAAGACCACGATCCCAATGATGATGAAAGGGATCCGAACCGATCCAATGGAGATTCATAACCCGAAATGCAAAGGTAGTTCAAGTGGAAGTTCGAGCTCAGGATCCAGACGGGAACCAATGAGTTCACTTCGTGATTGGGCTTTGCTGCGGGACGTGTGCTAAGGAGTTGTCGATGTCTATGACTTTGGATCACTAGGTGTTGGAGGTAGAGAGACAAACTCGGGCTTTGGATATGGTGCGACTAGGGAGCTACCTACCAATGGAGTGGGGTCATGGAAACGTTGGGCGTGATCCCATAGGTATGGCGTTGGTGGTAATAGGAATGTACATAGTCGTACAAAGTCGAGTTCTGTCGTTTGAGTAAAGTGCTCTAGTGATCGAAGAAGTGGATGTCGTATGCTTTACGCACTGAGTGAGAGATGCGAGGATGGTTGCTATGCTTGATTGTTTGACACACACATCCCCACCCCCGTATACTTATATTATGTGTTTGTGGCATCATAGAGTGTTGTACCGTGTAGTACTAACTCTTTGGTTGCAGGTCCAGGTTCAGGTATGACTTAGAATACCTGTTATTATTCTGTTTATGCTTGCTACCACTCATACCAGACTGATGTCTGACCCAGAGTTTTATGTTTCTTCTTATTACTCTGGGTGCTCACACGAGCAGACTAGAGACAGGGATAGCTGGTAGTGCGCTTGGTAGATGGACTGAAGACGAGCAGGAGGCTCCACGTATGATATATAGTTATTCTCCCTGTGTCGTGATCGGTATCTACTTTGGGCATTAGTAGCATACCTATTTTGCTTATCTTAGAGACAGTATTTTGAAGTTGTAATAAGCTGTATTTGGTGTTTCCGCTACTCTGATGATGTTAGTTCAAGTTTTCAGCTTATGCACTGTCTCATCTGTTTTATGTCAAGTATATGTTGGTTATTATATTTTATCCCATGCGCTGTGAGACATATTACAGGTTCTTTATTTGGTTCATCTTCTTTCTTTCTCATTCTTTGGCGACCGTCCCATGCCAATTGGACATGTGTACAGCGCACAATTGGAGTAAATATCGGTTGGTGCGGGGCGGGACGTCACAAAAAGCTTGCAAAAAGAAGTTATGAACATACCCTTGAAAAGAAAAGGGTACGAAGAACAAATCTTGTCTTCAGTCTCCTAAGTTGCATCTTCGCGGTCTTCTGCCCATTGAACTTTCATCAACTTGACCTCTTCGTTGCATTGCCTCTTAACCTCTGATCCAAGTATATGGGTAGGAACTCGTCTAACTGTTTCCTCAAGCATTCTCAGCTCAACTACCTCTGCTGTATCGCGTAGACACTTCCGCAAATGAGAAACGTGGAAAACATCATGAACACCTGCCAATCTCTCTGGTTGTCTCACCCTATAGGCCATTTGACCTATCCCTTCGACTATGGGAAATGGCCCTACAAACCTTGGCGCCAACTTCACTGTAGATTCAAAGCGAA
This sequence comes from Allium sativum, assembly GCA_030737875.1. NCBI lineage: Eukaryota > Viridiplantae > Streptophyta > Magnoliopsida > Asparagales > Amaryllidaceae > Allium > Allium sativum. Next base: position 628,182,058 of record CM060916.1, read on the forward strand.
CCACATTCCTCAAAGATGATACTTTGATGAAAACCATGTCTCCCACCATAAACTCAATATAAGTCCTTCTCCTATCTGCGTAGGACTTTTGCCTATCCTGAGCTGTCCTTCTCCTATCTCCCACCTAAAATGTAACAACCCGGAAATTCTGAACCAGTTTAAAATTTTTATTTTGGCAATTTTAACGAATTTTGAACAGTTAAAATGAATTATTTTAAATAATATCAATGAGAAATTTATTTTGAATATATATAGAATGTATATATTATATACGTCATCGTTAGAATATAAATAATTATATATAATTATAAATAGAATTGAAAATGGCGCGGTAGTTCGATAATTCGATTTTAAACTTCATTTGAATGTAGCGGGTGCAAAACAATATGGAAAAACATTAGGATCTATTTGAGAATATCTTTCCAACGAATCCGAAAAATCAAAATTTCATAGCGGGAATCAAAAGATATGTCCAGTTGAAAATTCTGAATAGTCGCTATGGAATTCAGGCCCTTAAAATGGGAATTTTGCAAACGACCTCGGATTTCGACGAAACCACTTTTGTTGGGTCCGTGATGTCAAATTATTGCTAGGTTTCAAATTTCATAATTTTTCGAATCAATATGTGAGCGTGGCAAAGGAAAACGTGTTTGACCAATTTCAGTTGATTTTAATCGACTGGAAATTGGCCATTTTTCAAACGGTCTCAGAATTCGATGAAATTAGTTTTGTTAGAACCGTATCATCAATACGAAGCCAGAAAATATTTTTCTGGAATTGTTCGAGTTAGTATGTGACCCCAGTAAATTGAAATGCGCGTTCAAATTCAATATATAGAGTAATACGTTGATTTTGACTAAAACTGATCGAAAGGATCGAATCAGCTTACGATACATATCCCATTGTGTTCGGAATGGGGGTGAAACACTATGGACGACAGGCGGTGGGCGTCGTTTAGAGGTCGTATGAAAAAGTCAACGTATAGGGGAATTAAATAAAATTAAAATATTAAATATATATATAACTTTTCACATACCCCCCCTCATTCTCTTCCCCATCGATTTCTCAGAAGAAAGAAAAAAAATCCATCGCTCAGCCCCACCACGACCCGTCGCCCTCCGATGGTCAGCGCCGCCCCTCCCTAGAACGCGCCGCCTCCTCTCCAACCAACTCCGTCGCCCCCTCCCTTCCTTCCAGCTCGAACCCCCCCCCCCCCCACACGAACACCCCAAATCGAGCTCAACCGAAACCCTAGCAACCCCGCGTCGCGTTCAGCCCCTCCATCCACCTGACGAGATCGCCCCACCCCCTGTTCCGCCACCAGGTAACCTGCGCCACCCCGGACGATCCTCCGACACCAGCCTTCGACTGTTTTCTCCTCCCCCACGCTGCATTCCAAAGGTGAGTGCTTCCTTTCGGGTTTTCTATTATTATCGATTTATTATAACTGAAATTAGGGACTTTGATTAACTATAAAAAATGTATATATATGAAAAACTTTGATTGATAGAAAAGATTAGATTTTTAAAATAGAAAGATTAGATTTATAAAATAGAAAAGATTAGATTTTTAAAATAGAAAAGATTAGATTTTTAAAATAGAAAAGGCGAAATCTTTATGTATAGAAGAACGTGATAAAAATAGAATTTTTATCTACATAGTAGCGAAGTAAAAATTCGATTTTTATATATTGAATAGCGAAGTAAAAATTTGATTTTTATATATTGAATAGCGAAGTAAAAATTCGATTTTTATATATTGAATAGCGAAGTAAAAATTCGATTTTTATATATTGAATAGCGAAGTAAAAATTCGATTTTTATATATTGAATAGCGAAGTAAAAATTCGATTTTTATATATTGAATAGCGAAGTAAAAATTCGATTTTTTATATATTGAATAGCGAAGTAAAAATACGATTTTCATCCATATGATAGCGATGTGAAAATAGAATTTTTATCTATATGATAGCGATGTGAAAATAGAATTTTTATCCATATAGCGAAGTAAAAATTCGATTTTTATATATTGAATAGCGAAGTAAAAATTCGATTTTTATATATGTAGTGGCTACGAGCAACGAAAGTGTTAGACGACGAAGATTTCTATCAATGAAGTGTCATGGAGTTGGGATAGCTTTCGGTGAGAACTTCTCACTCTTCAATTTCTTTTTCTAGTTATATATATATACTAGGATGCAGACGGTGTTTAGTAGCACCCGACACAATCGTCCACAGACCATGGACTTGTTTGTTTGGTTGTGTAGTTGGTTAGATTATTTGAGTTGAATTGAACTGTTTGGTGAAATGAAATTGATTTGATAGATGTGTGAATGGCGTGGGCCTTCACTAGACCGGGGATAAGGCTAGGCCTTGTCCGGTTTCTAGTATCGTGCCGTTATGCCGCCGAAATTTTCCAAAATAAATTAGGAAAATAAAAATATCATTTTATTGAATAAATGAACCGAATAGGATATTCATAGGTTGAATAAAATAATTTGATCGTTAAAAATATAATTTTTAACGTGAAAGTGAATAAATAAATATTTATAAAAAATCAGCCGATTTGTTTATATACACTGATTTGACTGATATTGATTGGGTCGATAAATTTTACACATCGCCCAACTGCATAAATAAAATCTGTGTTTGATTGTTTGAAACCCCACACGGGTATTGGGATAATATATGACATACACTAATCCCAATAATTAGTTGTATGTCGATCGATTGATTGACAGGCTGTTATAAGCGTTAGAGATTTATATTTGATGCTTATACAGTGTAGTGCACTTTGGATGATGGTTGATTATTTATCATTGCTATTATATACATGTGTTGTATGGAATCCATATAATTAACTTTATATGGTAATTGATTGGGCCTCATTCAACTTAAAAGATAAAGAATATTATAAAATAAAGGTTCATGTGTTGACCGTACTCATCCATTGAGATTAGTCATGTGTTGAACGAAATATTTTAACAATAAAATTTACATCTTTATCATATTTGAAATTAGAAACTAACTGGAAAATAGATAAGATGAGTGGTTTCCTGGATATGGATCTGATGTTGGTTTCGGCCTTCGGGGTTAATATTCGGGGAATCGTTCTCTTACTAATTTGCGGTTGGAGTCTGATTTTAAATCAAACGATAGATACCATAATTTTTATAAAATATATTAAATAACAAAAATAGTCACACGTGGACAGTACTCATTTGTTGAGATTAGTCGTGTGTTGACAAAAATATAGATTCACATACTGAATAAAATATATATTCATTTGTTGAATAGAATAACGAATTTATTGAAATATATAAAGCCGGGTTGATTAGAGATGCGCTATTTTGACGCGAACGATATTTATATCGATTATATTCATTTTTATAAATCGAATAGAAAACCAATTTGAATTGAATCGAATAGAAAACCAATTTGAATTGAATCGAATAGAAAACCAATTTGAATTTGATTTAAATAGAAAATGAATTGAATTTGATTTGAATTGAATAGAAAACGAATTGAATTTGAATTGAATAGAAAACCAATTTGAATTTGATTTAAATAGAAAATGAATTGAATTTGATTTGAATTGAATAGAAAACGAATTGAATTTGAATTGAATAGAAAACCAATTTGAATTGAATAGAAAACGAATTGAATTTGAATTGAATAGAAAACCAATTTGATTTGAATTGAATAGAAAACAAATTTGAATTTAAATTGAATAGAAAACAAATTGAATTTAAATTGAATAGAAAATGAAATGAATTCGAATTGAATAGAAAACAAAATGAATTCGAATCGAATTAAAATCGATTTGAATTGAAATCAAATAGAAATGAAAGTAAAAAGGATTTATAATAGAAAATTCAATTTTGATTTGAATTTGAAATAAAGGTTGAAATTGTTTTTGAAATGAATTCAAAACTATTTATAAAATTCGTTTTAAATAGAAATCGATGAAATATATATTAAATATATTTTATATATAATATAATGGCCTGAATAGAACGCGCCGCGCCGCGGCAGTTCGTGAATTTCGACCATTTATTTCAAACGGACATTACGGGAGATCCGACCGTCGGATTCTCCTAAAACCGAAACCGTTGGGTTCGTATCGAAAAGAGCTTTCTAACGAATTTTAGAAATTTGAAATCTAACGGTTGGATTTGGAGATACTTCCAAATCAAATTTGAAAAAGGTCGCTATAAGTGCAGTTCGATGGCCGTTGATGGAAATCGACTGTACGGGCCTTGATAAAATTATTAAAAACATCAATAATTTGTGTAGAATCATAAGAAATGATTTGGGAAAAATTGGGATGAAAAACTCCATATTTGAATAGATAAAAATTGATTTTTATCGAAATGAACTAGTTTTGAACTAAAATAAAACCCGTTTATTTTCAAATAAATAAATTGGATTTGAAATGGGTTTTAAATAGAATTGATTCATGGGTTTATCGTGAAGGGTGTTTTAAATGACACTTGTTCTTTAACCCGATAAATAAATAGAATGAGGTTTGGGTTTGTCGTGAACTGTGTTTTAAATGACATTAGTTCTTTAACCCAGTAAAAGGAGTTTTAACGAATCTGCAATTAGATTGAAATGAGAATTGATAATTAAAATCATCAAATTTAGAAAGTGAGCGAGGATGGAGTATCACCAGTTTTGCTCCAAAGCGATAGTTAAATCTATAATCAGATTTGAACGTGAAACGGTAATTAATTTTACCGATAACACCGTGGTGTTAGATGTGGAGTATTACCAGTTTTGCTTCATGGGATGAATAGGTTGGGATTGGGAAATAAAATAAATAATTACTTCGGTGTGGTTCGCTAATCTCGACTAGTTTGGAAAACCATAATATGGTTTGAGATGACATCCAAAGGAAGATTAAAGGATAAATTTTAAAGAATTTATCTTGGATAAAATTAATGGGAACCTTTCCCTAAGAATTGGAATGAGGCGTATGTTGTGTTTGTGTAACATTTGTTTTTAATATACGCGGGTTGTTCGGAAAGGCCGGGTTTATACCCATTCTGAATAACCGATTCGACGATATGTCGAAGATGAAGACAGTGGTCGAAGACCGGAAGTCTTCACATCGTTTGGGTGATTACTGATGATCTTGATTGGGATGTACACCCAAGATGAGGGAATCAGTTTGTGGTCGTCCAGACGTACTTGGAGATCGATGGATATGCGAGGAAAGTGCCTCCGGTTTTGTTCAGATCCAGAACGAACTTGTAAATGGATTATGTGTCTGACATTGGATTTTATTCTGTGTTGATTGATATCTGTTAAATATATATCTGTTTGGCAGTGGAGAATTTATTCTCTTGCTTAACGCCCTTCTCTGAGACGTACGAGCTTAGAGGTTATATATCGATAGATATCAATCGCATGGCATGAATTGCCTGTGTGGCACGCTAAGATGCAATGATCAAGGCTTTTGTTGAAAAGCAGAGTCTTGTGGTTGATGATCAAAGCACGGCCTTTGTGGCGTAGCTTTGTGTGTCACGTGAATTCGCGAGCCGCACACCTCGGTATGAGTTAAAAACGGGATAAGGACAGCAGGGAGAGCACGACGTTTCTTTCTAGCTTTGGTGGTGTCAGTGACTTACCAGCCCTGACATTTATATACTTTTCACCTATGTGGTTGTTGGATGAGGCGCCTCGATTTTAGGTCTGTAAGGACCGGGAAACGTGTGTTCAGGCATAATTAATCCTCTAACGTAAGTGAGGACCGGCCCTGAAGCATCCAGGATTGCCCAGATTGTGTAGTCCTGAGACATTTGCTAGAGTGTCTCGAAAGCGGAAAGGAGCTTGCCCCTTGCCTTGACTCATGACGGAAATCCAATTTCCAATACGTGTATTTCGGTTTTATTTGTATGACCTAGTATGGCGACATGATAGATGGTACCCATGCCGCCTAGGATTGATATTTATGATGGAAATTGTTTTGACACTATACACTTATTATAGTATCAAATGATTTGTTTTAAACGTACCAAGCATGTTTGGCTATTATAAGGGAAAACCCTATCCTCCGGCTTGCGTTGCATTGTGTGATTGGACCTGGGTCTTATAATAGCTTCATTTTTTTGAAATAGCATTGCGCTGTTTATTCTATGCACTAGTATTCTTGGGAGGAAACCCGTTCCGTGTTATACGGCGTGGTCCCTTGAATTACTCTCTTTTAAAGTAATGCTTTAAATAACTGTTTTAGTTCCCACACCAGTCACATGACTGACCTGGAGTTTATTGTTTTAACCTAAACTCTGGGTGCCCCTATTTTCCGCACGGGCAGCTAGTAGTTTTGGTTTTGCAGATTTATATTCACAGGGTCCTGATTTACAGCTGGAACGATGCTCGGAAAGCTCTGTATCTGTGTATCACTTTCAGTTGTGCTTTGTATTATTTTCCGCTGCTATGTAATTTATTGTAATCTCTGATATTTGTCGAATGTAATTTATTCATTTACACTCTGTATATTCTTGTATTCTGATGGAATTGTTGTAATAACAATGAAATGTTCTTCTGTCTGCGTTCTGTTTTGTCCTGGTCTCAAACGATCAGGGGTTTCGAACGGTCTAGATCGGTTTAACGACTGATTCGGGTCGAGCGAAATTCCTGGCCGTCACATAAAACTCAATATCAGTTTCTCTAATCATCTCAGGTCCAATTAGAAGCCTATCTGTAGAATCCCACCAACAAGTCGGTGATCTACAAGGTCGTCCATACAATGCCTTAAAGGGTGTCATACCTATACTAGCCTGATAACTGCTGTTGTAGGAAAATTCAACCAACGGAAGATGCTCCTCCCAAGTCCCTCTGAAGTCTAGGATAGATAACCTCAAAAGATCCTCAAGAACCCTATTCGCCCTCTCTGTTTGTCCATCTATCTGAGGGTGATATGCGGTGCTCAAACATAACTGTGTACCAAATGCCTCTTACAAGCTCTTCCTGAACTCACTAGTGAAGATGGGGTCACTATTACTCACTATGCTAGAAGGCACTCTGAAACACCCCACCTCCATTAAGGTCACTCACAAAGGGAATGCCTTAACTTTGGTGGAGGTTTATAAGTAAAAGCCACAGATAAACTCAAGACGGATATAAATACACATATTTTAAACAGCGGAAACCAAACAAACTTTTATTTCATCAATACGTGTATCAAACAAAAGATTTCCATAATTGTCTCAAAATACTTCCAACATTACAACCTCATAACTGCCTTGATTATTAAAGAAGCATGAAAACATAAATAAAGTGACAAAAATCCCCATAGTGATATCCAAAGCCATTATCCGAGCAAGAAAGATCCAAATCATACATCTACGTTCTTGGTGCTTGTAAAGAGTCTGGCTGAGTTGAGCTGTTTCCTCCCTGTGGACCTGGGGGGGGGGGAATGAAAGAAAAGAAGACGAAAAGAAAATAGGGTCATACATAAAGCCTGAGTAAATCTAGTAACTCCTCAATATGTGAATAAGAAAAGGGTATGATGGATGTAAACTAAAAATAGGAAAGTGTCACAAGCTAAGGAAGTGTCACAAGCTAAGGAAGTGTCGAATGTACTATCGCACCCATACTATATCACTGCACCTACTTAAGTTTATTCTAACTGGCACCCCGTGGTGAGGGTGAAGTGATCCCCATTTTCTAAAGGTCGGCTCGTACTCGCGTTAACATGTGTCATACGGCCCCCAAGAATTGTAGATACCTATGCTGGTCCCACCATGGGGTGTATCAAGACCCATGGTGGCGGCCCCGACACAAAACTAGAAGGCATAGGTTATACTACTGGCATCCCCAGTGTCCTGGTTGTCTGCTCTGGAGTGTGTGCACTCCCGCACCCCGTTAAACCTACACTGTGTACCCACCGCCGTCGTTTGACCGCTTACAGTCAGCCCAGTAATTGTGCCCCACCCTGCCTGGTTTCAGTGTACCGTTGATACCTAACTTTGGGTTACTGCTGAAACGGGTCCCTCGTTACCAGGATTTTCTAGTCAAACATGTTAAGTGGTTAAGTGTCTGTATTTACCTAACCCCACCCATCAATTTTTGTTAACAAGTTGAATTTGGTTAAGTGTTAAAGTTGACTTAACCCTACCATATGTCCTTAGCCTCTTAGGAGCACCAGACCACTCACATTAGACAGGTATTGCTACGGTTACTGGATGTGCCGGTTGGTTCCAGGCAGGTTTACACCGTAGCTCAGTCTAACCTCGGGTCCTTATTGGGCTCAATGCTTAACCACCCACATTGGATAGGCATTGTTATGACTACTGGACAGCCGGGCGGGTTCGGGCAGGTTTACATCACAACTCAATCCAACCTCGGGTTAAGCATATCGTGTTTTCTAAGTTTACATATTTTATTACTTCTCAATTATATATGTAAATTTCATGTTCTTCATTCTTGGGTATAACAATTCATACCGCTTATATGTCATAATCGTTGGCATGTGCCAAACATGCCAACATATATTTTCATATTTTACACCCAACGTTATTACCCCCGTTTGTTCGCAATGTTATAACATGTGTTGGGCTTGTCATAATTCAGCCCAACTTTATAAACATGAGAAAAAAAGGAAATCAAGAACATGTAATACATAAAGGCATGTGGCGCATGAACTTGCAATTTGGTGATTCAACTAACATATAACATGGGTCATGTGAACTTGCATTCAAATCAAAGTATGACTAAGTAGGTGACATATGAAATGGTATAGTTTAGGCTAATACAAACTTGTGTTTAAACATGTTTAACTTGGCATAATATCAACCACAAAACTAGCATGTTGTATATTCACAAAAATGTACAATTTTTTACATCTAATCATATAGCCGATTTCAACATGAACTTGCATAGTTTATGAAACCCAAACGATACTTAACATAGATCTAATTGTACTTGCAAATGAACTTGAAAAGTTTATGAAACCCAAATGATACTTAACATAGATCTAATTATACTTGCCAACATAGATCTAATTATACTTGCCAATAAACATAAGAATGATATCATAGGTTTTGGGTCATGTAGGCATAAAAGGTCTATAACATGTTTACATAAATTTTAATTTAGACTAAGGGAATATACATAGTCCGTGCCATCGACATATACAAAAAGGGATCAATTTCTAGTTTTTGCCACAAACTTGCAAGTGCCATTATTTTCATATACAATTGTTCAATAGGCTTGCATCAATCAATTTATGCCACAAACATCAATACACAAGTCATGATAGAACCATTACAATTCACAAAATTTATACGATATAACAACACGATTCTATTTTCATTTACATCGAATCACATCACAGTTTTTATTCATATTCTGAAAGGTCACTATACTTACAACGAATGCAGAATCTTGAATTCTGGATTCTGAATTCTGAAACTGAGATGCGCTCCTTTGGGTAGACTAACATTGCGTTGATTAATTTGATTAAACTTTAATCTTCTTCTTAATTTGATTCGTCTCTTAGGCTTTAGTGTTGGCTTGTCCCTAGGCTTTCTAATTGACGGCCATTCCTAGTTCCTTTCCAGCAGCATGACGACTTTTGTATTCTATTATTTTTGTGAATTTAGGGTTAGAATTGAGTTGTATTTATAGAATTTCAATCTAATTAGAGCCGTCGATGAAGCTAGAGTGAATCCAGACCATCCATCTCAAGAGAAGCCAATTAGAAAGTGACATGTAAGCCCTAGTGACTCAGCCAAGCCTCAGAATTCGACCAGACCCTGACCAGGCCAGGTAGGACCTGACCAGCAGGTCATTCTGACCTGGGCGCACTTGGCAGGTGCACCAGGCTAAAAATGTACTGGTGCACTTCCCAAGTGCGCCAGTTCAACTTTGTTCTGGCGCACTTCCCAAGTACGCCAGTGCATTCTGACCCGTTTTCTGGTTTTTCTGCCCAACTTCGTTCGTCCATATCTTCTTCTTACGATATCCGTTTTACGCAAACTTGGACTCTATCTCAAGCAGAATTTCGAGATGAACGCAATGGAATAACCCATTTCCCTTGATTCCATCATTTATAATTAATTATACTTTAATTTTTGAAGCTTAACGTTATAGAATTCACGGGGTGTTACATTCTCCCCCCTTAAAAGGATTTCGTCCCCGAAACTTCAAATTAGGAAGTATGTATATCCTACCATCCAACAGTCCATCTACTCAACCAATAAACACAGGCATCCACTATCCTTAAAAGACTTCTAATGCTTTATGATCATATGCATAATGTGTGTACATGTCCTTATCTAATGCAGAAACCAGGCGGTCTACTGATTCAGTTGACCTCCTTAATGCGAATCATGTAAGTGTCATGAATCCATTATGTATGCAAATTTTTCCTACTCATAATTCTACATGAGTGTACAACTATTCATACAAATGCGATGACCATATGACAGCCTATCAAGTTTTCAACCATATACAAATAAGAATACATATATGCATATGCAATATGAAGTGATTGAGCCGATCTAAGACCTAGGTTGTGTGTGTATATGCATCCACGAGCAACCACTAGCAACCACTTGTAACCACTTGCAGCCATCAATCATAACATGTTTCAAATACATGTTTACATACAAAGGGGTTTCTACCTAAGGATAAAGGATAATATCGAGGAGATATACCTAAAAAGATAGATACAAGCACAACTTAAGAAAAAGAGAGGTCAAAGATGTACCCTCAAAAAGAAAAGGGTAGGCCGCGCGTATTCTATCCTCAGTTTCCCAAGTCGCGTCTTCCTCGGCATCGCTCCACTGAACCTTAACGGGCTTCACTTCGTGGTTGCGTAGCTTTTTGATTTCAGTTCCTACGATTCGAGTTGGAACTCTCCTCATAGTTGCTTCACGTTCCACTTTGGCTTCTTCTAGAATGCTTGGCTCCACCACTTCTGATGATTCTTGTAGACATTTCCGGAGACGAGAAGCGTGAAAGACGTTGTGAATTCCAGCCAATCTTTCAGGTAGATCTACTCTATAAGCCATTTTCCCAATCTTCTCGATGATAGGGAACGGTCCTACAAATATTGGAGCTAGCTTTCCTGCGGATCCAAAGTGAACGACGTTCCTTAAAGGGGATATCTTAAGGAAAACCCTATCCCCAACCTCCAACTCAAGGTCGGTCTTTCTTTTGTCGGCGTAGGATTTCTGTCTGTCTTGGGCTGTCTTCATTCTCCTACGTATCAATTCCACTTTCTCTGAAGTTTCTCGAATCATGTCTGGCCCAAGTATAAGCTTATCTGTAGACTCCCACCAACAAGTTGGTGATTTGCACGGTCTTCCATACAAGGCTTCGAAGGGTGCCATGCCGATGGTAGCTTGGTAGCTGTTGTTGTAGGCAAATTCCACTAAAGGAAGGTGATCCTCCCACGTCCCTCCAAAGTCAAGAACGCAAAGTCTTAAAAGATCCTCTAAAATTCTATTCACCCTTTCCGTCTGGCCATCTGTTTGGGGGTGATAGGCCGTGCTCAAACATAGCTGTGTGCCTACAGCTTCTTGCAAACACCGCCAAAACTCACTTGTGAAAATAGGGTCTCGGTCACAAACAATGCTCCAGGGTATCACATGGAGTCGAACTATTTCCTTGAGATAAAGAGATGCTAGAGATGAGGCAGTCCTTCTACTCTTGATAGGTATAAAGTGGGCGCTTTTAGTAAGCCTATCCACTATTACCCAAATGCTAGTGTTGCCTCTTCTCGACCTAGGCAGTCCATCAATGAAGTCCATTGAAATGTTATCCCACTTCCACCGTGGGACCTTTAGAGGGTGAAGTAGTCCTCCAGGCTTCTTTTGTTCCGCCTTGACCCGTTGGCAGGTCATGCACTTAGAAATGAAATCTGCCACGTCTTGCTTCATGCCGCTCCAAAAGAAAGTCCTTTTTATATCCTTGTACATCTTATCACCGCCAGGGTCTATAGTCATCTTGGAATGATGCGCTTCCTCGAGAACCTTCTTTGTCAACTCCCTTGCTTGTGGGATGCATAATCTTCCATAATCTCGTCTCAGCCAACCCTTATCATCGATGGAATATCTACTGAGGTGACTAGAAGTCTCACCCCTAATAAGTTTATCAATTACATCAACAAGCTGAGGGTCTTCACGTTGTGCAGCCCCTATTGAGTCTAAGAGAGTAGGGCATACTTCGAGAGATGCTAACAAACCCGGTACAAAATCCGAGGAGGGCCTAAAGTTAAAACTAGATATATACTCCAAGTTTTGCCTTTCCACAAAGAGAGGGATTAGGGTCAGTTTCTTTTGGCTCAATGCGTCTGCTACCACGTTTCCTTTTCTAGGAGTATAGGAAATTTCAAAATCATACGAGGCAAGAAACTCCATCCATCTTTGCTGCCTCAAGTTAAGATCCTTCTGGGAGAAGAGATATTTCAACAATTTATGGTCAGTGTATAATTCAAACTTCTCACTTAGGAGATAATGGCGCCAAGACTTAACTCCAAAGACGATGGCGGCCAACTCAAGATCATGGGTTGGGTAGTTCTTTTCATGAACCTTCAATTGTCTTCCGCCATAAGCTACTACCCTTCCTTCTTGCATTAGAACAGCGCCTTGTCCCGTTCCACATGCATCTGTGTATACAGTGAACATTTTGCTTCCGTCAGGCAGAGTTAGAACTGGGGCTGTTGTAAGAGCCCTTTTTAATCGTTGGAAAGCAATGTCACAGTCCAAATCCCAAGCGAACGCCAGATTCTTCTTTGTTAGCCTTGTGAGTGGGGCAGAGATTTTCGCGAAATCCCTAATAAACTTTCGATAAAAACTGGCTAGCCCATGAAAGCTTCGAACTTCGTTGCATTTCTTGGTGTCTTCCAATCTTGCACTGCCACCACTTTCGCGGGGTCCACAGCCAACCCATCTTTGGACACTATATGCCCAAGAAACCTTACTTCTTTTCTCCAGAAGTGACAATCGGAGAATTTGGCTTTTAGTTGATGTGCACGGAGAATATCCATGATTTCTTTCAGATGCTGAGCTTGTTCTTCCTCACTCTTTGAGAAGATTAAGATATCATCTACGAAGACAACCACAAATTTGTTGAGGAATTCTCTGAACACCCTGCTCATTAGGTCTAGAAAATAAGTGGGTGCGTTTGTCAAGCCGAAAGGCATGACAAGCCACTCGAAGAAACCGTCTGGGGTTCTGAACGCTGTCTTATCAATGCTGTCTTCAGCTACTCTTAGTTGATGGAACCCAGTTGCCAGATCAAGTTGGGAGAAGACCGTCGCACTTACAAGCTGATCAAACAAATAGTCGATACGGGGAAGAGGGTGCCTATTTTTCTTGGTCAATTTGTTTAACTCCCTATAGTCGACGCAAAGGCGAAGCGAGCCGTCTGCTTTGGTTGCGAACACCATTGGAGCACCCCATTCCGAAATGCTCCGTCTAATGAACCCCTTTTCGAGAAGTTCATTAACCTGCTTACTGAGCTCCTTTCTCTCCCTTAGAGCCATGTGTCTGACATGTAAAGCTACAGGATTTGCGTTATCCACAAGATATATGCGGAAGTCTATTTCCCGCCTCGGAGGTAAGCCTTTCACTTCCTCAAAGACATCCGGATATTCCCGGACTACTTTAACTGATTGGAAATTCTCATCAGAAGCATCAAGTGACTCTAGATAACTAAGCATAACAGCATTCAAGGGAATACAAGAAATTTCTAGAGTGTTACCAAGCCGAGTCAAGAGTCTAACTACTCTTTTCTCACAGTCAAGAATGGCACTATTACTGGATAACTAGTCCATGCCTAAGATCAAACCATATCCCGAGAAGCCCAAAACAAAAGGCACTACAACTAAACTCAACGCTGAGAATAGAGATTTTCAAACCCAAACAAACCATTGACAAGTAAGCGGAGCCCCCAATTGGATTTGAAACTACTAAGGGATCTTCTACCATACTAGTGTCTAGATGCAGAGATTCTACTAAGGCAGATGAAATAAAAGAGTGTGATGCGCCAGAGTCAAAAAGTGTACGAACTGGATGATCATAAAGATAGAGTACACTTTCTGCAGAAATATTACTACCTCGTTCCTGCTGAGGTGCCACTAGCTCATGAACCTGACCCCCCTGAAGTGGATCCGGCTTTCTGTCCCTGCCCTTTCTTCTTTGGGCAGTCCTTAGCCTGGTGCCCAGTTTCTCCACAATGGAAGCAACCACCCATCTTCGCCTTCCTTTTCCGGCAGTCTTTTGATATATGGCCCACAATGCCACAGAAATTGCACCTTCTCTTCTCACGGGGCTTATTGTTCTTCCCTCCTTTCTTGAAATCTGTTTTCTTTGCTTGTAGACCTTCTTTCTTCTCTTCCCCTTAGTTTCTTTCTTGCCGTGGTCTTCCTCATGTAGCAACGCCATGTCCACCAGGCTTCCATAAGTCGCTCCCGTGGATACATGGGTCATGGCAAGGCTGTGTAGAGGCTCATTCAAACCCTTGACGAAGCGAAGTTCCTTCTTGTGTTGGGTGTTTACTAAGTCTACCCCAAATCTGGCCAGCTATTTAAACTAATTAACATATTCCCTGATCGTCATGCTTCCCTGTTTCAGAGTTAGAAACTTTTCCATTTGCAGGCTTCTCTCGGCTTGGGAGAGGAATTTCATCTCAAACTTTGTCCTGAAGTCTTCCCATGTTTCCACTGCCCTCTGAGCATTAGTAACTTCCCACCAATAGGAAGCTTCATCCTTAAGTAACCACAACGCAAGTTGTATATTTTGCCTTCCATCCACTCCAAAGATGACAAACAAATCCTAAGTCTCCTTTAACCAGTTTCTTGCTTCAACAAAAGATTCCGTCCCATAAAAGTCTTTTCCACCCATAGCCTTGAAGTCTCTACATGTTTTTGCGAAGGCATTTCCACGAGGAGGCGGAGGAGGAGGAGGAACCGCGGCCACTGGAGGAGGGATGTCTGCTGGGCCCGCGCCATTGGCCCTTGCTTTTAATTACCTCCTAAACCAGCTGGGAATCGACACTCCTTCTGGAAGGTTAATGTCTCCAGACATGCTGAAACAGAAAGGAAAAATTCAAAACGAAGGATAGAGAGGGATAGATAGGGCACATGGCTTTGGGGGATTTTGTCTTTTTATAAATATAACACTTTTTCTAAAAAATGCTTCTTTAAACTTTCTTTTTGAAAACAGTTTTCAAAAACTTTTATCTTGTCTGGTAAACCTATGCTCTGATACAAAGTGAAACACCCCACCTCCATTAAGGTCACTCACAAAGGGAATGCCTTAACTTTGGTGGAGGTTTATAAGTAAAAGCCACAGATAAACTCAAGACAGATATAAATACACATATTTTAAACAGCGGAAACCAAACAAACTTTTATTTCATCAATACGTGTATCAAACAAAAGATTTCCATAGTTGTCTCAAAATACTTCCAACATTACAACCTCATAACTGCCTTGATTATTAAAGAAGCATGAAAACATAAATAAAGTGAAAAAATCCCCATAGTGATATCCAAAGCCATTATCCGAGCAAGAAAGATCCAAATCATACATCTACGTTCTTGGTGCTTGTAAAGAGTCTGACTGAGTTGAGCTGTTTCCTCCCTGTGGACCTGGGGGTGGGATGAAAGAAAAGAAGACGAAAAGAAAATAGGGTCAGACATAAAGCCTGAGTAAATCTAGTAACTCTTCAATATGTGAATAAGAAAAGGGTATGATGGATGTAAACTAAAAATAGGAAAGTGTCATAAGCTAAGGAAGTGTCGAATGTACTATCGCACCTATACTATATCTCTGCACCTACTTGAGTTTATTCTAACTGGCACCCTGTGGTGAGGGTGAAGTGATCCCCATTTTCTAAAGATCGGCTCCTACTCGCGTTAACATTTGTCATACGGCCCCTAAGAATTGTAGATACCTATGCTGGTCCCACCATGGGGTGTATCAAGACCCATGGTGGCGGCCCCGACACAAAACTAGAAGGCATAGGTTATACTACTGGTGTCCCCAGTGTCCTGGTTGTCTGCTCCGGAGTGTGTGCACGCCCGCACCCCGTTAGACCTACACTTTGCACCCACCGCCGTCGTTTGACCGCTTACAATCAACCCAGTAATCGTGCCCCACCCTGCCTAGTTTCAGGGTGCCGTTGATACCTAACTTTGGGTTATTGCTGAAACAGGTCCCTCGTTACCAGGATTTTCTAGTCAAACATGTTAAGTGGTTAAGTGTCTGTATTTACCTAACCCCACCCATCAATTCTAGTTAACATGTTGAATTTGATTAAGTGTTATAGTTGACTTAACCCTACCATCTGTCCTTAGCCTCTTAGGAGCACCAGACCACTCACATTAGATAGGTATTGCTACGGTTACTGGATGCGCCGGTCGGTTCCGGGCAGGTTTACACCGTAGCTTAGTCTAACCTCGTGTCCTTATTGGGCTCAATGCTTAACCACCCACATTGGATAGGTATTGTTGTGACTACTACACAGCCGGGCGGGTCCGGGCACGTTTACATCACAACTCAATCCAACCTCGGGTTAAGCATATCATGTTTTCTAAGTTTACATATTTTATTACTTCTCAATTATATATGTAAATTTCATGTTCTTCATTCTTGGGTATAACAATTCATACCGCTTATATGTCATAATCGTTGGCATGTCCAAACATGCAAACATATATTTTCATATTTTACACCCAATGTTATTATCCCCGTTTTTTCGCAAAGTTATAACATGTGTTGGGCTTGTCACAATTCAGCCCAACTTTGTAAACGTGAGAAAAAAAGGAAATCAAGAACATGTAATACATAAAGGTGTGTGGCGCATGAACTTGCAATTTGGCGATTCAACTAACATATAACATGGGTCATGTGAACTTGCATTCAAATCAAAGTATGACTAAGTAGGTGACATATGAAATGGCATAGTTTAGGCTAATACAAAACTTGTGTTTAAACATGTTTAACTTGGCATAATATCAACCAAAAAACTAGCATGTTGTATATTCACAAAAATGTACAATTTTTTACATCTTATCATATAGCCTATTTCAACATGAACTTGCATAGTTTATGAAACCCAAACGATACTTAACATAGATCCAATTGTACTTGCAAATGAACTTGCAACTTTTATGAAACCCAAACGATACTTAACATATATCTAATTATACTTGCCAACATAGATCTAATTATACTTTCCAATAAACATAAGAATGATATCATAGGTTGTGGGTCATGTAGGCATAAAAGGTCCATAACATGTTTACATAAATTCTAATTTAGACTTAGGGAATATACATAGTCCATGCCATCGACATATACAAAAAGGGATCAATTTCTAGTTTTTGCCACAAACTTGCAAGTGCCATTGTTTCATATACAATTGTTCAATAGGCTTGCATCAATCAATTTATGCCACAAACATCAATACACAAATCATGATAGAACCATTACAATACACAAAATTTATACGATATAACAACATGATTCTATTTTCTTTTACATCGAATCACATCACAGTTTTTATTCATATTCTGAAAGGTCACTATACTTACAACGAATGCAGAATCTTGAATTCTGGATTCTGAATTCTGAAACTGAGATGCGCTCCTTTGGGTAGATTAACGTTGTGTTGATTGATTTGATTAAACTTTAATCTTCTTCTTAATTTGATTCGTCTCTTAGGCTTTAGTGTTGGCTTGTCTCTAGGCTTTCTAATTAACGGCCATTCCTAGTTCCTTTCCAGCAGCATGACGACTTTTGCATTCTATTATTTGTGTGAATTAAGGGTTAGACTTGAGTTGTATTTATAGAATTTCAATCTAATTAGAGCCGTCGATTAAGCTAGAGTGAATCCAGACCATCCATCTCAAGAGAAGCCAATTAGAAAGTGACATGTAAGCCCTACTGACTCAGCCAAGCCTCAGAATTCGACCAGACCCTGACCAGGCCAGCCAGGACCTGACCAGCAGGTCATTCTGACCTGGGCGCACTTGGCAGGTGCGCCAGGCTAAAAATGAACTGGCGCACTTCCCAAGTGCGCCAGTTCAACTTTGTTCTGGTGCACTTCCCAAGTGCGCCAGTGCATTCTGACCCGTTTTCTGGTTTTTCTACCCAACTTCGTTCGTCCATGTCTTCTTCATACGATATCCGTTTTACGCAAACTTGGACTCTATCTCAAGCAAAATTTCGAGACGAATGCAATGGCGTAACCCATTTCCCTTGATTCCGTCATTTATAATTAATTATACTTTAATTTGTGAAGCTTAACGTTATAGAATTCACGGGGTGTTACATACTCCATGTAAACGGACTATCTCACGAAGATAAACTGATGTCAACCATGTTGTCGTTCTCTTACTCTTGACAGGAATGAAATGAGTGCTCTTAGTAAGCCTGTCTACTATAACCCAAATACTGGTGTTGCCCTTCCTCGATCTAGGCAACCCATCGATGAAATCCATAGAGACGCTCTCCCACTTCCATTGTGGGACTTCCAAAGGATGAGGCAAACCACTAGGCTTCCTTTGTTCAGCTTTAACTTGCTGGCAAACTAAACATCGAGAGACAAACTATGCTTCATCTTTCTTCATCCAAACCCAAAATAAAACCCTCTTCATATCTCTATACATCTTATCACCACCTGGATGGACAGTCATCCTAGAAAGACGAGCTTCCTCAAGGACTGTCTTCAATAGCCACCCAACTTGGGGAACACAAAGCCTTTCATCCTGTGGCAACCACCCTATATCATCTGTGGAATATCTACTGAGGTGACTAGAAGCCTCCCCTCTACTAAGCCTATCTAAGATGTCTGCTATCTGTGGGTCCTCTCACTGCGAAGATCCTATATGATCTATAAGGGTAGGTCGCACCTATAAGGATGCCAACAAACCAGGTGTAAGATCCATAGATGGCCTAAAATCGAAGGTCGATATGTACTCCAAGCTGCGCCTTTCTACGAATAGAGGACTCAAAGTCATCCTCTGCCAACTCAACGCGCCAGCTACCTCATTACCCTTGCCATGGGTATAAGCAATCTCAAAATCATAGGATGCTAGGAACTCCATTCGTCTCTATTGTCTCAAGTTGAGATCCCCTTGCGAGATTTATGATCTGTGTACAACACGAACCTCTCTCCAAGTAGATAATGTCGCTAAGTCTCAAGCGCAAATACTATAGCATCCAACTCTAAATCATGGGTAGGGTAGTACTTCTCATGGACTCTCAACTATTTACCACCGTAACATATTACACTTCCCTCTTGCATCAAGATGGCACCAAGTCCTGTATCACATGCATCAATATACATTGTGAACACTTTGTTCCCATCAGGAAAAGTCAATACTGGGGCTGTTGTCAGAGCCCTCTTTAACCGCTGAAAAGCATCCTGACAGTCAATGCTCCAAGAAAAGGTCAGAATTTTCTTCGTCAACCTGGTGAGTGGGGCTGATATCTTTGTGAAGTACTTGATAAACTTCCTACAATAGCCTGCTAAACCAAGAAAACTCCTCATCTCCGTTGCATTCTTTGGAGTCTTCCAATCTTTAACTACAATTACTTTCGTGGGATCCACCGCTATCCCATTCTTGGAGACCACATGCCCTAGAAATCTTAATTCCTATCTCCAAAAGTGACATTTGGAGAACTTCACCTTAAGATGGTGCGCTCGGAGAGTCCTCAACACCTCCCCTAAATGTAGGGCATGCTCTTCCTCCCTCTTCGAGAAGATCATAATGTCATCCACAAAGACCACAAGAATTTATTCAGACTCAATACGTCAAACCACCACTCGCCTCTCTGGGCCATCTCCATCCCAAAAGAAAATCAAACAGCCAAGCAGCTTGCCAATTCGGCTCATCAAAATCTCATACCATATGAAATATAAACTTGTACCTTTTTGTCGGGCATATCATTATATCCCATCTACCTGTTACCAATTCTACATATATAATGCCATACCAACCAACTCCAAACAGTTTATATCCTCAAATCACATCTCATTCTTAACTCGAGTTCCATTCTCGATTTTCAAAATTTTAACTCACCAATTCCAATACCATTCCAGATTATTCACAAATCAAATCCAATTTTTATTTAACTTAATTCAAGTTAAATTTTAGTTTATTATTCACTTTTACCATCTCATTCTGGAATTTAAATCCCTGGGTTTATTTCAAATCAACTTGAAATCATAATACCAATTCAAAACATTTGAATTTCTAAACCACTTGTTTTCTCAAAACAATTCAAAAAAAATCTTTGGTAGTAATCCGTCACTTAGCAACTCGAAAATGAAAACTGATGATGTGGCCACACTCATCAGGGTTATTTTCCAGTTATAAAAGTGAGTTCAAAAGTATATCATTTTCAAAACCATTCTTAAACATTTCCCATTTTGAAATCATTACAAAATATCTTTCCAATGTTGGTAAACACATTTAAAATCTCCCAGGATTTTAAAATTCTCATAAATTATGCTTATATGAATTCTACTTGGTCATTTATATAACCATTTCAATTATAATCTCATTCGATTAAATAACAACCAACACATCCAATATACTATAATGATTCAAATCTTAACCATTCTTTTGTATCAAAATATAATTCGGGTAAAATTACTTTATTCACCCGCTTTCAAAACATACCGTGTCGACCCATCGTATTCGAGTGTTTAGAAACCCTTATCGATATTGTAGTGCCCCACCATCGACCAGAATTCATAAGTCACTCAACCAATAAAGCTCCACAATATAAAACAAATTTTTATATCAAATAACAAATACGTTCACTCGTATATATATACACTCAAACTCAATCTAGGGTATTACTAACCCCATCTCTACTGAGTCACGCCACAGAGCCAAGGTAATTCACTTAACTTAAGCTCTGATACCAACTTTAATGACCCGAAAATCCGGTCCAATTTGAGCTAACCAAATAACACAAGTTCAACCCCAAATTGTACTGAAAACTAGGAAATTAATAGAAAGAAGTTAGAGGGCGAGAATAGATAAGATAGAAACTTATAGAATAGAAGAAGAAGAAGAACATCATCATCAGAGTAAACACGAATCTCACAACGGAACAAATAAAATATAACATAACTTTTGAAATACAAACAGTATATGTATACAATAACATTTCAGAGTACAACACTTACAATAATAGCGGAAATAATAATAGCTAAAGAATCTTGAAGCCTCCTGCTCCAAGCTCTCCAAGTGTATCTGTAAAATCCTGAAATACTTGACTACCCGTACAAATTTAGGCACCCAAAGAGTTTAGGTAGAATAAAACAAAGTAAACTCCGGTTCAGTCATGGGACTGGTATGAGTAAAACAGTTTAAAACAATTTGAACAAGTAAACGATATCTCATAAGACCACGCCGTATAACGGAACGGGTTTTTCCCTTATGAGAATCCAAAATATCTTTATATCAAAAACCTTTTGATATTATAATAATGTCTATCAACTGCAATATAATAATCATCTAGCAGAAACGCTTTCATCTCACGTTCTACATATATAGTATACAATCAAAACCTCAAGCACGTATTGGGAAATGGATTTCCAATTATGACAAGGTATGGAACCACCTTCCGATCAGTGTACTCTAGGAACGATACACTGGAGTTCAACAAGAACATCTTGCATCTCAGCCACACATGACCGACCACTCATTTCGCTTGAGTGTATCGAATGTACATCACCAACGGTTGGGATCAGCAACCGTTTCCCATATATATATATATATACATATATATATATGGAACAACATTGATAGATTAAAGAAGCAAATGAATATTCTCTAGATAGGTGATTATACACACTACTTCGGTGCGACCTACTTAGCCATGTTGCCTGCCCGATTTTTGTCATTTACTGGATGTTGAGGCCAGAGGCTACGATTATTTTCATTCATTTATAACACGATCACTTTGAATGCCACATTATCAAATCCGTCAATCACTAATTGATTTGCACAAATATTCTAGATGTTATGCTAAGGGAATAAATCCGTTGCAACCATATATATTTGTACAGTCCGATCATATTCGATCATTGGAAGTACTCTGTCAGACACTCGTCCATATACGTTCGTTCTGGGACTGAACGAAACCGAAGGCACTATTCAGTACATCCATCTTAGTCCATTGTTATCTAAGATTTATACAACAGCCCTTGCACTTTACTCCGTCTTCAATATATTCAGCATATTTGATTCGCAAAGCTTATGCCAATACGGAGTGGTTCTTTGGATAAGAATCCAACCGGTCTCTCCATATTAACAACGTTAAAATGGTCAAAACTTCGATAGTCGGTGATTTATCTATCAAATGAAAACATGCCGGTGTACAAACAACGATCTAAATTCCAAATGGAATTATCGATCCAAACATCAAAACATATATATATATATATATCTGCATTCCTTATTTTCTATGATTTAGAAAATATACGTTATTAACATGGGAAAACATTTCCAATCCTCATTCACGCATCACTACCATTCCACAACTATTAGTCCCTAACTATAAACTAGTAAGAGAACAATTCTCTAAGTATAAACCCCGAAGGCCGAAACCAACATCAGATCCACACTCAGAAAACCATTCGACTTAACTAATCTCTAGTCAGTTTCTAATTTTGTTTAACTCTATTTGATTAACTCTAATTCGAATAACTAATATTCGATTACTCCTTTTAATAACGTTTATCCATTTATAAAGATTTATTTCTAGTAACGGTTCTTCACTTTATAAATGATTTCCTTTTTATAATGTTTCTCCACTTATACAGATTTCCTTTTTTATACATCTTATTCCGTTAGAAATATTTTCCTTTTTATAACATCCTAATCCATTAGAAATATTTTCCTTTTTATAACATCCTAATCCGTTAGAAATATTTTCCTTTTTATGACATCCTAATCCGTTAGAAATATTTTTCTTTTTTTTAATTCTATTTATTTTCTAAACAAATATTTCTTTTATAAAATCCTATGATTTTATTATGTATAGATTTCATTTACAATATATGGTTTGAAAATTCCCTTTTTTACTTTCTAGTATTCACTATGGTATTTAAAATACCGTATACCATGATTACTATCAACCAAGCACACATAATCATCACAGATTATATAACACATCACATATCACAGTATATGAAACAAAACAGTATTTTATATATTGAGGAACCCAGTTGGGTCCCTCCAACCTGTTCCCCTGCACCACAGATGTTAAACCATATAATTAACATTAACTTCATTTCAATATGAAATGTTCTGATAAACAACATCAATATATATAACGGTTTATATATATATGTATATATAATTTCAACTAACTAACTAGCAGTTCAATCAACCAATCTACACACAACAGTCAATCAATATCTAACAGTTCTAAAAGTATGTTATAAAAATATAACTATTCAGAGTTGGTGAGTTTTACTCACTTTGGACGATCATCGTTAAAAATGATAACCATCGCTTGATCCAGACGGACAATTTATTTCGCTATAAATTGTAACGAGCTCGAATTCACTTCCAGTTAATTCCATTGTGTAGCTGTCGTCCATACGATTCCAACATGACAAACCATTCATCAAACTTTTCTCACGTCATTCAAATTACCAATACAATCCAACTAGCTCCTCTATCCTGTATATACTAGTTCGTATAACTCCATCTACCTCCTCATTTGTTCTTACGCAGGAAACATTCTCCTTTTTTTTTATAAAAGCCCTCAACAATATTTATTTGCTTTCGCCCATTTTTACACACATCGGCCCAATCTTCAATTAACAACTGCACCCATACCCGCTTTTGATCCTTCTTCCTCAAAAGGAAACAACGAGCTCTAATACTTTGCTCCATCTCTTTTCATGCTTACTACCCTTCCACCTTAGTTTGCAAATACATACTGCTGTATATCCGCTAACATTCGCACTCTCCATTTCTGCATCCTCATACCTCCTTTGTTTACACGCACCCGCTACAGTGAAGAACCGTTGCTGCCATACTCTCCCCATACACATCCCATCAAACTCGAACAGACTTCCTTCTTTAAAAACAAAACTCGCCTCCTCCTCTTTCAAGCCATTTCCTCACGTCTTCTTTTGCTTTCATTATGCTTGTTAAACTCCTCTCCTTTACCATTTCAGATCCGATTCAATGAACTCGCATCCCTCCATTTAGAAACCATTGAACAGCAAAATCTTTCAGTCACAGTAAACCATCGACTAACAACATCACCGTCCTTCTCCTCTCTGCAAACATGTTGTACTCATGAAAACCGAATTACTCCTCTCAGTCTATATCGACAGTTGTGCCCCTCCCTTATACCGTGTAGATACCGATACACTCCAACGTAAATCGCGATCTCAGTTATAGCCTTTAGGCCCTTTACAGTATCGCGGTACGTATATATAAATATATATAATTTAGCAAGTCAGGAAACCGTAACAGAAGAGGGAGGAGAGACCATGCGGTTTTCCGCTGAGAAAAATGGATATGAGGTCCTTATTTTTATTTTTGATTTTACTGAAGCTAAGCAGAAAGATCGAACAAGGTTCTGATGTATTTATAACATAGAGTTTCTTAACCTATAAGCAATGGGTAAAGTAGGACAAATATGTTGGATAGGTCGGCAAAATAGACTAGACTTGTAGAGGAAAAGAAAATACAACCCACGTTGAAAGGATGTTGTACGATGCTTACATCGAAGTAAGGCAATATATATTACTTTATGTAGGATGTTGTACGATGCTTACATGCTAAGGGAAGGGAATATATATTTCTTTATGTTTGTTATTGATTGCAAATGTTGTTTTGTTCCTGCTTTTCATTCCAAATAACGGGTACCGTATAAAATGTTTACAGTCCGTGAAATAGAATTGCTAGTCTGTATGTACACCCACAAAAATTATATATGTAGTGATTAAAACGGTTTTGCTATGATAAATAGACGAGTGCTCTTCATTTTTGTTTTGTTTACACACAAGCTGCGAACAACAAAAATAAAGATATCGTTGTGATGAGCAGTGTGCCACGATCCAAAAAATATAATAATACCGGTAGATTAACTCATTTTGTGAAACCTCAAAATGTTGATTACGGGGTGCAAAATACTCCAAATAAAATTTTATATTATTTAATTAATTAAAAATTACAATAAAATTCTAAAAATTAAATTATCGTTATGTCTCAAAAGAAGCTTGTCTAAATTCGAAACCGGTATCTACTTATATCGAATAAACCGTTACGGTCGATAAACGATTCTATAGCGACTATTTTAAAATTTGATTTGGACATAACTCAAAATCTACACGACGAAATCCCGATTTTTCTCCTCTACTAGAAAGATATACTCCACCAGCTCCGTATGTTTCTTATTTCACAGAAATCCGATTTAAAACGAACTCTGTACATTCAGTTGAAGTTCAAATCGCCAAATTACGAACTACAGCGCCATTTCGAGCTCTATTTTAATTATATTATAATTCTACGTTCAAACTGTCATTCATATAATATATTTGTTATTCTAATTCAATTCTAAACTGAAGGTATAAAATCCAGTTCACACTGTATTCTGAATTCCACTATTTTTGATTATTTCTGAATTAAATATATTATTCTATTATTTAATTTAATTAAATATTCATTAAAATTTAATTAACGACCATTTAATTCTCTAAACCACTATTTAAGTAATTAAATTAATTAATTATTATACCCCTGCAAATGCGGGTCATTACAGTATCTTTGCATTATTACGCATCTAATTTCTACCTTTGACCTCTCACATTAGACTATCGTTTGCGGTTGCTGGATATGCCGGGCGGTTCCGGGCTGACTTCTACCGCAAGCCAAGTCTAACCTCGTGTCTTAGGCGTTCATTTCCTCTTCTTTTATTCAAACCTAATTTCAAGTTCTGAATTATAACATATATTCCAATTGCCCACAATTTCCAATTCAAGTTATGTTTATAATTCCAATCCAATTCATGCCTATAATTCCATGTATATAAATTGTACCAATTTATGCCCCAAATCAATTACATGATTACAAATCAATTTATGCCCAATTACATATTTTTCAATATTCTCCCAAACTTTTTCCAATCGCTCCAACATTATTTGTACGGAAATCTCAACGCAATATGTTAGGCTCGAAGTTAGCATAATCTCATAAAGAAAAATGAAAAGAACAAGGGAAGGGAATCATGCCATCAAAACTGGCATAAAAATAGGCATATGAAATATGAACTGGCATAGGACAATAAAGTAGATCCAATAGGCATATGGAATATGAACTGGCATATGATAACAGAAATTTGGGTATGAATCTTAAAGATAAGGAGTTACAAACTTGATACGATTCATCTTATAGGCATGTTTATAAAATCCAGTTTACAATTTTTTCACAATCACTTTTAATTTAATTATATGTGAAAGTAACATAGACTCACAGCGATAGGATTCAGAAAAAATAGGCGTTGTTGTAGCAATTCAGATCTTGAATAATCTCTACTTGATTGATGTAGATCTGATCTTCTAATTTGATTGTTGAAGGAGAACTATCTCTAAATCTCTACTTTGATTTTGGTTGGAGAAGAAAGGCTAGGTTAACTTAGACTAGAGCAGCATGAAGGCGCCATGGATGAATAACAATGAGATTAGGTTTAGGTTTAGGTGTATTTTATAGATGCTTTAGGTGAGTTAGGACCCTTAGATTAGATTAGGATCCATATGAACCATCGAAACCAGAAAAACACGTCATCCAGCCAATCCCAGAAGGACATGTCATCATCCAGACCACGTCACCAGGAGGCTGCCCAGACCTAACCGTTCGACCGGCCAATTTCAACCAGTCGACCATTTTTACTTCTATCCAAAAACAGTCGACCGGTGAAAAATGGGTGGTTGACTTGTTCTTCAACTTTAAATTTTCAGCTTTAAACTTTAAATCTTCCGATCTTCATAACTTCTTTATATGAAGTCTGTTTTAAGCAAACTCAGACTCTATCTCGAGCAAGATTCCAAGACAAACGCAATGGCGTAACCCATTTCACGTAATTCTTCTTTTAAAAATTAATTATTCTTTAATTATCCCTTATGTCATGTTTTAAAATTATAGGGTGTTAAAGGTTTATTGAGCTTAAGCAGAATGGTTAACCAGTGCTGGAGTATGTTTGTGACTTTGAAGCTTTGTCGAAGTATGCTCATTCATATGTTGAGACTCCTTATCATAAGAACGAGAAGTTTGTTAGGCTTGGACAAATATTTTGGGAATCAACTAGTGTATCACCTAGATGACACAGAAGATCATCGAGAAGGCTTTGAGGCATGAAAGTCTATTTCCCAAGGAAGATGCTGTTGTTGTAGCTAAGGAAGAACCGAAACAATAGCAGGGTGGTAATAACAAAAAGAGGAAGCAACAACAACAGAAAGGAAAGGATGGCCAGAAAAAGCAAAAAGGAGAAGTGATTTGCTACAAATGCCAGCAGAAGGGCCATTACTAGGAATTGCAAGAACCCAAAGGCTGAGAAGAAGTGCTACAACTGTGTCAAGCCTGGGCATAATAAGAAGGATTGTCCAGAACCAGCTAAGGGAAAGCAGCTTGTAAAGGCATATGCTTTGGAGGTTGTGCCATCGTCTTCAAGGGCTCCTACAACGGAGGAGAAGGGGAAGAGTGTCGTCATTTAAGGTATTCTTTCCATTAGAGATGTTTCAATTCGTGTGTTGTTTGATACTAGAGCATCGCATTCTTTCATTTGCAATGAGCTTGTGTGCCGCTTGGGTTTGGAACCCGAGATATGTGATAGACCTTTTGTTGTGACCAATCTAGTTGGGGATTCGTCCAGTTTGTGTATGATTTGTCATGGTCTAGTGTTATCAAGTCATGGTTGCTCCATTGTGTGCTTTTTTTGAACTTCCTTGGGTTTGGGATTATTTTGGGTATGGACTAGCTCAACAGGTATGCGGTAAAAGTGGATTACGAGAAGCTAGAGGTGACAGTCACGAATGTGGAAGGGGGAATGGTTGATTTGATGTAAGCCTGAAGATGGTGTGTTATTCACTTGTCATCCCATGGGAAGACTTGTCATCGATGTCGTTCGCAAGTGAGTTTAATGATGTCTTTGACGAGGTCAAAGAGTTATCGCTGCATTGCGAGATTGATTTCATAATCGATTTGGTCAAAGGTGCTAGACCTATCGTCATGCCTCGTGGGCGGATAGCGCCTAAGGAACAACAAGAGTTAGAGGTGCAAGTATGTGACCTTTTGGGAAAAGGGTTTACTCGGAGAAGTGTATCTGAATGGGGTGCACCAATTGTGTTTATATCTAAGGCTGATGGATCTTTGAGGTTGTGTGTGGATTATCGTGAGCTAAACAAGGTGACCAAGAAGAATAATTATACGTTGCCAAGGATAAATGAATTATTCAATCAGCTTCACGAGGCCAAGATGTTTTCTCAAATGGATTTGGCAACAAGATTCCATCAGTTTATTGTGGCAAAGGATAGTGTACCAATGACTGCTTTTAGGACACCATCTAGTTTCTTCGAATGGATGGTGATGCTATTCGGGTTGACTAATGCGCATCGTATTTTTGGATCTTATGAATAGGGTTTTCAGAGACCAGTTGAATAAGTTTGTGCTTGTGTTCATGGATGATATTCTGGTTTACTCCCGGAATGAGGAAGAGCATAAGACACACTTGCAAGTTGTTTTGGAAATCTTGCGAAAACATCAGCTGAGAGTTATGTTTTCGAAATGTCACTTCTGGAAGAGCAAAGTGAGGTTCTTAGGACATGTTGTTTATGGAAATGGAATAGCAGTTTACCCTGCTAAGGTGGAAGCAATCCAGGACTAGGATGACCTAAGAATGTGATCGATGTTCGGAGTTTCCTTCGGTTGGCGCGATATTATCGCCGGTTTATCAAGGATTTCTCCAAGATAGCTTCACCATTAACAGGATTGACAAAGATGAATCAAGCGTTCATATGGGATGCGAAGTGTGAGCAATCCTTTGGTATCCTAAAAGAGAGACTGACGAGTTCTCCTGTTTTTATGGTTCCAAGAGGGAATGAAGGGATGGTGGTATACACCGATTCATGTGGCACTGGACTTGGAGCAGTGCTGATGCAGAAGGATAGAGTTGTGGCCTACGCGAGTCAACAACTGATGCCGCATGAAAGGAATTATCCAACTCATGATTTGGAGTTAGCAGCGATTGTGTTTGCTTTAAAGATGTGGAGACATTAACTGTTGGGAGTTCGATTCGAGTTGTTTGAGGATCACAAGTCGTTGAAGTATCTTTTCTCCCAAAAGGATTTGAATCTTCGGCAGCAAAGGTGGTTAGAGTTTCTGGCATCGCATGATTTTGGTATAGCCTATACTCATAATAAAGGTAATGAAGTGGCGGGTGCATTGAGTCGAAGACACGCAAGTTTGAGAGCGATGTTATCAGAATGGAAACACCTCGAGTACTTGTCAAGATTTGATTTTAGACCACAGTGTGAGTTGGCACCTGAAATGTTGGCAATCTAATCGATAAGGCTTACTCTCATCAAAAGGATAGGCAAGAGCCAAAAGCATGATGCAAAGCTTGTTGAGATTATCCAAAAGATAGAACCAAAGGATAAAGAGTTTGA
Source organism: Allium sativum (assembly GCA_030737875.1). Classification (NCBI taxonomy): domain Eukaryota; kingdom Viridiplantae; phylum Streptophyta; class Magnoliopsida; order Asparagales; family Amaryllidaceae; genus Allium; species Allium sativum. Next base: position 628,211,726 of record CM060916.1, read on the forward strand.
GGTCGATCAAGAAGGTCGGCTTCGGAAACAAGGACGACTGGTTGTTCCTGATATTGATACACTGAGAGATGAGGTTCTGAGGGAATGTCATCACTCGAGGTTGAAGATTCATCCTGTTTGAAACAAAATGTATCAGGACATGAAGCGAGTTTACTCTTGGGAAGGGGTGAAGAGGGATGCTGGAAAGTTCATTTCCAAATGTATGAACTGTCAGTTAGTGAAAGCTGAACAGAAGAAGCCGAGTTGATTGCTTCAACCACTAAAAGTTCCTACATGGAAATGGGAGCAGATATCAGAGGATTTTATCGATGGACTACCTTGTAACGATTAAGAAATATCGCTCGATCCGAATCGATCGATAAACCGACCAAGTCCGTTCGAAACCCCTGATTATTTTGAGAACACGGCAAATTGGAATGCAAACAGAAGAACATTTCATTGTTTATTACAACAATTCCATCAGAATACAAGAATATACAGAGTATGAATAAGTATTACACATCATAAATTATCATAGATTTAAATACATTACTACAGCGGAAAATAAAACAAAACACAACTGTAAGTAATACACGGATACAGAGCTTTCCGATTATCGCTTCAGCTGTTAATCAGGATCCTATGAATATAAATCTGCAAAACCAAAACTACTAGCTGCCCGTGTCAAAATAAGGACACCCAAAGTTTAGGTTAAAACAATAAACTCCAGGTCAGTCATGTGACAGGTGTGAGAACTAAAACAGTTATTAATCTTTATTTTAAAGTTAGGTAAATCAAGGGGCCATGCCGTATAACACGGAACGGGTTTCCTCCCAAGAATACCAATGCATAAAACAACAGCGTAATGCTAAAAAAGAACAATGAAGCTATTATAAGACCCAGGTCCCATCACACAATGCAACACAAGCCGGAGGATAGGGTTTTTCCTTATAATAGCCGAAGAATGCTTGATATGCTAAATTTCATCTTTTATTATTACTATAAGTGTATAGTGTCAAAACAATTTCAATCATAAGTATCAATCATAGACCACATAAGTGCCCCATACCACTATGTCGCCATACTAGGCTCTACAATCAAAACCGCAAAGTCACGTATTGGAAGTTGGATTTCCATCTGTGAACCGAGGCAAGGGATCGTCCTCTAGCGAATTCGAGACGCTCTAGCCCGCCCCTTAGGCAAGTACTCAGTCAAGCCTTTGGATCGTCAGGGTCGGTCCACCGATGTGGATTAAAATGCCTGAACACTGCGTTTCCCTACCCTATGGGGTGTCAATGAGTCCAATGACTCCATCGGCTCCACACATTCACCGATATATCCGAGGCGCCTCGCAATCCAACAACCACATAAGTCAAACTCCTCAGGGCGTGTAAAACCACTGACGCCACTTCTAGCTAGAAAGAAACGCATGTCCTCCATGAGGTCCTTCTTCAGTTTCTGGTTCACAACCGAGGTGTGAGGCTCGTGAATCAATGCTACACAAAGCTATGCCACATAGGCCGTGCTTTGATCATCAACCACAAGACTTTGCTTTTCAACAAAATCCTTGATCATTTGCCACTTAGGCATGCCACACACGCAATTCACTCCATGCGATTGATATCCATCGATATATAACCCTGAGCTCATACGTCTCAGAGAAGGGCGTTAAGCAAGAGAATAAATTCTCCGCCGCCAAACAGATATATATTTAATAGAAATCAATCACACAGTGCATTTACAAGTTCGTTCTGGGTCTGAACGAAACCGGAGGCACCTTGTACCTCTCATATCCATCGATCTCCAAGTACGTCTGGACAATCACTAACGGATTCCCTCCTCTTGGGTGTACAGCCTAATCAATATCATCAGTAATCACCCAAATGATGTGAAGACCTCCGGTCTTCGACCACCGCCTTCATCCTCGACACATCGTCCAATCAGTTATTCAGAATGGGATAAACCCGGTCTTTCTGAATAACTCGCGTATATAATAAACAAGTGTTACACAAACACAAAATACGCCTCATTCCAATTCAGAATATTCTTTTATTCAAATATTCTTATACTTTGGGAAAGGTTCCCATTAATTTTATCAAAGATAAATTCTTTAAATTTATTCTTTAATCTTCCTTTGAATATCAATTCAAATTAGTCGGGATTAACGAACCACACCGAAGTAATTATTTATTTTATTACCCAATCCCAACCTATTCATCCCATGAAGTAAAACTGGTCATACTTCATATCTAACACCATGGTGTTATCGGTAAATTCAATTACCATTTCACGTTTAAATCTAATTAAAGATTTAACTATCGCTTGGAGCAAAACTGGTGATACTCCATTCTCGATCTTTTCAATCTAATTAAAGATTCATTAAAACTCCACTTGGTTTTAATCTTCCCAAAAATCAATATTAATGATTGTTTAACTTGGGAAATCATATCCTGTCTTTAACTGGGTTAAAGAACAAGTGTCATTCAAAACACTGTTCACGATAAACCCGAAATCACATTCCATTCCATTCCAATTTATTTTATTAAATTGGAAAACTTTACTTTGGAAAACCTCCTTTAAATCTTAACAAAAGATTTACAAATTCTAAATCACATTTCACTGTAAATCGGGTTAAAGAACAAATGTCGTTAAAACACAACTCACGATAAACCCAATTCCCATTTGATATTAAATACAAGGCTCTGAATAGAAAATATATCGGCTTATATTCAATATCAAATTCTACTATCAACAAATATCATATTGGAAATAACGATATAAATATATCTTTCAAATTTCCATAACAATATCTGTATAATCACAAAATCCAACATCGAAATATTCCAAAGACAATTTCGATTCAAATCCATTCCAATTCAATTATTGGAAATTCTGGTTACTTTCAAAACCATTTCAAATCCGCTTTATTTATTTTAAAAATAAATGGAATTATAATTTAGTTCAAAACTAGTTCATTTCGATAAAAATCTATTTTTATCTTTTCAAATATGGAATTTCTCATCTCAATTCTTCACAAATCATTTCTTATGATTTTACACAAATTATTACTATTTTTATTAATTTTATTAAGGCCCGTACATCGATTTCCAACAACAGCCATCGAACTGCACTTACAGTGACCATTTCCAAATTTGATTTGGACATAATTCCAAATCCAACAGTTATATTTCAAATCTCTAATATTTGTTAGAAAACTCTTTTCAATACGAACCCAACGGTTCCGGTTTTAGGAGAATCCGACGTTCGGATCTCCTGTAATATCCATTCGAAGTCAATGGTCGAAATTCGCGAACTACCGCGGCGCGGCGCGTTCTATTCAGGCCATTATATATATAATATATATATTATATATATTTCGTCGATTTCCTTTCAAAAACGTATTTTATAAGTCGTATAAAATTCATTTTCAAAACGATTTCAACTTCATATTCAATTTCTGATCAAAATTGAATATTACATATCATTAATCTATAAATGATAATATTTTCAAACCGTTAGATTTTGAAATCACTTCTTTTTCTATATTCATTATAAAAAACGAATAAAATCGATATAAATATCGTTCATGCCAAAATGGCGCATATGTAACCAACACGGCTCTATATATTTCAATAACTTCGTTATTCTATTCAACAAATGAATATTTTCTTCAACATATGAATATATATTTCTATTCAACACATGAATATTTATTTTATTCAACACATGAATTTCCTTTCTATTCAACACATGAATTTTCTTTCTATTCAACACATGAATTTTCTTTCTATAATATTCCTTATTTTCTAAATTGGAATGAGGCCCAATCAATTACCATATAATGTTAATTATATGGATTCCATACAACACATGTATATAATAGCAACAATAAATAATCATCCATCATCCAGAGTGCACCTCACAACTGCATAAGCATTAAATATCAATAATTAACGCTTACACAGTCTGTCAACCCTTCGATTGACATACAACTAAACAATCGGGATTAGTGTACGTCAAATATCATCCCAATACCCGTGTGGGGTTTCAAATCAACAAACACAGATTTTTATTTGTGCAGTTGGGCGATGTGTAAAATTTATTGTCCCAATTAATATCAGTCAAATTGGTGTACATAAACAAATCGTTCGATTTATAAATGAATATTTATTTTACTTCAACACATGAATATATATTTTATTTCAACACATGAATATATATTTTATTTCAACACATTAACATATATTTTATTTCAACACATGAATATATATTTTACTTCAACACATGAATATATATTTTATTTCATTCCACATCACACTATCAAATTTCTCTACACAGAAATCAAACAAACAAGTCATCCATGGTCTGTGGACGATGGGTGTCAGGTGCTGCTAAGCACCGTCTACATCCTAGTATATATATTTCAAACTAGAAATAGAAATAAAAGTGAGGAGTTCTCACCAAGAGCTAAACCAAACGCCACGACTTTTCATATGTAGAAAATCTTCGCTGCATTTCCAACGAGGTCTGTTTCACACTGTATATGTTAAAATCATATTTTTAACAACACTACTTTATATATATATCAGATTATAATTTTATAACACTACTTTCTATATAAAGATTATATTTCTATAACGCTTAAAAATAATATTTTTATATATTCAACACCACTATAAAAATCGTATTTTTATCTATTCAACATCGCTATAAAAATCGTATTTTTATCTATTCAACATCGCTATAAAAATCATATTTTTTATCTATTCAACATCGCTATAAAAATCATATTTTTATTCTATCTGTAATCTAAAAATCATATTTTTATTCTATCTATAATATAAAAATCATATTTTTAAATCGTAAAAATTGAATCTTTAAGTATAAAAAATCCTATTAAAAATTATAACTTTATTTATATATAATGTCAAACTTTCTTTACATTAAAATCATCATTTTATTTTCAGTTTTATATAAGCAAAAATAATTAAAGAAACTAAAATAAAATAAATAAAATTTACCTTTGTTTTGAAGGGGGAGAGGTCATCATCGCGCTGACGTGGCCTGGCGGGTGAGGGCGGCGCGCTGCAGTCGAAGGCGGGGTGCTATGTGGTGGAAGTCGGCGCGGTGGCCTTCAGGAGTGGCGACGGTCGGGGTTTCTGATGTGGGCATCGATTTGGGCGCAGGGGTCTTCGAAGGGAAGGGGCGAGGCTGCATACAGGGGGGTCGGGGTCGTCTCGCGAGGTGGAGGCTGGCGGGGGAGGCGCGGAGAGCGGGGCGGCAATGGGAGGTGGGCGCGTCGAACAAGATCCGTCGACTTCTTTTTTTCTTCTCGATTTGGAAATATATGAGAGAGGGGTTGACTTGGTTAAAGGGGAAGTGGGTTTATATTATATATATTTTTTATTATTTTAATTCAATAAAGTAACTTTAAATTTCGATCTCGAAATCGAACCCACCGCCTGTCGTCCCTAGCTAATTACCCCCATTTCGAACACAATAGGATATGTATCATAAGCTGATTCGATCGTTTCGATTAGTTTCCGTCAAAATCAAAATATAAATCTATATATTGAATTTGAACGCACATTTCAATTTACCGGGGCCACATACAGACTCCAAAAATTCCCGAAAATTTATTTCTAGCTTCGTATTGACGATACGGTCCTGACAAAACTAATTTCGTCGAATTCTGAGACCGTTAGAAAAATGGCAATTTTCTGGTCGATCGAAATTGACCGAAACTGTCAAAACACGTTTAACTTCGCCACGCTCACATATTGATTCAGAAAATTATAAATTTTGGAACCTAGCAATAATTTTACATCCTGGATCCAACAAAAGTGGTTTCGTCGAAAACAGAGGTCATTTGCAAAATGGATATTTTTAAGGGCCGAAATTCCATAGCAACTATTCTGAATTTTCAACTGGGCATAACTTTTGATTCCTGCTATGAAATTTCAATTTTTCGGGTTTCTTGGAAAGATATTCTCAAATTGATTCAAATATTTTTGTTTTCACAAAAATCCGGTTTATTTTCAATCCTGTACATCCATTCGAAATTTGAAATCGAATTTTCGAACTACCGCGCCATTTTCAATTCCTTTTATAATTAAAATAAAATATTTATATTCTAACGACGAGCTACATAAATATATACATTCTAATTCTATTCAAAATAAATTTATCGTCATTATTTGAAATAATTCATTTTAAATATTCAAAATTCACTAAATTGCCAAAATAAAAATTTTAAATTGGCTCGGATTTCCGGGTTATTACATACCTAGAACAAGGACAGGAAATGAAGAAATTTGGGTTATAGTGGATCGCTTGACCAGAAGCGCCAGATTTATTCATGTTAGATCAACTAGGACATCATCGAAGTTAGCTGAGTTTATATAAATGGATAGTTCGATTCCATGGTATCCCAGAGAGCATAGTGAATGATCAAGATCTATTATTCATGGGTGGGTTTTGGAAGAGTTTGTAAGAGACTTTGGGAACCGAGTTGTGTTGTAGTATGATTTATCATCCCCAAACCGATGGTCAAACCGAGAGGATTAACCGAGTTTTGGAAGACCTCTTGAAGGCTTGTGTATTAGACTTCATAGCATCATGGGAAGACCATCTACATCTAGTCGAGTTTGCATATAATAACAGCTATCAGTCAAGCATTGGAATGACACCTTATGAGGCATTGCAGGGTAGGCCGAGTAATTCTCCAACATGTTGGTTAGAAACTGGAGATAAGTTGATACTTGGGCCAGAGATGATCAGAGAGACATCGGATTGTATCAAGATTGTTCGACAACGGATGAAGGTAGCCCAAGACCATCAGAAGATTTATGCTGATAAGCGTCGAAAAGATTTGGAATTCGACGTTGGCGATAGGGTTTTTGTGAGGATTTTGCTATTATAGCATGTTATTCACTTTGAAAGTAAAGTTAGCTCCAAGGTTTGTTGGACTGTTTCTGATAGTCAAGCAGATTGGAAAGCTCGCATATAAAATGGATTTACCCGAGTAAATATCGGGCGTACACAATGTTTTCCATGTGTCATTTCTACGGAAGTGTGTGCACGAGTCAAATGTGGTGGTATATCCAGAGCAATACGAAGACCTAGAAATCAAGACCATAGCGACGAAACCTCGTAAGCCAATTCACGTTGTGGGAATGACACGAAACAGCTTAGGAAGATGGTGGTTAAGCTATTCAAGGTGCAGTGCAGTGAGGATGATGACGATTGTACGTGGGAGATTGAAGAGATATGAAGACGAACCATCCAGAACTCTTTGTTGGTATGACCCATTAATATTGTGTCAACCTTACATCCTGTAACTTGTACTATTTCGTCAGAATTCTACATGCTAGTTAGGGCTATGGATGCATGGCTTAATGGATGCTAGTTTGGATGGTAAATTGGCTGCTTATAGATGATAGGCATGCGGAATTGCTTCTGGTTGCTTGTGTTTGATTGAAATTTCAAGGGCGAAATTCCTAAGGAGGGGGGAGGGAGAATGTAACAGCCTGCAATTTACATATCGAAGGATCATAAAATATTTTTATTTAATTCCCTGAGGGTTGGATCATTCTCATATTTTGATATGTTGTTTATAGGGATGTGAGAGATGTCCATAATTTTTACAAATTTTGTCTATGATCATTTTCCCCTATCAATCTTGTATAAGGAATAACTTTTGACTGGGATCGAATCAGGTGCTGAGATCAATTTCAATGGAAAGGAAATGGTGTTGCCAATTCTGTAGAGTGGTCACATTAAATATTTGGTTCAGCGGTTTGGGAGGAATCGCTATTTTAGTGTTACACAATTTATGTCCAGGCTAATTGGGAATTAGTGCGCTGATTTGTGGTGCCCCCTAAGGCTTGGGATGTTGGCTATAAATTGGGTGGGTAGAGGCATGAGAGAAAGTTTAGTTTCTTTATTTCTCTCATTTGGTTGAGCTTGTGATTCTCCTTGGTCAATCAAATAGACCTTTCCGTCAGTAAAATTCTAGTTCTACATAAGAAGATTAAAGATCTACATTAAACAAAGCTTGATCTACATTAAGTGAAGAGAGATCACATCAAATTGAGAGGTTTGAAGATCATTCTTCACTGTATGGATTGGGAATTTAGTGATTTCAAGTTATTTTGAAGAATTGGTGAGTGATAATCTCTCACATGGATTCAGTCGAGTATATGTGTTGTTTGATCTTATTTTCATCGTTTACAAGTTATTTTCACCTAGATCTACATCATGGTAAGTATATTTTTAATTGAATCGCCATAGGATCTAATCTAGCAACTTAAAATGGTGAATTTATATATTAATCCATATGCTTATTTGTTAATGAAAAAGATGGCATTAACACCCGAAGGTGTTTTTCAACACTTCACAAACTGTATAGATCGAGAATATGGGAAACCACAAACAGAAAAGCAGTAAAAAGACAAAGATTAATAGTGGTTTATCCTAGACCTAGACTATATCTACTTTCAAGAGAGATTTCAATATGATTCCCAATGTTACAAGGTACGTGCTTTCTCTAACTTTCCTTATTTTCTCTCTTTACAATTATTTTCTCTATATCTTCTCTCTTTAATCTCTTGATTCTCTCGATTTCACTGTGGAAATATTAGATCTCTTTGATTGCGATGATTGTTGGAGTAAATTTTCAATAATCTTGCATTTAGATGATCTTCAATGATTTCATGGTGATTGAGATGTTGAATCAGAGTTTGGAAGAACTTTAATGGAGTTTAGAATGGTTTGGAGTTATTGAGAAATCAAAATAGCAGCACTTCGTGGGTGGAGAAATCTGTCCTCTCCATATTGGAAATGTGTGGGTGTTTATAGGTGTGGAAGTGGAGTCATGAGGTTCAAAAATAAGTGTGCAGGAAGTCAAGTCGTTGGTTGACTCGACTCCTTAGGTCATTGAATGACTTGTTGTAACAGACGACCTGACTGAAAGATCACGATTTGGCTTTCATATTTCACGACCTATTTCTACCTTTTGTACACAACGACCTAATTGCATATTTATTGATCGCTCCATCACTTTCCCTACTTTCCACGTTAGCAGCCAAATGAAACTCTGGTTTACATGTGTCCATGCATATGTTTCAATAGGCATGTTCCAGTTACATCGTACAAATACTGTTTGTATTGTTTACACGACCCAAGCTTTGTTAGTACAAATGCGAACCGTGTAGCAAACTCACAACCCACGTAGATCCCATTCACCTCGTTGTGAGCCATCCCAACTTTCATGTTTATTTTTTGCCATGTGCCTCGTCATTATGTCAGCAACAATGTATAACGACCTTGATACATATCAACGATCTGGTGCCCTTTGAATGCAGACAACCGACCTGGCTATATCCATGATCTGATGCTATATGCAATCAACGACCTGCTGAGGGTGAACGATACGAGGATAACGTCCTACTTGCTAACGGTCTAGATATGAACAACCTGATCCATATTAGATGCTACGTATCGAGCAGCAGGTTAATATGCATTCGATCTAAGTAACATTTTTATCACGTGGCAACATTCAACGTATATATCATAAATCATGCCCAAACACCACAATATGCCATGTGTGTCAGATATATATTACTCATGCATCATAATTTAACATGAACGGTCCATGTTTTATAATGCTGATCCATATTTGTTAACAACAGGATGCCATGAACACCTTGTATTATATATAAAATGTGTCTAATCCACGACCATCTAAAGTGCCCGATCCAATGTATAATTTGACCAATCCATCAATTGAAGTGTAACTGACCCACGATGTTAATCAATGTATTGTTTTCGAACCGCGTTTCTATAATGTGGCTAATATTTTCCCCTTCGAGATTTATATTTTTGCTTGTGAAAAATGTAAATTCCGAAATAAATGTTACGATTTGTGTTGATAAGTGTTAGTAGGTCATCAATAACTATTTTAGATGGATCGGCAAATTATATATATATATATATATATATATATATATATATATATAATCCATGTATGGATCGGGTACTATTGTTTGTGACGGATCGGAACATTTAAATGGTAGTGGATTGAGTATAGGTCGCTTTGACAGATCTCAAGGCCCACTTGAAAACGGCTATATAAACTACCTTTTGGATCCACATTCTTCATTGCTCCATCTTTCGACTTAAGATATTTCAGTGGTGGTCAAGCTTCCTTTGAGAAAACCAGATCTCGACTCAATCTTTGTCCTTGTTTTCAACCGATTCTTCTACCAATCAAATCTGAGCTTTCACCTACTCTCGAATCCGATCATCATCTTTCCTGTAGGCAACTTCGGATCAACTCGCGACTAAGCTTTCCAGATCTGAGCTAAGTTTGACATTGCTTAGCTTGCACTAGCTTCGACTGTCAGCATTCGCCACCAGAATCCGACTATCCTTAGCCATTTCAACCTACTGTGGGTTATCCAATGTTCCAAACTTCAAGTTGATTTTCTTTTAGGCACCTAGGAATAAATTCTATTAATTTGTTTGATTTGATTGATTGTGTTATATCAACTATAGGTGGTGATCTTCTCAAGTTTTTCATATCAAATTGATTTTACTGCTTTGAGAATTTAGATACTTAGGGTTTGTAAATTGGACTGGATTTTTGGAGATTTTCAGCTCTTTTGAGTTCCAGCGTGGATCTGAAATACTTCTATTGGCCGAATGCCTAAATCTTGCAACCCAGTTTGTATATGTTAATTTAATGTATGAACTCATTGAGTCAGAGTTGGCCGTCTTGAATTTTCGAGGTTAGATCTGGAGTGTAAATCAGAACGGATTTTGTTGTTGACAACGAGTTTTGCGGCTTTGAACAATTTAGGGGTGAACTGCATTTAACGTTGTGCTTTTGAAGTCCGATTTCAGACAAACTGAAAGTTATGCTTGAGCTTCTGTTTCGTTTGGTCATGTTGAAGTCAGATTATGACCTTTGTGATGGCCTTTAGTTTGATGACGATCCATTTTGATGACGGTCCTAGTCTTTGGCGTGGCAGGCTATCTGAAGTTTTGGGTCGATGAACACATTGGGCCTTTAGGTCGTTTTAGCGACCTGCGGATTCGAGTCATTGGACGTACTGAATTTTCGGGTTGTTCTAGCGACCTGGGACTTCGGGTCGTTGGACGACCTGAGTCCTTGGATCGTCTGAACGAACTAAGCTGTTGAGCACGCTTACACGAACCACTGACTCCGAGTGACCCAAGCTCATGACTTAATATTGAACTTATATGCTTCATGCCACCCGTTCTATAATTAAAACAAGCATTTGCATGACTTTTGGACTTACACTTTGACATCGACCATCCATATCAACAATAGATTAGTTAATGATTAAAGAATGACTTACAACGAATTTTTAGACTTAAATCGAATGACATCCCTATATAGGACTATTTCGTTCAACAGCTAAATCTATAACTTGTCAAACTGTATGTTTGGATGAAATGCCTTGTTAGCCTTAATATTAGTTTAGACTGGTCTGACTTCATCACCGACCAAATTCATTTTTGGAACACCATTTTTTCTTCACTCCCTGATACACCTATGCGACACCTGTTTGCTGCTTTGAATTTTGCTTATGTTTGGATTCTATGGCATGAAAGAAACTCAAGAAAATTTAAATGTAAAATGAAACCGCCCAATACCTTTATTCATTGAATTCTCAGATTTGTTTCTTTATGGTCAGGCAGTGGCGAAGTGATGTTTGTGGACACCATAGATGCAAGGGTTACGGATCGTGCTCGCGGTAGACGAGTTTGATGACTTGGGTTCAGCTTGCTAGTTTCTATGTGGATATGTTATGTACTTCTACTTTTTCGCTACTGCTAGAAACAACTATGTATTAGTCTCTTATGGTTAATGAAGTAAGGTGTGATTCTTGCGATTCACTACCTTTTGCATCAAAAAATATTAACTTGTCAAACTGTGCCTGTATAAATACGACGCACTAGTTTGAATTCGCAACGATGCTCGAGATCAACTAGACATGCCGACTGCAGACTTGATTAACTAATCGACATATGCCGACCGTAGATTCCTAGCTTCACGTTTTAATGACTTGTATTATTTTGTAAGATGGCTCATATTTTATGAAACGCATACCTGTACTTTTGTTGAAAAATGAAGTTCCATATGCAGAGTGAATATCTAACAGAAGAATATTTATCGTTCTGGAAAGGAGATCACTTCTGCTTAAACTAGAGCTTCAATTTGAATTATTGAGGCTAGAGCGACTACAGAACTTCTGAATTGTAACGAATTGATCCTTGGCTATTCCCCGTCTTTCCGGCAATCACCAGAGAGATGTCATTCTAGGCTAACTCAATATGTTTTTGATCAAGCGCGTATTTAGTTTGACATTCCCGAGTTTGATGCAAAATTGTCGGGGAAAGAGGAAGTTGCTGATCGTCTGACTTGCGAATTTGTTGCAGTAGCCTTGTGGTAATGTTGTTTATTCAACAGCGTTTGATACGATGGATCATCCCAGGCTATATAAAACTTTGAGTCCCAACCACACAAATGCTTTCCATAGTGCATGGCTACCGCTGAATCTTCATTGCATATCTCATATTGACACCATTGATGGATATTAGCTTCAACTCCTTGGGAAACGTTATTGCTTTTTTGGATTCGAACTATGCCATTTTTGCACAATTGCCTTTTAAGCATCGTTTGTTCTCAAATTTGAAGCAGGATACCATCGGCTTCTTTGAGTTATTTTGTAACACCCCGTAATTCTGTGACATTAAGATTCTCAAATTAAAGTATAATTAATTTTTAAAAGAAAAATTAAAAGAAAAAGACCCATGTAGTTGTTTAATTTAAGTATTGTTACTAACCTGAAAAAGGAGAAGTAAGGAGAGAACAATAATTATTATTGTTCTAAGACTTATTAAAAAAAGCCTCTGTAGCTCAGTTGGTTAAGGCATTGGATTTGTAGCATGGAGGTCGGGGGTTCGAACCCCGGCGGCGGCATAATTTTTTTATCTTGGTTTTAGAGAGGGCCAACTGAACATGCAAATATATGTACGTATACAAATTCAAAATTTGAAAGGATAAGAACGTACATATAAGGAAATAAAGAAAAAATATATATACATATGAGAATATATATATATATATATATGCAAAAATATATGTATACGAAAGATAAAATTCAAGATAAGGCTACAGTCAATGAAATATGGCAACATCATTTGAATTTTGAAAATAAAATGAAAGTTGTGCGTATATATATACGCGTAAAATGGTCATTAGAGGAATTGTATACATATAAGAATATTTCATGTGAATAAAACAGTTAAATAAATTCCAGAAATTCAAAAGTTCGAAAATCAAATTTCTACGCCAAAATAGTGGGACCCAATGCTGGCTCAGCACTGCGTGTATGATAAGGTTTGGATAGGTTCATCTATGTACCTGGACTATTTTCTTAACTAGGTTCAATGCTGACTCAATGCTGCGTGTACGATAAGGTCTTGAGCAGCTATATAAACAGCCCTAGTCTTCATTCTCTTTGCACCAATTCTCTTTTATCCTTATGCTGCTAAGATTCATGGCTTCTTCCCCTCCTCTAAATTTTCTTAAATAATTAAAATAAAATATAAATTCAAGACATGGAGATGCTGCTTAAATCTGTTCAAGAGAAGATTCAAATCAAAGTGAAGAATTCAAAGGCTAAATCAACAAACCTAGAGCAACGACATACGAATCTTAGCATCGCCATTCTTCTATTCTAGATCTAATTTCTGTAAGTCAGTTGTTTCTAGATTTGAATGTTTTATTTTTATTTGTGACATGAAATTAAAAGGATATAAGAAAAATGCCTAATCTCTTCACTTGGATCTGTGTTTATTTAAGTTTTTGGATCTAATTCTTGACTATGGCCCAGAACATACTATGACTTTGATTGACGACCTATGACTATTGAACAAAGAGGATATGCCTATGCCTATGATCATGATTATGAGAACTATGACCATGAACCTATTGCCTTTGAATTACGAACATGAACCTTGATTTGGGACATACAACATATGACTATGACAATGACTTATGACTATGGGAATTATTTTCCCTTTTGGACTATGAACATTGCCTATAACTATGAACTTTGCCTATGATTCATAATTAGGAAAATTGTTGCTTAAGTTTTGTGGCTTTGAAATTGGGTCTAAACCCGATTATCTATTCTATCTGTTCCTTGTTTTTCTTTGGTTTTAGACTGTGGGAATTTACCTATTCAGTTAGGTCTACCCGTGTTCTTGAACCTATTCTATCTATTGGTTTTAGACCGTGGGAATTTACCTATTAAGTTAGGTCTACCCATATTCTTGAACCTACGTCGTTATCCAAACCTTTTATGCCAGTTATTATCCCTTTTCATAGCATCTTTGGTTCATTCCCTATTTTCTACGAATCTAGATTTATTTACAATCTAGGTTAAATCACGATTATACGAAAGGTGGGAATGCAATTTAGGGAAAATATGAAAATGAACATAAATGTAGTTATAAGCTTGGAAATTGGCATAAATTGGGAATATGTATTACGGCATGTTCATAGGAATGCAAATTTGATAAGTTTGACATATTAAATTTAGTATTAGCAAGTAAGCTAAATTTTAGGCATGAAATGTAAACTATAATAATAATTCTAGTCTTACCATAAACTGTGAATTAGGAATGTTAAATCAAAATTGTGTTAATTAAAGATTTGGAATAAGTATATTAGCACAATTTTGAATTTAGCCATAATTATGAGAAATTGTCATGTTTAGAATAAATTATGGTTAGTGACACTTAATTTGGTATAATTTACATACCAAAAAGGATAAATATGATAAATAAGAGGGAACGGGCCATAATAATAAATGTGACAATGTACATTAAAAGTGTAATAATGAAATAAGTAAATTAGGAGTAAATTTACTTATAGAATTTGTCATAAATGATAAATTGTTCATTTACCACAAAATATGTAACTTGCATGTAGGTAAAGCTTTGGCCATAAATTATAAACTAGGATATTTAATCTAGTTTTGGCAATGAAATAGGAAATGGCCTGAACTGCAAGGTGGGTTAGGACTTGGGCCTAGAATATAAGTATACTAGTGGGCATGACAAAATGAAAATGGTATAGGCCAAGTTTATTTAAAAAGGGAATATGGACTTTGAAGATAAATTGTTGACAATTTATATCTCGACAAAAGAAAGGTTTTCTCTTTGAATAACACATACACCTGAAAGTTCTAGGGTGACAGAGAGGATAGTGTCTAGGCTTGGGTTTGGAAAATACAAGTTTCCTGCCCTCCCTGGCTGTCCCTAACTGATCCGAAGGACGGGATGGTTGTTTTCAAAACCAGATTTGGAAATTAATCAAAAACCCGTTGAACTTAGAAAACATGAATATGCCTAACCCGAGGTTAGACTAAGTTGCGGTGTAAACCTGCCCGGAACCGACCAGCACATCCAGTAACCGCAGCAATATCTGTCTAATGTGAGAGGTTGCGGCTTTAATTTATTAATTAAAGCTAGAACAAGAATGGGAGAGTTAAGTCCATAGAAACACTTAACCAATTTAACACAGTTAAGCAAGAATGGGTGGGTTAAGTCCATAGAAACACTTAACCAACTTAACACAGTTAAGCTAGAATGGGAAGGTTAAGTCCATAGGAACACTTAACCAACTTAACACAGTAAAGCTAGAATGGGAAGGTTAAGGAACACTTAACCAACTTAGCACAGTTAAAGCTAGAATGGGAGGGTTAAGTCCATGGGAATACTTAGCCAAATTAACATGTTTACTAGACTAGAAGGTGGGGTTAAGTAAAGTTAATACACTTAGCCAATTTAACATGTTAATTAGACTAGAGGTTGGGGTTAAGTAATACACTTAGCCAATTTAATATGTTAGCTGGACTAGACCATAGGGTTAAGTAAACTTGAACGGTTAACCATCAGAATAAGATAAATGAATAGGGTTAAGTAAAAAGCATAAAGGGATAACACTTAACCAGTTTAACAGGATAAGGGAAGAGGGTTAAGATAGCTTGAATCGACTAAAGACACTTAACCAATCCAACCTGGCGAGAAAGAAAACTAAGTAGTAAACCTCAGTTGAAAAGGGGACTAAGTAGTAAAACTTAGTTAAGAAAACAAGGAATTTGGAAACTAAGTGGTAAACCTTAGTTAGTAGAACTAAGTAGTAATTCTTAGTACACGAAGGAGCGGACGTCCATCTGATTTTAAACGAATTGGGATACGAAGCCCGAGGCTTCGAGGGGACGTGAGGGTACTCTTGGTATCCCTCTGTGAGGCTGCAGATGATCCGCCTGGGCGCACAGAGGTTAAGGTCTGCGGTAGAAGAGCCAAGGGTATGCCTTGGTTGCAATATATGGCAACCAAAAGACTAGGATGGACCAGCGTGATTCGGCGAGAAGACGGAAGCCCTGTGATAGCAACTCGTCGTCTACCTACCATCTTCAGTCAAGCGAGACACGTGAAGCGGGAAGGCTGGAGGACTCATACGGACCACATACTTGCTATCTAGTTGTGGTTGCGGGGTGTTGTTGGTCATAGAATTAGTGGGGCAGATAGGGGCCTTCGTACAGTTCTCATTTTACAAGGGTGGCCTTCCATTAGTTGAGGGAGGGGTCGAGTGGGACCATAGCCACTGGAAAAACAGACCTTAGCATCTGCATCGGCAGATATTGAAAGCTCCCGACCGAGTTCCGTATTTCTAGAGTGGCGCTGACAGCGGAACTCGGACCGCACATTACTGGACATGTGCATCTAGACAAGCGATAACGATTCGCGATACATGCGTGGGAACAGTCTAGGAACATGTACCACCCTAGGTGGTGGGTCCTAGACTAAAGGGCATCGTTCGACAGGTAGCATAATCCCTAGTTTGGAACTAGGTGGCATAAATCCTGAATACAAGAAGCGTTCAACAGATAGCGTAAACTCTCATTGAATCTAGAAAGCACTTGATATAAAATCTAGACTAGATCTAGGTAATAAATAATCAAGGTACGCCTGAAGGCGACGGATACTACAGGGATTGGGATCACGTTATCGTTACTAGTTGGAACACTAGTTAGGTGGTGCAGAGATATAGAAACGAGTATATCGCGGTAAAAGCGAAGCGGAGAAAGTGTTGTAGTATATCCAGTTTATCTTGTCTTAGCATGTCTTGTGCGAATCTTATCTTGTTAGCCTTATCATCATGGTATTATCTTGTATTCAGTTAATTCATGTCGTTCTGTTTTCCCTGTTCACATGCTAGAAGTTACTGACTTACTCAGGCTTTATGTCTGACTCTGTTTTTCTTTCGCTTCTTTTCTTCCGTTCCCCCCCCAGGTAGTTGAGGAGGGAATAGTATAACTCAAGATTAAATTGGACCGTTGCTCTTTCCCAGCTTGAAGATTTGACGAAGTTGTCCTTGGATTCTCTTTCAGATGCTATGGCTGGCTTATGCTACATTGGGGAATATAAATGTATTTTTATGCTTCTTTATCTAGTAAAGACAGATGATACTCTGATATTGTAAAGAAATCTTGTACAATCTATTTTATCAATAAAGCAAAGTTTTATTTTCCGCTGTTAATTGTTTGTCTGTCTTGTAATTTATCTGCATCTTTTACCCATAATGCTCCACAGAACTTAGTGCATTCCCTTTGCGAGTGACACTAACGGACGTGAGGTGTTACACATGGTATAAGAGCTGAAGGTTACCAGATCAGATAAAGGATTTGAAAAATTATTTTCAAAACGGTTTTTAAAGAAGCATTTTTAAAAGAAAGGATTTGTTTTAAAGGCATATTCCCCAAAGCCATACGCATTGTCTTCTCTTCCTCTGTTTAAATTCTTGTCTCCTTCTTTCTTGAGTCTCTGGGGCTCCTGGTTTTTTGGGAGGTAACCTCATCGAAGGGCAAAGTAGTGCCCGGCTTCCATCCATAGCCGTAGTTGTTTCACCTGCAGGCAGTGTAACACCCCACCTCCGCCAGGGTGGCTCTTGCAAGCAACTCTGACTTTGGTGGGGCGTTTTTAAAATAAGGTAAACATGCATAATGATATAGCAAGGCAGGACATGACATATATATGTAAATAAACAGGGTAAGTAGATAAAACAGCGGAAGATTTTTAAACCATTTCAAAACACAGGTCTGGTACATCAAAATGTCAAATTCCCAAAATTACAAGTCTAGATATAAACATCATCTAAAATACATAAGTACTATCCCCAAATAAGAGTGATAAACCATAGCGGCTCAAGTCCAAAGCATACTTGAGCTATCCAAGGAAGCAGCTAAAATCCAAGCTAGGCTCCAGTATTCCCTCCCTGAGAACCTGGGGGGGGGGGGGAACGGAAGAAAAGAGGCGAAAGAAAACAGGTCAGTCAAAAAGACTGAGTAAGCCCTGCTACGATCAGTCTACAAACTAATAAAGTTAACATCATGATGGAAACTGAAATGATCATAAATAACAACATACTGGCATGATAAATCAAGTACAAGATAGATAGAGGTGTCATCGCATAAACCAAGTTAAGTTTTTGCACCACGGTGTACTAGCAAACCAACATAACAGGTATTGATCCCTTGGCCCAAGCTTTGGCCCAATAACATGAGGTGACCTTAATACAAGGTCCAGCCCAACGGTCTAGTCGATCGGCTCCCTATAAACCTAACCCGTCAAGTGTTGATGTCCATACGGCCCACATATGGATGTAGTCAGACTGTGCTGGGTCCACCTTCGGGTGTATCAAGCCCTCGGGTGTCAACCCCAGACACTTAAGCAATAATGCACAGTCTAAATCTACTGGTACCCGTGCCTCGAGTTTGTCCAACACCGGACTACGTGCACGTCCGTAGCCCGCCTGGACCCGCATCGCTGTACCACTCGGCCATCGCTTTGGTCGCTTACATCCGTCTAGTAATCGTGCCCCGCCCTAGCCTAGTCCTCTAGGGTTGTGATGATACCAAACTGGGATTACTGCCGGAACAGACCCGTTGCTAGGGTTTCCTAAGAGGGTTAAGTGCGCTTTAACCCTTCACTAATCATGGATTAAATTGGTTAAGTGTAACCGACAGTTCACAACTTAACCCCATTTCAATCCCCCGAACCCCCAAATGGATTAAATTGGTTAAGTGTAACCAACAGTTCACACTTAACCCCATTTCAATCCCTCTAATCCCCAAATGGATTAAATTGGTTAAGTGTAACCAACAGTTCACAACTTAACCCCATTTCAATCCCTCGAATCCCCAAATTGGTTAAGTGTTAGTGGACCCTGACTTAACCCTAATCATGAGGCATTAATTAATTTAATGCACCTTAACCTCTCACATTAGACTTTGTTGTGGTAACTAGTTAAGCCGGGCGGGTCCGGGTAGCTTTACACCACAACTTGGTCCAACCTCGGGTCTTGGCACCACATGACCAACTTCTCACATTGGGTCCTATTGTTTGTAGCCACTAGTTAAGCCGGTAGGTTCCGGGTAGAATTACGCTACAAACTCAACCCAACCTCGAGTTGGCCACACTTATGTTTTCTAAGTGTCATGTCCACTTTATTTCAAAACATAATTACAAGTCAACAAATACTTGGGTAGACCTAACTTAATAGGTAAATTCCCAAGGGGTAGACCTAACTTAATAGGTAAATTCCCAATCTTATATTTTCATGTATTTTAAGTTTACCCAAACCCCCCAACGTCATTCTATCGCTTACATATTCGTAATAACGCATAAAGGATAGGAAGAGGGAACTTGGCACAACATACATGATGAACTTGCTTATCACAACAAACATGCATAACATGTTAGACTTGCATAACTTAGCATAGTGAACTTGCATATTACCATAAACATGCATAACATGTCAAACTTGCATAACTTAGCATAATGAACTTGCATATTACCATAAACATGCATAACATGTTAAACTTGCCTAACATGGCATAGGGAACTTGCATAAACATGCATAACTTGTCAAACATGCACAACTTGTCATTTTAAACTTGCATAAGCATGCATAACTTATTAAACATGCATAACATGGCATAGTGAACTTGCATACACATGCATAACTCAATAAACTTGCAAGTCATGGCTTGGTGAACTTGCATAAACATGCATAACTCAATAAACTTGCAAGTCATGGCTTGGTGAACTTGCATAAACATGCATAACTCAATAAACTTGCAAATCATGGCATAGCGAACATGCATAACTCAATGAACTTGCAAAAATCCCAACTTTCATCACATTTTAACTTTAGAGTTTCTAAAATGAAGGTAAGAGGGCTTACCATGCTTATGCGGACTCAAATGAGTATAGCAAATGTAAGAAACCCCTTATGCAACTAATTAAAACCCCCCAAATGCGAGCAAACTTGATCAAGACTCCTCCTTTATGATGCCAATAGAGAAACAAGACTTTAATGCAAGCTAAAGAGGATCATACAAGCCTAAATATACTTGTATGCATGGAAAATCACTTAGGAATTAATTTAGGAATTGTATGAAGAGAGTGGAGGCCATGAGAGTTTTGATTTTGCCATAGTTTTGTTGCTAGAATGAATAATGAATGATTTAGGGTAGGTTAGGGTCTTATTTATAGATTAGGCTAGTGATTTAGACCATTGGATTAACCCTAGATTCAATTAGGTCCATCAGATTTCGGAATTCTCTAGAACCAAGCCACAAGACCAAGCCCAAATCAGAAATGGTGCACCAGGCCAAACAGCCCGGCCACCCCCTGTCGACAGGGCTGTCGACAGGGCTGTCGACACCCTAGGGACCCTGTCGACATGCCTGTCGACATGCGGGTCCTGGCGGGAATTTTCCCGCCTGCGCCAGTTTGCCCTAACCCTTGCTTTTTAATTTAAAATTTAAATCTGCTTTTACTTAGGAATTCTCTGAAAACTTCAATGGGCCTTAACTGGGTCATACGGACTCCGATTTTCGAAAACTCGGACTCTATTTCGCGTATTTTTCCGAGACGAACGCAATGGCATAGCCCGTTTCCCTTGATTCAGATTTTATAATTAAATTCTGCCTCGATTTATGCTATAACAGGTTATTGAAAATACGGGTTGTTACATTCTCCCCTCCTTAAAGGATTTCGTCCCCGAAATCTTCAAGTTAGGAAGAACGTATCCTACCATCCAATCATCCATCTACTCAAAGCATCATCCACAAGCAATCCTTGTCCTTACAAGATTCTAAATGCTGGATGAACATATGCAGAGGTGTGTGTATATGTACATATCTAATGCAAATATCATCGATGCAAATTATGTTGGTGAAATGAATCCATATGTATGCAATTCCTAACATAATGTATATCATCTATATGTGTGCACATAACATACACCCATATGCAACATCCATGTGATAACATACAATTTTCATCCATGAATAAGCATAAACACTCATGCATATGCAATATGAGGAGTGTGCGAGCCGATCTAGTGCCTAATCGTGTATAATGCATCCACGAGCAACCACTTGCAAACACTTGCAACCACTTGCAACCATCAAACATAACATGTTTCAAACACATGTTTCATCCAAAGGGTTTCTACCTAAGGTTCTCATGACAAGATAAACACGATAAACTAGATAAACATGGACAGAGAAATATGCTAAAAAGAGATCTTAGAAGATAAGCAAGATAAACTCCTTTTTGGATTACAAGAAATCCATTCAAACTCTGTCATATAGTACTAACCGATGGGTCATAACCCCCTTATGGAGTTTACAACAGAAGTAAGATCGAGAATGGGACCGAGAGGATATATACAAAAGATAACTTGCAAGCAAGCTCCACAGGAAAACAAGGATCAAGGATGCACTCTTAAAAAGAGATATGGTGCGCGTGCCTAGTCTTCACTCTTCTTAGTCACGTTTCCTTGAGCTTAACTCCACTGTGCTTTGACCGTCTTTTACTTCATGATTTCTTGGCTTCCTAACTCCTATTTCCCAAATTCGAGTTGGAACTCATTTCATTATCGCCTCTGGTCTTTCTTTTCCACTTATTCTTCTTTCTGTAGACTTGGCTTAAACATAACTGTAACCTCATGATTTCATGCAAGCTCTCCAAAATTCACTAGTGAATCCTGGATCTCATCTACTTACTATAAGGTATTCCGCGCAGCAGAACTTTTCTTGAAAATACCAATCCACGTTGCCAATTGCCCTTATAAACGTGATTTTTCTATAACTCATGCTTAATCGAAATGAACCATCCGCCTATGAGTGATAGGCCATACCTAGATTCAGTTTCCTACCTATGGCTTCCTGTAGGCTCTTTCAAAACTGGCCAACTTCTCGAGGGTAAACCGTTGATAACCATGACGCCGTCCTCTCGCTCTTCACCGGACTGAAATGAGCACTCTTCGTGAGTCTACCAATTATGACCCACATACCCGTATTCCCTTTCTTTGATCTAGGTAGTCCATCCACATAATCTATCGAGATGTTTTCACACTTCCCTTGCGGAACCTCCAATGGAGGTAATGGCCCACTGGGCTTCTATGACTTGGCCTTAACCTGGTGGCGCAACATGCATCCTGAGACCAACTCGGCCACCTCCTCGAGTGATGCGCATCTTCAAGAACCTTCTTTACCAAGTCTTTCACTCGAGGAACACATAATCTCTCCTTGCGCCTTAGTCATCCCTTGTCATCTATAATATATCTAGCGAGGTGACTTAACATCTCGCCTCGAATCAACTGGTCCATGTTCTTGACCAACTGCGGGTCTTCTTCCTGTGAAACCCCCTTCTTGATTCAGAAGAGTAAATCTAAGCTCCGGGAATGCTAACTGACTAACCAAACGGAGAAAGCTTCTTACTTCAATTGCCCTCCTCAGAGTTTTCCGGTCTTAAACCGCAACCACTTTAGCGGAATCCACCGCTAAGCCTTGCTTAGGAACTATGTGCCCAAGAAATCCAATTTCTTTCCTCCAAAGTGACATTTGGAGAACTTGACCTTCAACTGGTGGCTCTAAGCGTATCCATCACCTCCTTGAGATGTATAGCATACTCTTCCTTGTTCTTTTGAGGAGATCAAAATATCGTCTACGACGACCACGACAAACTTGTTCAAGGACTCCCTAAACACCCTACCCATCAAGTTCACGTAATATGCGGGTGCATTAGTCAAACCAAATAGTATGACTAGCCATTCTAAAACCCATCTAGAGTCCTAAACGCAGTCTTGTCAATTCCATCCTCAGCCATCCTAAGCTGATGGAATCCGGTAGCTAGATCAAAAGAAAACAGATGCTCCTACCAGCTGATCAAACAAATCATTGATCCTTGGTAACGGTTATCTATTCCTCTCACAATAATCAACACATAAGCGAAGCAAACTGTCCACATTAGTAGCGAATACTACTGGAGCACCCTACTCGAAAATGCTTCGTCTCAGGAAGTTCTTCTCAAGCAACTCCCTGACTTGCTTTCTTAACTCTCATCTCGTGAGGTCATGTGCCTAACCGGCCACGAAACTGGCTTGGTATTACCAACCAGATAATGCGGGAATCTATCCCACGTCTAGGGGTAACCCCTTTACTTTCCCCCAAGATATCAGGATATTCTCGGGCCACCCTCACAGATTGCAAACTATCGATAGACGAGTTGAGGGATTCAAGATAGCATAACATGACGGGACCCATGGGGTTGCTAGAAATTTCTAGGGTATTACCGAGGCGAGTCATGAGCCTCACAACCCTATATACAAAAACCAAGAATGGCTCCAAAACAGGACAACCATTCCATGCCCAAAACCAACCCATATCCCCTGAAACCGAGAATATAAACATCCCACGAGAATTCTATACTCAAGATAGAAATTTTCAAATCCACTCAGACCACAGACAAACGGGCAGAACCCCCCAATTGGATTTGAAACACATACGGGATCATCAACTAGACTAGTACTTAGGTGCAAACTTTCAACTAGATTAGATGAAATAAAACTATGCGATGTGCCAGAATCAACAAAGTACGAACAGGGAAAATCAGAAAATGTAAACAAGACTTTCAACAGAAATGCCACCTCTATCATGAGCTGGGAGAACGGTGTTGAGGGGATGAACTCGCCCTCCAGATAGTCCTGCACACTGAGTCTGACCTTGCCCTAGTTTCCTCGGGTAATCCTTGCTCAGATGTCCAGACTCACCACAATGAAAGCATTCGCCCCGCTTTCTCTTCTTCTTCCTACATTCCCTGGATATATGTCCAACTTTACCACAGAAGTTGCACTTCCTATTCCCTCTTGGCTTGTCCTTGCGGTTGTTGTTATTCTTGCCTCGTTTCCCGGAATTTACCCTCTTGCCCTGAGACTCATTCGCCTTGACCCCTTTCTTGTCATTGTTATCTTCTTCTTGAAGTAGGGCCATGTTTGCCAAATTCTCGAAAGTCGCCCCCAAGGGTATATGAGACATGGCCAGACCATGTAATGGCTCGTTTAATCCTAGAGCAAAGTGTAGGGCCTTCTTCTGAGCTGTATTAACCAAGTCTAAATCGACCCGAGCCGGTTGATTAAACTTATCTATGTATTCCCTAATAGTCATGTCCCCTTGCTTTAATGATAAGAACCTCAGTCCAAACCTCCCTCTAAAGTCATCCCAAGTCTCAATTGGCCTAGTAGCGGTGGTGACTACCCACCAACGTGCAGCTTCTTCCTTTAGCAACCATACTGCTAATAAAACCTTCCTGCGGTCACCTATATCAAAGGTGGCTAAAAGGTCTTCGGTCTCTTTCAACCAATTCCTTGCCTCTACAAGGGTCTCTGCTCCACTAAAATTCTTGCCACCCATCATCTTAAAGTTCTTACAAGTTTCCGCAAAATCCGCTTGTGGAGGCTGAGGGAGAAGAGGTACGGAAGGGGGAGGAGGAACAGCGGCCTTGACTGGGAAGACAACATTAGAGACACCCGGGACCGGTGCCGTGACTTCCAAGTACCGACGAAACCAATCGGGTATTGTTACTCCTTCGGGCAAGATGAGATTATCAGACATGATGGAAACGGAAAGAGAAGAGTTCAAACGAGGGGTCAAAGGATAGTGCTAATGGCTTTTGGGGAATAGCCTTTAAAAATAACTAGACTTTTCATTGGAAAATACTTTATACTTGGTTTTGAAAATAGTTTTTCAAAAGTTTTAAAAACCTTTTTATCCCTTCTCGTAAACCACATGCTCTGATACCAAATGTAACACCCCACCTCCGCCAGGGTGGCTCTTGCAAGCAACTCTGACTTTGGTGGGGCGTTTTTAAAATAAGGTAAACATGCATAATGATATAGCAAGGCAGGACATGACATATATATGTAAATAAACAGGGTAAGTAGATAAAACAGCGGAAGATTTTTAAACCATTTCAAAACACAGGTCTGGTACATCAAAATGTCAAATTCCCAAAATTACAAGTCTAGATATAAACATCATCTGATAAACTGAAATACATAAGTACTATCCCCAAATAAGAGTGATAAACCATAGCGGCTCAAGTCCAAAGCATACTTGAGCTATCCAAGGAAGCAGCTAAAATCCAAGCTAGGCTCCAGTATTCCCTCCCTGAGAACCTGGGGGGGGGGGGAAACGGAAGAAAAGAGGCGAAAGAAAACAGGTCAGTCAAAAAGACTGAGTAAGCCCTGCTACGATCAGTCTACAAACTATTAAAGTTAACATCATGATGGAAACTGAGATGATCATAAATAACAACATACTGGCATGATAAATCAACTACAAGATAGATAGAGGTGTCATCGCATAAACCAAGTTAAGTTTTTGCACCACGGTGTACTAGCAAACCAACATAACAGGTATTGATCCCTTGGCCCAAGCTTTGGCCCAATAACATGAGGTGACCTTAATACAAGGTCCAGCCCAACGGTCTAGTCGATCGGCTCCCTATAAACCTAACCCGTCAAGTGTTGATGTCCATACGGCCCACATATGGATGTAGTCAGACTGTGCTGGGTCCACCTTCGGGTGTATCAAGCCCTCGGGTGTCAACCCCAGACACTTAAGCAATAATGCACAGTCTAAATCTACTGGTACCCGTGCCTCGAGTTTGTCCAACACCGGACTACGTGCACGTCCGTAGCCCGCCTGGACCCGCATCGCTGTACCACTCGGCCATCGCTTTGGTCGCTTACATCCGTCCAGTAATCGTGCCCCGCCCTAGCCTAGTCCTCTAGGGTTGTGATGATACCAAACTGGGATTACTGCCGGAACAGACCCGTTGCTAGGGTTTCCTAAGAGGGTTAAGTGCGCTTTAACCCTTCACTAATCATGGATTAAATTGGTTAAGTGTAACCGACAGTTCACAACTTAACCCCATTTCAATCCCCCGAACCCCCAAATGGATTAAATTGGTTAAGTGTAACCAACAGTTCACACTTAACCCCATTTCAATCCCTCTAATCCCCAAATGGATTAAATTGGTTAAGTGTAACCAACAGTTCACAACTTAACCCCATTTCAATCCCTCGAATCCCCAAATTGGTTAAGTGTTAGTGGACCCTGATTAACCCTAATCATGAGGCATTAATTAATTTAATGCACCTTAACCTCTCACATTAGACTTTGTTGTGGTTACTAGTTAAGCCGGGCGGGTCCGGGTAGCTTTACACCACAACTTGGTCCAACCTCGGGTCTTGGCACCACATGACCAACTTCTCACATTGGGTCCTATTGTTTGTAGCCACTAGTTAAGCCGGTAGGTTCCGGGTAGAATTACGCTACAAACTCAACCCAACCTCAAGTTGGCCACACTTATGTTTTCTAAGTGTCATGTCCACTTTATTTCAAAACATAATTACAAGTCAACAAATACTTGGGTAGACCTAACTTAATAGGTAAATTCCCAAGGGGTAGACCTAACTTAATAGGTAAATTCCCAATCTTATATTTTCATGTATTTTAAGTTTACCCAAACCCCCCAACGTCATTCTATCGCTTACATATTCGTAATAACGCATAAAGGATAGGAAGAGGGAACTTGGCACAACATACATGATGAACTTGCTTATCACAACAAACATGCATAACATGTTAGACTTGCATAACTTAGCATAGTGAACTTGCATATTACCATAAACATGCATAACATGTCAAACTTGCATAACTTAGCATAATGAACTTGCATATTACCATAAACATGCATAACATGTTAAACTTGCCTAACATGGCATAGGGAACTTGCATAAACATGCATAACTTGTCAAACATGCACAACTTGTCATTTTAAACTTGCATAAGCATGCATAACTTATTAAACATGCATAACATGGCATAGTGAACTTGCATACACATGCATAACTCAATAAACTTGCAAGTCATGGCTTGGTGAACTTGCATAAACATGCATAACTCAATAAACTTGCAAGTCATGGCTTGGTGAACTTGCATAAACATGCATAACTCAATAAACTTGCAAATCATGGCATAGCGAACATGCATAACTCAATGAACTTGCAAAAATCCCAACTTTCATCACATTTTAACTTTAGAGTTTCTAAATTGAAGGTAAGAGGGCTTACAATGCTTATGCGGACTCAAATGAGTATAGCAAATGTAAGAAACCCCTTATGCAACTAATTAAAACCCCCCAAATGCGAGCAAACTTGATCAAGACTCCTCCTTTATGATGCCAATAGAGAAACAAGCCTTTAATGCAAGCTAAAGAGGATCATACAAGCCTAAATATACTTGTATGCATGGAAAATCACTTAGGAATTAATTTAGGAATTGTATGAAGAGTGTGGAGGCCATGAGAGTTTTGATTTTGCCATAGTTTTGTTGCTAGAATGAATAATGAATGATTTAGGGTAGGTTAGGGTCTTATTTATAGATTAGGCTAGTGATTTAGACCATAGGATTAACCCTAGATTCAATTAGGTCCATCAGATTTCGGAATTCTCTAGAACCAAGCCACAAGACCAAGCCCAAATCAGAAATGGTGCACCAGGCCAAACAGCCCGGCCACCCCCTGTCGACAGGGCTGTCGACAGGGCTGTCGACACCCTAGGGACCCTGTCAACATGCGGGTCCTGGCGGGAATTTTCCCGCCTGCGCCAGTTTGCCCTAACCCTTGCTTTTTAATTTAAAATTTAAATCTGATTTTACTTAGGAATTCTCTGAAAACTTCAATGGGCCTTAACTGGGTCATACGGACTCCGATTTTCGAAAACTCGGACTCTATTTCGCGTATTTTTCCGAGACGAACGCAATGGCATAGCCCGTTTCCCTTGATTCAGATTTTATAATTAAATTCTGCCTCGATTTATGCTATAACAGGTTATTGAAAATACGGGTTGTTACAGGCAGTTTTCTTTCGAAGCTTATAGGGTTTTCCGGACGATGGAGGCAGTTTTCGAGAGATTTGTCAACATGACTACACACGGAAGGGGGATGAGGAGTTTGGCTAAGGAGCACAACCCAAGGATAAGGAATTCATGGATAGGGACTTGGCTCACCAAGGAGGAAGGAGTTATAAAGCGTAAGACAAGAGGAAGTAGCTTTTCTATGATATAATAGGGCATATAATTAAGGACAAGAGCAAGAACGAGGAACAAGGTTTTCATAAGGGCAAGAACCTACTTTCGCCACCAAGCGTACCTAGGAGAAAGGTAGTAAAAGTTCTCTTGGAAGAGTCTAGTTTTGCTATTCGTACTATTTCCTTTGGTTTTATCGCTTCGCATTTGTTCGTATCCACTTCCATAGTTGAGTCTCTGCACCATAGTACTTGTATAGTAGAAAGGTCCCACTAGAGTCTCAAATCCAATTAGTGGTCCGACCAGTTTATTTTTGGTTAGTAGGGATTTGAGAATAACTATCGAGTCTGCTTATATCATCTCACGTAGATCGTTTAAATTCAAAGGAGATATTCCTTGGGTGCTTGTCTGATATTGGTTTAGGCCTTTGGGGCTTGTACTTGAGGAATGTCGAGTTCGACTAGGATGGTTTGCGTGAGAGATGAATAGTTGTGACAGGCGCTCTAAAAAGCGCGTAGTGATCTTTCAACCCTTATAGTTATGGCATGGTGGATAAGGGAGAGACATCTAATCATACACTTGGTACCGTGATTGACATCTGTTTATTTTGGAAATGGAGGTTAGGAACTTCACAATCGTGAAGATAAATTGGTTAAGATACAGTGGAGTAAAGCTTAAGAAGGCTAGATACTAGCAACATGCCCTTTTTCCTTAAGGGTGCATCCTTGATTTCTCTGTTTAGGAGCTTTACGCATAGTTGTTTCTCTCTTTCCAAAGTATATCCTCTAGATCGAATCTGCGATCCTTAGGTAGATGCCAATGGATGTAAACATGTATTTGGAACATGTTATGGTTGAATGGTTGCAAGTGGTTGCAAATGGTTGCTCGTGGATGCATATGCATACGTATTAGGCACTAGATCAAGTTCGGACGCTTTCATATTGCATTTACATATATGTATTTGTTGCAAGTTGAACTTGATATGATATCATATGGACGTTGCATATGGATGAATGGCTGTGCACGCATGTAGTATTTACATGACTAGGGATGTTTGCATGCATGATTGGACGCATGGCACTAACATGATTTGCATTAAGGAGATCAACTGAATCAGTAGACCGCCTGATTTTGCATTAGATAGAGACATATACACACACTATGCGTATGAACATGAAAGCATTAGAAATCTTTTAAGGACAATGAATGCCTGTGATTGAATGGTTGAGTAGATGGGTGATTGGATGGTAGGACACATTCTTCCTAACTTGAAGATTTCGGGGACGAAATCCTTTTAAGTGGGGGAGAATGTAACACCCCGTAATTCTGTGACATTAAGATTCTCAAATTAGAGTATAATTAATTTTTAAAAGAAAAATTAAAAGAAAAAGATCCATGTAGTTGTTTAATTTAAGTATTGTAACTAACATGAAAAAGGAGAAGTAAGGAGAGAACAATAATTATTATTGTTCTAAGACTTATTAACAAAAGCCTCTGTAGCTCAGTTGGTTAAGGCATTGGATTTGTAGCATGGAGGTCGGGGGTTCGAACCCCGGCGGCGGCATAATTTTTTTATCTTGGTTTTAGAGAGGGCCAACTGAACATGCAAATATATGTACGTATACAAATTCAAAATTTGAAAGGATAAGAACGTACATATAAGGAAATAAAGAAAATATATATATACATATGAGAATATATATATATATATATATATATATGAAAAAATATATGTATACGAAAGATAAAATTCAAGATAAGGCTACAGTCAATGAAATATGGCAACATCATTTGAATTTTGAAAATAAAATGAAAGTTGTGCGTATATATATACGCGTAAAATGGTCATTAGAGGAATTGTATACATATAAGAATATTTCATGTGAATAAAACAGTTAAATAAATTCCAGAAATTCAAAAGTTCGAAAATCAAATTTCTACGCCAAAATAGTGGGACCCAATGCTGACTCAGCACTGCGTGTATGATAAGGTTTGGCTAGATTCATCTATGTACCTGGACTATTTTCTTAACTAGGTTCAATGCTGACTCAACGCTGCGTGTACGATAAGGTCTTGAGCAACTATATAAACAGCCCTAGTCTTCATTCTCTTTGCACCAATTCTCTTCTATCCTTATGCTGCTAAGATTCATGGCTTCTTCCCCTCCTCTAAATTTTCTTAAATAATTAAAATAAAATATAAATTCAAGACATAGGGATGCTGCTCAAATCTGTTCAAGAGAAGATTCAACTCAAAGTGAAGAATTCAAAGGCTAAATCAACAAACCTCGAGCAACGACATACAAATCTTAGCATCACCATTCTTCTATTCTAGATCTAATTTCTGTAAGTCAGTTGTTTCTAGATTTGAACGTTTTATTTTTATTTGTGACATGAAATTAAAAGGATATAAGAAAAATGCCTAATCTCTTCACTTGGATCTGTGTTTATTTAAGTTTTTGGATCTAATTCTTGACTATGGCCCAGAACATACTATGACTTTGATTGACGGCCTATGACTATTGAACAAAGAGGATATGCCTATGCCTATGATCATGATTATGAGAACTATGACCATGAACCTATTGCCTTTGAATTACGAACATGAACCTTGATTTGGGACATACAACATATGACTATGACAATGACTTATGACTATGGGAATTATTTTCCCTTTTGGACTATGAACATTGCCTATAACTATGAACTTTGCCTATGATTCATAATTAGGAAAATTGTTGCTTAAGTTTTGTGGCTATGAAATTGGGTCTAAACCCGATTATCTATTTTATCTGTTCCTTGTTTTTCTTTGGTTTTAGACTATGGGAATTTACCTATTCAGTTAGGCCTACCCGTGTTCTTGAACCTATTCTATCTATTGGTTTTAGACCGTGGGAATTTACCTATTAAGTTAGGTCTACCCATATTCTTGAACCTACGTCGTTATCCAAACCTTTTATGCCAGTTATTATCCCTTTTCATAGCATCTTTGGTTCATTCCCTATTTTCTACGAATCTAGATTTATTTACAATCTAGGTTAAATCACGATTATACGAACGGTGGGAATGCAATTTGGGGAAAATATGAAAATGAATATAAATGTAGTTATAAGCTTGGAAATTGGCATAAATTGGGAATATGTATTACGGCATGTTCATAGGAATGCAAATTGGATAAGTTTGACATATTAAATTTAGTATTAGCAAGTAAGCTAAATTTTAGGCATGAAATGTAAACTAGAATAATAATTCTAGTCTTACCATAAACTGTGAATTAGGAATGTTAAATCAAAATTGTGTTAATTAAAGATTTGGAATAAGTATATTAGCACAATTTTGAATTTAGCCATAATTGTGAGAAATTGTCATGTTTAGAATAAATTATGGTTAGTGACACTTAATTTGGTATAATTTACATACCAAAAAGCATAAATATGATAAATAAGAGGGAACGGGCCATAATAATAAATGTAACAATGTACATTAAAAGTGTAATAATGAAATAAGTAAATTAGGAGTAAATTTACTTATAGAATTTGTCATAAATGATAAATTGTTCATTTACCAAAAATATGCAACTTGCATGTAGGTAAAGTTTTGGCCATAAATTATAAACTAGGATATTTAATCTAGTTTTGGCAATGAAATAGGAAATGGCCTGAACTGCAAGGTGGGTTAGGACTTGGGCCTAGAATATAAGTATACTAGTGGGCAGGACAAAATGAAAATGGTATAGGCCAAGTTTATTTAAAAAGGGAAAATGGACTTTGAAGATAAATTGTTGACAATTTATATATGGACAAAAGAAAGGTTTTCTCTTTGAATAACACATACACCTGAAAGTTCTAGGGTGACAGAGAGGATAGTGTCTAGGCTTGGGTTTGGAAAATACAAGTTTCCAGCCCTCCCTGGCTATCCCTAACTGATCCGAAGGACGGGATGGTTGTTTTCAAAACCAGATTTGGAAATTAATCAAAAACCCGTTGAACTTAGAAAACATGAATATGCCTAACCCGAGGTTACACTAAGTTGCGGTGTAAACCTGCCCGGAACCGACCGGCACATCCAGTAACCGCAGCAATATCTGTCTAATGTGAGAGGTTGCGACTTTAATTTATTAATTAAAGCTAGAACAAGAATGGGAGAGTTAAGTCCATAGAAACACTTAACCAATTTAACACAGTTAAGCAAGAATGGGTGGGTTAAGTCCATAGAAACACTTAACCAACTTAACACAGTTAAGCTAGAATGGGAAGGTTAAGTCCATAGGAACACTTAACCAATTTAACACAGTTAAGCTAGAATGGGAAGGTTAAGGAACACTTAACCAACTTAGCATAGTTAAAGCTAGAATGGGAGGGTTATGTCCATGGGAATACTTAGCCAAATTAACATGTTGACTAGACTAGAAGGTGGGGTTAAGTAAAGTTAATACACTTAGCCAATTTAACATGTTAATTAGACTAGAGGTTGGGGTTAAGTAATACACTTAGCCAATTTAATATGTTAGCTGGACTAGACCATAGGGTTAAGTAAACTTGAACGCTTAACCATCAGAATATGATAAATGAATAGGGTTAAGTAAAAAGCATAAAGGGATAACACTTAACCAGTTTAACAGGATAAGGGAAGAGGGTTAAGATAGCTTGAATCGACTAAAGACACTTAACCAATCCAACCTGGCGAGAAAGAAAACTAAGTAGTAAACCTCAGTTGAAAAGGGGACTAAGTAGTAAAACTTAGTTAAGAAAACAAGGAATTTGGAAACTAAGTGGTAAACCTTAGTTAGTAGAACTAAGTAGTAATTCTTAGTACATGAAGGAGCGGACGTCCATCCGATTTTAAACGAATTGGGATACGAAGCCTGAGGCTTCGAGGGGACGTGAGGGTACTCTTGGTATCCCTCTGTGAGGCTGCAGATGATCCGCCTGGGCGCACAGAGGTTAAGGTCTGCGGTAGAAGAGCCAAGGGTATGCCTTGGTTGCAATATATGGCAACCAAAAGACTAGGATGGACCAGCGTGATTCGGCGAGAAGACGGAAGCCCTGTGATAGCAACTCGTCGTCTACCTACCATCTTCAGTCAAACGAGACACGTGAAGCGGGAAGGATGGAGGACTCATACGGACCACATACTTGCTATCTAGTCGTGGTTGCGGGGTGTTGTTGGCCATAGAATTAGTGGGGCAGATAGAGGCCTTCGTACAGTTCTCATTTTACAATGGTGGCCTTCCATTAGTTGAGGGAGGGGTCGAGTGGGACCATAGCCACTGGAAAAACAGACCTTAGCATCTACATCGGCAGATATTGAAAGCTCCCGACCGAGTTCCGTATTTCTAGAGTGGCCCTGACAGCGGAACTCGGACCGCACATTACTGGACATGTGCATCTAGACAAGCTATAACGATTCGCAATACATGCGTGGGAACAGTCTAGGAACATGTACCACCCTAGGTGGTGTGTCCTAGACTAAAGGGCATCGTTCGACAGTGTAACACTCCACGCCCGCTATGGTCACTCACTATAGGAATGCCATAGCATCGGTGGAGTATTTTAGTGAATATAGAACAGAAAAATTACAACAAGACAGATATAAATAGTACTTGAAATTTAAAATATCATCTCATAACAGCGGAAATAAACATGTCTGGTTACATCATAAAACCACGATAAAAGTCAAGTACAATATCCATCAAAATAAAGAAGTACATAATCCCACTCTCTCATACAATAGCCAGAACAAAAGAAAAGATAACTGGATAACTGGAGCTTTACATCTACCCAAGCTCCTAAAGACTGGAACAGCAATCCGATCAAGCTCTACTACCGCTAGGATCCACCGTAGGACCTGAGGGTTGGGAAAAAGATAAAAACAACGGGGTCAGACATAAGTCTGAGTGAGTCCTATAACTTTAACAATACAATCATTAAAGTAACCAGAGAAGACATAAACTTGACCTACGGTAATATCTGGGGATGAATGGCTACACTAAGCAGCTTGGTAGACTTAGGATAAACTAAGATAACCGTCAGGACGCATCTACCCACCCAAGGATAATTACTAACTGCACCACACCAGTCATTCCTACTTAAAGGTTGATCCCTCCAAGGACTTAGAAAATTTCCCCAGTAGTTTCGTGTACTCCTAGCCCACTACATAGGTGCCGTCTGCCCCTATCTCCACTAGGTGTACTCAGTAATTCTTACCCAGTAGTTTCGTGTACCCCTACATAGGTGCCGTCTGCCCCTATCTTTATTAGGTGTACCCACTACTCCCCATCGATCGGCTCCCTACCGTAGATACCCGTGCTGGTCCCACAGTGGGGTGTATCACTCCCCTAAAGTGGCTACCCAATACTATCAACGGTGCACGGCTTTATATCTACACGATGCAACAACGGCTTATCTACCAGCCCGGGCCCACACACGCATATGAAACCCGTTGGACTTGCGTTGCCACCGCTAACCCGTTTTGGCCTCTTATAATCAAGCCCAATATGCGTGTCCCGTCACTCGACATGGGTCGAGCCCACAAAGATACGTTTGGGATATTGGTTGAAATGGGCCCCCACAAGCTACCCACTTAAGCTTGTCATATATCTAGTGTATCCCACTTAACCCTTTAATCATGTTTAATTACATGTTTCCACTTGGTTAAGTATCCTAATCGTATTTTCTATTGCCACCCAAGGCAACCCACTAGATTCCACATGCCACCCAAGGCAACCACAAAATTTCCACATGCCACCCAAGGCACCCACTTAACCCCTCATGTCCCACTACATGCTAATATGGTTAAGTGTTTCTTAATTAATTAAGACCGTGATCTCCCGTAAAGACCTCCCACATTAGACTGGCTGTTATGACCGCCTGGTTAAGCCGGTAGAGTCCGGGCAGTCTTACGTCATAACAGAGCCTAACCTCGTGTCTTTACTTTAATCACGTATTTAATTTATGGCTAAGACCTCTCACATTGGGCTGACATTTGTAGCAACTGGTTAAGCCGGTCGGGTCCGGGCAGTTTTACACTACAAATGAGTCCAACCTCGTGTCTTAGTCGATTAATTACACCTAATTAATCACCCCCATATTAATTATCCCTAATTAATATCAAGTTTTCCATAACATGGGTAGACCTAACTCAATAGGTAAATTCCCATGGGGTAGACCTAACTCAATAGGTAAATTCCCACTTATGGTAATTTATTTTTATGGTATGCTTAATCATACCCAATCATACATTTATTAACATATTTACCAACCCCATCGTTCCCCACGTAAATCGTTCTCATTTCATGACATAATAAAGGGGAAGATCCATCACAAATATCATGGGTTTAGCATATAACTTTGTCATGGGTTAAGAGGATGTCAACTTGCATATATGAGCATATATTAACCCAACTACATTTAACCCAAACTTGCATATTATCATACACATGATTTGCATAACATGTTGCATATGAGCTTGCATATTATCATACACATATCTTGCATAACATGTTGAACTTGCATATAAGCATTCTCATAACTTGCATAACATGTTAAACATGCATTTAAGCATACACATAACTTGCATAAGCATCCACATACTTGCATAAGCATGCATAACTTGCATATCACATTAAACTTGCATTTAAACATATACATAACTTGCATAAGCATCCATATACTTGCATAAGCATGCATAACTTGCATATCACATTAAACTTGCATTTAAACATATACATAACTTGCATAAGCATCCATATACTTGCATAAGCATGCATAACTTGCATATCACATTAAACTTGCATTTAAACATATACATAACTTGCATAAGCATCCATATACTTGCATAAGCATGCATAACTT
The DNA here is from genome assembly GCA_030737875.1 of Allium sativum. Lineage (NCBI taxonomy): Eukaryota > Viridiplantae > Streptophyta > Magnoliopsida > Asparagales > Amaryllidaceae > Allium > Allium sativum. The sequence continues at coordinate 628,248,109 of CM060916.1, forward strand.
GCATATCACATTAAACTTGCATTTAAACATATACATAACTTGCATATGAACTTGCATAACTCACTTTGTTAAACATGCATAAATCCACTTATTAAATATGCATAAACCCACTTGTTAAACATGCATAAACCAACTTATCAAGCATGCATAAACCAACTTATCAAACATGCATAAACCCACTTATTAATTATGCATAAACATAGAAAAACATAGAGTAGCATATCATTATAAATGATTCAAACTCACTAATCCGCATTTAAGACCATCGGTCTCATTACACCCAATCTACTTACTTTAACAATTGATGTTAAAGTGATAGAAACTCACCAAACCCAAAATTAACCCACTTATGAAGTGGAATTAGTTGCTAAATATGAAGATGGTGATGATTAGAGAATGATTTGAGAGGGATTAGCTTGCAACTTCCTTCTTAGATTAGTGGAGACTCCTTCTAGGATTTAATTTGGCGGCATGAGGCCTTCATTTCTATTTTTAGTATGGATTAGGGTAGGTTTAGGGTGTATTTATAGATTAGGAGAGTGTTTTAGGCCCTTAGATTAACCCTAGATTAGATTAGGTCCGTTAGATTTAGGAAATCTCTAGAACCCAGCCCAGCCCTAGCCAGAAAACCAGATCTGGTGCACCCAAGCACCCTGGTTCGACACGCCGTGTCGACAGGCAAGTCGACAGGCAAGTCGACACCCCTGTCGACAGGCCTGTCGACAGCCCTGTCAACATGCCTAGGGCGGGAATCTTCCCGCCTGGCCCCGCTGGTTCTAATTTAAAATCTAAATTTAAATTTCTAAATCTGTTTTTAGCTTTAAATTTTCTGCAAACTTCTTTGGGCCATAACCGGGCCATACGGACTCCGATTCTCGAAAACTTGGACTCTATTTCGCGTATTTTTCCGAGACGAACGCAATAACGCAGCCCGTTACCCCCAATTTCCACACCTGAGATTATTTATCCTGTAATTAGTGAATTTTAGTATTAACTAAAATTCGGGGTGTTACATTCTCCCCTCCTTAAAGGATTTCGTCCCCGAAATCTCTAAGCTAAGGAGAATGCATATACTACCATCCAAACAACCATCTACTCAAATCATCAACCACGGGCATCCATTGTCCTTAAACAGTTTCTAATGATGTATGAGCATATGCAAAAAGTGTGTGTATATGTTCCCTATCTAATGTATGAACATATGCAAACCATGATAGTGCCATGCATCCATTATGTATGCGAGAGAACCCTATCGACACATACAATATCTACATGAGTGCACAATCATTCACCAAAATGCATCATCCATGTGATAACACAACCATTATACATCCATAAATATATCTTCCTACACACAATTTTATGCAATATGCAATATGAAGTGACTGAGCCGATCTAGTGCCTAGAGTGTGTGTATATGCATCCACGAGCAACCACTAGCAAACACTTGCATCCACTTGCATCCATCAACCATAACATGTCTCAAACACATGTTTCAACCATAGGTTTACCCTATCTAAAGGTCAAAGGTACTAACGAGAGGACATACCGAAGATAAGATAAGTACTAGACAAGCGATAAAGGAGAAAGTAAAGACATACCCTCAAAAAGAAATGGGTACAATGAACGCATCTTCGCTTCCGTCTCCCAAGTTGCGTTGCTCTTATCTTCTCCCCATTGCACTTTGACTAGTTGAACCTCTCTGTTTCTCAACTTCCTAGTCTCTGACCCAAGGATGCGAGTAGGAGCTCGTCGAATAGTTGCATCACGCTCTACCTCTACATCTCTAAGCAAGCTCGGCTCTACCACCTCTGCCGTCTCATGTAAGCACTTCCTCAGATGTGATACATGGAATACATCATGAACACCACTAAGTCTGTCGGGCAACTCCACCCTATATGCCATCCGTCCAATCCTTTCCTTGATAGGAAACGGCCCAACAAACCTCGGTGCTAACTTCCCAACGGATCCGAAGCGAACAACATTTCTCAACGGAGATACCTTAACAAAAACCATATCCCCAACCTCAAACTCAAGATCCGTCCTTCTCTTGTCCGCATAAGATTTTTGCCTATCTTGCGCTGCTTTCATCCTTCTTCGAATCAAATCGATCTTCTCTGAAGTCTCCCTAACCATATCAGGCCCAAGCAGGATCTTATCCGTAGATTCCCACCAACATGTAGGTGATCGACAAGGCCTTCCATAGAGAGCTTCGAAAGGAGCCATCCCAATACTGGACTGAAAGCTGTTATTATATGCGAACTCCACCAATGGAAGATGCTCTTCCCATGTACCTCCAAAATCTAAGATACAAAGCCTCAAAAGGTCTTCTAGAACACGATTCACCCTCTCAGTCTGGCCGTCCGTCTGAGGATGATATGCGGTGCTCAGACACAATTGAGTCCCCACTGCTTCTTGCAAACTTCTCCAGAACTCGCTAGTGAAGAAAGGATCTCGATCACTTATTATGCTAGAGGGTACCCCATGTAATCGAACTATCTCTCGAAGATATACTGAAGCTAGCCATGGAGCAGTCCTCTTGCTCTTCACAGGTATGAAATGGGCGCTCTTAGTAAGTCTGTCTACCACCACCCAAATTCCTGTATTACCCTTCCTCGACCTGGGTAACCCGTCAATAAAATCCATCGAGACGCTATCCCACTTCCATTGCGGAACCTCCAATGGGTGAAGCAACCCACCTGGTTTCCTTTGCTCCGCCTTCACTTGCTGGCACACCAAACATCGAGTGACATACTCGGCCACATCTTTCTTCATACCGGCCCAGAAGAAAACCCTCTTCATGTCTTGGTACATCTTGTCCCCACCGGGATGAATGGTCATCCTAGAACGGTGTGCGTCATCAAGAATAGCCTTCCTCAAACCCTCATCTTGCGGTACACAAAGTCTACCGTCTCTACGCAAGCACCCCCTATCGTCTAGGGTGTACCTACTCAAATGGCTGGACGACTCCCCCCTTATGAGTTTTTCTACCAACTCAACCAACTGTGGGTCGTCCCTCTGTGCTTCTCCAATCCGCCCCAAAAGAGTAGGTCTAACTTCCAAAGAAGCTAGCAAACCGGGTACATAGTCAACGGAAGGTCTGAAATCAAACATCGAGATAAATTCCAAGCTTCGTCGTTCCACCAACAATGGACTCAAGGACAACCTCTTCCTGCTCAAGGCGTCCGCCACCACGTTACCCTTGCCAGGGGTATACGCTATCTCGAAATCATAAGATGCTAAGAACTCCATCCACCTTTGCTGTCTTAAGTTTAAATCCTTCTGAGAGAATAAGTATTTCAATGATTTATGGTCAGTGAACAACTCGAATCTCTCACCAAGAAGATAATGGCGCCAAATCTTAAGCGCAAAAACAATAGCGGCCAGCTCTAGATCATGGGTAGGGTAATTTTTCTCATGTGCCCTCAACTGCCTTCCACCATAGGCTATTACCCTTCCCTCTTGCATTAAGACTGCGCCAAGTCCTGTCCCACAGGCATCGGTATAGACAACAAATGGCTTGCTCCCATCTGGCAACACCAAAACTGGAGCGGTGGTTAAAGCTCTCTTTAACCGTCGGAACGCATCATCGCAATCTACGTCCCATGTGAAAACAAGATTCTTCTTCGTCAAGCGGGTTAATGGGGCTGATATTTTCGCGAAGTCTTTGATAAACTTCTTATAATAACCTGCCAACCCCAAGAAACTTCTTACTTCGGTAGCATTCTTTGGAACCTTCCAATCCTGAATTGATACTACCTTCGCGGGATCCACAGCTATCCCTTCCTTGGAGACCACGTGCCCCAAGAACCGTACTTCCTTCCTCCAGAAGTGACATTTAGAGAATTTAGCCTTAAGGCTATGCGCTCGAAGAGCCTTCAACACCTCCCCAAGATGTAGGGCATGCTCTTCCTTACTCTTAGAAAATACTAAGATATCATCCACAAAGACCACCACAAATTTATTAAGGAACTCCCTGAACACCCTACTCATCAAATCAACAAAGTATGCAGGGGCGTTCGTCAACCCAAATGGCATTACCAGCCACTCATAGAAACCATCCGGAGTTCTAAAGGCAGTCTTGTCTATGCTATCCTCAGCCACCCTCAACTGATGAAACCCCGTGGCTAAGTCCAACTGAGAAAATACTGAAGCGCCAACCAACTGATCGAAAAGATCATCAATCCTCGGCAATGGGTGTCTATTCTTCTTTGTGAGCTTGTTGAGTTCTCTATAGTCTACACAAAGTCTGAGGGACCCATCCGCCTTTGTAGCAAATACTACTGGAGCACCCCACTCCGATATGCTCCGTCTTATGAACCCCTTCTCAAGCAACTCCACTACTTGCTTATGGAGTTCCCTCCTCTCACGAGGAGCCATGTGGCGCACTGGTAATGATACCGGTTTAGCCTTATCCACCAGATATATTCGGAAGTCAATCTCCCGCTTCGGAGGTAAGCCCTTTACCTCCTCAAACACATCCGGATATTCCCGGACCACCCTAACAGATTGCAAACTCTCGACCGAAGCGTCAAGCGATTCAAGATAACTTAGCATAACAGAGTCCAGGGGATTACAAGAAATCTCGAGAGTGTTACCCAAGCGGGTCATGAGCCTAACAACTCTCCTTTTGCAATCAAGAACGGCACCATTACTGGATAACCAGTCCATGCCCAAAATCAACCCATAGCCCGTAAAGCCCAACACAAAAGCATCACATCTAAACTCAATGCTAAGTATAGAAATCTTCAAACCCAAACATATCATGGACAAATAAGTGGAGCCCCCAATTGGGTTTGAAACAACCAAGGGATCATCTACCAGACTGGTGTCTAAGTGCAGTGACTCAACTAATGATGATGAGATAAACGAATGCGATGCGCCTGAATCAAACAATGTACGGACAGGATGATCAAATAGAAAAACCAGACTTTCAACGGAGATCGTTCTACCTCTTTCCTGAATTGGTGGAACCACGAGAGCCTGTACTTGCCCCCTAGCCTGACTCGGTGCCATAAGAGCTTGCACCTGTCCTCCTGAGGTAGACCCCGTCTTTTGCCCCTTCTTAGGGCAATCCTTCACTAAATGCCCTGCTTCGCCACAGTGGAAGCAGCCAGTCTTCTTCTTCTTGCGACAATCCTTGCTTAGGTGGCCAGGTGTCCCACAATTGAAACACTTCTTCTTCTTTCCCTTGCCACCGTTGCCTTTCCCACCTTTGCTTTGTTGTTGTTGCTGAGGTCTCTTTTGATCTCCCTTCTTCTCGGGTGCCCTATTAGCATTGGGACCCTTCTCTTCTTCATACATGAGTGCCATGTCAACTAGCTTCTCAAAGGTGGCCCCCATAGGGATATGAGTCATAGCCAACCCATGCATCGGTTCATTCAAGCCCTTCACGAACCTCAAAGCCTTCTTCTCCGGTGTATTCACCATATCTAGGCCAAACCTTGCCAATTGATTAAACTTGTTGACATATTCCTTCACCGAGAGATTCCCTTGCTTTAGAGTCAAGAATCTTTCCATATACAAGTTTTCCTCCGCCCTTGAGAGAAACTTTGCCACAAATCTTTGCCTAAAATCCGCCCAAGAGTCAACGGGGCGTTCTCCATTAGTGACCTCCCACCAGAATGAGGCCTCTCCCTTCATTAACCAAGCAGCCAACTTGACTTTCTTTCCTTCTTCCATCTCAAAGATATCTATCAACTCTTCCACCTCCTTAAGCCAATCTCTAGCTTCCACAAAAGTTTCAGATCCTTGAAAAGGTTTCCCTCCCATAGCTTTAAATTCCTTGCAAGTCTTAGCAAAAGTATCCGTGCGAGGAGGAGGGGGAGGAGGAAGATCGGGTGCTACGGTTGGTGGAGGAACATTTGCTGGACCCGCCGTGGTGGCCCTAGCCTCCATCAATCTCCTATACCATACTGGTACCGTCACACCCTCCGGAAAGTTAGGATTCTCGGCCATGCTGAAACGAAAAAGGAAAGATTCAAAACGAAGGATTCGAAGGATATAGATATGGCTATTGGGGATTATGCTTTTCTTTCAAAAACTTTTCTCTTTAAAGACATGTTTTTGAAAATATCTCTTCCAAAAATGTTTTTAGAAAAATAGTTTTCTAAAAATTTTATCTGTTTCGGTAACCTTTGCTCTGATACCACGTGTAACACTCCACGCCCGCTATGGTCACTCACTATGGGAATGCCATAGCATCGGTGGAGTATTTTAGTGAATATAGAACAGAAATATTACAACAAGACAGATATAAATAGTACTTGAAATTTAAAATATCATCTCATAACAGCGGAAATAAACATGTCTGGTTACATCATAAAACCACGATAAAAGTCAAGTACAATATCCATCAAAATAAAGAAGTACATAATCCCACTCTCTCATACAATAGCCAGAACAAAAGAAAAGATAACTGGATAACTGGAGCTTTACATCTACCCAAGCTCCTAAAGACTGGAACAGCAATCCGATCAAGCTCTACTACCGCTAGGATCCACCGTAGGACCTGAGGGTTGGGAAAAAGATAAAAACAACGGGGTCAGACATAAGTCTGAGTGAGTCCTATAACTTTAACAATACAATCATTAAAGTAACCAGAGAAGACATAAACTTGACCTACGGTAATATCTGGGGATGAATGGCTACACTAAGCAGCTTGGTAGACTTAGGATAAACTAAGATAACCGTCAGGACGCATCTACCCACCCAAGGATAATTACTAACTGCACCACACCAGTCATTCCTACTTAAAGGTTGATCCCTCCAAGGACTTAGAAAATTTCCCCAGTAGTTTCGTGTACTCCTAGCCCACTACATAGGTGCCGTCTGCCCCTATCTCCACTAGGTGTACTCAGTAATTCTTACCCAGTAGTTTCGTGTACCCCTACATAGGTGCCGTCTGCCCCTATCTTTATTAGGTGTACCCACTACTCCCCATCGATCGGCTCCCTACCGTAGATACCCGTGCTGGTCCCACAGTGGGGTGTATCACTCCCCTAAAGTGGCTACCCAATACTATCAACGGTGCACGGCTTTATATCTACACGATGCAACAACGGCTTATCTACCAGCCCGGGCCCACACACGCATATGAAACCCGTTGGACTTGCGTTGCCACCGCTAACCCGTTTTGGCCTCTTATAATCAAGCCCAATATGCGTGTCCCGTCACTCGACATGGGTCGAGCCCACAAAGATACGTTTGGGATATTGGTTGAAATGGGCCCCCACAAGCTACCCACTTAAGCTTGTCATATATCTAGTGTATCCCACTTAACCCTTTAATCATGTTTAATTACATGTTTCCACTTGGTTAAGTATTCTAATCGTATTTTCTATTGCCACCCAAGGCAACCCACTAGATTCCACATGCCACCCAAGGCAACCACAAAATTTCCACATGCCACCCAAGGCACCCACTTAACCCCTCATGTCCCACTACATGCTAATATGGTTAAGTGTTTCTTAATTAATTAAGACCGTGATCTCCCGTAAAGACCTCCCACATTAGACTGGCTGTTATGACCGCCTGGTTAAGCCGGTAGAGTCCGGGCAGTCTTACGTCATAACAGAGCCTAACCTCGTGTCTTTACTTTAATCACATATTTAATTTATGGCTAAGACCTCTCACATTGGGCTGACATTTGTAGCAACTGGTTAAGCCGGTCGGGTCCGGGCAGTTTTACACTACAAATGAGTCCAACCTCGTGTCTTAGTCGATTAATTACACCTAATTAATCACCCCCATATTAATTATCCCTAATTAATATCAAGTTTTCCATAACATGGGTAGACCTAACTCAATAGGTAAATTCCCATGGGGTAGACCTAACTCAATAGGTAAATTCCCACTTATGGTAATTTATTTTTATGGTATGCTTAATCATACCCAATCATACATTTATTAACATATTTACCAACCCCATCGTTCCCCACGTAAATCGTTCTCATTTCATGACATAATAAAGGGGAAGATCCATCACAAATATCATGGGTTTAGCATATAACTTTGTCATGGGTTAAGAGGATGTCAACTTGCATATATGAGCATATATTAACCCAACTACATTTAACCCAAACTTGCATATTATCATACACATGATTTGCATAACATGTTGCATATGAGCTTGCATATTATCATACACATATCTTGCATAACATGTTGAACTTGCATATAAGCATTCTCATAACTTGCATAACATGTTAAACATGCATTTAAGCATACACATAACTTGCATAAGCATCCACATACTTGCATAAGCATGCATAACTTGCATATCACATTAAACTTGCATTTAAACATATACATAACTTGCATAAGCATCCATATACTTGCATAAGCATGCATAACTTGCATATCACATTAAACTTGCATTTAAACATATACATAACTTGCATAAGCATCCATATACTTGCATAAGCATGCATAACTTGCATATCACATTAAACTTGCATTTAAACATATACATAACTTGCATAAGCATCCATATACTTGCATAAGCATGCATAACTTGCATATCACATTAAACTTGCATTTAAACATATACATAACTTGCATATGAACTTGCATAACTCACTTTGTTAAACATGCATAAATCCACTTATTAAATATGCATAAACCCACTTGTTAAACATGCATAAACCAACTTATCAAGCATGCATAAACCAACTTATCAAACATGCATAAACCCACTTATTAATTATGCATAAACATAGAAAAACATAGAGTAGCATATCATTATAAATGATTCAAACTCACTAATCCGCATTTAAGACCATAGGTCTCATTACACCCAATCTACTTACTTTAACAATTGATGTTAAAGTGATAGAAACTCACCAAACCCAAAATTAACCCACTTATGAAGTGGAATTAGTTGCTAAATATGAAGATGGTGATGATTAGAGAATGATTTGAGAGGGATTAGCTTGCAACTTCCTTCTTAGATTAGTGGAGACTCCTTCTAGGATTTAATTTGGCGGCATGAGGCCTTCATTTCTATTTTTAGTATGGATTAGGGTAGGTTTAGGGTGTATTTATAGATTAGGAGAGTGTTTTAGGCCCTTAGATTAACCCTAGATTAGATTAGGTCCGTTAGATTTAGGAAATCTCTAGAACCCAGCCCAGCCCTAGCCAGAAAACCAGATCTGGTGCACCCAAGCACCCTGGTTCGACACGCCGTGTCGACAGGCAAGTCGACAGGCAAGTCGACACCCCTGTCGACAGCCCTGTCGACAGCCCTGTCGACATGCCTAGGGCGGGAATCTTCCCGCCTGGCCCCGCTGGTTCTAATTTAAAATCTAAATTTAAATTTCTAAATCTGTTTTTAGCTTTAAATTTTCTGCAAACTTCTTTGGGCCATAACCGGGCCATACGGACTCCGATTCTCGAAAACTTGGACTCTATTTCGCGTATTTTTCCGAGACGAACGCAATAACGCAGCCCGTTACCCCCAATTCCCACACCTGAGATTATTTATCCTGTAATTAGTGAATTTTAGTATTAACTAAAATTCGGGGTGTTACAGACAGGTAGCATAATCCCTAGTTTGGAACTAGGTGGCATAAATCCTGAATATAAGAAGCGTTCAACAGATAGCGTAAACTCTAATTGAATCTAGAAAGCACTTGATATAAAACCTGGATTAGATCTAGGTAATAAATAATCAAGGTACGCCTGAAGGCGACGGATACTACAGGGATTGGGATCACGTTATCGTTACTAGTTGGAACACTAGTTAGGTGGTGCAAAGATACAGAAACGAGTATATCGCGGTAAAAGCGAAGCGGAGAAAGTGTTGTAGTATATCCAGTTTATCATGTCTTAGCATGTCTTGTGTGAATCTTATCTTGTTAGCCTTATCGGTATTATCTTGTATTCAGTTAATTCATGTCGTTCTGTTTTCCCTGTTCACATGCTAGAAGTTACTGACTTACTCAGGCTTTATGTCTGACTCTGTTTTTCTTTCGCTTCTTTTCTTCCGTTCCCCCCAGGTAGTTAAGGAGGGAATAGTATAACTCAGGATTAAATTGGACCGTTGCTCTTTCCCAGCTTGAAGATTTGACGAAGTTGTCCTTGGATTCTCTTTCAGATGCTATGGCTGGCTTATGCTACATTGGGGAATATAAATGTATTTTTATGCTTCTTTATCTAGTAAAGACAGATGATACTCTGATATTGTAAAGAAATCTTGTACAATCTATTTTATCAATAAAGCAAAGTTTTATTTTTCGCTGTTAATTGTTTGTCTGTCTTGTAATTTATCTGCATCTTTTACCCATAATGCTCCACAGAACTTAGTGCATTCCCTTTGCGAGTGACACTAACGAACGTGGGGTGTTACATATTTACGATTGGAGCTTTGTAAACGAGTAAGCTTTTGCGTTGAGAGATTCTGATTGGGTTTCCAAGGTTGATTTTCATTGGTGCAGCGAGTTTTATTGACAAATCGAGTGTATCAATTTTTTCGAATTTTTCAAATGCCCTATTTTTTGAAGGCGAGATCATTTTTTACCAAGCTTTCCAAGGTGAGATCTCATGTTTGTTGCACTCCAGCTAACTTGTTTCCAAGTGTATTGGCTTCTTTGTCGAATGCTAACTAGTATTTGGCTTGTTGCGATGTCGTGATAGACCTGTGGTATGTTTTCTGAGCATTTTCCGATCTTTACGTAGTTGTGTTTCCCCCATCCCATAGGTCGTCTCGAGCTGCAAAAGCTTGATGTGATCAGCTTGCCAGTTTCCTTGATTGTGGTCGACGTGCTAGAAACTTCAACTTTGTCGGCAAGAGTTTTTTTAACTTGTCAACATGTATGAAGCCTCTAAGCTCATCAATACAATAGGAATCCCGACCTGACTGGCTGGTTTGGTGCTTCTACTTTGGAGAAGTTATAAACGTTGGATTAATTGTTTGGTGTATGGTTGTGAACTGTTATGTATTATAACTTATAAGAGACGTGGATTGATGAGCTGGATCCAAAGAGGTGTATGCAACATAGTTTGTTGCGAGTTAATTAATTGAAATATACAAATGTTCTTCATTGCGAGTTAATCATTAGAGCACGTTATTGCTAAATGTTACTTCTCTCTATTGTTAATATTTTTTATTCATTATGAATTATTAAATACTTTTCTTAATTATTGATTATTTTATTAAGTTTTTAATACTCGTTATTAGGTAACAATTAAAGTAATTTAAGGTAGTAATAATAAATAATTATTATGAATAAACTATTATTTATTTCTAGTTTATTAACTATTGTTTGCTAATAAGAAATTATTATCACTTCGTAAGTATTAAACTATACTGCTAATTATTAGTTAGTAGTCTTAATTATTATATGTTTATCAACAGTTAATTATTTAATAGCAATATAATTAATGATTATCTAAAACTATAAATTAAATATCACTTCTTAATTATTAAATATCACTTATCAATTAAATATTAAATGTTAAACATTAATTATCAAACATTGATTGTTAATTAATTTATTTATTTACTAATTGTTGCCAATAGATATTAATTATAATTTACTAATTATTAATAATTAACTACAATAAATTATTAAATATAAGGGATGATTATTGATTATTTATAATGATCGGTAAGTACAAATTATTTATTGATAATCGTTAATTATTATAAATTATTAATAGTAACATCGGTAGTCTATTGTCTATAGTTACCGATATAAAGTCAAAATTTTAATATTGTATATATTAAATATTAAATATAATTATTAATTATAAGAATAATTAAACATTATTCTTTATTATTGTATAATTATTAGTAATTACTTATTTAACATAAATAATTATAAAAATTTATAGATAATCATTCATTTTAAGACATTATAAATAATTAAATCTTGTTTGATGTAAAATTTTCTAGAAGTTCTAATTCTATTTCAGATTAGAATTTTATAAAAATTTAAAATTTTATTATTGATTTTTTTTCAATTTTTCAATTTTTTTATTTTACTAAAAAATTGCGAATTTTGTAAAAATATTACTTTTATGTTGTTAACTATTTAAAGGTAATTATTAGTTATTATTGTTTATTCTTATGTATCCACTTTTAATTATTAAAAATTGTTTATTACTTAAAACTAATTATTAAATAAAAATTATTTTTCAAACATTAATGTTGCATATTAAATATTTACTATTAATTATTTGATATTACTATCAAATATTAATCATTGATTATTAAACATGACTAATTAATTATTAAATATTAGTCATTAATTTAATATTAATTGTTAAATATTAATTATTAAGTATTGATTATTACCCGACACTCCTAGCTCAGTTGGTTAGAGGTCGGCGAATTGGGTTGAGACATAGGTCTCAGGTTCGAGGGCCACCTCTGCCAATTTCTAGGGGTGACTACTAAGGTAGTGTGAAGGCATTGAAAAATCGGGGTATATCACTACCCGTGGGGTTTAATAAGACCGACAAGCAATGGCTTGAGTGAAGTCTTAGGTTCCATATGTAAATCATCAAGTATTGATTATTATTTAGTTAAATATTTGCTTTAATTAATAATTATTAACAATAATTTCTAATTATAATAACTAACTATAATAAACTATAAAATAAAAAATGTTCATTCTATAATAATATTTTGTTGATGATCGTTAACTATGGTAAATTATAAACAATGGCACATATAAATGAGTAGTTATGATTATAGATACGTGTATTTGCTTCAATTAAAATAATCAGCAGTTGCTACAAATTTTAAAGAACCGATGCAAACAACACTTTTCGCTACGATGCATTTGCATCGGTTTCTCCTATGTCGTGCGAACCAATGCAAACGACACTACTTTCATAAGTTGTAAAGAAAAACAATGCACTTAATACTATTAACTTCACTGTATTCGCATCGGTTCCTTAGGAGCCAAAGCAAATAATATTATTTGCTTCAGTGCATTTGCATCACTTCCTCAGGAACCGTTGCAAATAACGTTGTATGCATCGGTTATGAGGAAAACCGATGCAAATATTATTATTTACTTCTGTGTATTTGCATCGGTTCCACAAAAAATCGATGCAAATAACACTATTTGCATTAGTTGTAAAGACAATCGACGCAAATGAGGCGAAGTAGTAGGCATATTTTGTACTAGTGTAACGTTACTTAATAATGGAATTAAGTAAAGGAATGAAATTAAAATAAGACTTCCAAGGGGAAAATGGTTAAATGGGTAAAAAGGGATTTTTGTAATTAGATTCAATAAAAAATTTAGTAATTGGATTTGTCATAAAAATCCAGGTTAAGACATGAATTGTTTTAAAGATGTTAAAGTTATAAGGTGATGTTTAGTGAGTAATTACTTAATTAATGAACTAAGTAATAATAGTTATACTTGAAAAGGAAAATTTTAAAAGTAAGAAGGATTTGTAAAACCATATTTTTATTAAAATAGTTAAATTAGATATGTTTGGTATTAAAATGAATTTGCGTTTTTGAGTTACAACTTATATCTATCTTAAGATAAGAACGTTGTCGGCCAAGGTTTGAGAGGTAATAAAATACCCTAACTTGAATGACTTTAGGATTACCTGAGGATCATATAAGTTTGTAACAATAAAGATGTTAGGAATAATTTATTATTTCCATAAGAGAAATAATAATGCAACGTAATTGAAAACTTTTGGAATATAATAAAAACTATTGGGTTCTATGTTAAATAATATATTATTTGACATTGTTCAACCTAGATTTGAAGTAAAATTATATATATACCGTGGATATATATATATAACGAGATTTCCAAAGTAAGGAAATAAAAAGATCTGAGAATATATAATGAGATTTCCAAAGTAAAGGAAAATAAAAAGATTTGAGAATATATAATGAGATTTCCAAAGTAAGGAAAAAAAGATTTGAGAATATACAGTGAGATTTCCAAGGTAAAGGAAAATAAAAGGATTTGGGAGTATATAATGAGATTTCCAAAGTAAGGAAATAAAAAGATTTGAGAATATATAATAAGATTTCCAAAGTAAAGGAGAATAAAAAGATTTGGGAATATATAATGAAATTTCCAAAGTAAAGGAAAATAAAGAGTTTTGAGAATATATAACAATATTTCCAAAGTAAGGAAATAAAAGTCTTGAGAATATATAACGAGATTTCCAAAATAAAGGAAAATAAAAATATTTGAGAATATATGATAATATTTCCAAAGTAAGGGAAATAAAAGGTTTGAGGATATAAAATTATAAGGTCCCGTATTTTCGGCAGTTAGATATTTAATATATTTTATTATTTTAAATATCAATTTGGAATTATAAATGGATTTATAATATATAATTCGTTTATATAATGAAGTTTAAATGTTTGGTTTATATATAATTATAAAACGAACTCGAAACGCCGTGGTAGTTCATAATTTACGATATGAACTTTAACTGAATATATAGAATCCATTTTAAGTCGGAATTCTGTGAAACAAGAAACGTTTGAATCGATTTGATTATATTTTTCTAATGAAAGAGTAAAATGGAGATTTCATGTTATAGATTGTGAGTTACGCCCAATTCAAATTTTGAAATAGTCGCTATGGAATTCGTTAATAAACAATAATGTTTATTAAATGAATTATAAAGGATTTTTATATAAATTTGAATATCGTTTAGTGCCCAGATTATAAATATTGAGTTAAAATATATATTAGTTTATTCTGAAGATGTGTGATATTTTAGTTGTAGAGATACGATAATAATAATTTATTTTCATTTAAAATGAATTGGTTTAGATTTAAGTATATTTTAACGTTATTATATAGGCCTCAGAAATGATCTATTTTTAAAACAGCCTCTGTTTCCGATGAAACAAGTTCCATTGGAATACGTATCGCTAATTATGGTTATGTTTCCAGTTTGGAGCCAATTGGGGTAGTTTTATCGGTACGCACAATTTAGAGGTGAACCGATAAATTTAAATAACGACGTTATGAAAACGGAGTCCGTTTTTAATGAAATAAATTCCATTGGGACCGGAATGTCAAGACGTAGCGGTGCACCAATTTTTATTTCGTTTGAATGTTGTTTATAACAGTACGAATATTTAATGCTCAGTGTAAAAAGCATTAGTTAATAGTAGAATATATTAATCATATAAAAACCAACTTTCCAATTACAACTGATAACAAAATGAGTATATGTAACCTACTCTAAGAAATATATATGCTGACTCCATTCCACATGCCCAAGCTTGTTGTAGTAACCCGGAAAATCTGAACCAATTTAAAAAATTTATTTTGACAATTTTAATGAATTTTGGATATTTAAAATGATTTATTTAAATAATAACAATGGAAAAATTATTTTGAATAGAATTAGTATGTATATATTTATTTGAATCGAAGTGAGAATATAAATATTTATTTTTAATTATAAAAGGAATTGGAAATGGCGCGGTAGTTTGAAATTTCGATTTCAAATTTCAAATGGATGTACAAGATTCAAAATAAACCAGATTTTAGCGAAACCAAAAGTATTTGAAACTAGTTGAAAATATCTTTCCAACGAATCCGAAAAATTGAAATTTCATAGCGAGAATAAAAAGTTATTCCCTATTGAAATTTCGGAATAGTCGCTATGGAATTTTGGCCCTTAAAAATGGAAATTTTGTAAACGACCTCCATTTTCGAGAAAACACTTTTGTTGGATCCGGGGTGTCAAGTTATTGCTAGATTCCAAAATTCATAATTATTCGAATCAATATGTGAGCTAGGCAAAGGAAAACACATTTTGTCAGTTTTAGTCAATTTGGATCGACAAGAAAATAGCCATTTTTCAAACGGTCTCCAAAGTTGATGAAACTAGTTTTGTTAGAACCGTATCGTCGATACGAAGCTAGAAAGTATTTTTTTGGGAATTTTTAGAGTCAGTATGTGGTCCCGGTAAATTAAAATGTACGTTTGAATTTAAAATATATTGATTTGTATTTTAAATTTAACGAAAACTGTTCGAAACGATCAAACTAGCTTGCGGGACATAGCCCATTGTGTTCGGAATGGGGGTATTTAGCTAGGGGCGACAGTCGTTTGGTTCAGATTGGAGATAGTATCAACGAACAAAGATTTTTCAAATTAATAGAAAATAGATTAATAAAATTTATATATATATATATATATATATATATTCAATTCTCCGGTCAAACTCTAACATATCTCAAAACACGGTCAAACTGTTTCCCCCCAAATCAAAAAGGGCATGGCCCTAACCCGACAATGGTGATGACGAACTCCATCGCCATCGCACCCCGCCATTGTCTCCTCTCCGTCGATCGCTCCAACCTCCTTTGCCATGTCAGAATCGAAGCCCCCCCTCGAAATCGCGGGAGTAACCTGCTGTGAAACTGACACCCCACCTGAAATGAGCCACCGACCTCCATCTCGCAGCGCCTCCGGCCACCCACGGCCTGCGCCTCCACCTGTGCCGCTTCCAGTCCCTTGTCGCAGTCCCTCCACCTCTGGTTCAATGCTCCAGACAGTAGCAGTGAGTTTTTGTTTCTTATTTCTTTTTCCTGGTTTTATGTTAATATAAAACATAGTTTAAAAACTTTGTGTTTTTTTAACATCAATTTAAAATCTGATTTTATTTATAGAAAACATTGTCTAAGAAATTGATTTTTTATACATAAAGCATTTTCTAAAAATTTGATTTTTTTTTATATACAAAGCATTGTCTGAAAATTTGATTTTCATATGTACATAGAGAAGATAAAAATATGGTTTTTATGCATATGGTTTCAAAATAAAAATAATTTTTTTATTATACATATAGTGAAATAGATATGATTTTTTTTGTTTGGTTAACAAAGTAAAGATATGATTTTTACAATGAAAATATCGGTACACAAATACGATTTTCATACATATTACTTTGTTTTAAGAATTGGATTTCTATATGTAAGACTTTGTTTTAAAAATATAATTTTTATAATGAAGTAGCACTAAGAAAAATATGATTTTTATTATGTAGAAAAATAAAAATGAGATTTTTATAGAATTGAAATAAAAAGGTGATTTTTAATATAAACTGTGTGAAAACATATTACGTTGGAAAACACGGTGAAGATTTTCTACATATGAAGGGTCGCGGCGTTTGGTTTAGCTTCCTGGTGAGAACTTCTCACTTTAATTTTATTTCTAGTTAGAAATATATACTAGGATGCAGACGGTGCTTAGCAACACCCGACACCCGTCGTCCACAGACCATGGACGACTTGTTTGTTTGTTTGATTGTGTTGTGAAAATTGATTGTGTGTTGTGGAATGGAATAAAATATTTCATAGTTAAAAATATAATTTTTAGTATGTATAGGAATAAAATAAATATTTATAAACAAATCGGACCATTTGTTTATGTACACCCATTTGACTGATATGGATTATGACGATAAATTTTACACATCGCTCAACTACACAAATAAAATTCATTATTTGTTGATTGAAACCCCACACGGGTATTGTAACACCCCGTAATTCTATAACGCTAAGATTCAAAAATCAAGGCAGATTTAAAAGTTAAAATCAAAATCAAGGGAAACGGGCTACGCCATTGCGTTCGCCTCGGAATTCTGCATGAAAACGAGTCCGAGTTTGCGTAAATCGGAGTCCGTATGAGGGAGATATGGCCTCCGGAAGTTTCAGAGTTTAGTTTAAAATTCGAACAGACAGAAAACTAATTCAAATTTCAAAAATCGGGCGGGATTGGCCAGGGCGGGAATTTTCCCGCCCAAGAGACCCAGGTCGACTGGGTAGTCGACCTGGGCTACCCAGGTCGACTGGGTAGTCGACCTGGGGCACCCAGGTCGACTACATAGTCGACCTGGGGGTCGACCCCCCTGTTTTACCAGCCTTCTGTACCCTGTTCGTTCTGATGTATCTGGACGCCATTCTGACCAGGTTCGTCCGCCTAACACTATATAAACAGCCCTAGTCTTCTTCTCTATTCACAATTCTTTTCTACCCTTATGCTGCAAAGATTATTGACAAACATGGCTTCTTCTCCTCCTTTTAAATTAAATAATAAATAGAAATATATTTATAATAAATCAAGACGAGGAGATGCTGCTAAAAGACTTTCAAGAAGAGGTTCAAGTCAAGCTAGGATTCAAGAGGAGGTTCAAACGACTTCAACGACTGTTTTTCTATGAATCTTAGCAACGCCATCTTTCTGTTCTGATCTAATCTCTGTAAGTCGGTTACTTTTTAGATTTGAATGTTTCTCTCTGCTCGTGACATGAATTAAAGGAATAAAAGAATATGCCAAATCTTTCTATTCGAATCTGTGCCTACATCTTTGGACTTAATTAAGAACTGTTATGATTCAATGACCGATAAGACTGTGACTATGAAACTATGGACCTTAGAACCATATGCCTCTTTGACTATGAACATTGCCTATGACTATGAACATTGCCTATGACTATGAACATTGCCTATGACTGTGACTGTGACTATGAGAATTATTTCCATGACTAGGAAAGTGTTTAAGTTTTGTGACTATGAAATTGGGTCTAAAACCCGATTATCTATTCTGTTTGTTCTTTTTTTTCTTTGGTTTTAGACCTTGGGAATTTACCTATTAAGTTAGGTCTACCCATGTTCTTGAACCTACGCCTTTACTCTGTCTATTCTTGGTTTTAGACCTTGGGAATTTACCTACTAAGTTAGGTCTACCCATGTTCTTGAACCTACGCCTTTACTCTGTCTATTCTTGGTTTTAGACCTTGGGAATTTACCTATTAAGTTAGGTCTACCCATGTTCTTGAACCGACGTCGTTATTCAACCCTTTTTATGCCAGTTAGTATGTCTATCTTTTGCGTAGCATCTTTGGTTCATTCCCTATTTTCTGCGAACCTAGCTTTATTTATAATCTAGACTGAATCACGATTATACGAACGGTGGGAATGCGGTTTGGGAAAAATATGAAATCTACTAAAAACGTAGTTTAACTTGGAAATTGGCATAAATTGGGAACATGTATTATGGCATGTTCATAGAAATGCAAATTGGATAAATTTGACATGAATTATAAGGTGTGTAATTTGAATCTAGTATTGACATGTAAATCTAGCATTTACATGAATAGTGAACTAGAGTAATAAGTCTAGTTTGACGTGAATTAGAATGTTGAATCGGAATTGGATTAGCTAATTTGGCACGGTGAGTATATTGGAATAAATGTGAAATTGGCCATAATTGGGAATAACTGTCAGGTTTAGAAAAATCATGGTTAATGACACTTAATTTTGTATATTTTACATACCAAAAAGCATAAATATGATTTAGGAAGGGAAATGGGCCATAGGAATAAATGTTGACAATTTACATTAAAAGAGCAATTGGGAAATAAGTAAATTAGGATTAATTTACTTATAGAATTTGTCCTAAATAAGGAAATGTTAATTTAGAAAAATTAAAGGTTTGTTAACGACATCTCTTTTAGTAATAAACCAGAAAGTTCTAGGGTGACAGAGAGGATAATGTCTAGGCTTGGGTTTGGAAAATACAAGTTTCCTTCTCTCCCTGGCTATCCCTAACTGATCCGATGGACGGGATGGTTATTTTCAAAACCTGATTTGAAAATTAGTCAAAACCCTTTGAACTTAGAAAACATGAATATCCCCAACCCGAGGTTAGACTGAGTTGCGATGTAAACCTGCCCGGAACCAACCGGCACATCCAGTAATCGCAACAATATATGTCTAATGTGAGTGGTAGCGGCTTTAATTTATTTAGTTAAAGCTAGAACAAGAATGGTAGGGTTAAGTTAACTAAGACACTTAACCAATTCAACATGATAACCAGACTGGTGGGTGGGGTTAGGGCCAAACAATTAAGCTAGAATGGGAGGGTTAAGCCCATAGGAAAACTTAACCAATTTAACACAGTTAAGCTAGGATGGGAGGGCTAAGTCCATAAGGACACTTAACCAACTTCACATGGTAATAAGACAATATTTGTAGGTGTTAAGTAAAGTTAATACACTTAGCCAAATTAACATGTTAACTAGACTAGAGGTTGGGGTTAAGTAAATACACTTAGCCAATTTGATATGTTCGCTGGGCTAGACCGTAGGGTTAAGTAAACTTGAACACTTAACCATCAGGTTGTGATAAAGGAATGGGGTTAAGTCTAAAACATGAAGGGATAATACTTAACCATTAATAATAACATGTTAGTTAAAACAGACGGGCAAGGTTAAGTTAAAAAGGAACACTTAACCAACACAGGGTGAATGGGTTGGGTTAAGTAATAATACTTAACCAATATAACTTGGTTTGTGGTAGGGTTAAGTCAACATGAGTTACTGATAACACTTAACCAGTTTAACAGGGTAAATGAGGAGGGTTAAGTTAGCTTGAATCGACTATGACACTTAACCAATCCAAATTGACGGGAAAGAGAACTAAGTAAACCTTAGTTAAGAAAACAACGATTCTGGAAACTAAGTGGTAAATCTTAGTTAGTAAAACTAAGTAGTAATTCTTAGTATAACACGGGAAGGAGCGAAGGTCTGTCTGAGTAAAAAGGAGGCTCCAAAAAATTGTGTTACGAAGCCCGAGGCTTCGAGGGGACGTGAGGGTACTCTTGGTATCCCTCTGTGAGGCTGCAGATGATCCGCCTGGGCCCATAGAGGTTAAGGTCTGCGTAGAAGAACCAGGGGTATGCCTTGGTTGCAATACATGGCAACCTAAAGACTAGGATGGACCGGCATGATTCGGCGAGCGAACGGTAGCCCTGTGATAGCGACTCGTCGTCTACCATCCATCTTGAGTCAGTAGAGATACGTGAGGCGGAAAAGCGGAGAACTCCAAAAGACCATATACTTGCTATCTAGTTACGGGTGAGGATGGCCATAGGATAGTGGGGCACCGGGGGCCGACGTATAGTTCTCATTTTTCAAGGTGTGCCTTTCATTAGTTGAGGGAGGGGTCAAGTGGGACCATAGCTACTGGAACAAAAAACAAACCTTAGCATCTGCATCGGCAGATATCTGAAAGCTCCCGACCGAGTTTTGCATTCCTTGATTTGCCCTGACACAGGACTCGGACCGCACATTATGGGACATGTGCATCTAGACAAGCGATAACGATTCGCGATACATGCGTGGGGAAGTATAGGAACATATACCACTCTAGGTAGTGTGTCCTGGACTTGGGGGCATCGTTCGACAGGTAGCATAATTCCTAGTTGAACTAGGTGGCATAAATCCTGAATCCGAGAAGCGTTCAGCAGACAGCGTAAACTCTAGTTGAATCGAGAAGGCACTTGGTAGAAAACCCTAGATTAAATCTAGGTAACAAATAAATAAATGGATGCCTGAAGGCGATGGAAAATACAGGGATTGGGAGCACGTTAGTGTTACTAGTTGGGACATTAGTTAGCTGGTGCAGAGATATAAAAACCAGTATAATAAGGAAATAGCAAAGCGGCGAAAGTATTAGAACATATCCATTTTATCTTAGCTTAGAATATCTTGTGTTAATCTTGTCTAATCATGCCAACCCTATCATCATGGTGTTATCTTGTATTCAGTTAATTCATGTCGTTTTGTTGTTGTTCCATGTTCACATGCTAGAAGTTACTGAACTTACTCAGGCTTTATGTCTGACTCTGTTTTTCTTTCGTCTTCTTTTCTTCCGTTCCCCCCCCAGGTAGTAAAGGAGGGAATAGTATAGCTCAGTTTAAGTCAGACTGTCACTCTTTCCCAGCTTGAAGATTTGTCGAAGTTTTGCTTGGATCCTCTCTTTCAGATGCTATGGCTGGCTCTTGCTAAAATTGGGGAATATAAATGTTGTTTTATGCTTCTTCATTTTGTAAGACAGATGATACTCTGATATTGTAAAGAAATCATTGTACAAACTATTTTATCAATAAAGCAAAATTTTATTTTCCGCTGTTTAATTTCTGTCTGTCTTGTAATTTATCTGCATCTTTTACCCTAAATGCTCCACAGAACTTAGTGCATTCCCTTTGTGAGTGACACTAACGGATGTGGGGTGTTACACGTGGTATCAGAGCTGAAGGTTACCAGATCAGAAAAAGGATTTGAAAAAATATTTTCAAAACGGTTTTTAAAGAAGCATTTTCAAGAGAAAAGATTTGTTTTAAAGACATATTCGCCAAAGCCATACGCACTATCTTCTCTTCCTCTGTTTAGATTCTTTTCTCCTTCTTTCTTGAGTCTCTGGGGCTCCTGATTTTTGGGAGGTAACCTCATCGAAGGGCAAAGTAGTGCCCGGCTTCCATCCATAGCCGTAGTTGTTTCATCTACGGGCAGTTTTCTTTCGAAGCATATAGGGTTTTTTGCACGATGGAAGCAGCTTTCGAGAAATTTGTCAACATGACTACACACGGAAGGGGATGAGGAGTTTGGCTAGGGAGCACAACCCTGGGATGAGGAATTCATGGATGTAGATTTAGCTCACGAAGTAGGAAGAAATTATAAAACCTAAGACAAGAGGAAGTATCTTTACTAGGGAATGATAGGGCATATAAGGACAAGGGCAAGAACAGGGAACAAGATTTTCAGAAGGGCAAGTACATACTTTCACCACCAAGCATACCTAGGAGAAAGGTAGTGAAGTTCCGATGGAAGAGTCTAGTTTTTCTATTCGTACTATTTCCTTTGGTTTTAGCGCTTCGCATTTGTCCATATCCACTCCCCATAGTTGAGTCTCTGCACCATAGTATTTGTATAGTAGAAAGATCCCACTAGAGTCTCAAATCCAATTGGTGGTCCGACCAGTTTATTTTTGGTTAGTAGGGATTTGAGAATAGCTATCGAGTTTGTTTATATCATCTCACATAGATCATCTAAGTTCGGGGGAGATATTCCTTGGGTGCTTGTCTGATATTGGTTTAGGCCTTTGGGGCTTGTACTTGAGGAATGTCAAGTTTGGTTTGGATGGTTTGCATGAGAGATGAATAGTTGTGGCAGGCACTCCAAAGAGCACGTAGTGACCTTTCGACCTTTATAGTTATGGCATGGTGGATAAGAGAGAGACCTCAAACCATCTTAGTACATATACTTGGTACCGTGATTGACATCTGTTTATTTTGGAATTGGAGGTCAGAAACTTCACGATCGTGAACTTAAATTAGTTAAGATACAGTGGAGTAAAGCTCAAGAAGGTTAGATACTAGCATCATACCCTTTTCCTTAAGGGTGCATCCTTGATTTCTTTGTGTAGGAGCTTTACGCATAATTGTTTCTCTCTTTCTAAAGTATATCACCTAGTTCGTATCTTCGATCCTTAGGTTAAAGCCAATGGATGTAAACATGTGTTTGAAAAATGTTATGGTTGGTGGTTGCAAGTGATTGTTAATGGTTGCTCGTGGATGCATATGCATACGTATTAGGCGCTAGATCAGTTCGGACGCTTTCATATTGCATTTACAGATATGTATTTGTTTGTAAGTTGAGCCTGATATGTTATCATATGGATGTTGCATATGGATGAATGGTTGTGCACGCATGTAGTATTTACATAATTAGGGATGCTTGCATACATGATTGGACGCATGGCACTGACATGATTCGCATTAAGGAGGTCAACTGAATCAGTAGACCGCCTGATTTTGCATTAGATAAAGACATATACACACACTATGCATATGAACATGAAAGAATTAGAAATCTTTTAAGGACAATGAATGCCTGTGGTTGAATGGTTGAGTAGATGGGTGATTGGATGGTAGGACACATTCTTCCTAACTTGAAGATTTCGGGGACGAAATCGTTTTAAATGGGGGAGAATGTAACACCCCGTAATTCTGTAATGCTAAGATTCACAAATCAAGGCAGAATTAAAAGTTAAAATCAAAATCAAGGGAAACGGGCTGTGCCATTGCGTTCGTCTCAGAATTCTACAAGAAAACGAGTCCGAGTTTGCGTAAATCGGAGTCCGTATGAGGAAGATATGGCCTTCGGAAGTTTCAGAGTTTAGTTTAAAATTCGAAAAGACAGAAAACAAATTCAAATTTCAAAAATCGGGCCGGATTGGCCAGGGCGGGAATTTTCCCGCCCAAGAGAACCAGGTCGACTACATAGTCGACCTGGGGCACCCAGGTCGACTACATAGTCGACCTGGGGGTCGACCCCCTGTTTTTCTAGCCTTCTGTACCCTGTTCGTTCTGATGTATCTGGACGCCATTCTGACCAGGTTCGTCCGCCTAACACTATATAAACAGCCCTAGTCTTCTTCTCTATTCACAATTCTTTTCTACCCTTATGCTGCAAAGATTATTGACAAACATGGCTTCTTCTCCTCCTCTTAAATTAAATAATAAATAGAAATATATATATATATATACAATAAATCAAGACGAGGAGATGCTGCTAAAAGACTTTCAAGAAGAGGTTCAAGTCAAGCTAGGATTCAAGAGGAGGTTCAAACGACTTCAACGACTGTTTTTCTACGAATCTTAGCAACGCCATCTTTCTGTTCTGATCTAATCTCTGTAAGTTGGTTACTTTTTAGATTTGAACGTTTCTCTCTGCTCGTGACATGAATTAAAGGAATAAAAGAATATGCCAAATCTTTCTATTCGAATCTGTGCCTACATCTTTGGACTTAATTAAGAACTGTTATGATTAGATGACCGATAAGACTGTGACTATGAAACTATGGACCTTAGAACCATATGCCTCTTTGACTATGAACATTGCCTATGACTATAAACATTGCCTATGACTATGAACATTGCCTATGACTGTGACTGTGACTATGAGAATTATTTCCATGACTAGTGTAATAACCCGGAAAATCTGAACCAGTTTAAAATTTTTATTTTGGCAATTTTAGTGAATTTTGAAGATTTAAAATAGATTATTTTAAATAATATCGACGAAAAATTTATTTTGAATATAATTCGAACGTATATATTTATACGCGTCGTCGTTAGAATATAAATAATTATATATAATTATAAATAGAATTGAAAATGGCGCGGTAGTTCGATAATTCGATTTCAAACTTCAATTGAATGTACCGGGTGCAAAACAATCCGGATTTTAGTGAAACCAAAAATGATAGGATCTAATTGATGATATCTTTCCAACGAATCCGAAAAATCAAAATTTCATAGCGGGAATCAAAAGATATGTCCAGTTGAAAATTCTGAATAGTCGCTATGGAATTCAGGCCCTTAAAAATGGGAATTTTGCAAACGACCTCGAATTTCGACGAAACCACTTTTGTTGGATCCGCAGTGTCAAATTATTGCTAGATTCCAAATTTCATAATTTTTTGAATCAATATATGAGCGTGGCAAAGGAAATAGCGTTTGACCAGTTTCAGTTGATTTTAATCGACTGCAAATTGGCCATTTTTCAAAAGGTCTTAGAATTCAACGAAACTAGTTTTGTTAGGACCGTATCGTCAATACGAAGCTAGAAAATATTTTTCTGGAATTTTTCGAGTTAGTACGTGACCCCGATAATTTGAAATGTGCGTTTAAATTGAATATATAAAGAACTATACTTTAAATTCAACGGAAACTGATTCAAACAGTCGAATTGGCCTGCAATACATATCCCATTGTGTTCGGAACGGGGGTAAAACGTTAGGGGCGACAGTCGTTGGGCTCGATTTGAGATTCATATGAAAAGTCAACTTTCAAAGGAATTAAAAATAAATAAAATAAAATATATAGCCCTCTCTCCTTTCTCTCTCCCCTCACTTTTCAAAACCAGTCAAAACAAAAAAAAGGAAAAAAAAACCGAACCCCCCACCTTCGATCGATCCCGCCGCACCCCCAGGCGATCGCCACCTCCGTTCTCAGTCCCTCCCCCTCCGCAACCTCCCCCTCCTTCTACCCGAACCAGCGACGAATACCCCCCCCCCCTCGAATCCCGCGAACCCTAGCCGCCGCCTCCCAAACCCTAACCACCCACCACTGGCCGACGCAACCCCCAAACGCCCCCCTCGTCAGTTCGAACCCCCCTTGCTCCGCCCCACGTCAGCCTCGCGGTGGCCACCACCACCTGACCCCGACTCCGGCGCAGCAGCGAAGACCCCCCCTTTTTTTGTCAAAACAATACGGTAAGTTTTCTTTTATTTTATTTTCTTTTATTTTATGATTTTTAGATTATATAAAAACTGATTTTCCTTTTTATATATAGGATTATGAAATAAAAATTCAATTTTTATGTAGATGATTTTGAATAAAAAAATTTGATTTTTATGAATAAGACTATGCATTGTTTTTCAAATATGAAACGAAGTTTAGATTTTTAAATGGAGAAAGGTGTGATTTTTACATATGTAGTGGGTTAAAAATGATTTTTACATAGTAGGAACTATAAAAATGTAATCTTTATGAGATAGAGAATATAAAAATATCATCTTTGTATATGTAGCAAAAAAAATCTGATTTTTATTATATATACGTTGAAATAAAGTGGTATTTTTATAAAGGCGAAATCTTTATTTTAGAAAAGGCGAGGCGAAATCGTTATTTTAGGAAAGGCGAAATCTTTATTTTAGAAAAGGCGAAATCTTTATTGTAGAAAAGGTGAAAGATCTATTTTTGAAAAGGCGGAAACTTTATATAGAGAATAGCGTGATAAAATAGAATTTTTATCCATATAGCGTCGAAGTAAAAATTCGATTATTATATATTGAATAACATAGTAAAAATTCGATTTTTATATATTGAATAACATAGTAAAAATTCGATTTTTATATATTGAATAGCGAAGTAAAAATTCGATTTTTATATATTGAATAGCATAGTAAAAATTCGATTTTTAAATATATGAAGTGATTATAAAAAAATATGATTTTTAAATTGAAAGTGAACAAATAAAAATTTGATTTTTATATATGTAGTGGCTACGGGCAACGAAGAGGACGAAAAGGCGAGAACGGCGAAGATCTCTACAATAGGAGTGTCGTGGTATTGGATGGCTATCGGTGAGAATTTCTCACCTTTCAATTTCATTTTCTAGTTATATATATATATATATATATATATATATATATATATTAGGATGCAGACGGTGCTTAGTAGCACCCGACACAATCGTCCACAGACCATGGACTTGTTTGTTTGGTTGTGTAGTTGGTTAGATTATTTGGTTTGAATTGAATTGTTTGGTGAATTGAATGGATTTGATTGATGTGTGAATGGCGTGGGCCTTCACTAGACCGGGTATAAGGCTAGGCCTTGTCCCGTTTCTAGTATCGTGCCGTTATGCCGCCGAAATTTTCTAAAATACGTTAGAAAAATAAAAATATCATTTTTATTCTGTAAATGAACTAAATAGAAATTCATGTGTGGAAATAAAATATTTTATCATTAAAAAAATAATTTTTAACGTAAATGTGAATAAATAAATATTCATTTACAAACCGGACGGTTTGTTTATGTACACCTATTCGAAGGACATTGATTGGGACGATAAATTTTACACCTCGCCCAACTGCACAAATAAAATCTGTGTTTGTTGATTTGAAACCCCACACGGGTGTTGGGATGAAATTTAAAGTTCACTCATCCTGATTTATTAAATATGTCGATCGATTGATTGACAGGCTGTTATAAGCGTTAGATATCTATATTTGATGCTTATACAGTGTAGTGCACTTTGGATGATGGTTGATTATTTATCATTGCTATTATATGCATGTGATGAATGGAATCCATATAATTAAATTATATGGTAACTGATTGGGCCTCATTCCAATTTAGAAGATAAAGAATATTATAAAGTAAAGGTTCATGTGTTGACTGTACTCATCCGTTGAGATTAGTCATGTGTTGAACGAAATATTTTAATAATAAAATTTACATCTTTATCAATATAAAATAAAGGTTCATGTGTTGACAGTACTCATCCGTTGAGATTAGTCATGTGTTGAACGAAATATTTTAAAAATAGAAATATTAGAAATAGAAATATTTGAATAGGAAATATTTGAAAAAGAAATATTTGAAATAGAATATTTGGAGATAGAAATATATGAAGCCGTGTTGATTAGATTGACGCCATTTTGTCGTGAACGGTATCTTCAATAATACTGTTCTTAGATCCAAAGGAGTTAAGAAAATCAGAAACTAACTGGAGATTAGTTAAGTTGAATGGTTTCTGGGGTATTGATCTGATGTTGGTTTCGGCCTTCGGGGTTAATACTTAGGGAATTGCTCACTTGCTAATTTATGGTTAGGGTCTGATTGAAATATAATGTGATTTTGGGTTTATAGTGAACCGTGTTTTAAAATGACACTGATTCTTTAACCCAGTTAAAGATTAAAACTAAGTGGAGTTTTAATGAATCTTTAATTAGATTGAAAAGATCGAGAATGGAGTATCACCAGTTCTTATTGCTGGCCCTGAGTAGGCCGGGTACGCATGATAGGGGGTTCTCGCTTCGCGGTTTGGTGGCGAACGGGAGACTCTTACCCCTACATGTCGCTGGGGAGGGCGTTGGTTCGCCAGTAGGCGCGAGACTCGAGAGGGTCGCCGTAAAACAAGGAATTGGGGGACTAGTGTGAGCCGCGGTGGGTATTACCTGCTGCTTAGGGGATGAAGGGATGGTTGCAAAGCCTACCGGATTTCGCCGGCCGTCACAACTAGGAAAGTGTTTAAGTTTTGTGACTGTGAAATTGGGTCTAAAACCCGATTATCTATTCTGTCTGTTCTTTGTTTTCTTTGGTTTTAGACACTGGGAATTTACCTATTAAGTTACGTCTACCCATGTTCTTGAACCTACGCCTTTATTCTATCTATTCTTGGTTTTAGACCTTGGGAATTTACCTATTAAGTTACGTCTACCCATGTTCTTGAACCGACGTCGTTATTCAACCCTTTTTATGCCAGTTAGTATGTCTATCTTTTGCGTAGCATCTTTGGTTCATTCCCTATTTTCTACAAACCTAGCTTTATTTATAATCTAGACTGAATCACGATTATACGAATGGTGGGAATGCGGTTAGGGTAAAATATAAAATCTACTAAAAACGTAGTTTAACTTGGAAATTGGCATAAATTGGGAACATGTATTACGGCATGTTCATAGAAATGCAAATTGGATAAATTTGACATGAATTATAAGGTGTGTAATTTGAATCTAGTATTGACATGTAAATCTAGCATTTACATGAATAGTGAACTAGAGTAATAAGTCTAGTTTGACGTGAATTAGAATGTTGAATCGGAATTGGATTAGCTAATTTGGCACGGTGAGTATATTGGCATAAATGTGAAATTGGCCATAATTGGGAATAACTGTCAGGTTTAGAAAAATCATGGTTAATGACACTTAATTTGGTATAGTTTACATACCAAAAAGCATAAATATGATTTAGGAAGGGAAATGGGCCATAGGAATAAATGTTGACAATTTACATTAAAAGAGCAATTGGGAAATAAGTAAATTAGGATTAATTTACTTATAGAATTTGTCCTAAATAAGGAAATGTTAATTTAGAAAAATTAAAGGTTTGTTAATGACATCTCTTTTAGTAATAAACCAGAAAGTTCTAGGGTGACAGAGAGGATAGTGTCTAGGCTTGGGTTTGGAAAATACAAGTTTCCTGCTCTCCCTGGCTATCCCTAACTGATCCGACGGACGGGATGGTTACTTTAAAAACCTGATTTGAAAATTAGTCAAAACCCTTTTAACTTAGAAAACATGAATATGCCTAACCCGAGGTTAGACTGAGTTGCGACGTAAACCTGCCTAGAACCAACCGGCACATCCAGTAATCGCAACAATATCTGTCTAATGTGAGTGGTAGCGGCTTTAATTGATTTAGTTAAAGCTAGAACAAGAATGGTAGGGTTAAGTTAACTGAGACACTTAACCAATTCAACATGATAACCAGACTGGTGGGTGGGGTTAGGGCCAAACAGTTAAGCTAGAATGGGAGGGTTAAGCCCATAGGAACACTTAACCAATTTAACACAGTTAAGCTAGGATGGGAGGGCTAAGTCCATATGGACACTTAACCAACTTCACATATAACAAGACAAGATTTGTAGGGGTTAAGTAAAGTTAATACACTTAGCCAAATTAACATGTTAACTAGACTAGAAGGTGGGGTTAAGTAAAGTTAATACACTTAGCCAAATTAACAAGTTCACTAGACTAGAGATTGGGGTTAAGTAAATACACTTAGCCAATTTGATATGTTCGCTGGGCTAGACCGTAGGGTTAAGTAAACTTGAACACTTAACCATCAGGTTGTGATAAAGGAATGGGGTTAAGTCTAAAACATGAAGGGATAATACTTAACCGTTAATAATAACATGTTAGTTAAAACAGACGGGCAAGGTTAAGTTAAAAAGGAACACTTAACCAACACAGGGTGAATGGGTAGGGTTAAGTAATAATACTTAACCAATATAACTTGGTTTGTGGTAGGGTTAAGTCAACATGAGTTACTGATAACACTTAACCAGTTTAACAGGGTAAATGAGGAGGGTTTAGTTAGCTTGAATCGACTATGGCACTTAACCAATCCAAATTGACGAGAAAGAAAACTAAGTAAACCTTAGTTAAGAAAACAACGATTCTGGAAACTAAGTGGTAAATCTTAGTTAGTAAAATTAAGTAGTAATTCTTAGTATAACACGGGAAGGAGCGAATGTCTGTCTGAGTAAAAAGGAGGCTCCAACGAATTGGGTTACGAAGCCCGAGGCTTCGAGGGGACGTGAGGGTACTCTTGGTATCCCTCTGTGAGGCTGCAGATGATCCGCCTAGGCCCATAGAGGTTAAGGTCTGCGTAGAAGAACCAGGGGTATGCCTTGGTTGCAATACATGGCAACCTAAAGACTAGGATGGACCGGCATGATTCGGCGAGCGAACGGTAGCCCTGTGATAGCGACTCGTCGTCTACCATCCATCTTGAGTCAGTCGAGATACGTGAGGCGGAAAGGCGGAGAACTCCAAAAGACCATATACTTGCTATCTAGTTATGGGTGAGGATGGCCATAGGATAGTGGGGCACCGGGGGCCGGCGTATAGTTATCATTTTTCAAGGTGTGCCTTTCATTATTTGAGGGAGGGGTCAAGTGGGACCATAGCCACTGGAATAAAAAACAGACCTTAGCATCTGCATCGGCAGATATCTGAAAGCTCCCGACCGAGTTCTGTATTCCTTGATTTGCCCTGACACAGGACTCGGAACGCACATTATGGGACATGTGCATCTAGACAAGCGATAACGATTCGCGATACATGCGTGGGGAAGTATAGGAACATATACCACTCTAGGTAGTGTGTCCTAGACTTGGGGGCATCGTTCGACAGGTAGCATAATTCCTATTTGAACTAGGTGGCATAAATCCTGAATCCGAGAAGCGTTCAACAGACAGCGTAAACTCTAGTTGAATCTAGAAGGCACTTGGTAGAAAACCCTAGATTAAATCTAGGTAACAAATAAATAAATGGATGCCTGAAGGCTATGGAAAATATAGGGATTGGGATCACGTTAGCGTTACTAGTTGGGACATTACTTAGCTGGTGCAGAGATATAGAAACCAGTATAATAAGGAAATAGCGAAGCGGCGAAAGTATTAGAACATATCCAGTTTATCTTAGCTTAGAATAACTTGTGTTAATCTTGTCTAATCATGCCAACCCTATCATCATGGTGTTATCTTGTATTCAGTTAATTCATGTCGTTTTGTTGTTGTTCCATGTTCACATGCTAGAAGTTACTGAACTTACTTAGGCTTTATGTCTAACTCGGTTTTTCTTTCGTCTTCTTTTCTTCCGTTCCCCCCCAGGTAGTTAAGGAGGGAATAGTATAGCTGAGGTTAAGTCGGACTGTCACTCTTTCCCAGCTTGAAGATTTGTCGAAGTTTTGCTTGGATCCTCTCTTTCAGATGCTATGGCTGGCTCTTGCTAAAATTGGGGAATATAAATGTTGTTTTATGCTTCTTCATTTTGTAAGACAGATAATACTCTGATATTGTAAAGAAATCATTGTACAAACTATTTTATCAATAAAGCAAAATTTTATTTTCCGCTGTTTAATTTCTGTCTGTCTTGTAATTTATCTGCATCTTTTACCCTAAATGCTCCACAGAACTTAGAGCATTCCCTTTGTGAGTGACACTAACGGATGTGGGGTGTTACAGGTATTGTAAAGAAATTGGTCATACACTAATCTCAATAATTAGCTGTATGTCGATCGATTGATTAACAGACTTTGTAAGCATTGAATATTTATATTTAATGCTTATACAGTGCGTAAATGCACTTTGGATGATGGATTGCTGTTTTCATTGTTATTATACACATTTGTTGTGTGAAATCCATATAATCGAATTATATGGTAATTGACTGTGTCTGATTCCAGTTCAAAAAGAATGAATATTTTAAAATAACGATTATTTTAAAATAAAGAATATTTTCAAATAATATTCAGAAAAGAATCAAAATATGATTTTGATGTCCGATTTGGGATGGACACGAATATATTTAAATATATAAAGCCATGTTGATTAGATTAACGCCATTTTGACATGAACGATATTTATATCGATTTTATTCATTTTTATAATGAATATCGAAAAAGAAAATGATTTCGAAATATAATGTTTTGAAAATATTATCATTTATATATCGATGATATGGAATATTCAATTTTGATTTGAAATTGAATATGAAGTTGAAATCATTTTGAAAACGAATTTAAAATGATTTATAAAATACGTTTTAAAAGGAAATCGATGAAATATATATTATATATATTATATATAATATAATGGCCTGAATAGAATGCGCCGCGCTGCGGTAGTTCACGAATTTTGACCATTGACTTCGAACGGACATTACAGGAGATCCGACCGTCGGTTTCTCCTAAAACTAGAACCGTTGGGTTCGTATCGAAAAGAGCTTTCTAAAGAATATTAGAGATTTGAAATCTAATGGTTGGATTTGGAATTATGTCCAAATCAAATTTGGAAAAGGTCGTTGTAAGTGCAATTCGATGGCCGTTTATGAAAATCGATTGTATGGGCCTTGATAAAATCATTAAAAATATAAATAATTAGTGAAAAATCATAAGAAATGATTTGGAAATAATTGGGATGAAAAATTCCATATTTGAAAAGATAAAAATAGATTTTTATCGAAATGAACTAGTTTTGAACTAGAATTACAATTCAATTATTTTTAAAATAAATAAATTGGATTTGAAATGGTTTTAAAATAACCAGAATTTCCAATATATAAATTGGAAATGGATTTGAATCGAAATTGTTTTCGGCATATTTCGATGTTGGATTTTGTTATTATACAGGTATTGTTATGGAAATTTGAAAGACATATATATATATCTTTATTTCCAATACGATATTTGTTGATTTTAAAATTTGATATTGAATATAAGCCAATATATTTTCTATTCAGGGCCTTGTATTTAATATCAAATTGGATTTTCGGTTTGTCGTGAATGGTATCTTTACTAATACTGTTCTTGAACCCAATGGAGTTAAGAAAATTAGAAACTGACTGGAGATTAGTTAAGTTGAATGGTTTCCTGGGTATTGATCTGATGTTAGTTTCTGCCTTCGGGGTTAACACTTAGGGAATTGTTCTCTTACTAATTTACGGTTAGTGACTGATGGAATGTGAATTGGGTTTGTTGTGAACTGTGATTTAGCGACATTCGTTCTTTAACCCGATTTACAGTGAAACGCGATTTGGAATTTATAAAACTTTTGTTAATATTTCAAGGAGATTTTTCAATGTAAAGTTTTCCCAATTTAACAAGATAAATTGGAATGGAATGGAATTCGATTTGGTAATAATCGAAGTGAATTTCTTTGGATGAGGACTGCTAATATATATGGAATTTGAAAGGCTTTGCCATTATTCCATTTATATTATTAGTCGGATATGGAAGTTTATATCGATTGTATATATCGATTTGTTTTCCATGAAGATTCCATCGTTAATGGAATGTGATTTTGGGTTGTCGTGAATGGTATCTTTAATAATACTGTTCTTAGACCCAACGAAGTTAAGAAAATCAGAAACTAACTGGAGATTAGTTAAGTTGAATGATTTCTTGGGTATTGGTCTGATGTTGGTTTCGGCCTTCGGGGTTGATTGTAACACCCTGTATTTTCTATGTTTATTAAAGTAACGAATTAAGGAATACTTATTGTAAAAGTGAGAATTAAGGGAAATGGGTTACGCCATTGCGTTCATCTCGGAATTCTGCTTGAGATAGAGTTCGGGTTTGCGTGAATCGGACTTCGTATGAAGAGTTATGGAGTTCAGAAGATTTCATGTTTAAATAGAAAATTATATAATTAAATAATTTAATAAAAAAACAGTTCGAAATTCAAAAATCATGTAAATCGGCTGGGTGGGAAAAATCCCGCCCATAGGGGTCGACTACCCCCCCCCCCCCCGGGGGGGGGTCGGCATAGGCGTCGACCCCCCAAGAGGGGTGTCAACTGGGGTGTCGACCCCCTATAAGGGTCGACCCCCTCACCCAGATCCAAACAGTGATGATTTTTTGACTTGTTGCTGAGTCTTTTCTGACTTGTTGCTGAGTCACTAGGGCATAGGTCGCAATTTCTGGATAACTCTATCTAGTCTGGACCGGTATGATCGCTCCTAGGATGATCTAATGGCTCACATAAGTTTAAACCTCTATAAAAGCAACCCTAGTCCATAACCCTAAATCACACAATTTCATTCCAAGGAGCCACCATGTTGTCCATGATCGTCCTAGCCTAGCCACCATTTCTTCTCAAACTAGAAAGCAAGTTAGAAGCTACGAATCAAATCAAAATTAGATAGTCTACATCAAGGGATTGCTTTTCAGTTTTAGAAAACAGATCCCATAAAATAAGACTTTTCTTTTGTTTGTAAGTCCTGTTATTATTTAGACGTGAACAATTAAAAGTTACGATTTGTAATAAAATGAAAACTAGAGTCATGCCTAGTTGTAAGATAATGATGATGCTGATTCATGTCTATTCTTGTAACGATTCTATCATATATGCCTATGAGACTATTGTGGTTTATTGGACTTATTATTTTTACGTTAAACCAATCGTGTATTATGTAAATTTGGTGACTTTTTCATGTTATGTTACATGCAAGTTTTTAGGCTAAGTTATGTATATGTTTAGATCTACATTCTCATATGTTAGATCTATGATTATTGGATCCAAAATACAAGTTCATATCTACATGTCTAATTGGATTTGTGCAATTCTATGTAAGTCCCGGTTTATATGCTTAAGATTTATATTAATTGGATCCAAATTGCAAGTTTACATTTACATGCCTAGTTGGACTTGTATAATTCTATACGCTTAAGATTCGTGATTATTGGATCCAAAATAAAAGTTTACATTTACATGCTTAGTTGGACTTATGCTTAGTTGGACTTATGTAATTCTATATGCTTAAGACTCATGTTAATTAGATCCAAAAATGCAAGTTCATTGTTTTATGCCAAATTTACATGACATATGTTTAGTTAGATCCTTATTATTTTATGTTGTATGAATGGTACATGCTCCTTTCTTTCCCCTTTTGTATATAAGTTAGGCTAAGTTGCGAACCTAACATTCTGTGTTAATTTTACGAACGTATAACGGGGGTAACGTTGGGAAAACCTTAAATTTCATATTATTGGCATAATTTGGCCCATAAATATATGAATGATTAGTGGCATAAAAATGGTATAATTTATATACCTAAAAATTATGAATATGATTTAGAGGGTAAATGGGGCATGACTTGAATGGCAATAATTGTGGATAATTTACATATATATAAAAAGGGTAAATATGTAAATTACGTCAAAGACGAATATGCCTAACTCGAGGTTAGATTGAGATACGGTGTAAGACTGCCCGGAACCACCCGATACATCCAGCAGCATAACAATATAGATCTAATGTGAGAGGTTAGCGCATCAAGCCCAAAAGAACCCGAGGTTAGATTGAGTTGCGGTGTAAGACTGCCCGGAACCGACCGACATATCCAACGATTGCAACAATACATATCTAATGTGAGTGGTTGGTGCTTTGATGAATGAATTAAAGCTAAGACAGGAATGGTAGGGTTAAGTTCATTAAGACAACACTTATAACATGTTAACAAAACTTATGGGTGGGGTTAGGTTAATTTGAGAACACTTAACCATTTTAACATGTTGATTAGGAAACCCTAGTAACGGGTACCCATTTCAGCAGTAACCCACATAGATGTATCATGTTACCCTGAACTAGGCAGGGTGGGGCACGATTACTGGGCTGATTATAAGTGGTCAAAACAACGGCGGGAGGTGCGTCGGTGTAGGTTCCGACGGAGTGCGGGCGTGCACGTACTCCAGGTTGGAAAAAGAAGGCACTGGGCATTAGTAGTTATACGCTGTGCATCTTGAATTGTGTCAGGTTGCCACCATAGGATTTGATACACCCCATGGGGGGACCAGCACAGGTATCTACAATCAAGCGGGGCCGAATAACACCAGTGGTAAACGTATACGTGTAGGAGCCGATCGATAAGGGGGATCATTTATCTTGAACACGTGGTGCTAGTTGAAACACTTATAGGTGGGTGCAGAGAAATAGAAATGAGTGCGATAGCATATTCAGTTTTATTATCTTATTTCTAGGGTACTGTCCTAGGTTCAGTTTATTCATGTCATAATCCTTTTTCTTGTTTACATGCTAAATAATCACTGGACTTGCCAGACTCATGTCTGACCCATTTTCTTTCGTCTTTTTTTCTTACGTTCCCCCTCCCCCCACCCGTTCCGCAGGGAGGGAATACTTCAGCTTAGTTCAGACCATTTCCAGCTTGAAGAGAGTAGATGTATTTCTTGGATTCTCTTTCCTTGGGTTATGGCTTTGGATACTCTCTTATTGGGGATTTATGTTGCCTTACTGTTATTTTAATGCTGCTTTATGTTTTAATTCAAGAAAAAGATTTTGTTGTAATAATTTGGAAGTTGGTTTGAGACAGTTGTTGTAATGTTTTAACTGAAGCACGTACTTATGTAATAAATTTAGTTTTTCCGCTATTTATATATCTATCTTGTAAATTATCTGTATCTTTTACCTATAATGCTCCGCCGAAGTTAAGGCATTCCCTTAGTGAGTGACCTTAACGAAGGTGGGGTTTTTCACTTGGTATCAGAGCTGATGGTTTCCAGATCAGATAAAAAATTTTGGAAACTAATTTTCAGAAAGAAGTTTAAAGAAGCATTTTCAAGAAAAAGTGTTGTTTTAGTTTTAAAAGGCATAATCCCCCAAAGCCATATGCATTATCTTTCTATCCTTTGTTTTGAATCTTTTCTTTTTCGTTTCAGCATGTCTGGGGATCTTAAACTTCCAGAGGGCATACCGGTACCTAGCTAGTTCAGAAGGTACCTAGAGGCTAGGGCAAATGATGCAGGCCCAGCAGACGTTCCTCCTCCCCTAGTTGTAGTTGTTCCTCCTCCTCGTCCTCTTCGTGCAAATGCTTTCTCAAAGATATATAGGGATTTTCGAGCCATGGGTGGAAAGAACATTAACGGGACTGAGTCATTTGTAGAAGCAAGAAACTGTCTCAAAGAAACCGAGGACTTGTTTGTTATCTTCGAAGTGGACGACAGGCAGAAGATACAGTTGGTCGTATGGCTGCTTAAAGACGAAGCCTCTTATTGGTGGGAAGTTACTAATGCGGAGAGACTAGTTGAAACTTGGGAGGATTTCCGAATGAGGTTTGAAATGAAATTCCTCTCACAAGCAGAGTGTAGCCTACAGATAAAGAAGTTCTTAGCTCTCAAACAAGGAAGTATGTCGGTCAAGGAATACGTCAACCAATTCAAGCAGCTGGCTAGATTCGGACTGGAGTTAGTAAACACTCCCCATAAGAAGGCTCTCCGTTTTGTTAAAGGGGTTGAATAAGCCACTGCACAGCCTAGCTATGTCCCATATACCTATGGGTGCGACTTATGAGAGACTGGTGGACATGGCACTGTTACAGGAGGAAGACAAAGATGGCAAGAAAGAGGCAAAGGTGGAAGTACATCAAGATAAGAAAGTAGAGGGATCGTAGAATAAAAAGACAGATTCAAAGAAGGGCGGGAAGAACAACGAACCCCGTGACAAGAGGAAGTGTAATTTTTGTGGCATTACTGGACATCTGATTAAGGACTGCAGAAAGAAAAAGACGAAGATAGGTGGTTGTTTTCACTGTGGCGAGACATGACACATGGCTAAGGACTTCCCAAGAAAGAAAGGGCAAGTGCAGAGGACCGGATCTACTTCTGGAGGGCAGGTTCACGCTCTCATAGCACCTCCACAAGAACGAGGTAGAAATATTTCTATTGAGAGTTTAGTTTATCTTTTTGATCATCCTGTTCGTACACTCTTTGATTCTGGCTCATCGCACTCTTTTATATCTACTGCTTTAGTTGAATCTCTGCACCTAGACACCAGTATAGTAGAGGATCCCTTGGTTGTTTCAAATCCAATTTGGGGCTCGGCTTATTTGTCAATGGTTTGTTTGGATTTGGAAATTTCTATACTAAGCGTTGGGTTTAGATGTAATGCCTATGTTTTGGGCTTCACGGGCTATGGGTTGATTCTAGGCATGGATTGGTTATCCAGTAATGGTTCCATCCTTGATTGTGAAAAGAGAGTGGTTAGACTTATGACTCGCCTCGGTAACACTCTCGAAATCTCTTGTAATCCCATGAATTCTGTTATGCTTAGCTACCTAGAATCTCTTGATGCGTCTGTTGAAAACTTGCAGTCTATTAGGGTAGTCTGCGAATACTCATATGTATTTGAAGAGGTGAAGGGCTTACCACCAAAGCGGGAGATAGACTTCCGCATATACCTTATTGATAATGTAAAACCCGTAGCTCTATCCGTTAGACACATGGCTCCAAGGGAGAGGAAAATCCTCAGCAAGCAAGTTAAAGAGCTACTTGAAAAGGGGTTTATAAGGCGGAGTATTTCTGAATGGGGTGCTCCAGTAGTGTTTGCAACCAAAGCGGATGGTTCACTTCGCCTATGCGTTGACTATAGGGAGCTAAACAAGCTGACCAAGAAGAATAGGCACCCACTTCCAAGAATAGACGACTTGTTTGATCAGCTTGTAGGTGCATCGGTTTTCTCCTAACTAGATCTGGCTACCGGGTTTCATCAGCTAAGAGTGGCTGAAGACAGCATTGATAAGACCGGGTTTAGAACCCCGGATGGTTTCTTCGAATGGCTTGTCATGCCTTTCGGCTTGACAAACGTACCCTCTTATTTCGTAGACTTGATGAGCAGGGTGTTCAGGGAGTTCCTTAATAAGTTTGTGGTGGTCTTCATAGACGACATTTTGATTTTCTCGAAGAATGAAGAAGAGAATGCTTTGCAATTAAAGGAAGTCATGGATACTCTTCGTGCACATCAGCTGAAAGCCAAATTCTCCTAATGTCATTTCTGGAGAGAAGAAGTGAGGTTTCTTGGACATGTGGTGTCCAAAGAGGGGATAGCTATGGACCCCGCAAAAGTAGTTGCGGTGCAAGATTGGAAGGTTCTACGGAATGCAACCGAAGTCCGAAGCTTTCTCGGGCTAGCGGGCTTTTACCCGAAAGTTCATTAAAGACTTTGTAAAAATCTCAGCCCCACCCACAGGAATGACAAAGAAGAATCTTACTTTTGTTTGGGATCTGGATTGCGATGTTGCTTTCCAATGTTTGAAAAGGGCTCTAACATCAGCCCCGGTTCAGACATTGCCTGATGGGAGCAAAATGTTTACCATATACACAGACGCATGCGGTACAGGATTAGGCGCTGTCTTGATGCAAGAAGGCAAGGTAGTTTGTTATGGGGGAAGGGAATTGAAGGAACATGAGAAGAACTACCCAACTCATTATTTGGAGCTAGCTGCCATTGTTTTCGCTCTTAAGTCATGGTATTATTATCTACTAGGAAAAAGGTTTGAATTGTTTACTGACCATAAATCGTTAAAGTACCTTTTCTCATAGAAAGTTCTTAACTTAAGACAACAAAGGTGGATGGAATTTTTGGCCTCATATGATTTTGAAATTTCCTATACTCCTGGCAAGGGAATTGTAGTAGCAGACACCTTGAATAGAAAGAAGCTGACCTTAAGTCCTCTCTTTGTAGAAAGGCAAAACTTGGAGTACATAGAAACTTTGAATTTAGACCCTCCTCTGAATTTGTACCTGGTTTTTTAGAATCGCTAGAGGTGTGGCCTACTCTTTTGGACTCAATAGGAACCGCGCAACGTGAAGACCCTCAGCTAGTTGATATGATGGATAAGCTAATTAGGGGTGAGACTTCTAGTCACCTCAATAGATACTCCATCGATGATAAGGGTTGGTTGAGACGGGATGGAAGACTATGCGTCCCACAAGCAAGGGATTTGGTGAAGATGGTTCTCGAAGAACCACACCATTCTAAGCTGACCATACACCCAGGTGGAGACAAGATGTATAAAGACATAAAAAGAGTCTTCTTTTGGAATGGCATGAAGAGGGATGTAGCCGAGTTCGTCGCTAAGTGCTTGATATGCCAGCAAGTCAAAGCAGAGCAGAAGAAGCCTGGTGGTCTG
Organism: Allium sativum; assembly: GCA_030737875.1. Classification (NCBI taxonomy): domain Eukaryota; kingdom Viridiplantae; phylum Streptophyta; class Magnoliopsida; order Asparagales; family Amaryllidaceae; genus Allium; species Allium sativum. Next base: position 628,288,697 of record CM060916.1, read on the forward strand.
CTTCATCCTCTAGAGGTCCCACAGTGGAAATGGGATAGCATTTCGATGGACTTTGTTGATGGGTTGCCTAGGTCAAGAAGGGGCAATACCAGTATTTGGGTAATAGTGGACGGGCTCACTAAAAGAGCTCACTTTATACCTGTTAAGAGTAGAAGGACTGCCTCGTCCTTAGCATCCATTTATCTTAAAGAAATATTTCGACTCTATGGGATACCCTCCAGCATAGTGAGTGATCGAGATCCTATCTTTACGAGTGAGTTTTGGAAGAGTTTGCAAGAGGCTGTAAGCACACAACTATGCTTAAGCATGACCTATCACCCCCAAACCGATGGTCAGACGGAAAGGGTGAACAGAGTATTAGAAAACCTCTTGAGATTGTGCATTCTTGACTTTGGAGGAACATGGGAGGATCATCTTCCTTTGGTGGAATTCGCTTACAACAATAGCTACCAAGCCACCATAGGCATGGCACCCTTCGAGACTTTATATGGAAGACCATGTCGATCACCAACTTGTTGGTGGGCGTCTACATACAAGCTCGTACTTGGGCCAGGCATGATTAGAGAAACTTCAGAGAAGGTGGAATTGATAAGAAGACGAATGAAGACTACAAAAGATAGACAGAAGTCCTACGCAGACAAAAGAAGGACCGACCTTGAGTTTGAGGTTGGAGATAGGGTGTTCCTTAAAGTATCCCCTTTGAGGAATGCCATTCGCCTTGGGTTCGCAGCAGGAAAGTTGGCACCAAGATTTAAAGGACCATTTACTATCATTGAAAGAATTGGGACGATGGCTTACAGAGTAGAGCTACCCGAAAGACTGGTCGGAGTTCATAATGTTTTTCATGTTTCTCAACTACGAAAGTGCTTACATGAGTCTGCGTAAGTTGTGGAGCCAAGTATACTAGAGGAAATAGAAGTGGAACGAGAAGCAACTGTGAGAAGAGTTCCAACTTGTATCTTGGGTACGGAAGTCAAAAAGCTACGCAACCGTGAAGTCAAGCTTGTTAAAGTTCAATGGAGTGACGCTGAGGAAGACGCGACTTGGGAAACTGAGAGAAAAATATGCGCAGCCGACCCTTTTCTTTTTTAGCGTACCTCCTTGATCTCTTTTTCCATAAGTTTATGCATGCTTATATTTACCTTTTTAAGTATATCTCCTCGGTCCTATTCTTGATCCTTAGGTAGAAACCAATGGATGTCAGCATGTATTTGAAACATGTTATGGTTGATGGTTGCAAGTGGTTACAAGTGGTTGCTAGTAGTTGCAAGTGGATGCATATACACACATTAGGTGTCAGATCGGCTCAGTCACTTTCATATTGCATATGCATATATGTATTTGTATATGGATTGAAATTTCGAATGTTATCATATGGACGTTGCATTTGTATGGATGATTGTGCACTCATGCAGAAAGTATTATTAGGAATAATTGCATGCATAATGGACTCATGGCACTAACATAATTTGCATTAAGGAAGTCAACTGAATCGGTAGACCGCCTGATTTTGCATTAGATAAGGACATATACACACACTCTGCATACAATCATGAAAGCATTAGAATTCTTTTAAGGACAATGGATGTCGGTGTTTGATGGTTGAGTAGATGGATGATTGGATGGTAGAATATACATTCTTCGTGACTTAAAAATTTCGGGGACAAAATCGTTTAAAGAGGGGAGAATGTAACACCCTGTATTTTCTATGTTTATTAAAATAACGAATTAAGGAATACTTAATTGTAAAAGTGAGAATTAAGGGAAATGGGTTACACCATTGCATTTGCCTCGGAATTCTGCTTGAGACAGAGTCCCGGGTTTGCGTGAATCGGACACCGTATGAAGAAGTTATGGAGTTCATAAGATTTCATGTTTAAACAGATAATTATATAATTAAATAATTTAATAAAAAAACAGTTCGAAATTCAAAAATCACGTAAATCGGGTAGGCGGGAAAAATGCCGCCCATAGGGGTCGACCCCCCAAGAGGGGTGTCGACATAGGTGTCGACCCCCCAAGAGGGGTGTCGACCCCCCTATAGGGGTCGACCCTCTCGCCCAGATCCAAACAGTGACGATTTTCTGACTCGTTGCTAAGTCTTTTCTGACTTTTTGCTGAGTCACTAGGGCATAGGCGGCAATTTCTGGATAACTCTATCTAGTCTGGACGGTTGTGATCGCTCCTAGGATGATCTAACGGCTCACATAAGTTTAAACCTCTATAAAAGAAACCCTAGCCTTAACCCTAAATCACACAATTTCATTCCAAGGAGCCATCATGCTGTCCATGATCGTCCTAGCCTAGCCACCATTTCTTCTCAAACTAGAAAGAAAGTTAGAAGCTACGAATCAAATCAAAATTAGATAGTCTACGTCAAGGGATTGCTTTTCAGTTTCAGAAAACAAGACTTTCTTTTGTTTGTAAGTCCTGTTATTATTTAGATGTGAACAATTAAAAGTTATGATTTGTAATAAAATGAAAACTAGAGTCATTCCTAGTTGTAATAAATGGTGATGCTGATTCATGTCTATTCTTTTAACGATTCTATCATATATGCCTATGAGACTATTGTGGTTTATTGGACTTATTATGTTGTATGTTAAACCAATCGTGTATTATGTAAATTTGGTGACTTTTTCATGTTATGTTACATGCAAGTTTTTAGACTTAGTCATGTATATGTTTAGATCTACATTCTCATATGTTAGATCTATGATTATTAGATCCAAAATACAAGTTCATATCCACATGTCTAATTGGATATGTGTAATTCTATGTAAGTCCTCGTTTATATGCTTAAGATTCATATTAATTGGATCCAAATTACAAGTTTACATTTACATGCCTAGTTGGACTTGTATAATTCTATATGCTTAAGATTCATGTTTATTGGATCCAAAATAAAAGTTTACATTTACATGCTTAGTTGGACTTGTGTAATTCTATATGCTTAAGACTCGTGTTAGTTGGATCCAAAAATGCAAGTTCATTGTTTTATGCCAAATTTACATGACACATGTTTAGTTTGATCCTTATTATTTTATGATGTATGAATGGTACATGCTCCTTTCTTTCCCCTTTTGTATATAAGTTAGGCTAAGTTGCGAGCCTAACATTCTGTGTTAATTTTGCGAACGTATAACGGGGGTAACGTTGGGAAAACCTTAAATTTCATATTATTGGCATAATTTGGACCATAAATATATGAATGGTTAGTGGCGTAAAAATGGTTTAATTTATATACCTAAAAATTATGAATATGATTTAGAGGGTAAATGGGGCATGACTTGAATGGCAATAATTGTGGATAATTTACATATATATAAAAAGGGTAAATATATAAATTAAGTAAAAGACGAATATGCCTAACTCAAGGTTAGATTGAGTTACGGTGTAAGACTGCCCGGAAACGCCCGGCCCGTCCAAAAACCGTAACAATATAGATCTAATGTGAGAGGTTAGCGCATCAAGCCCAAAAGAACCCGAGGTTAGATTGAGTTGCGGTGTAAGACTGCCCGGAACCGACCGACACATCCAGCGACCACAACAATACATATCTAATGTGAGTGGTTGGTGCTTTAATGAATGAATTAAAGCGAAGATAGGAATGGTAGGGTTAAGTTAATTAAGGCAACACTTACAACATGTTAACAAAACTGATGGCTGGGGTTTGGTTAATTTGAGAACACTTAACCATTTTAACATGTTGATTAGGAAACCCTAGTAACGGGGACCCATTTCAGCAGTAACCCACATAGATGTATCATGGTACCCTGAACTAGGCAGGCTGGGGCACGATTACTAGGCTGATTATAAGCGGTCAAAACAACGGCGGGTGGTGCATCAGTGTAGGTTTCGACGGAGTGTGGCCGTGCATGTACTCCGGAGTGGAAAAGCAGGCACTGGGCATCAGTAGTTATACACTGTGCATCTTGAATTATGTCAGGTTGCCACCATAGGATTTGATACACCCCATGGAGGGACCAGCATAGGTATCTACAATCAAGTGGGGCCGAATGACACAAGTGGTAAATGTATACGAGCAGGAGCCGATCGATAAAGGGGATCATTTATCATGAACACATGGTGCTAGTTGAAACACTTGTAAGTGGGTGCAGAGAAATAGAAATGAGTGCGATAGCATATTCAATTTTATTATCTTATTTCTAGGGTACTGTCCTAGGTTCATTTTATTCATGTCATAATCCTTTTTCTTTTTTACATGCTAAATAATCAATGGATTTACCAAACTCATGTCTAACCCATTTTCTTTCGTCTTCTTTTCTTCCGTCCCCCCTAGGTCCGCAGGGAGGGAATACTTCAGCTTAGTTCAGACCATTTCCAGCTTGAAGAGTGTAGATTATTGCTTGGATTCTCTTTCCTTGGGTTATGGCTTTGGATACTCTCTTATTGGGGATTTATGCTGCCTTTCTGTTATTTTAATGCTTCTTTATGTTTTATTCAAGACAGAGATTTTGTTGTAATAATTTGGAAGTTGGTTTGAGACAGTTGTTGTAATGTTTTAACTGAACCACGTACTTATGGAATAAATTTAGTTTTTCCGCTGTTTATATATTTGTCTTGTAAATTATCTGTATCTTTTACTTATAATGCTCCACCGAAGTTAAGGCATTCGCTTTGTGAGTGACCTTAACGAAGGTGGGGTGTTTCATTAATACTTAAGGAATTGTTCACTTGCTAATTTACGGTTAAAAGCTGATGGAATGGAATGTGATTTAGGGTTTATCGTGAACCGTATTTTAAATGACATTGGTTCTTTAACCCAATTAAAGACAGGATATGATTTTCCAAGTTAAACAATCGCTAATATTGATTTTTGGGAAGATTAAAACCAAATGGAGTTTTAATGAATCTTTAATTAGATTGAAATGATATGCAAAGGAAGATTAAAGAATAAATTTAAAGAATTTATCTTTGATAAAATTAATGGGAACCTTTCCCAAAGTATAAGAATATTTGAATGGAGGAATATTCTGGATTGGAATGAGGCGTATGTTGTGTTTTTATAGCGCTTGTTTATTATATACGCGAGTTATTCAGAAAGACCAGGTTTAGCCCATTCTGAATAACTGATTCGACGATGTGTCGAGGATGAAGATGGTGGTTGAAGACCGGAGGTCTTCACATCGTTTGGATGATTGCTGATGTCTTGATTTGGGTACACCCGAGACAAGGTAATAAGTGGTGATCGTCCAGACGTAATTGGAGATCGACGGATATGCCAGGGCCCCTCCATTGTATTGGACATATGGGGGAGGAATAAGGTGCCTCCGGTTTCGTTCAGACCCAGAACGGACTTGTAAATGGATGTGTGTTTGACATCGGATTTCATTCTGTGTGATTGATAGACATTGGTTGCATAGCGTGAATTGCCTATGTGGCATGCTGAGATGCAAATGATCAAGGCTTCTGTTGTAAAGTAGAGTCTTGTGGTTAATGATCAAAGAACGGCCTTTGTGGCTGTAATGACCCGCATTGGTAGGGGTATTATAATTAATTTATTTAATTATTTATATAGTGGTTTAGAGAATAAAATGATCGTGGAATTAAATAATGGAAAATATTTAATTAAAATAATAAATTAAATAAATTTATTTAATTCTGAAATAATCAGAATTGGCTGAAATGACGATATGGTGTGAACTGGATCATCTGTGATATTTAATTCAGCTTGGAATTGAATTTGAATAACGGATATATTATATAAACGACAGTTTGAACGTAGAATTATAATATAATTAAAATCGATCTCAAAATGGCGCTGCAGTTCGTAAATTGGCGATTCGAACTTCAACTGAATGTACATGATTCGTTTTAAGCCGGATTTCTGTGAAACAAGAAACGTGTGGAGCTGGTGGAGTATATCTTTCTAGTGGAAGAGAAAAATCGGGATTTCGTTGTGTAGATTTTGATTTACGTTCAAATCAAATTTCAGAAAAGTCGCTGTAGAATTCCATTATAATTCGCAGCGCTTTATTTACGTTATAAAAGGAATTTCAATATAAACTGAATATCTAGATAATCTGGAAGTTGAAATATCAAACTGTAAATTCTGATATGATATTCTGGAGCTGTACGATATCATATGTGAAGATATACGATAATTTAAATTTATTTATATTTAATTTAAAAATATTTAAAAATATTTATATATTTAAATGGGTCATCCAGAGCTTTAAAAATAGCCGGTTTTGCAAACGAAGTCGGAATTCGACGAAACTAATTTTGTTGGATCCGCAATGTCAGATAGTTGTTAGATTTCCAGTTTCGTGATTTTTAGAGTCACTGTGTGGTCGTACGGATTTTTAGAGTGAGAAACAGTCAGTATTTTGATAGTTAAAAATACGTTGTGTGAGCATACGAAGTCGGAATTCGACGAAAACAGTTTCGTTGGGACCGTAATGTCGAACTGTAGCTGCATGTCCAGTTTTGTGATTTTTAGGTATCGTATGTGATCGTACGGATTTTTAGAAGGGCAAAACGAATATAAAATATTAAAAGAAAAATATCTAAAATATCCTAACAAAATATCTAGATATTTTGATACCCTATAAATACAACACTTACCTCTCTAAACCTAATTATCACTTCCACAAGTCAAACAAATATCCGCCGTAACCCTTTTCTTCAGCAAAATGATTTTTCGTTCTTTGTAAAATCAAAGTAAAATCCAAGAAAAATCCTAAAATCATAGAAATTATATATATGAATTCCTACGATGTTTCTCTTCAACCTTATAACAAATTATGAGTGTTCGGCTTCCATTTGTGCTCGCTGAAATAGAACGCAGTAACTAGGGTTCGTGAGTGGTCGGGTTTGGGTGCATCGAAGGGGAGTTCGAGGTAGTATTCGAGTTTACCAGGGAGTTTGGCGTCTGGTTGTGGAGTGGTGTGGATTCCGGTGACACATGGGTTCGGTGGTCCTGTGTAATTGCGGTGGACTGGTGGTTCGACGCAGTGTAAAAGGGGGGTTTGAGCACCTGGGTTTGGGGACGAATTTGTAGAGGGTTAGAAGAGAGGGTGAACGGAGGTATCGGTTGCCAGAGCGGTGGAGTTTTCGGTGATGGAGTGGAGGTTTGAAACATCGAGAATGGGTGGAGGAAATTGCTGAGCGTGGTTGTGTTTGGGTGAGAAGCAAATTACCGGGTTCTAAGGGATTTAAGGGAGATGGGCCGTGATATATGGGGGAGGCCCAATTCAAGTTAAGTATGGTTTGAATTAGTTTAATTTTATTTAAATGTGTATAATCAAACTCGAGAATATCATATCGTGCTCATATATTATCAGAATTTCGAACGGTTGGATCCGTTAGGATCGTATGGACGGACACTACAATATGGGACTGACTGGGAGTGGATTGAAGCTCGTTTGAATTTATGGCGAAATAAATTGTTTGATTCAAATCAAATAACAGTTTATCGTTCTTTAACGATGAACTGCAAATGTAAGTAAATCTCACCAACTCTGAACAGTTTATAATTTCATGTTGTATTTTTAGAACTGTTAGAAATTGTCTGATTGACTGTGTGTTGACTGTTGATTGAACTGCTAGTCAGTTAATGATAATATTATATATATATATATATAAATATATATATAATATATAAAATAGTTAGATAGTTATATATTGATTCTGCTATCAGAATAATTTATATTGAACTGAAAGTGATGACAATCATATTGTGTAACATCTGTGGATGCAGGGAGACAGGTTGGAGGAATCCGACTGGATTCCTCAACATTTATTTTATTGTTTTTCATATACTATTATATGATGTGATATAAAATATGTGGACCATTATATGTGCTTGGACGATATTGAACATCGTGATTTGATATGATTGAATACCATAACATACCGAAATGTTGATAAGGGGATTTTCAAAGTGATATTGAAAATAGAATATTTATAAAGTGGAATATTTATAAATAAGAAATGTTTATAAATTGGAATATTTATAAATAGGAGATATTCAAAAAGGAAATAAATTCAAAACATTTTCTTTTTGAATGGAAAGGCCTGTGTGGCGGGTTTGGGGATTTTCCCGATGCTCCCGTTACAAAGGAGGTTATGGCGAATTTTTCAGAGAATTTAAGGAGTTAGAATATTTCAAGAATAAATTTGAAAAGGAAATATTTGTAAACCATTTACAAATAGAATTGAAAAGGAAACGTTATAAAATGGAAATCATTTTTAAAGTGTAGAACCGTTATTTAAAAGTAAATCTTTTCAAATGAATAAAACGTTGTTAAAAAGGAAATCTTTATAAAGTGAATAAAGTAAATCGAATATGGTATTCCAAAGTTAGTAAAACGAATATGCTATTCAAAAAGGGGTTAGTTGAGTTGAGTTAGTTGAATAGAGTTAACCAGATCAGTAGAGTTAACTAGTTCAGTAGAGTTAATCAGTTGGGTTAAGTAAGTCGAGTTTACCAGTTGGGTTAAGTAAGTCGGGTTAACCAGTTAGAGTTAACCAGTTAGAGTTAACCAGTTAGAGTTAATCAGTTAGAGTTAATCGATTAGAGTTAAAACGAACTAGAGTTAATCAAATATAGTTATTTGAGACAGAATTAGTCAAACATAGTATTCAGGGTAAGTTGCCATCTCGTACGACTGCTAGCGTAATTCACAATGCTGTAAATAGACTATGGCGGTCGGATGTTTCCTGAAGGAGTCAGGCGTAACCATTGTGATTGCTGCGATCTAGAGTCAAGCGAATGGAGTTAAATCAAATATTAGTTATTCGATAGGAGTTAATCAACTTGAGTTAGATTATCGAGATAAGTTAATCGAGTTAAGTTCTTGAGTTAGATTATCGAGATAAGTTAATCGAGTTGAGTTCTTGAGTTAGATTGTCGAGATAAGTTAATCGAGTTGAGTTCTTGAGTTAGATTATCGAGATAAGTTAATCGAGTTAAGTTCTTGAGTTAGATTATCGAGATAAGTTAATCGAGTTAAGTTCTTGAGTTAAATTACCGAGATAAGTTAATCGAGTTAAGTTCTTGAGTTAGATTATCGAGATAAGTGACTCGAGTTAAGGAGTTAATCGATGTTAGTTCATCGAAAGGAGTTAATCGATGTTAGTTTCATCGAAAGGAAGTAATCGATGTTAGTTTCATCGAAAGGAGTTAATCGATGTTAGTTTCATCGAAAGGAGTTAATCGATGTTAGTGTCATCGAAAGGAGTATCGATGTTAGTTTCATCGAAAGGAGTATCGATGTTAGTTTCATCGAAGGGAGTATCGATGTTAGTTTCAATCGAAGGGAGTTAATCGAATATAGTTTTTTCGAATAGATTAAAGGAGTTAATCGAATATAGTTTATTCTAATAGATTAAAGGAGTTAATCGAATATAGTTTATTCGAATAGAGTAAAGGAGTTAATCGAATATAGTTTATTCGAATAGAGTTAGAGGAGTTATCGAATATAGTTTATTCGACAGGAGTTAAGTGAATAGTTAGGTTAAACTAAGTGAATTAGTTAAGTGAATTGGTTAAGTTAACCAAAGTGAATTAGTCGAGTTAATCAAAGTGATTAGTTCAGTTAATCGAGATAAGTAAATCAAGTTAGGATAATCGAGTTGAATTAGTCAGTCGAGTTAATAAATTGAGTTAGTCAAACCAAGTAAAACCAGTTAGAGTAAATTAATTAAGGTTGACCAGTTAGAGTTAATCAATAAGAGTTAATCAAATAGAGTTAAGTAAAATTAGAACTGACTAGAGATTAGTAAATTGAATGGTTTTTCTAAGTGCCTATCTGATGTTGGTTTCGGCCTTCGGGATTTATACTTAGGGGATTGTTCTCATACTAGTTTACAGTCAAGGACTGATAGTTGGGGAAGAGTAGTGATTTGTAAATAAGAAGATGGAAACGTTTTCCAGTGTTAATAACATATATTTTCTAAACATAGAAAATAAGGCAATGTGAATATATATATAGATATATGTTGATGATTGATCGATATAATTTCCATCTGGAAATAATATCGTTGTTTGCACACTTGTTTTTCTTTGATAGTTAACTCACAGACTATCGAAGTTTTGACCATTTTAACGTTGTTAATATGGAGAGACCGGTTGGATTATTATCCAAAGAACCACTCTGTATTGGCATAAGCGTTGCGAATCATTTATGCCAAAGATAATTGAAGACGGAGTAAAATGCAAGGGCTGTTGTATAAATCTTAGATAACAGTGACTAAGATGGATATACGGAATAGTGCCTTCAGTTTGTCCAGTCCCAGGACAACTTGTATGGACGAAGGTCCGACAGAGTATATCCAATGGATCGCGTAAGTTGATCAGTTCAAACGTATTCACGTTTGGTGGCGGAGGAATTCGTTTCTCTAAGCTGTATACCCGTGTTACTTTTGGATAAATCAATTTGTGATTTGGCGGGTATGACGATGTGACATTCTAAGTGAATGAGGATGACTTGTGTTGATGAATGTCTGACAGAGTATTTCCAGAAAGGTCACGTACCTTGATTTCTTCAACCGTACCAAGAGTGGAAGCGGAGAAGGAAACTTATTTTAGCTAACACGTAATGTACTATTGTAGACGTCAAATAGTGATTTTCGATGGATCTGACGATGTGACATTCGAAGTGAATCTGATGTGATGATAAAGCGTAGCTTCTAGCCTCATCAACCGGTAAATGACAGAAATCGGGCAGGCAGCATGGCTAAGTCGGTCGCACCGAAGTAGGGTGTATAATCACCTATCTAGAGAATATTCGTTTGTTTCTTAAATCTATCAATGCTGTCCCATATATATATATATATATATATATATATATGGGAACGGTTGCTGATCCCAACCGTTGGTTATGTACATTCGATACACTGAAGCGAAATGAGTGGTCGGTCATGTGTGGCTGAGTTGCAAGATGTTCTTGTTGAACTCCAGTGTATCGTTCCTATAGTACACTGATCGGAAGGTGGTTCCATACCCTGTCATAGTTGGAAATTCATTATCCAATACGTGCTTGCGATTTTGATTGTATACTATATATGTAGAACGTGAGATGAAAGCGTTTCTGCTAGTTGATATCTATTTGTACATAGACATTATTATAATATCAAAAGGTTTTTGATATAAAGATATTTTGGATTCTCATAAGGGAAAAACCCGTTTCGTTCTGCGGCGTGGTCTTATGAGATATCGTTTACTTGTTTATATAACTGTTTAAACTGTTTTACTCATACCAGTCCCATGACTGACCCGGAGTTTATTTGTTTTGTTTTCCCTAAACTCTTGGGTGCCTAATTTTGTACGGGCAGTCAAGTAGTCAGGAATTTACAGATATACTGGAAGAGCGTGGAGCAGGAGGCTTCAAGATCATATAGCTATAGTTATTTCCGCTGTGTTATAAGTGCTGTACTCTGATAAGTGCTATTGTATACATAACTGTTATATTTCAAAGTTATGTTATCTATTATATGTTATTCGTTCCGCTGTGAGGTTCGTGTTACTCTGATGTTGTGTTCTTCTTCTTCTATTCTAAGTTTCTATCTTATCTATTCTCACCTTCTAATTTCTTTCATTAATTACCGGGATTTTTTGATGTTTTGGTTATCGACATCGTGCTTATGTCGATAACCAAAGTCACCGAAAATCCGGGTCGTTACAGTTGGTATCAGAGCTTAAGTTAAGAATTACTTGGCTCTATGGCGTGACTCGGTAGAGATAGGGTTAGTAATACCCTATATTGAGTTTGAGTGTATATACATACGAGTGCGTATTTGTAGTTGATATAAAAATGGTTTTATATTGTGGAGATTCATAGGCTGAGTTGTTTATGAGTTCTGGTCGATCAGTTTGATCCACCGTATCGGTAGGGGTTTATAAACACTTTAATACGATGGACCGACACAGTATGGATTTGTAATATATTATCATATATTAGATATATTGGTTGTAATTATAGTTGAGCAAGATTATAAAGTGAAATGGTTATATATAACCAACCAGAATTCATATAAGTGAAAAATGTGAAATCAGAGGAGTTAAATCTGAAATTTAAATCAGAATTGAAATTCAAACTCTGGAAATTGGAATATGTGTTTGGAAATGGATCTGGATTAAGTATAAGGAAATTTTAAGATCCTGAGACATTTTTAATTGTTTACAAGCCTTGTGAAGGATATTTTGAAAGTGATTTCAAAAATGAAAGTATTTGGAAATGGATTTGAAAGTGATATAGTATTGAACTCACTTCGATAGCTGGAAAATAGATTCCGTTGTTGATCATGACATCATCGGTGTTCATTTTCGAGTATGTAAGTGATGGATTACTACCAAGGATTTTGTTTTGAATTTGTTTTGGGAAAACAAGTTGTGTTGAATTTCAAAAAGGAAAAAATTGATTTTTGAAAGACGTAAACTGTTTAAAGGCTTCCAGGAAGAAAGGGTTGTTTGAATTTAAACAAATTAAAGTAAAATTTGTAAAATCCAGTAGAATTGAGATGGAATTAGAAACCAGTTGAGTGGAAACTGAGTTGAAATAGAAATATCGAACAAATTTGATTTATAAGATAGGAATTTGAAACGATATTTGGTTGATGAGTTAAGAATTTGGAATCGAGAGTAGAACTTTGATTTAAAGTTGAATTTGGCTTGGATAAACGTGTGGTTGTGTTGAGGATAAACAAATCAGAGTTTGATTAGATTGATATTGGTATATGCTGAATTGACGGCAGGTGAAAGTGATAGAGTTGATATGCTGTTAAAAAGGTACAAGTTTATATTTGATATAAGCATGAGATTTATGAGCCGAATTGGCAAGCCGCTTGACTGTTCGATTTTCTTTTGGGTTGGAGAAGGCCTAGAGAGGCGAGTTGTGGTTTTACCGATAGTGCTGTGCAAAGGAGGTTATGGCAAAATTTTCCGAAAATTTAAAGTGTTAGAAAATTTTCAGAATTTTTGAAAATTGTAGTTAGTCGGAATGAATAAATATTTTAATCAATATTAATTGGTTCAGTTGAAATCAGAAACAAGGTGTGAACAAATCTTAGGAATTCCAATAGGTAGGGTCGTCCTCTAACTTAGCAATTTCGAGGACGAAATTATTTTAAGTGGGGAAGATTGTAATGACCCGCATTGGCAGGGGTATTATAATTAATTTATTTAATTATTTATATAGTGGTTTAGAGAATAAAATGATCGTGGAATTAAATAATGGAAAATATTTAATTAAAATAATAAATTAAATAAATTTATTTAATTCTGAAATAATCAGAATTGGCTGAAATGACGATATGGTGTGAACTGGATCATCTGTGATATTTAATTCAGCTTGGAATTGAATTTGAATAACGAATATATTATATAAACGACAGTTTGAACGTAGAATTATAATATAATTAAAATCGAGCTCAAAATGGCGCTGCAGTTCGTAAATTGGCGATTCGAACTTCAACTGAATGTACAGGATTCGTTTTAAGCCGGATTTCTATGAAACAAGAAACGTGTGGAGCTGGTGGAGTTTATCTTTCTAGTGGAAGAGAAAAATCGGGATTTCGTTGTGTAGACTTTGATTTACGTCCAAATCAAATTTCAGAAAAGTCGCTGTAGAATTCCATTATAATTCGCAACGCTTTATTTACGTTATAAAAGGAATTTCAATATAAACTGAATATCTAGATAATCTGGAAGCTGAAATATCAAACTGTAAATTCTGATATGATATTCTGGAGCTGTAGGATATCATATGTGAAGATATACGATAATTTAAATTTATTTATATTTAATTTAAAAATATTTATATATTTAAATGGGTCATCCAGAGCTTTAAAAATAGCCGGTTTTGCAAACGAAGTCGGAATTCGACGAAACTAATTTTGTTGGATCCGCAATGTCAGATAGTTGTTAGATTTCTAGTTTCGTGATTTTTAGAGTCACTGTGTGGTCGTACGAATTTTTAGAGTGAGAAACAGTTAGTATTTTGATAGTTAAAAATACGTTGTGTGAGCATACGAAGTCGGAATTCGACGAAAACAGTTTCGTTGGGACCGTAACGTCGAACTGTAGCTGCATGTCCAGTTTTGTGATTTTTAGGTATCGTATGTGATCGTATGGATTTTTAGAAGGGCAAAACGAATATAAAATATTAAAAGAAAAATATCTAAAATATCCTAACAAGATATCTAGATATTTTGATACCCTATAAATACAACACTTACCTCTCTAAACCTAATTCTCACTTCCACAAGTCAAACAAATATCCGCCGTAACCCTTTTCTTCAGCAAAATGATTTTTTGTTCTTTGTAAAATCAAAGTAAAATCCAAGAAAAATCCTAAAATCATAGAACTTATATATATGAATTCCTACAATATTTCTCTTCAACCTCATAACAAATTCTGAGTGTTCGGCTTCCATTTTTGCTCGCTGAAATTGAACGCAGTAACTAGGGTTCGTGAGTGGTCGGGTTTGGGTGCATCGAAGGGGAGTTCGAGGTAGTATTCGAGTTTAACAGGGAGTTTGGCATCTGGTTGTGGAGTGGTGTGGATTCCGTGACACATGGGTTCGGTGGTCCTGTGTAATTGCGGTGGACTGGTGGTTCGACGCAGTGTAAAAAGGGGGTTTGAGCACCTGGGTTTGGGGACGAATTTGTAGAGGGTTCGAAGAGAGGGTGAACGGAGGTATCGGTTGCCAGAGCGGTGGAGTTTTCGATGATGGAGTGGAGGTTTGAAACATCGAGAATGGGTGGAGGAAATTGCTGAGCGTGGTTGTGTTTGGGGGAGAAGAAAATTACCGGGTTCTAAGGGATTTAAGGGAGATGGGCCGTGATATTTGGGGGAGGCCCAATTCAAGTTAAGTATGGTTTGAATTAGTTTAATTTTATTTAAATGTGTATAATCAAACTTGAGAATATCATATAATGCTCATACATTATCAGAATTTCGAACGGTTGGATCCGTTAGAATCGTATGGACGGACACTATAACATGGGACTGACTGGGAGTGGATTGAAGCTCGTTTGAATTTATGGCGAAATAAATTGTTTGATTCAAATCAAATAACAGTTTATCGTTCTTTAACAATGAACTGCAAATGTTAGTAAATCTCACCAACTCTGAACAGTTTATAATTTCATGTTGTGTTTTTAGAACTGTTAGAAATTGTCTGATTGACTGTGTGTTGACTGTTGATTGAACTACTAGTCAGTTAATGATAATATTATATATATATAATATATAAAACAGTTAGATAGTTATATATTGATTCTACTATCAGAATAATTTATATTGAACTGAAAGTGATGACAATCATATTGTGTAACATCTGTGGATGCAGGGAGACAGGTTGGAGGAATCCGACTGGATTCCTCAACAGTTATTTTATTGTTTTTCATATATTTTTATATGATGTGATATAAAATATGTGGACCATTATATGTGCTTGGACGATATTGAACATCGTGATTTGATAGGATTGAATACCATAACATACCGAAATGTTGATAAGGGGATTTTCAAAGTGATATTGAAAATAGAATATTTATAAAGTGGAATATTTATAAATAAGAAATGTTTATAAATTGGAATATTTATAAATAGGAGATATTCAAAAAGGAAATAAATTCAAAACATTTTCTTTTTGAATGGAAAGGCCTGTGTGGCGGGTTTGGGGATTTTCCCGATGCTCCCGTTACAAAGGAGGTTATGGCGATTTTTTCAGAGAATTTAAGGAGTTAGAATATTTCAAGAATAAAATTGAAAAGGAAATATTTGTAAACCATTTACAAATAGAATTGAAAAGGAAACGTTATAAAAGGGAAATCATTTTTAAAGTGTAGAACCGTTATTTAAAAGTAAATCTTTTCAAATGAATAAAACGTTGTTAAAAAGGAAATCGTTATAAAGTGAATAAAGTAAATCGAATATGGTATTCCAAAGTTAGTAAAACGAATATGCTATTCAAAAAGGGGTTAGTCGAGTTGAGTTAGTTGAATAGAGTTAACCAGATCAGTAGAGTTAACCAGTTCAGTAGAGTTAACCAGTTGGGTTAAGTAAGTCGAGTTTACCAGTTGGGTTAAGTAAGTCGGGTTAACCAGTTAGAGTTAACCAGTTAGAGTTAACCAGTTAGAGTTAATCAGTTAGAGTTAATCGATTAGAGTTAAAACGAACTAGAGTTAATCAAATATAGTTATTTGAGACAGAATTAGTCAAACATAGTATTCAGGGTAAGTTGCCATCTCGTACGACTGCTAGCGTAATTCGCAGGGCGGTAAATAGCCTACGGCGGTCGGATGTTTCCTGAGGGAGTCAGGCATAACCATTGTGATCGCTGCGATCTAGAGTCAAGCCAATGGAGTTAAATCGAATATTAGTTATTCGATAGGAGTTAATCAACTTGAGTTAGATTATCGAGATAAGTTAATCGAGTTATGTTCTTGAGTTAGATTATCGAGATAAGTTAATCGAGTTGAGTTCTTGAGTTAGATTACCGAGATAAGTCAATCGAGTTGATTTCTTGAGTTAGATTATCGAGATAAGTTAATCGAGTTAAGTTCTTAAGTTAGATTATCGAGATAAGTTAATCGAGTTAAGTTCTTGAGTTAGATTACCGAGATAAGTTAATCGAGTTAAGTTCTTGAGTTAGATTATCGAGATAAGTGAGTCGAGTTAAGGAGTTAATCGATGTTAGTTCATCGAAAGGAGTTAATCGATGTTAGTTTCATCGAAAGGAAGTAAACGATGTTAGTTTCATCGAAAGGAGTTAATCGATGTTAGTTTCATCGAAAGGAGTATCGATGTTAGTTTCATCGAAAGGAGTATCGACGTTAGTTTCATCGAAAGGAGTATCGATGTTAGTTTCAATCGAAGGGAGTTAATCGATTAGAGTTAAATCAAAGGAGTTAATCGAATATAGTTTATTCGAATAGATTAAAGGAGTTAATCGAATATAGTTTATTCGAATAGATTAAAGGAGTTAATCGAATATAGTTTATTCGAATAGAGTAAAGGAGTTAATCGAATATAGTTTATTCGAATAGAGTTAGAGGAGTTATCGAATATAGTTTATTCGACAGGAGTTAAGTGAATAGTTAGGTTAAACTAAGTGAATTAGTTAAGTGAATTGGTTAAGTTAACCAAAGTGAATTAGTCGAGTTAATCAAAGTGATTAGTTCAGTTAATCGAGATAAGTAAATCAAGTTAGGATAATCGAGTTGAATTAGTCAGTCGTGTTAATAAATTGAGTTAGTCAAACCAAGTAAAACCAGTTAGAGTAAATTAATTAAGGTTGACCAGTTAGAGTTAATCAATCAGAGTTAACCAAATAGAGTTAAGTAAAATTAGAACTAACTAGAGATTAGTAAATTGAATGGTTTTTCTAAGTGCCTATCTGATGTTGGTTTCGGCCTTCAGGATTTATACTTAGGGGATTGTTCTCATACTAGTTTACAGTCAAGGACTGATAGTTGGGGAAGAGTAGTGATTTGTAAATAAGAAGATGGAAACGTTTTCCAGCGTTAATAACATATATTTTCTAAACATAGAAAATAAGGCAATGTGAATATGTATATATAGATATATGTTGATGATTGATCGATATAATTTCCATCTGGAAATAATATCATTGTTTGCACACTTGTTTTTCTTTGATAGTTAACTCACAGACTATCGAAGTTTTGACCATTTTAACGTTGTTAATATGGAGAGACCGGTTGGATTATTATCCAAAGAACCACTCTGTATTGGTATAAGCGTTGCGAATCATTTATGCCAAAGATAATTGAAGACGGAGTAAAATGCAGGGGCTGTTGTATAAATCTTAGATAACAGTGACTAATATGGATATACGGAATAGTGCCTTCAGTTTGTCCAGTCCCAGGATGTAACGACCCGGATTTTCAACGACTTTGGTTATCGACATAAACACGATGTCGATAACCAAAACACTGAAAATCCTGGTAATTAGTGAAAGAAATTAGAGGGTGAGGAAAGATAAGATAGAAACTTAGAATAGAAGAAGAAGAACACAATATCAGAGTAACACGAATCTCACAGCGGAACGAATAAATATATTTCGTAACATAACTTTGAAATACAAATCTGTACTTGAATATACATATCATTATCAAAGTACAGCACTTACAACACAGCGGAAATAACTATAGCTATAATGATCCTGAAGCCTCCTGCTCCAAGCTCTTCCAGTATATCTGTAAATCCTGACTACTTGACTGCCCGTACAAATTTAGGCAACCAAGAGTTTAGGGAAAACAACAAAATAAACTCCGGGTCAGTCATGGGACTGGTATGAGTAAAACAGTTTAAAAACAGTTCGAACAAGTACACAATATCTCATAAGACCACGCCGCATAACGGAACGGGTTTTTCCCTTATGAGAATCCAAATATCTTTATATCAAAAACCTTTTGATATTATAATAATGTCTATCAATCACAACTATAATAATCATCTAGTAGAAACGCTTTCATCTCACGTTCTACATATATAGTATACAATCAAAACCGCAAGCACGTATTGGGTAATGGATTTCCAACTATGACAAGGTATGGAAACACCTTTCGCTAGTGTACCTCTAGAGAGGAATACACTGGGTTCAACAAGAACATCTTGCAACCCGGCCACACATGACCGACCACTGATTTCGCTTGAGCGTATCGAATGTATGTCACCAACAGTTGGGATCAGCAAACGTTTCCCGAATGGGACAGCATCAACAATAGATTTTTAGAAGTAAATGAAACTCTAGATCAGGTGATTATACACCCTACTTCGGTGCGACCGACTTAGCCATGCTGCCTGCCCAATTTCTGTCATTTACCGGATGTGAGGCTAGAAGCTACGCTTTATCATCACATCAGATTCACTTTGAATGCCACATCATCAAATCCATCAAATCACCGATTGACAACCTCAACAATACATTATGTGTTAGCTAAAAGAAGTTTCCTTCTCCGCTTCCACTCTTGGTACGGTTGGAGAAATCAATATATGTGATCGTCTGGAAATACTCTGTCAGACATCCATCCATACAAGTCATCCAGGAACAGGATGAACCGATGGCACTATTTTGTAAACAGGATAGCCCTCGCATAACTCTGTCTTCAATTTCCTTTGGCATATATGATTCGCAACGCTTATGCCAATATAGAGTGGTTCTTTGGATAATAATCCAACCGGTCTCTCCATATTAACAACGTTAAAATGGTCAAAACCTCGATAGTCTGTGATTTAACTATCGAATAAAAACAGGTGTGCAAACAACGATATTATTTCCAAATGGAAATTATATCGATCAAACAACATTCAACATTCATCTCCTTAGTTCATTTTTCATCTTCTGTTTCCCTATATTCAACATTTCTAATTTTCTAAATTTAGAAAATATACGTTATTAACAATGGAAAACATTTCCATTTCTCATTTTCTTTATTAGAAAACATTTCTGGTTTCTTCTTTGGAAAACATTTCCAAAGCTTCTTCATTGGACTTAGACAGATGTTTAAACAAACATCGCTATACCAACTCAAACCATTTCCTTTACTACCGAACCTTAACTTTTCCTTAGTTAAAAACGAAGCCAATCAAGTTGGGGTAGAACTACCTCTCAGACCTTAACTGAACAACATTTCTAACTTTGAAATAGGCAAAGTTCACTTTATATTCCTTTTACTAACTTCCTTACTTAACCCTCCTTCGAATAGCTATATTCGATTGACTCTTTTCACTTAACTTTATTCGGTTAACCCTTATCAATTAACTTTATTGGACTAACACTATTGGATTAACTCTATTTGACTAGCGCTATCGATTTACTCATTTCACTTAACTCCTTTCGAATAGACTATATTCGATAACTCCTTTTTACCTTAACTCTAATCGATTAACTAACATCGATTAACTTCTTTTAACTTTATCTCTAATCGATTAACTAATATCGATTAACTCCTTTTAACTTTATTCTCTAATCGATTAACTAACATCGATTAACTTCTTTTACTTTATCTCTAATCGATTAATTCTTTTACTTTATCTCTAATCGATTAACTAACATCGATTAACTTCTTTTAACTTTATTTCTAATCGATTACTTCTTTTACATTATCTCTAATCGATTAATTAACATCGATTAACTCCTTTTACTTTAACACTAATCGATTAACTAACATCGATTAACTCCTTTTACTTTAACACTAATCGATTAACTAACATCGATTCCTTTTACTTTAACACTAATCGATTAACTAACATCGATTAACTCCTTTATACTGTTCGAATAAACTATTCATTTATAAAGATTTACTTTTAGTAACAGTTCTTTACTTTACAAATGATTTCCTTTTTTTAAAACTCTATTCGTTTAAAAACATTTTTCCCATTTATTTATTTTCGAAATATTTCCTTTTATAAAATCTGTTGATTTTATAAAATCCCCTTTGTCAATATACATTGAAATAATTCTTTTTACATCCCAGGGTCTTTTATGATATTTAAAATATCGAATAAAAATGATCAACATCATTCCAACACCCATAATCCATAACAGATTATATCACACATCATATATCACAATATATGAAAACAGTAAAATAAATGTTGAGGAATCCAGTTGGATTCCTCCAACCTGTTTCCCTGCATCACAGATGTTAAACAATATAGATAACATCACTTTCAGTTCTATATGATACATTCTGTTAAACAGAATCAATATAGAAATTTAACTAACTGACTAGCAGTTCAATCAAACAGTCAACACACAGTCAATCAGCCGATATCTAACAGTTCTAAAAATACAACATGAAATTATAAACTGTTCAGATTTAGTGAGATTTACTCACATTGGTGGTTTATCGTGAAATAGCGATAACCGTCGGTGAATTTGACCGAACGTTTTACTTTGCCATAAATTTAAATGATCTTTACATCGCTCCACATCAGTTCCAATATGATAGCCCAAGTTCATACGATGCCAACGATACCAACTTTGTCAGATTCGGTTGTCATATGGGCTAGATGTATATTTTTAGAGGTCAATATACTATTAAATATGAAATTAACTTAAATTATTTTGAAGTTTGGGCTTTACCACTATTGAAACTGACGTCGGCCCATTCAACATTTCTGCACCCCTTTCTTTTCCAAATATGATTCACGTCTTCCTCTCCGTAAAATTGAACCCATTCTTCCACTAATATCCCGCTGCTCCCTTCAACAGCTATTAACGGAATTCAATCCGCCCCTTTTCTCCTTTAACACAGCAAAACCTTTACCACTCAACACCTCATCAAAATCCAAATAAATACAACCAATGTTCTCCTCTTCTCTAACTCTTCACTTCATACAAATCTTGATCAGACCGCACTCCACTTCATGATTTCGTCGAACAGTCCCTTTTTGTACGTGACTCCCACCTCAAATCCGGCGCTGTGTCTCCCTCCCAGTTCGCCATAGGACGACCGCTTTTCCCACAGCCTCAACCTCTCCGAGATGCTCCACCTCCAGTCACCAACAATCCCACTGACCCGCTGCTTGCCCAGCAGACCACCACAATCGAACGTAGTTCAACATGCCACCCAGGCCGCCATCGTACATCGGACGGTTTCCAACCACCACCAAAAGTTGAACTCGAACCCTTCGCTGCGAATCACGTCTTCCCTTAAAACTGTACGAACACTTCAAATCCATTTGCTCACAACTTGGAGCTCCTCACGCACAGTAGAGTATCTATGGTATTTGATTTCCACTTCCTTTTGATTTTAGAAAGTGAGATTTTGTTTTGTTGAAGTGGAGACTGGCGGCTTACTTTGTTACAGGAAATGAAGAACTCAACTTTGGTTTTAAGGCTTTAAGGGTTGTTTATGTATAGGGTTTTAGAGGTTGCAGTTTGTCCACGTTTTTGATTTGATGAGCCAGATCTTGTGCGGCTGAAACAAAGAACTTCGTGGCCTTCTTTTGATCCGCACAAGGAAGACATGTTTAGGTTTTAGAAGTAGGTAGCTTATTTATTTAGCCAACAAAAGGACGTGTCCACTCAAGGACCAAATGGACTTAATATTTTCCAACTATTATATATGTTTACGTTACAATTGTAATATGTGTGCTCAGTTATTTAATTTTTCGTTCATACCGGGACGTTATAGACAGAAGTAAGAGCACAGTCGTGCTTAGTTAGGTGTCACGATCTCAGGAATATAATAATACCGGTAGGTCAGCTTATTCTGTGAAACCCCGAAATGTTGATTACAGGGTGTAAAATACTCCAAACAAAAAGTTGCTTATTTAATTAGTTAAAAATTATAGTAAAATTCTAAAAATTAAATTATCACTACGTCTCAAAAGAACCTTACCTGAATTCACACCCGATATCTAGTTATATCGAATAAACTGTTACAGTCGATAAACGATTCTATAGCGACTATTTTAGAATTTGATTTGGACATAAATCAAAATCTACACGACGAAATCCCGATTTTTCTCTTCCACTAGAAAGATATACTCAACCAGCTCCACACGTTTCTTGTTTCACAGAAATCCGGCTTAAAACGAATCCTGTACATTCAGTTGAAGTTCAAATTTCCAAATAGCGAACTGCCGCGCCATTTCCAGCTCGTTTATAATTATATTATAAACTATACGTTCGACTATCGACGATTGAATATATTCGTTACTATAATTCAACTTTAAACTGAATTATATAATTCGAATTGCCCAGTTCACACATACCGCCATTTCAGCCAATTCTGATTATTCCAGAATTAAATATATTATTTAATTTATTATTTAAATTAAATATTTAACATTATTTAATTTCACGGCCATTATATTCTCTATACCACCATTTCAATAATTAAATAAATTAATTATAATACCTCTGCCAATGCGGGTCATTACAGTCTTCCCCACTTAAAATAATTTCGTCCTCGAAATTTCTAAAAGGTAGAGGACGACCCTATCGACCGGTTAGAACATATTTGTTCACTTCTTATCTTCAGTTTCTACTGAACCAATTTAATTTCGATTAAATTATTATTTAATTCTTATCAACAAAAATTTTCAAAAATCCTGAAAATTTTCTAACGCCTTAACCCTTCGAAAAATTTTGCCAGCACCTCCTTTGTACTGGTCAATCGGTCAAACTCCAACTCGCCTCTCTGGGCCATCTCCATCCCAAAAGAAAATCAAACAGCCAAGCGGCTTGCCAATTCGGCTCATCAACATCTCAAACCCATATATAATATAAACTGGTACCTTTTTGTTGGGCATATCAAGATATCCTTTACATCTGCTGCTAATTCAGCATATACCAATGTCATCCCAATCAAATTCCAATCAATTTTTATCCTCAACACAACCATTCGCTTATCCAAGCCAAATTCCATTTCAACTCAAGTTCAATTCTTGATTTTCAATTCCTTAACTCCTCAATCCAATACCATTTCGGATTCTAATTTCACAAATCCAATTTATTCGATTTCAATTCAACTTCAGTTACCACTTAACTGACTTCACTTTAATTCAAATCTGCTTTCACAAATTTTTGTTAAATTTGTTTTTAATTCAAACAGTCTCTTCCTGGGAGTTTTAAACAGTTTACTTTTTCAAAAATCAAATTTTCCTTTTTGAAATTCAACTGAGCCCATAATCAATATTCCATTAGTTAAATCACTTCTCTATTTCTTTATCAATATTTGTTAACCAAATATTTTCAATAACCATATTGGCCTTTTACGTTATTTGGAAAACATTTCCGAATATCGCCTTCCTTTATTTTCTAACTTCTTTAGAAAATATATGCTATTTATAATCGGAAAACATTCCAATTACTTATCTCTTTTCCGATCTCGTTTATTTCTATACTTAGGAAATATTTATTATTCTATTTCCAAGTTTACACTTATTTGGGTTAAAACGGATGTTGTGTAAAACATTGTTACGACAACCCAAATACTATATTCAACTAACTCTTATTCAACATTGATCTTCGAGCCTGAAATCTTACTATTTATTTGTTAATAATGAAATCAATCAAGTTGGGGTATAACTACCTCTCAGACCTTGACTGAATAACATTTATAACGTCAAAACAGATATGACTACTTACTCGAATAATCAATACCATACAACTACTTATTCACTTTTAAACACGTATGCGCTTCCTCTTTCTATTCTTACTAGATTTTATTCTTAGTCTTCCTTTTTGATTTTACTATTCTATTTCTAAGTTCATTTCCTTATCGACTTCTATATATATGTATATCGATACGTTGATTTCTAACTATCAAATTATCTTAAAAATATTCTAACTCCTTAAATTCCCGGAAAAATTTGCCATAACCTCCTTTGTAAAAGGAGCATAGGGATATTTTATATAGCCTCCCATGGCCCTCACCAATCCAAAAGAAAAATAAAAAGCCAAGCGGCTAGCCGATACGGCGCATAAAATCTCATATGTGAATTAAATACATACCTTTTCGTCGAGCATCTATTTATAACTCTTCATACCTTATCCATACATATCTCATGTATATTTATACCTGCCCAATCTATTTTAACTATACCTGATCGTTTTAACTCAATTCGTAAATTAATTTGTTAATTAACTCTTTAGTCTATTTCACTTTTATATTTGAACATGACATGTTCAAATAAAATTTAACTTACTTATAAACTAATCAAATTCTACTTTTTCAAACTCAGGTTTCATATTCGATTTCAAATATAAATTTACCAGTCCCCTTTACTTATCTAAAGTTCAACTTCAATTCAAGATCCATTTACTAATGGCTAATTAACTGGTTTACCTATTTCACCTTTTTATTTGAATATACATGTTCAAATATAAATTTAACTTGTTTATTAACTAATTGAATTCCATTTCAATTCTATTTGAATTTCCTATATTCAAATCCCATTTCAATTCTCTTATTCAAATTTTATATTTGAATTTCATTTCAATCTCTTATTCAAATTTTATATCTGAATTTCGTTTCAATTTCCTTATTCAAATTCTATATTTGAATTCCATTTGAATTCTATATCCAAATTCCATTTCACCTTCGATATTCAAATCCAATATTTGAATTCCTTTTATATTTTCTATATTCAAATTCTATATTTGAATTCCATTTGAATTTCTATATTCAAACTCTTTTTGAATTGCTATATTCAACTCTATTTCAATTCCATTGAATTTCATATATTCAAACTCTTTTTGAATTTCTATATTCAATTCTATTTGAATTCTCTTTATTCAAATTCTATTCCATTTGAATCTTCTATATTCAAATTTCATTTCAATCTATTTGAATCTTCTATATATCAATTTCTATTCAAATTCTATATTTCAAATTCTATTTTGAAATTCAACACGACTTGTCTTTCCCAAAACAAATTCAAAACAGTATCTCTGGTAGTAATTCGTCACTTACAACTCGAAAATGAATACTGATGATGCAGCTGTCATCATCAGAATCTATTTTCCAGCGATCGAAGTGAGTTCAATACTATAAAACCATTTCTAAACATTTCCACTTTGAAATTCATTTCAAAATATAATTCACACTGCTTGTAAAACAATTTAAAATCTCCCAGGATCTTAAATTTTCCTTATTTTTAATCCAAATCTATTTACAAACACTTATCCAGTTCTCTAGAGTTTTAATTCAATTTCTGGTTTACATTCAGATTTAACTCATCTGATTTCACTTATATGAATTCTGATCGACTATTTACATAACCATTTAATTTATAATCTTACTCGATTTTAATAACAACCAATATATCCAATATATATCAAAATATACGTTGGGTAAACTATTTTCATTTACCCTCTTTTCAAAACATATCATGTCGGTTCATCGTATTCAAGTGTTTAGTAACTCCTATCGACACAGTGGATCAAACTGATCGACCAGAAATTCACAAACAACTCAACCAATAAATCTCCACAATATAAAACAATTTTTATATCAATAACAAATACGTTCACTCGTATATATACACTCAAACTCAATCTAGGGTATTACTAACCCTATCTCTACCGAGTCACGCCACAGAGCCAAGTAATTCTTAACCTAAGCTCTGATACCAACTGTAACGACCCGGATTTTCAACGACTTTGGTTATCGACATAAACACGATGTCGATAACCAAAACACTGAAAATCCTGGTAATTAGTGAAAGAAATTAGAGGGTGAGGAAAGATAAGATAGAAACTTAGAATAGAAGAAGAAGAACACAACATCAGAGTAACACGAATCTCACAGCGGAACGAATAAATATATTTCATAACATAACTTTGAAATACAAATCTGTACTTGAATATACATATCATTATCAAAGTACAACACTTACAACACAGCGGAAATAACTATAGCTATAATGATCCTGAAGCCTCCTGCTCCAAGCTCTTCCAGTATATCTGTAAATCCTGACTACTTGACTGCCCGTACAAATTTAGGCACCCAAGATTTTAGGGAAAACAACAAAATAAACTCCGGGTCAGTCATGGGACTGGTATGAGTAAAACAGTTTAAAAACAGTTCGAACAAGTACACGATATCTCATAAGACCACGCCGCATAACGGAACGGGTTTTTCCCTTATGAGAATCCAAATATCTTTATATCAAAAACCTTTTGTATTATAATAATGTCTATCAACCACAACTATAATAATCATCTAGTAGAAACGCTTTCATCTCACGTTCTACATATATAGTATACAATCAAAACCGCAAGCACGTATTGGGTAATGGATTTCCAACTATGACAAGGTATGGAACCACCTTTCGCTAGTGTACCTCTAGAGAGGAATACACTGGGTTCAACAAGAACATCTTGCAACCCGTCCACACATGACCGACCACTCATTTCGCTTGAGCGTATCAAATGTATATCACCAACAGTTGGGATCAGCAACTGTTTCCCGAATGGGACAGCATCAACAATAGATTTTTAGAAGTAAATGAAACTCTAGATCAGGTGATTATACAACCTACTTCGGTGCGACCGACTTAGCCATGCTGCCTGCCCGATTTCTGTCATTTACCGGATGTGAGGCTAGAAGCTACGCTTTATCATCACATCAGATTCACTTTGAATGCCACATCATCAAATCCATCAAATCACCGATTGACAACCTCAACAATACATTATGTGTTAGCTAAAAGAAGTTTCCTTCTCCGCTTCCGCTCTTGGTACGGTTGGAGAAATCAATATATGTGATCGTCTGGAAATACTCTGTCAGACATCCATCCATACAAGTCATCCAGGAACAGGATGAACCGATGGCACTATTCTGTAAACAGGATAGCCCTTGCATAACTCTGTCTTCAATTCCCTTTGGCATATATGATTCGCAATGCTTATGCCAATATAGAGTGGTTCTTTGGATAATAATCCAACCGGTCTCTCCATATTAACAACGTTAAAATGGTCAAAACTTCGATAGTCTGTGATTTAACTATCGAATAAAAACAGGTGTGCAAACAACGATATTATTTCCAAATGGAAATTATATCAATCAAACAACATTCAACATTCATCTCCTTAGTTCATTTTTCATCTTCTGTTTCCCTATATTCAACATTTCTTATTTTCTAAATTTAGAAAATATACGTTATTAACAATGGAAAACATTTCCATTTCTCGTTTTCTTTATTAGAAAACATTTCTGGTTTCTTCTTTGGAAAACATTTCCAAATCTTCTTCATTGGACTTAGACAGATGTTTAAACAAACATTGCTATACCAACTCAAACCATTTCCTTTACTATCGAACCTTAACTATTCCTTAGTTAAAAACGAAGCCAATCAAGTTGGGGTAGAACTACCTCTCAGACCTTAACTGAACAACATTTCTAACTTTGAAATAGGCAAAGTTCACTTTATATTCCTTTTACTAACTTCCTTACTTAACCCTCCTTCGAATAGCTATATTCGATTGACTCTTTTCACTTAACTCTATTCGATTAACCCTTATCAATTAACTTTATTAGACTAACACTATTGGATTAACTCTATTTGACTAGCGCTATCGATTTACTCATTTCACTTAACTCCTTTCAAATAGACTATATTCGATAACTCCTTTTTACCTTAACTCTAATCGATTTACTAACATCGATTAACTTCTTTTAACTTTATCTCTAATCGATTAACTAATATTGATTAACTCCTTTTAACTTTATTCTCTAATCGATTAACTAACATCGATTAACTTCTTTTACTTTATCTCTAATCGATTAATTCTTTTACTTTATCTCTAATCGATAAACTAACATCGATTAACTTCTTTTAACTTTATTTCTAATCGATTACTTCTTTTACTTTATCTCTAATCAATTAACTAACATCGATTAACTCCTTTTACTTTAACACTAATCGATTAACTAACATCGATTAACTCCTTTTACTTTAACACTAATCGATTAACTAACATCGATTCCTTTTACTTTAACACTAATCGATTAACTAACATCGATTAACTCCTTTATTCTGTTCGAATAAACTATTCATTTATAAAGATTTATTTTAGTAACAGTTCTTTACTTTACAAATGATTTCCTTTTTTTAAAACTCAATTCGTTTAAAAACATTTTTCCCATTTATTTATTTTCGAAATATTTCCTTTTATAAAATCTGTTGATTTTATAAAATCCCTTTTTTCAATATACATTGAAATAATTCTTTTTACATCCCAGGGTCTTTTATGATATTTAAATATCGAATAAAAATGATCAACATCATTCCAACACCCATAATCCATAACAGATTTTATCACACATCATATATCACAATATATGAAAACAGTAAAATAAATGTTGAGGAATCCAGTTGGATTCCTCCATCCTGTTTCCCTGCATCACAGATGTTAAACAATATAGATAACATCACTTTCAGTTCTGTATGATACATTCTGTTAAACAGAATCAATATATAAATTTAACTAACTGACTAGCAGTTCAATCAAACAGTCAACACACAGTCAATCAGCCGATATCTAACAGTTCTAAAAATACAACATGAAATTATAAACTGTTCAGAGTTAGTGAGATTTACTCACATTGGTGGTTTATCGTGAAATAGCGATAACCGTTGGTGGATTTGACCGAACGTTTTACTTTGCCATAAATTTAAATGATCTTTACATCGCTCCACATCAGTTCCAATATGATAGCCCAAGTTCATACGATGCCACCGGTACCAACTTTGTCAGATTCGGTTGTCATATGGGCTAGATGTATATTTTTAGAGGTCAATATACTATTAAATATGAAATTAACTTAAATTATTTTGAAGTTTGGGCTTTACCACTACTGAAACTGACGTCGGCCCATTCAACATTTCTGCACCCCTTTCTTTTCCAAATATGATTCACGTCTTCCTCTCCGTAAAATTGAACCCATTCTTCCACTAATATCCCGCTGCTCCCTTCAACAGCTATTAACGGAATTCAATCCGCCCCTTTTCTCCTTTAACACAGCAAAACCTTTACCACTCAACACGTCATCAAAATCCAAATAAATACAACCAATGTTCTCCTCTTCTCTAACTCTTCACTTCATACAAATCTTGATCAGACCGCACTCCACTTCATGATTTCGTCGAACAGTCCCTTTTTGTACGTGACTCCCACCTCAAATCCGGCGTTGTGTCTCCCTCCCAGTTCGCCATAGGACGACCACCTTTCCCACAGCCTCAACCTCTCCGAGATGCTCCACCTCCGGTCACCAACAATCCCACTGACCCGCTGCTTGCCCAGCAGACCCACACAATCGAACGTAGTTCATCATGCCACCCAGGCCGCCATCATACATCGGACGGTTTCCAACCACCACCAAAAGTTGAACTCGAACCCTTCGCTGCGAATCACGTCTTCCCTTAAAACTGTACGAACACTTCAAATCCATTTGCTCACAACTTGGAGCTCCTCACGCACAGTAGAGTATCTATGGTATTTGATTTCCACTTCCTTTTGATTTTAGAAAGTGCGATTTTGTTTTGTTGAAGTGGAGACTGGCGGCTTACTTTGTTACAGGAAATGAAGAACTCAAATTTGGTTTTAAGGCTTTAAGGGTTGTTTATGTATAGGGTTTTAGAGGTTGCAGTTTGTCCACGTTTTTGATTTGATGAGCCAGATCTTGTGCGGCTGAAACAAAGAACTTCGTGGCCTTCTTTTGATCCGCACAAGGAAGACATGTTTAGGTTTTAGAAGTAGGTAGCTTATTTATTTAGCCAACAAAAGGACGTGTCCACTCAAGGACCAAATGGACTTAATATTTTCCAACTATTATATATGTTTACGTTACATTGTAATATGTGTGCTCTGTTATTTAAATTTTCGTTCATACCGGGACGTTATAGACAGAAGTAAGAGCAAAGTCATGCTCAGTTAGGTGTCACGATCTCAGGAATATAATAATACCGGTAGGTCAGCTTATTCTGTGAAACCCCGAAATGTTGATTACAGGATGTAAAATACTCCAAACAAAAAGTTGCTTATTTAATTAATTAAAAATTACAGTAAAATTCTAAAAATTAAATTATCACTACGTCTCAAAAGAACCTTGTCTGAATTCAAACCCGATATCTAGTTATATCGAATAAACTGTTACAGTCGATAAACGATTCTATAGCGACTATTTTAGAATTTGATTTGGACATAAATCAAAATCTACACGACGAAATCCCGATTTTTCTCTTCCACTAGAAAGATATACTCCACCAGCTCCACACGTTTCTTGTTTCACAGTAATCCGGCTTAAAACGAATCCTGTACATTCAGTTGAAGTTCAAATTTCCAAATAGCGAACTGCAGCGCCATTTCCAGCTCGTTTATAATTATATTATAAACTATATGTTCGACTATCGACGATTGAATATATTCGTTACTATAATTCAACTTTAAACTGAATTATATAATTCGAACTGCCCAGTTCACACATACCGCCATTTTAGCCAATTCTGATTATTTCAGAATTAAATATATTATTTAATTTATTATTTAAATTAAATATTTACCATTATTTAATTTCACGGCCATTATATTCTCTATACCACCATTTCAATAATTAAAAAAATAAATTATAATACCTCTGCCAATGCGGGTCATTACACAGGACAACTTGTATGGACAAAGGTCTGACAGAGTATATCCAATGGATCACGTTAGTTGATCAGTTCAAACGTATTCACGTTTGGTGGCGGAGGAATTCGTTTCTCTAAGCTGTATACCCGTGTTACTTTTGGATAAATCAATTTGTGATTTGGCGGGTATGACGATGTGACATTCTAAGTGAATGAGGATGACTTGTGTTGATGAATGTCTGACAGAGTATTTCCAGAAAGGTCACGTACCTTGATTTCTTCAACCGTACCAAGAGTGGAAGCTGAGAAGGAAACTTCTTTTAGCTAACACGAAATGTACTGTTGTAGACGTCAATTAGTGATTTTCGATGGATCTGACGATGTGACATTCGAAGTGAATCTGATGTGATGATAAAGCGTAGCTTCTAGCCTCATCAACCGGTAAATGACAGAAATCGGGCAGGCAGCATGGCTAAGTCGGTCGCACCGAAGTAGGGTGTATAATCACCTATCTAGAGAATATTCATTTGTTTCTTAAATCTATCAATGCTGTCCCATATATATATATACGGGAACGGTTGCTGATCCCAACCGTTGGTGATGTACATTCGATACACTCAAGCGAAATGAGTGGTCGGTCATGTGTGGCTGAGTTGCAAGATGTTCTTGTTGAACTCCAGTGTATCGTTCCTAGAGTACACTGATCGGAAGGTGGTTCCATACCTTGTCATAGTTGGAAATCCATTATCCAATACGTGCTTGCGATTTTGATTGTATACTATATATGTAGAACGTGAGATGAAAGCGTTTCTGCTAGTTGATATCTATTTGTACATAGACATTATTATAATATCAAAAGGTTTTTGATATAAAGATATTTTGGATTCTCATAAGGGAAAAACCTGTTCGGTTCTGTGGCGTGGTCTTATGAGATATCGTTTACTTGTTCATATACCTGTTTAAACTGTTTTACTCATACCAGTCCCATGACTGACCCGGAGTTTATTTGTTTTGTTTTCCCTAAACTCTTGGTGCCTAATATTGTACGGGCAGTCAAGAAGTCAGGAATTTACAGATATACTGGAAGAGCTTGGAGCAGGAGGCTTCAAGATCATATAGCTATAGTTATTTCCGCTGTGTTGTAAGTGCTGTACTCTGATAAGTGCTATTGTATACATAACTGTTATATTTCAAAGTTATGTTGTCTATTATATGTTATTCGTTCCGCTTTGAGGTTCGTGTAACTCTGATGTTGTGTTCTTCTTCTATTCTAAGTTTCTATCTTATCTATTCTCACCTTCTAATTTCTTTCATTAATTACCGGGATTTTTCGATGTTTTGGTTATCGACATCGTGCTTATGTCGATAACCAAAGTCACCGAAAATCCGGGTCGTTACAGTTGGTATCAGAGCTTAAGTTAAGAATTACTTGTCTCTATGGCGTGACTCGGTAGAGATAGGGTTAGTAATACCCTATATTGAGTTTGAGTGTATATACATACGAGTGCGTATTTGTAGTTGATATAAAAATGGTTTTATATTGTGGAGATTCATGGGCTGAGTTGTTTATGAGTTCTGGTCGATCAGTTTGATCCACTGTATCGGTAGGGGTTTATAAACACTTGAATACGATGGACCGACACAGTATGGATATGTAATATATTACCATATATTAGATATATTGGTTGTAATTATAATTGAGAAAGATTATAAAGTGAAATGGTTATATATAACCAACCAGAATTCATATAAGTGAAAAATGTGAAATCAGAGGAGTTAAATCTGAAATTTAAATCAGAATTGAAATTCAAACTCTGGAAATTGGAATATGTGTTTGGAAATGGATCTGGATTAAGTATAAGGAAATTTTAAGATCCTGGGACGTTTTTAGTTGTTTACAAGCCTTGTGAAGGATATTTTGAAAGTGATTTCAAAAATGAAAGTATTTGGAAATGGATTTGAAAGTGATATAGTATTGAACTCACTTCGATAATTGGAAAATAGATTCCGATGTTGATCATGACATCATCGGTGTTCATTTTCGAGTATGTAAGTGACGGATTACTACCAAGGATTTTGTTTTGAATTTGTTTTGGGAAAACAAGTTGTGTTGAATTTCAAAAAGGAAAAAATTGATTTTTGAAAGACGTAAACTGTTTAAAGGCTTCCAGGAAGAAAGGGTTGTTTGAATTTAAACAAATTAAAGTAAAATTTGTAAAATCCAATAGAATTGAGATGGAATTAGAAACCAGTTAAGTGGAAACTGAGTTGAAATAGAAATATCGAACAAATTTGATTTATAAGATAGGAATTTGAAACGATATTTGGTTGATGAGTTAAGAATTTGGAATTGAGAGTAGAACTTTGATTTAAAGTTGAATTTGGCTTGGATAAACGAGTGGTTGTGTTGAGGATAAACAGATCAGAGTTTGATTAGATTGATATTGGTATATGCTGAATTGACAGCAGGTGAAGGTGATAGAGTTGATATGCCGATAAAAAGGTACAAGTTTATATTTGATATAAGCATGAGATTTATGAGCCGAATTGGCAAGCCGCTTGGCTGTTCGATTTTCTTTTGGGTTGGAGAAGGCCTAGAGAGGCGAGTTGTGGTTTTACCGATAGTGCTGTACAAAGGAGGTTATGGCAAAATTTTCCGAAAATTTAAAGTGTTAGAAAATTTTCAGAATTTTTGAAAATTGTAGTTAGTCGGAATGAATAAATATTTTAATCAATATTAATTGGTTCAGTTGAAATCAGAAACAAGGTGTGAACAAATCTTAGGAATTCCAATAGATAGGGTCGTCCTCTAACTTAGCAATTTCGAGGACGAAATTATTTTAAGTGGGGAAGATTGTAATGACCCGCATTGGCAGGGGTATTATAATTAATTAATTTATTTATTTATATAGTGGTTTAGAGAATAAAATGATCGTGGAATTAAATAATGGAAAATATTTAATTAAAATAATAAATTAAATAAATTTATTTAATTCTGAAATTATCAGAATTGGCTGAAATGACGATATGGTGTGAACTGGATCATCTGTGATATTTAATTCAGCTTGGAATTGAATTTGAATAACGAATATATTATATAAACGACAGTTTGAACGTATAATTATAATATAATTAAAATCGAGCTCAAAATGGCGCTGCAGTTCGTAAATTGGCGATTCGAACTTCAACTGAATGTACAGGATTCGTTTTAAGCCGGATTTCTGTGAAACAAGAAACGTGTGGAGCTGGTGGAGTATATCTTTCTAGTGGAAGAGAAAAATCGGGATTTCGTTGTGTAGATTTTGATTTACGTCCAAATCAAATTTTAGAAAAGTCGCTGTAGAATTCCATTATAATTCGCAACGCTTTATTTACGTTATAAAAGGAATTTCAATATAAACTGAATATCTAGATAATCTGGAAGCTGAGATATCAAAATGTAAATTCTGATATGATATTCTGGAGCTGTACGATATCATATGTGAAGATATACGATAATTTAAATTTATTTATATTTAATTTAAAAATATTTAAAAATATTTATATATTTAAATGTGTCATCCAGAGCTTTAAAAATAGCCGGGTTGCAAACGAAGTCGGAATTCGACGAAACTAATTTTGTTGGATCCGCAATGTCAGATAGTTGTTAGATTTCCAGTTTCGTGATTTTTAGAGTCACTGTGTGGTCGTACGGATTTTTAGAGTGAGAAACAGTCAGTATTTTTATAGTTAAAAATACGTTGTGTGAGCATACGAAGTCGGAATTCGACGAAACCAGTTTCGTTGGGACCGTAATGTCGAACTGTAGTTGCATGTCCAGTTTCGTGATTTTTAGGTATCGTATGTGATCGTACGGATTTTTAGAAGGGCAAAACGAATATAAAATATTAAAAGAAAAATATCTAAAATATCCTAACAAAATATCTAGATATTTTGATACCCTATAAATACAACACTTACCTCTCTAAACCTAATTCTCACTTCCAGAAGTCAAACAAATATCCGTCGTAACCCTTTTCTTCAGCAAAATGATTTTTCGTTCTTTGTAAAATCAAAGTAAAATCCAAGAAAAATCCTAAAATCATAGAACTTATATATATGAATTCCTACGATGTTTCTCTTCAACCTCATAACAAATTCTGAGTGTTCGGCTTCCATTTGTGCTCGCTGAAATTGAACGCAGTAACTAGGGTTCGTGAGTGGTCGGGTTTGGGTGCATCGAAGGGGAGTTCGAGGTAGTATTCGAGTTTACCAGGGAGTTTGGCATCTGGTTGTGTAGTGGTGTGGATTCCGGTGACACATGGGTTCGGTGGTCCTGTGTAATTGCGGTGGACTGGTGGTTCGACGCAGTGTAAAAGGGGGATTTGAGCACTGGGTTTGGAGACGAATTTGTAGAGGGTTCGAAGAGAGGGTGAATGGAGGTATCGGTTGCCAGAGCGGTGGAGTTTTCGGTGATGGAGTGGAGGTTTGAAACATCGAGAATGGGTGGAGGAAATTGCTGAGCGTGGTTGTGTTTGGGGGAGAAGCAAATTACCGGGTTCTATGGGATTTAAGGGAGATGGGCCGTGATATTTGAGGGAGGCCCAATTCAAGTTAAGTATGGTTTGAATTAGTTTAATTTTATTTAAATGTGTATAATCAAACTTGAGAATATCATTTCGTGCTCATACATAATCAGAATTTCGAACGGTTGGACCGTTAGGATCGTATGGACGGACACTACAACATGGGACTGACTGGAAGTGGATTGAAGCTCGTTTGAATTTATGGCGAAATAAATTGTTTGATTCAAATCAAATAACAGCTTATCGTTCTTTAACGATGAACTTCAAATGTGAGTAAATCTCACCAACTCTGAACAGTTTATAATTTCATGTTGTATTTTTAGAACTGTTAGAAATTGTCTGATTGACTGTGTGTTGACTGTTGATTGAACTGCTAGTCAGTTAATGATAATATTATATATATATATATAATATATAAAAAAGTTAGATAGTTATATATTGATTCTGCTATCAGAATAATTTATATTGAACTGAAAGTGATGACAATCATATTGTGTAACATATGTGGATGCAGGGATACAGGTTGGAGGAATCCGACTGGATTCCTCAATAGTTATTTTATTGTTTTTCATATATTATTATATGATGTGATATAAAATATGTGGACGATTATATGTGCTTGGACGATATTGAACATCGTGATTTGACATGATTGAATACCATAACATACCGAAATGTTGATAAGGGGATTTTCAAAGTTATATTGAAAATAGAATATTTATAAAGTGGAATATTTATAAATAAGAAATGTTTATAAATTGGAATATTTATAAATAGGAGATATTCAAAAAGAAATAAATTCAAAACATTTTCTTTTTGAATGGAAAGGCCTGTGTGGCGGGTTTGGGGATTTTCCCGATGCTCCCGTTACAAAGGAGGTTATGGCGAATTTTTCAGAGAATTTAAGGAGTTAGAATATTTCAAGAATAAATTTGAAAAGGAAATATTTGTAAACCATTTACAAATAGAATTGAAAAGGAAACATTATAAAAGGGAAATCATTTTTAAAGTGTAGAACCATTATTTATAAGTAAATCTTTTCAAATGAATAAAACGTTGTTAAAAAGGAAATCTTTATAAAGTGAATAAAGTAAATCGAATATGGTATTCGAAAGTTAGTAAAACGAATATGCTATTCAAAAAGGGGATAGTCGAGTTGAGTTAGTTGAATAGAGTTAACCAGATCAGTAGAGTTAACCAGTTCAGTAGAGTTAACCAGTTGGGTTAAGTAAGTCGAGTTTACCAGTTGGGTTAAGTAAGTCTGGTTAACCAGTTAGAGTTAACCAGTTAGAGTTAACCAGTTAGAGTTAATCGATTAGAGTTAAAACGAACTAGAGTTAATCAAATATAGTTATTTGAGACAGAATTAGTCAAACATAGTATTCAGGGTAAGTTGCCATCTCGTATGACTGCTAGCGTAATTCGCAGGGCTGTAAATAGCCTACGGCGGTCGGATGTTTCCTGAGGGAGTCAGGCGTAACCATTGTGATCGCTGCGATCTAGAGTCAAGCGAATGGAGTTAAATCGAATATTAGTTATTCGATAGGAGTTAATCAACTTGAGTTAGATTATCGAGATAAGTTAATCGAGTTAAGTTCTTGAGTTAGATTATCGAGATAAGTTAATCGAGTTGAGTTCTTGAGTTAGATTATCGAGATAAGTTAATCGAGTTGAGTTCTTGAGTTAGATTATCGAGATAAGTTAATCGAGTTAAGTTGTTAAGTTAGATTATCGAGATAAGTTAATCGAGTTAAGTTCTTGAGTTAGATTACCGAGATAAGTTAATCGAGTTAAGTTCTTGAGTTAGATTATCGAGATAAGTGAGTCGAGTTAAGGAGTTAATCGATGTTAGTTCATCGAAAGGAGTTAATCGATGTTAGTTTCATCGAAAGGAAGTAATCGATGTTAGTTTCATCGAAAGGAGTTAATCGATATTAGTTTCATCGAAAGGAGTTAATCGATGTTAGTTTCATCGAAAGGAGTATCGATGTTAGTTTCATCGAAAGGAGTATCGATGTTAGTTTCAATCAAAGGGAGTTAATCGATTAGAGTTAAATCAAAGGAGTTAATCGAATATAGTTTATTCGAATAGATTAAAGGAGTTAATCGAATATAGTTTATTCAAATAGATTAAAGGAGTTAATCGAATATAGTTTATTCGAATAGAGTAAAGGAGTTAATCGAATATAGTTTATTCGAATAGAGTTAGAGGAGTTATCGAATATAGTTTATTCGACAGGAGTTAAGTGAATAGTTAGGTTAAACTAAGTGAATTAGTTAAGTGAATTGGTTAAGTTAACCAAAGTGAATTAGTCGAGTTAATCAAAGTGATTAGTTCAGTTAATCGAGATAAGTAAATCAAGTTAGGATAATCGAGTTGAATTAGCCAGTCGAGTTAATAAATTGAGTTAGTCAAACCAAGTAAAACCAGTTAGAGTAAATTAATTAAGGTTGACCAGTTAGAGTTAATCAATCAGAGTTAATCAAATAGAGTTAAGTAAAATTAGAACTGACTTGAGATTAGTAAATTGAATGGTTTTTCTAAGTGCCTATCTGATGTTGGTTTCGGCCTTCGGGATTTATACTTAGGGGATTGTTCTCATACTAGTTTACAGTTAAGGACTGATAGTTGGGGAAGAGTAGTGATTTGTAAATAAGAAGATGGAAACGTTTTCCAGTGTTAATAACATATATTTTCTAAACATAGAAAATAAGGCAATGTGAATATATATATAGATATATGTTGATGATTGATCGATATAATTTCCATCTAGAAATAATATCGTTGTTTGCACACTTGTTTTTCTTTGATAGTTAACTCACAGACTATCGATGTTTTGACCATTTTAACGTTGTTAATATGGAGAGACCGGTTGGATTATTATCCAAAGAACCACTCGGTATTGGCATAAGCGTTGCGAATCATTTATGCCAAAGATAATTGAAGATGGAGTAAAATGCAAGGGTTGTTGTATAAATCTTAGATAACAGTGACTAAGATGGATATACGGAATAGTGCCTTCAGTTTGTCCAGTCCCAGGACAACTTGTATGGACGAAGGTCTGACAGAGTATATCCAATGGATCGCGTAAGTTGATCTGTTCAAACGTATTCACGTTTGGTGGCAGAGGAATTCGTTTCTCTAAGTTGTATACCCGTGTTACTTTTGGATAAATCAATTTGTGATTTGGCGGGTATGACGATGTGACATTCTAAGTGAATGAGGATGACTTGTGTTGATGAATGTCCGACAGAGTATTTCCAGAAAGGTCACGTACCTTGATTTCTTCAACCGTACCAAGAGTGGAAGCGGAGAAGGAAACTTCTTTTAGCTAACACGTAATGTACTGTTGTAGACGTAAATTAGTGATTTTCGATGGATCTGACGATGTGACATTCGAAGTGAATCTAATGTGATGATAAAGCGTGGCTTCTAGCCTAATCAACCAGTAAATGACAGAAATCGGGCAGGCAGCATGGCTAAGTCGGTCGCAACGAAGTAGGGTGTATAATCACCTATCTAGAGAATATTCATTTGTTTCTTAAATCTATCAATGTTGTCCCATATATATATATATATATATATATATATATATATACGGGAACGGTTGCTGATCCCAACCGTTGGTGATGTACATTCGATACACTCAAGTGAAATGAGTGGTCGGTCATGTGTGGCTGAGTTGCAAGATGTTCTTGTTGAACTCCAGTGTATCGTTCCTAGAGTACACTGATCGGAAGGTGGTTCCATACCTTGTCATAGTTGGAAATCCATTATCCAATACGTGCTTGCGATTTTGATTGTATACCATATATGTAGAACGTGAGACGAAAGCGTTTCTGCTAGTTGATATCTATTTGTACATAGACATTATTATAATATCAAAAGGTTTTTGATATAAAGATATTTTGGATTCTCATAAGGGAAAAACCCGTTCCGTTCTGCGGCGTGGTCTTATAAGATATCGTTTACTTGTTCATATACCTGTTTAAACTGTTTTACTCATACCAGTCCCATGACTGACCCGGAGTTTATTTGTTTTGTTTTCCCTAAACTCTTGGGTGCCTAATTTTGTACGGGCAGTCAAGTAGTCAGGAATTTACAGATATACTGGAAGAGCGTGGAGCAGGAGGCTTCAAGATCATATAGTTATAGTTATTTCCGCTGTGTTGTAAGTGTTGTACTCTAATAAGTGCTATTGTATACATAACTGTTATATTTCAAAGTTATGTTGTCTATTATATGTTATTCGTTCCGCTGTGAGGTTCGTGTTACTCTGATGTTGTGTTCTTCTTCTTCTATTCTAAGTTTCTATCTTATCTATTCTCACCTTCTAATTTCTTTCATTAATTACCGGGATTTTTCGATGTTTTGGTTATCGACATCGTGCTTATGTCGATAACCAAAGTCACCGAAAATCCGGGTCGTTACAGTGGCATAGCATTGTGTAGCATTAATTCGCGAGCCTCACACCCCGGTGTGAACCAGAAACGGGAGAGGACATCAGGGAGGGCATGCGTTTCCTTCTAGCTAGGAGTGGTGTTAGCGTTTGCACGCCCTTGCATTTTACTTTTGTGGAAGATGGATAGCGAGGCACCTCGGTTATTTTGGTCGATCCGGGACCGATGGAATCATTTGGCTCATTAACGCCCTATAAGGCGGGGAAATGCAGTGTTCACGCATTTTAATCCACTCCATGTGGACCGGCCCTGACGATCCAAGGTGCAGTAGCGGCTGTTCCTGAGACACGGGCTAAAGCATCTCGAAGCGGAAGGACGATCCCTTGCCATGGTTCACATATGGAAATCCAACTTCCAATACGTGACAATTGCGGTTTTGATTGTAGATCTTAGCATTGGCGACATGATATATAGTACCCATGCCGTCTAGGATTGATACATTTATATTTGAAGTTGTTTTATACACTATGCACTTATAATAGTATCAAATGATTTGTTTTAACGTACCAAGCATGTTTGGCTATTGTAAGCGAAAACCCTATCCCCCGGCTTGCGTTGCATTGTGTGATAGGACCTGGGTCATATAATAGCTTCATTTTTCCAAAAAGCATTGCACTGTTTTGTTATATACACTGGTATTCTTGGGAGGAAACCCGTTTCGTGTTATACGGCGTGGTCCCTTGATATATCTGATTTAAAGTAAAGTTTTAAATAACTGTTTTAGTTCTCACATCAGTCACGTGACTGACCTAGAGTTTATTGTTTTAACCTCAACTTTGGGTGCCCCTATTTTCCGCACGGGCAGCTAGTAGTTTTGGTTTTGCAGATTTATATTCACAGGATCTTGGTTTACAGCTGGAATGATATTCGAAAAGATCTATATCCATATATTCCTTTCAGTTGTGTTTTGTATTATTTTTCCGTTGCATTGTAATTTGTAAAAATCTGATATTTAGTAAATGTGTAATATTTATTCATACTCTGTATATTCTTGTATTTTGATGAAATTGTTGTAATAAGCAATGAAATGTTCTCCTATTTGTGTTTCTGATTCATCTTGTCCTCAAGGAAATCCGTTCTTCCTCTTCTCCTCAAATACCGGGGAAGTTACGGGACCTTACAATGGTACCAGATCTTTGGTTTACAAAGCTCGAGAACAAGACATACTAGAACCGAATGAAAGAATTCATCAGAGAATGGATTAGTAATATCCAATGGGAATGACTCGTTAGATATGGGATCAGTAGTATCCTAGAATGAGTTGGAAGAGTGTTATTTTAAAACAAAAAAATGAAAACAAATTTTTGTTTTGAAAATTTAAATCGTATTATACGTATTTGAATATTTATTTTATATTGATTTGAATAATCGTGTATATAAAGATTTCGCGTAAACCCCTTGCAAACGTATATTCAAAGTTTTAATATATTGGATAGATATAGAATCACACTCTAGTCGCCTGGGGATAATTCTGATGATGCCTGGGCATCATCAGCATTTGTGTTCGAGTTTCGAAAGTGGGATTTCTATATGGTTCCAATTGACTGGTGTGAGAACTAAAATCAGATAGGGCTTATTGTGGTGATTTGGCATCAAAAACATTATTTTCTGTATATGTATATCAAAGTTATGTGTTTGAAATGTTAATTCACTAATTGATTGATGGTTGTGTTATGTGATTACCTATTTAAACCATTATGTGAAAGAAAGGTGAATTTAGGCCAAATTGAACCAAATATTGAACTGTATTGAAAATTTATCGCAATTGCAAACATGTACATGTATATACATTGAACAGGTCATTGCAAGGGGGCTAGAGTAGAGGAATAAAATTGTTTACCCAACAAAAAGGTATATGTTTATTGTATTTCTTTTGGTTTGGATGATTTTACGAGCCGATTGGTTAGCCGCTTGGCTGTTTCATTTCCTTTTTGGATTGGAGAGCCCTATATGGCAATTTCGGGATTTTCCCGGTGCTCCCGTACAAGGGAGGTTATGGTGAAATTTTTCGAAAATTTAGGGTGTTAGCCAAATTTTTGAAGAATTGGAAAATTCTTAGAAACTGAAAAGTTGAAGAATGAAAGCCAAACTGAAAGTTGAGTTGGTTAGTAAAACAACTTTAGCTCCATTCCTTTTCGAGGACGAAAAGATTTTAAGTGGGGGAGATTGTAATAACCCGGAAAATCTGAACCAATTTAAAATTTTTATTTTGACAATTTTAATGAATTTTGGATATTTAAAATGATTTATTTTAAATAACGACGAGAAATTTATTTTGAACAGAATTAGAACGTATATATTTATTTGAATCGAAGTGACAATATAAATAGTTATTTTTAATTATAAAAGGAATTGGAAATGGCACGATAGTTTGAAATTTCAATTTCAAATTTCAAATTTCAAATGGATGTACATGATTCAAAATAAACCGGATTTTAGTAAAACCAAAAATATTTGAATCTAGTTGAAAATATCTTTTCAACAAATCCGAAAAATTGAAATTTCATAGCGAGAATAAAAAGTTATGCCCAGTTGAAATTTCAGAATAATCGCTAATGAATTTTGGTCCTTAAAAATGGAAATTTTCTAAACGACCTTTGTTTTCGATGAAACCACTTTTGTTGGATCCGGGTGTCAAGTTATTGCTAGATTCTAAAATTCATATTTTTGGAATCAATATGTGAGCGAGGCAAAGGAAAACGTGTTTTGTCAGTTTTAGTCAATTTGGATCGACCAGAAAATGGCCATTTTTCAAAAGGTCTCCAAATTTGATGAAACTACTTTTGTTAGAACCGCATCGTCGATACAAAGCAAAAAAATATTTTTTAGGGGATTTTTAGAGTCAGTATGTGGTCCTAGTAAATTAAAATGTGCGTTTGAATTTAAAATATATTGATTTTCATTTTAAATTTAAGGAAAACTGTTCGAAACGATTAAACTGGCTTGTGGGACATAGCCCATTGTGTTCGGAATGGGGGTATTTAGCTAGGCGCGACAGTCGTTAGGTTCAAATTGGAGTTAGTATCAACGAACAATGATTTTTCAAATTAAAAGAAAATAAATTAAGAAAATATTTATATATATATATATATATTCAATTCTCCGGTCAAACCCTAACATAACTCAAAATACGGTCAAAGTGTTTCACCCCAAATCAAAAAGGCTGTAGTCCTAACCCGACAATGGTGACGATGAATGCCATCGCCATCGCGCCCCGCCTCCGTCTCCTCTCTGTCGATCGCTCCAACCTCCTTTGCCATGTCAGAATCGAAGCCCCACTCGAAATCGCGTGAGAACCCTGCTATGAAACCGACGCCCTACCTAAAACGAGCTACCCACCTCCATCTCGCAGCGCCTCCGGCCACCCACAGCCTGCGCATCCACCTGCGCCG
This sequence comes from Allium sativum, assembly GCA_030737875.1. NCBI lineage: Eukaryota > Viridiplantae > Streptophyta > Magnoliopsida > Asparagales > Amaryllidaceae > Allium > Allium sativum. Next base: position 628,332,203 of record CM060916.1, read on the forward strand.
CTTCCAGTCCCGTGTCGCAGTCCCTCCACCTCCGGTTCAACGCTCCAGACAGTAGCAGTGAGTTTTTGTTTCTTATTTATTTTTCCTAGTTTTATGTTAATATAAAACATAGTTTAAAAACTCAGTTTTTTTTATAATAACTGTTTAAAATCCGATTTTATTTATAGAAAACATTGTCTAAGAAATTGATTTTTTACATATAAAGCATTTTCTAAAAATTTGATTTTTTTTTTATATATAAAGCATTGTCTGAAAATTTGATTTTCATATGTACATAGCGAAGATAAAAATATGGTCTTTATGCATATGGTTTCAAAATAAAAAATATAATTTTTATTATACGTATAGTGAAATAGATATGATTTTTATTGTTTGGTTAGCAAAGTAAAGATATGAATTTTACAATGAAAAGATCAGTATACAAATACGATTTTCATACATATGACTTTGTTTTAAGAATTGGATTTCTATATGTAAGACTTTGTTTTAAAAAAATAATTTTTATAATGAAGTAGCGCTAAGAAAAATATGATTTTTATTATGTAGAAAAATAAAAATGTGATTTTTATAGCGTTGAAATAAAAAGGTGATTTTTAACATAAACTGTGTGAAAACAGATTACGTTGGAAAACACAGCGAAGATTTTCTACATATGAAGGGTCGCGGCGTTTGGTTTAGCTTCCTGTTGAGAACTTCTCACTTTAATTTAATTTTTAGTTAGAAATATATACTAGGATGCAGACGGTGCTTAGCAGCACCCGACACCCATCGTCCACAGACCATGGAAGACTTGTTTGTTTGTTTGATTGTGTTGTGAAAATTGATTGTGTGTTATGGAATGGAATAAAATATTTCATAGTTAAAAATATAATTTTTAGTGTGTATAGGAATAAAGTAAATAATTATAAATAAATCGGACGATTTGTTCATGTACACCCATTTGACTGATATGGATTGGGACGATAAATTTTACACATCGCTCAATTACATAAATAAATTTCATTATTTGTTGATTGAAACCCCACACGGGTATTGGGATGAAATTGGACATACACTAATCCCAATAATTAGTTGTATGTTGATCGATTGATTGATAGACTGTGTAAGCGTTGAATATTTATATTTAATGCTTATACAGTGTAGGAATGCACTTTTGATGATGGATTGCTGTTTTCATTGTTGTTATACACATTTGTTGTGTGAAATCCATATAATCGAATTATATGGTAATTGACTGTGTCTGATTCCAGCTCAAAAAGAATGAATATTTTAAAATAACGATTATTTTAAAATAAAGAATATTTTCAAATAATATTCAGAAAAGAATCAAAATATGATTTTGATGTCTGATTTGGGATGGATACGAATATATTTAAATACATAGAGCCGTGTTGATTAGATTACTGCCATTTTGACGTGAACGATATTTATATCGATTTTATTCATTTTTATAATGAATATCGAAAAAGAAAATGATTTCGAAATATAATGTTTTGAAAATATTATCATTTTTATATCGATGATATGGAATATTCAATTTTGATTTGAAATTGAATATGAAGTTGAAATCGTTTTGAAAACGAATTTAAAACGATTTATAAAATACGTTTTAAAAGGAAATCGACGAAATATATATTATATATATAATATAATGGCCTGAATAGAACGCGCCGCGCTGCGGCAGTTCGCGAATTTCGACCATTGACTTCGAACGGACATTACGGGAGATCTGACCATCGGATTCTCCTAAAACCGGAACCGTTGGGTTCGTATTGTAAAGAGCTTTCTAAAGAATATTAGAGATTTGAAATCTAACAGTTGGATTTGGAATTATGTCCAAATCAAATTTGGAAAAGGTCGTTGTAAGTGCAGTTCGATGGCCGTTTATGGAAATCGACTGTACGGGCCTTGATAAAATCATTAAAATATCAATAATTAGTGAAAAATCATAAGAAATTGTAATGACCCGGTATTTTCATAAATCACTGACACAGTTTTGATTGATCGTGAATATGTATTTTCAAATACGATTTAAAATGTAGACTTTGAAATTACAGAATTTATTGACATATGTATAATAGCATTTATATTACAGCATTTATCAAAATCCATTTTTTTTGATATATTCAGGTATGATAGCACAAATTTAATAGCATTTGTTAATTTTATTTAATACAAGTATATATGATAGCATGGATAGGATAACACTTGTTTTTAAATTCATTTTTAATGTATGATAAATAACACTTATTTTTAAATGCCATTTTTTCTGTGAAAAACACTTGTTTATATTTATTTATTTTTTGTTTCCAAAAGCTTTTAAACAATGTTTAAGCAAAGACTCCTTGTCTCAAACATGATAAACTACCTTGCCTAAAGCATGATTTTAAACATGTTTATTCTCAATTAAATGCAAGGAAGTATTTGAATTTTTATATGCATAAAAATCAAAAGCATGTGTTGTCTAAATTCTCTTTTCAAATCATGATCTATACACCATAGATTGATGGAAAATAAGATCTCATGACATTTTTTTTAATTTGCTCATGCATTGAAAAGAGAAACTTGTGTTGTACAATTTCACTTCATGATCTTACTACACCATGAATCTTGCTATCAAACAAGATTGTTCAAGCCAAAGATTTGGCATATGACATGATCATTTTAGAAATAAAAATATTTTCAGTTTTCAATTCTTTCATTTCTTTTCAAATGTGAATTTCTGAAAATACAATACAAGGTTCTATTTTCAAAAACATTGGCAAGTTGTCAAGGAACATGCACATCATAAGATTTGCAAAAATCATATATATGAACCTAGATCTTTCCTACCCTAGTAGGCACATAAGAAATGATTTTTCGAAGATTTTTCTAATGCTAAAAATGACCTGGCCATGAGCAAATCTGAGCAGAAATTTCAGATTTTGTTCATACTTTGAAGGCAAGTTTATATTTTTAATTAAGTCTTGTAAAATCAAGAAATAACATGTGGAAAGTAAGATTTGATAACTCAATATTTCTGAGCATTGTTGGTACCTAGAGGATCGCAGTATCTTGCTTGAACCAAGAAGAAGATTGGTAGGAAGAGAGGTAGTACATAGCACATTTAATATGATAGGTCTTTGTAGACCAATGAGAAGTTTTAGTGCATTGCTTAGGGAAGTTTTAGGTAGTATCTAGGCTGAAAACTCCATGTGCATTTGAAGATAGAATGTAAGATTTTGAGAGAGAAAGCCTTTTGTTTTGTCAATCAAATTGTCACAGCAAAAAGCTGTTTTGCTGCATTAAATGCACATGTATTTTTCCAATTGCTCACCCCTATATAAAGACCTCTTCATACACTCAATACACACACACACACAAACACACAACATTTCAAGGCATTTCTAGCAAAGAAACAACAAGGTTCTTAAGTTATTTAGGTGAGTAAACATACACTCTATTTAATGTTTTAAATACTGCAGTTTTGTTTGGTTGAACCACGAAGTGTTCTTGAATTTCTTTCATGTTCTTGTACATGTACTGTTTGTTGTGTGATATGAAGTAGGAAACCTTGTTTTGTTAAGAAAAATCTTAAGTGTTATACAAACAGAAGTGTATTAGCTGTTTGTTTCCAACCAGGCACTGTTATGTTGTGTGAAACCATTATAAAACTAAATAGATCAGTGGGATCTATGAGTAGTGAATTAGAATAGAGGTTAAAGTTGTTCAAACCCCTGACATGTTCATACAAGGGTTGAGAAGTGAAAGAACATTTGAAGAAGAAAAAAAAACCTTTACAGCAGTTAAAAATAAACACAGAATGCTCTCTGTAATTCATTTTCAAAATGGATTTTCAAATTGATTAAAATCGTGTTTTGATTTTATAATCCTAATAAGGTGAACAAATGGTGATTTTTAAAACAAAAATCATGATTTTTAATTTAGTAAATCAAGAGAATTTCCAAAATGATCGAAATTAGGACCTTGATCAAATTCCAGCAAAGGGGGTGGTCGTGGGTGGTGGCATTTGGCCAGGAGGAGTGGGAGAGGTCAGAGATTATTTGAAAAATAATGATTTAATTTTTAAATGAATAATTTTTGTGAAATTAAGAAAAATAGGGTTCAGGCTGTGTTGTCGGGTTCATGAGTTTTGCCACGTCGTGGGGGGGTCCTCACTGGACCGAGTGGGCCAGGGCCGAGGCGGGAGGTACGGCCGAGGTTGGTGAAGGGGTTGGAGGTGGTGGCGGTCGGTCCGATGGTCGGAGATTGGTGGGGCCGTGGAGTTTTGGTGGTGGAAAAAATATACTGCTATTGTTTTTTTTATGGTGGAAGAGTGATTTAGAGAAGAAGGGAACTTAGGAGGGGGATAGCCGGTCAGGGATGATCGTGGTGGAAGAGGTGGTTTGTGGGTGGTGGTCCGGCAGCCGGAAGATGGTGCACGTGCACCAGTATGCGTGTACAAGGGAAAGAGGAAAGTGGAAAAGTGTGTTGAAGTGATACTACCACTTGTTGGACCTGGGTAATTTGTCAGGTGATCGGCCATCATGGTTTTCAAGGGGTTTGAGGGATTTGGCAAGGGTTGTGACCATAGTTTTAAAGTGGTACTTATTCAAATGGTACTTTGCAAATTTTAGTTTTAAAATGAATATTTTCAAACAAAAATTTAGATTAAACTTGTTTAAAATTAAATTAAGATTTAAAATAAAAGAGTTTAATAAATATTTAAATAAAAATATTGTTTTATTTAAATTACAAGAAAAATAGAAAAATAGTAAAGAGTGAATCAGGATTTTTAATTCAGTTTCGTCAAGAACTGAAATTTAAAATACAGAAGTGTGATAAAATTTAATTATAAATTTAGTTTATAATTCATATTTTTTTTGAAGTGAAACTAAGTGCAAAACCATACGATGAATTTGCCTGGTTAAAATCCGAATTCCATTCCAAAAATGAAGACTGTTCTGTATTGTACAAAATAAGAACTGTATTTAATCATGTTTGGATAATTTTGTCAAGGTCTGAATTTCAAATACTGAAGCTGAAAATTTAAATTAAATTTAAATTAATTTAAAAGAGAATTAGAAATGATTATCAAAAATGAAGTAAACAAAAGAAAGTTGATCAAACAGTGAAAGATCAGATATTGTTTTGTCAAGGTTGAAACATTAGTACAGAAGTGAATCAGGATAAGAAAACGCAGTTTTGTCAAGATTAAAGTAAAAACACAAAGACTGTAAATTTAAATTAAATTATAAATTTAGTTTATAAATGAGAATTTGAAAAGATTTTCAAATGGAATATATAAACTGTAAAGTCGACGGACAGAGAGTCGATCAATGTAAAAGAGCAGATACGGGTTTGATAAAAAAGTCGAGAAGTCAGCACAAAAGCTGTTGTTTTTAGATAAATTATAAATTTATTTAAATAGAATCTATTTTCTGATGGGATATTTGAAATATTTAAATTCAAACAAGGTAGGAAAATCGTATGTGACACATACGCCAGAATTGGTTCGTTTTTAAATTGAAATCCAAAGGATCTGATCATGAACAGTTCTGTGCTTTTGAAAATGAGAACTGTGAAGAAATGTTTTAATCGTATGTAGTCTGATAATAAAGAGAGAGAATTTTATCAGTATTGGAAAGAAGGACAAAGAAATCAAGAATAGGAGATCAAAGTAAAATTTGACGAAATGATACAAAAGTGTGAAGGTGTAGAATAGATTATAGACCGTCAAGTTTATTTATTCATGAGTGACCAGAGTAAGTATTCATGATGAGAAATATTATTCTAAAGAGAAAATAAAGAAAGAATTCATTTTAAAAGATGATAAACAAAACGGAAAGGAAAAATCCGTGCGACGCACACACTAAAACTGACCGTTTTGAAATGATGATCAATATATCAGATATTTACATGATGATCATGTACTGTTTGGTTTGACTATAACGGTATATAAAGATTATCATTTCAAAGAGACCGAAATAAGATATTTCACTTTGATTTGATTATACGCCGCGCGTCAGAGATTATTAAATCAAAGACGACGATATACAAGGACTATTTTCGAATAGTGCCTTCAGTTTGTCCAGTCCCAGGACAACTTGTATGGACGAATGTCTGACAAAGTATACCTAAAAGATCACGTAAGTTGGTCTTTTCAAAACTTAGTTTGGTGGCGGAGGAATTCGTTTCTCTTAGCTTTATACCCGTAGTTTTGACGAGATCAATTTGTGATTTGACGGGTTTGACGATGTGGCATTCAAAGGAATTAAACCAGTGATGATGAAAAGATGACGTAAGTCTAGCTTCAAGCCTCACACCCAGGAAATGACAAAAATCGGGCTGGTAGCATGGCTATGTGGGTCGCTCCCATTTGGGTGTAGTATCACCTATCTAGAGAAATTCCTTTTGTTTCTTAATCTATCGATTCTGCCCATGCGGGGATGATTGCCGTACACAACCATCAGTGATATACATTCGATACACTCAAGAGAAATGAGTGGTCGATCATGTGAGGGCCGGGTTGCAAGAAGTTCTTGTTGAACCCAGGTGTATTGGCCTTTAGAGATACACCATCGGAAGGTGGACCCATACCTTGTCAAGTTGGAAATCCAATTTCCCTAAGTGCCATGCGGTTTTTATTTGTATACTATATCGGAGAATGTGAGATGCAAGCATTCTCCTAGATTTCTAAATTATTTGTGAAAACCCTTGATATTATAATAATATCTGTTTCAAGTATACAAAGTGTTTTGATCCCATAAGGTAAAAACCGGTTCCGTATTTACGGCGCAGTCTTATGAGATATTTTTATTGTTTAAACTGTTTACTCATACCAGTCCCCTGACCGACCCAGAGTTTATTTTTCTGTGTTTTCCCTTAAACTCTTGGGTATTCATAACGCTTGTTATGAATAGACAAGTGAATCAGGATATGGTGAAACTTGTGAAGCTGGAATAAGGATTTTGTTGCGTGCTGGTCCATCTATCTACTATATAATTAAGTCTGTCAGTTAATCATCTATGATATGTATAATTACTGATGGGTTGTATCACTAGGTTCTATATGCTTTGATGTAATATGTTCCGCTGTGTAATATATTAAAGTATTATCTTTGTGAAAATTCCGCTGTGAGATTCTGATGTTCTGTGTTTTATCTTCTGTCTATTCTCATTTCTCATTAATGGCACAACTTGAGATGTGTTCGAAAGTTGGGTCGTTACAGTTGGTATCAGAGCCAGGTTACTGATTACCTAGGCTTTGGGTGAGTGTGAGAGATCGTATTTTTATAATAAATTTAAAATAAATTTAAAATAAAACAACTTGGATGATATACCTAGGTTAGTTATATCCGATCAAGACTCGATCGATGACCTGTTATATTCAGGTAATTAAGATGAGTAGCCAAGGACGAAGGGGTCGAGCTAGGGGATCTTACACTGTTACTGGTCATACTGCTAGATCCTAAGATCAAGGGGAAACAGTAGAGGAAGTTTCACCGATTCAACAGGATAAGAGCTTTGCAGCTATTTGTAAAGAGTATACAACTCTGGTATGAAAAGTTTTTCAAAGGAACTGAATATTTTACTGAAGTTCAAGCTTGGATGAGGTCTTGTGAAAGGATTTTCAAAGGGTTGGAGTTGAATGACGACCAAAAACGTCTTTTGGCCTCATGGCAACTTCAAGGAGCTGCCGGAATTTGGTGGGACGCTCAAACTGCTAACGTTCCTGAGGAAAGTTTCACTTGGGACAAATTCAAAGAGGCGTTTGAAGCACAATTTCTGCCCGCTGCTGGAAAAACGAGGATGTATAGAGATTTTATCGATCGCAAGCAGGGAAATATGAAAGTGTAAGAGTATGAGAACAAATTCAACTCACTTTCTTGTATTGGGCCAGAACTGATTAATACTCCGCTTAAGAAGAATGAGATGTTCATCGTGGGATTAAAGGATAGCCTACAAGTTCAGATGATTGGACATCTCAAGATTCCATTCGTTGATCTAGTGGATATGGCTGTTCGTTATGAGGCACTGGAGAATAAGAAGCCAGTTGCTAAAGCTGCTCAGACAGGAGGGTCTAGTAGTGGAGAGAATCCAAATAAGAGGAAGTTCAATCCAAACTGGAACAACAACAACAAAGGAGTACCTTAGATGGGAGAAAGAGCCAAAGAACGATTCAAAGATACTATATGCCACAACTTTTTGGAGAAAGGACATATTGCCAAATTCTGCACCAAGCCAGCAGCAGAAAAGTCACAGCAGACTCAGCAGCCGGAGCAACAGCAACCAAAGGGAACAAGTAATGCTATTCCACAGAAGTTTTCATGCTATAACTGTCATCAGCCTGGGCACTTGGTTAGAAACTGTCCACTGAAAAAGGCACAGCAACACAAGGTCTATGCTTTGATGGATAAGTCGTCCACTTCTGAGAATGTAGAAGGAGCTTCAGAAGGTACTTTTGTAGCGACCCGGAAAATTCGACACTCGAATTTTCGACATTTACACAAACGGTGTCCCACTCGAGTATCGAATCTCCAGAAAGCTAGAAGAAAGAAGTTGGAGGATGAGAAAGATAAGATAGAAATATTAGAATAGAAGAATAAGAAGAAGAACAATACACAGAATCAGAGTCTCACATCGCAGCGGAACAAAATATAATATAGAAATAATCTTTATTGAGAGCCTGAAAATATACTTACAACATCAGAGTACCACAGACAATCTGGACAGCTATAACAACCTGTCCTCAAAAATAACACAGCGGAATAATATTTTGTCTAAATCATGCGCCTGGACCTCTCCAGCTCGTCTCTGAACTTCAGAGCATCTGATAACCTGAACCTGCAACCCGGGCTAACCCGAGCATTTCAAATACCGGGTCAGTCTGGTGAACCAGAGTAAGAATAACTCGCACAGTTTAAGGGAAATCATCCAACTTGATTTTTAAGTTCAAATTCCTTTTGAAAGAAAAGGATAATAGTAAGACCAGCCCACACATAAACACGGACGGTTTTTACCTTACTATAACCCAAACCATTTTGTTGGAAATCATACTTTGATCTGATATTATCATAATGTCTAATTACCAGTAATTAGCAATCTAGAGGAACGCTTGCATCTCACGCTTCCCATATATAGTATACAATCGAAAACCGCAGGCACTTATTGGATATTGGATTTCCAACTTGACAAGGTATGGGACCACCTTCCGCACGTGTATCTCTAGAGGCGAATACACTGGGTTCAACAAGAACGTCTTGCAACCCGGCCCTCACATGACCGACCACCCATTTCGCTTGAGTGTGCCGAATGTATATCACCGACGGTTGGGATCAGCAACCGCCACCCGAATAGGGTCAGCATCGAAACATAGATTAAAGAAGCAATAGGAATTTCTCTAGATAGGTGATCATACATCCTAATGGGAGCGACCCACATAGCCATGCTGCCTGCCCGATTTTTGTCATCTCCCGGTTGATGAGGCTTGAGGTTATAATCGACTTTTGAAACATCTGGCCACCATAAACGTCATCCAGGAACAGGATGAACCGAAGGCACTCTCCTACTGCATCCAACATAGGAATCACCCCATGGATCAGTAGCGAGTAGTCCTTGCAATCCGAAGATTCCAATCACGACAGAATCACAAGTCATCATAACTCTGGTAGCTAGCCAGAGAAATTTAACGAGTAGTTCTTCCGCTTAGGAAGATCAACGGTCTTCAATGCTCCACCTCGACCATCTTCTGATATCTTTAACGTTACGTATTTACTGGTCGGAATGGTTTTCGAATATAAATTCGATCCCGGTCTTTCCGAACCAACAATCGATTTGGCCAGATTCTGATAGTTGGTGTTTTAACTATCAAAACAACAATCACCAATATAAAAATAAAGTGGTTCCATTGGTTCAGTATACGGCGTCACTTGGCCTCGTTAGTCAAACATTCATTTACGACTCTTTCGATATTTGAAGTACGCCCCTTTACTTCTTTATTCCGAAATCAATTCACTCAACCTTACAAATTATAGTTTATCATAACCTTCGCAGAAATATCATTTTAATTCCCTTAACTATCTTCGTCTCTAAACCAATATCACCCTTGGATAATCATGAAGTCGTTCAAGTTGGGGTATTTTATTTACCTCTCAGACCTTGAGTCGACAACATTCTTATCTTCGGATAAATTAGAAGTTTATTAACGAAATTTTGAATTCCAAGAACTATCCCAACAATTTCATCAACTATAGAATCTCTTTTATAATCCACTCATCTTATTTGATGTAAATAACTTCATTTCTCAAAGACACTTGTTAGATAATCGATTCTCATCCCCTTAAGCTTTCGTTCACTTTCTACTCGTATTAAATCATATTTGAAACTTTCCTTTTTAAACAATCGTTTTTGTAAGATAAATAAATTTTTGACTCATATTGATATGAGTAAAACATGTTAAAACCCTTTTTAATATAAATAAGGCTTTAAACTCCATCTCCATTATAACCAATATCATCTTGATATATGTTTACTTTCAAACATTCCCCTTTTAAAGGCAAATCTTATTGATATATCAAAACAACTTGCTTTCATTTGAAAATACTATGATACATTCATATCTTGCCCATCGAGTTACTTATCGAATTCATATTCATACCATACGTTAAAAGTCCCGCTTACAAGTCAACCCTTTTGTTACTTGTCCAACATTATCTATATCAAATAGTTCACTTCATTACCAATTATAAAAATAATTGATTTTTCTTAAAAGTTTATGTTAAATGGTACATAACTTTAAGAACAATTAACAATCTAACAATTGTCTTTAAATAATCAAATCTTAGTTATCTCAAGTAAGGTTACTTTGTTAACCGTTCCACTTAGCTATTCCTTTTAAATTAATGATTAATTTAAAATAATTTCATTTGATTAAATTAATTATCTAAATAAATAAAATAATCTCATTTAACCCTACATGGTAAAAAACACTTAATTCAAATCTTGACCATTTGTTAATTCTACCTACTTGTTTTAAAACTCATTATCCTACGATCCTCACTTTATAAGCTTGTTTATAATCACAAGATAAAAATAATTCATTTATTTCCTTAAATAACTTCATTTAAAATAATCTATAAAATAGATTTCAAAACCTGTCTTTAGTTATAAAACAAATTTTTATAACTCTTTTCAATTGATTTGCCTGACGGTAAATCAATTCTATAAAACGATTCATTTACAGGCCATCTGCCGATAACTACTTAACCAATATTTCCTATTGGTTGATATCAATTAAGTGTTGAATTTTTGTTTCAACAATCAACAGTCAATCAAACTGATAACAGTTCATATAAATAAACAACATATTTGAGGAATCCGGTTGGATCCCTCCAACCTGTCCTTCTCTGCATCACAATGGGTTACCTCAATTTCAACACGACAAACAATTCAACTAATAACAGTCAACAAACAATTTGTAACGGCCATTCAAGCATCAAATGATTTGTTTAATACGTTTGTTATTATAAACGTAACCAACAAGGTAAGTTACCTTGTTTGGAATTTAATCGTTAAAAATAACGATTTAATTCGATTAAATTAAACAAACGCTTAATTTAATCCATAAATATTAAAATATTCAGCACACATGTAAACAGTCATCTAATTATCAACCATCAGCAAACATTGCACACAAAATAAAATAAAAACCCGGTTTATATAAAATATAAACGGGGTAAACTGAGTGAGTAAACTCACCTTGAATCTCCATCTGCGACTAGTTCCAAAATATTACGCCCATCGATACGGTCTCAGTGCCCTTGTTTCGGCTGATTTAGTTACTGTATGATACGGTTACAAATTTTAATACGATATACACTATATAAATTAATATTATTATTTAAGATAATTATATATTTAACTTAATCCCCCCTACATTATATATTTCACTTGATTTAGCCTATAAGACTCGATCAGGCATCAGCACATTGTTCCACTATTCATTAAAATTTGGTTAATATGTATACTAGGCATATTACATATCTCAATTGGGCATGATATAAAATTTGATTAAAAATGCTAAATACTAAGGTCATGTCATCTTTGATTGTTCTCCATATGTATACTTCTAACGGCTCCTTCCCACTTCATATGTTATAATATGGTACGTTCATGTATAATTAGGGACTTTATAATGATACTTAGGGAGTTTAGGATCTAAACTGGCACACTAAACTAAGTCTTGGGCACGGTTAAGTATATTATACCTAGTAGCTGAGGATGTTTGTAATCCTTCTACTCACGATATACATCATATAAACTGGGTTAGTCTAAACTAAACTTTTAGGCACGTATAAATCAGTTTAAGCGCTAAAACAGGATCAGGTTGTTTTAAAATGAAACTTAACAAACTTAGGCCATGAAATGTTTATTACATTTAAACTAAACATGACCAAATCAAAATCCGCACCTTTTGTCTGTTACGCCGCACTTTGCTTCTTCTTTTTTTTTATTAGTTCAAACTTCTTCATTCTTGAATCCAATACTCCATGCCACGCCGTGCCCCTCCCCATGCACCGCACTTCCCTTGTTTAAAAGATACAACACCCAATAATCAGTCCAGCGCCCCTTTAATTCCTTATGCAACCGTCACTCCTCAACACCCACGAAACCACCGCACTCCACTCCGGACTGCACCGCCGTTCAGCACCCGAACTAGTCGCGCCCACCACCGGTAACCAAACCTAACTGTACACCCCCTCTCCTATCATTTGCCTCTCCTTTAGTTCTTCCCTTCTTCTTTCTCGCCTGAACTGCATGTTACCACACATGAACCGCTACCTACCCAAACCCATCACTGCCTCCACTATGTCACGCATGCAGACCCGCTTCTGCAACGTAACCCCTCCCCTCTTCAATTCTTCCTCTTGTTCTTCGCAACTCTTTTTTTTTTTTTTTTTTTTTTTTTTTTTAGTCGATGATATATGTGAAGAGAGAGTTTTTGTTTGCTGCCAGAAAACAATGGGTAGAGGGGTATTTATACAAAAGAATACGTGGCGATGAAGGACTTTGGTGTGGGGAGCACGCAACTAAAATCATATATATATATATTCCTTTCTCCTTTCCCTGATTGGCACGTTCACATATTACAAGGTAAGTCATTTCACTTTGCTCCCTTGGTCGCCACGGTTTATATATATTGAAAAGAAATCACTGAGGCAAGAATACGTAGGCTTGGAAAAGCTATAGAATAGGTTGGCTGACGTGAAGTGTCCCTCTCATATATATAACTTGATGTTTGCACGCGAAGTGACAGAAAACATGTGCAGCTTTCCTTCTTCTTTAAGACTTCAGCTATCTTATACAAATTAGGTGTTAGATTAGGTCAGCATGTTTTCATTTTTATTTGTGCCTCGTTTGTTTATTTCATGGGATGTACGTTTAGTTTAGTATATGAAATTTTAGCGTACCCCGTCATATAATACTCCATTTATATACAGACCTCTATGGACAGAAATAAAAATATAGTCGTGTCCAGGGAGGTGTCACTATCCTAAAAATATAATAATATCGGTAGGTTAACTCATTTTGTGAAATACCAAAATATTGATATAGGGTGCAAAATACTCCAAATAAAAAGATGCATATTTTAATTTATTAAAAATTACAGTAAAATTCTAAAAATTAAATTATAACTACGTCTCAAAAGAATCTTGTCTAAATTCGAAACCAGTATGCGGTTATTTCAAATAAACTGTTACGGTCGACGAACGATTCTATAGCGACTATTGGAAATTTTAATCTGGACATATCTTACCAACTACATAATGAAATCACGATTTTTCTCTTTTATTAGAAAAATATAATCAAATTGGTTCAAACATTTCTTGTTTCACAGAATTCTGATTTCAAACGGATTCTGTATATTCAATTAAAGTTCAGATCGAAAATTATGAACTGTCGCGTCGTTTTCGAGCTCGTTTTAATTATATAATAAATTATATATTTTGAACTCGATTTTATAAAGTAAATCCAATATAAAATCTGCTAATATTGCCAAATCAATATTTAAACAAGTTTTAAATATTCGTAAACATCGTTCAAAAATCTGGGATGTTACATTCTTCCCCCCTTAAAATAATTTCGTCCTCGAAATTGCAAGGTAAGAAGAATGTTCCGAACACGATTATTTTAAAATAATTATTACCAAAACAAATTCAAACTCTTTAAGCGTTCCCAAAAAAATTTGCCAGCACCTCTACTACACGGCTTGATCACAACTACAAACCACTCCAAGCTCAACTTCCCCCAAAGAAAACCAAAAGCCAAATGGCTACCCAACTTAGGGGTATAAAATCAAGCACTCCAATCAATGTATTAAGGTTTACCTATTTGTCGGGCAAATCAATTCCAATTCTGCAGCAAATCAACTAACCGCACTTCGTCTGTACTCCAGTCTGTATGACTACTTCATCACCATAGCCTTCTGAAATCTGCACTAAACTCTATTCACAATGCAAATAACCAATACAGGGTTGAATCATTTAGTTTCATTTCATAACCGATTTTATTTTCAATTCCTTATATTGGAATTTGGTTTCAATTTGTTCAACTTGGTGAATTTTATTCAACCAACCCAATATACAAATAACAATTAACCAGATCATTTGAATTTTATTCAACATCGATACTTACTAGTCTGCAATCACTTTGGTTTAACATATAATCGATTAATATTCTCGATCGATTTCCATTATTATCCATTCAATTTCCACTTTTATTCAATTCTAGTTCTTAAATTTAATTTCACTTAATGAGGTTAAATTTCATTAATCAAAAAATTGGTCTCCAACCATTTCAATTCCATTTCATAGTTTAAATTCCAACCAAATCAATCAAAACAACCAAACAACCAATATTACTATACCATAGAAAATTATTTCCTTTTTCTATAAAATATTGTTTGGGCAAAAATATTTCATTTACCCTCTAAATAATTTAAAAATAATTTTATAACCAATTACAAGTACGCGCTCTCGTATACACACTTAACTCAATCTAGGGTGTTACTAACCCTATCTCTACTGAGTTACACCACAGAGCCAAGGTTATTACTAAACCAATAGCTCTGATACCAACTGTAGCGACCCCGGGATTCGAGTAAGCTTTTCAACCATCCTCTCCTCCCTCGGCACTGGGCTAACCTCCCAGCGTGGCTTACAGAGATACCTCAGAACTGCTTTTACGGCCAGCCTCTCGACTCGACCAACCCACATTGTCGGGAGATGTAGGGGTAAGAGTCTCCCGTTCGCCACCTAACGCGAAGCGAGAACCCCCTATCATCCGTACCAATTAAGCAACCAGCTCTGATAACAACTGTAGCGACCCGGAAAATTCGACACTCGAATTTTCGACATTTACACAAACGGTGTCCCACTCGAGTATCGAATCTCCAGAAAGCTAGAAGAAAGAAGTTGGAGGATGAGAAAGATAAGATAGAAATATTAGAATAGAAGAATAAGAAGAAGAACAATACACAGAATCAGAGTCTCACATCGCAGCGGAACAAAATATAATATAGAAATAATCTTTATTGAGAGCCTGAAAATATACTTACAACATCAGAGTACCACAGACAATCTGGACAGCTATAACAACCTGTCCTCAAAAATAACACAGCGGAATAATATTTTGTCTAAATCATGCGCCTGGACCTCTCCAGCTCGTCTCTGAACTTCAGAGCATCTGATAACCTGAACCTGCAACCCGGGCTAACCCGAGCATTTCAAATACCGGGTCAGTCTGGTGAACCAGAGTAAGAATAACTCGCACAGTTTAAGGGAAATCATCCAACTTGATTTTTAAGTTCAAATTCCTTTTGAAAGAAAAGGATAATAGTAAGACCAGCCCACACATAAACACGGACGGTTTTTACCTTACTATAACCCAAACCATTTTGTTGGAAATCATACTTTGATCTGATATTATCATAATGTCTAATTACCAGTAATTAGCAATCTAGAGGAACGCTTGCATCTCACGCTTCCCATATATAGTATACAATCGAAAACCGCAGGCACTTATTGGATATTGGATTTCCAACTTGACAAGGTATGGGACCACCTTCCGCACGTGTATCTCTAGAGGCGAATACACTGGGTTCAACAAGAACGTCTTGCAACCCGGCCCTCACATGACCGACCACCCATTTCGCTTGAGTGTGCCGAATGTATATCACCGACGGTTGGGATCAGCAACCGCCACCCGAATAGGGTCAGCATCGAAACATAGATTAAAGAAGCAATAGGAATTTCTCTAGATAGGTGATCATACATCCTAATGGGAGCGACCCACATAGCCATGCTGCCTGCCCGATTTTTGTCATCTCCCGGTTGATGAGGCTTGAGGTTATAATCGACTTTTGAAACATCTGGCCACCATAAACGTCATCCAGGAACAGGATGAACCGAAGGCACTCTCCTACTGCATCCAACATAGGAATCACCCCATGGATCAGTAGCGAGTAGTCCTTGCAATCCGAAGATTCCAATCACGACAGAATCACAAGTCATCATAACTCTGGTAGCTAGCCAGAGAAATTTAACGAGTAGTTCTTCCGCTTAGGAAGATCAACGGTCTTCAATGCTCCACCTCGACCATCTTCTGATATCTTTAACGTTACGTATTTACTGGTCGGAATGGTTTTCGAATATAAATTCGATCCCGGTCTTTCCGAACCAACAATCGATTTGGCCAGATTCTGATAGTTGGTGTTTTAACTATCAAAACAACAATCACCAATATAAAAATAAAGTGGTTCCATTGGTTCAGTATACGGCGTCACTTGGCCTCGTTAGTCAAACATTCATTTACGACTCTTTCGATATTTGAAGTACGCCCCTTTACTTCTTTATTCCGAAATCAATTCACTCAACCTTACAAATTATAGTTTATCATAACCTTCGCAGAAATATCATTTTAATTCCCTTAACTATCTTCGTCTCTAAACCAATATCACCCTTGGATAATCATGAAGTCGTTCAAGTTGGGGTATTTTATTTACCTCTCAGACCTTGAGTCGACAACATTCTTATCTTCGGATAAATTAGAAGTTTATTAACGAAATTTTGAATTCCAAGAACTATCCCAACAATTTCATCAACTATAGAATCTCTTTTATAATCCACTCATCTTATTTGATGTAAATAACTTCATTTCTCAAAGACACTTGTTAGATAATCGATTCTCATCCCCTTAAGCTTTCGTTCACTTTCTACTCGTATTAAATCATATTTGAAACTTTCCTTTTTAAACAATCGTTTTTGTAAGATAAATAAATTTTTGACTCATATTGATATGAGTAAAACATGTTAAAACCCTTTTTAATATAAATAAGGCTTTAAACTCCATCTCCATTATAACCAATATCATCTTGATATATGTTTACTTTCAAACATTCCCCTTTTAAAGGCAAATCTTATTGATATATCAAAACAACTTGCTTTCATTTGAAAATACTATGATACATTCATATCTTGCCCATCGAGTTACTTATCGAATTCATATTCATACCATACGTTAAAAGTCCCGCTTACAAGTCAACCCTTTTGTTACTTGTCCAACATTATCTATATCAAATAGTTCACTTCATTACCAATTATAAAAATAATTGATTTTTCTTAAAAGTTTATGTTAAATGGTACATAACTTTAAGAACAATTAACAATCTAACAATTGTCTTTAAATAATCAAATCTTAGTTATCTCAAGTAAGGTTACTTTGTTAACCGTTCCACTTAGCTATTCCTTTTAAATTAATGATTAATTTAAAATAATTTCATTTGATTAAATTAATTATCTAAATAAATAAAATAATCTCATTTAACCCTACATGGTAAAAAACACTTAATTCAAATCTTGACCATTTGTTAATTCTACCTACTTGTTTTAAAACTCATTATCCTACGATCCTCACTTTATAAGCTTGTTTATAATCACAAGATAAAAATAATTCATTTATTTCCTTAAATAACTTCATTTAAAATAATCTATAAAATAGATTTCAAAACCTGTCTTTAGTTATAAAACAAATTTTTATAACTCTTTTCAATTGATTTGCCTGACGGTAAATCAATTCTATAAAACGATTCATTTACAGGCCATCTGCCGATAACTACTTAACCAATATTTCCTATTGGTTGATATCAATTAAGTGTTGAATTTTTGTTTCAACAATCAACAGTCAATCAAACTGATAACAGTTCATATAAATAAACAACATATTTGAGGAATCCGGTTGGATCCCTCCAACCTGTCCTTCTCTGCATCACAATGGGTTACCTCAATTTCAACACGACAAACAATTCAACTAATAACAGTCAACAAACAATTTGTAACGGCCATTCAAGCATCAAATGATTTGTTTAATACGTTTGTTATTATAAACGTAACCAACAAGGTAAGTTACCTTGTTTGGAATTTAATCGTTAAAAATAACGATTTAATTCGATTAAATTAAACAAACGCTTAATTTAATCCATAAATATTAAAATATTCAGCACACATGTAAACAGTCATCTAATTATCAACCATCAGCAAACATTGCACACAAAATAAAATAAAAACCCGGTTTATATAAAATATAAACGGGGTAAACTGAGTGAGTAAACTCACCTTGAATCTCCATCTGCGACTAGTTCCAAAATATTACGCCCATCGATACGGTCTCAGTGCCCTTGTTTCGGCTGATTTAGTTACTGTATGATACGGTTACAAATTTTAATACGATATACACTATATAAATTAATATTATTATTTAAGATAATTATATATTTAACTTAATCCCCCCTACATTATATATTTCACTTGATTTAGCCTATAAGACTCGATCAGGCATCAGCACATTGTTCCACTATTCATTAAAATTTGGTTAATATGTATACTAGGCATATTACATATCTCAATTGGGCATGATATAAAATTTGATTAAAAATGCTAAATACTAAGGTCATGTCATCTTTGATTGTTCTCCATATGTATACTTCTAACGGCTCCTTCCCACTTCATATGTTATAATATGGTACGTTCATGTATAATTAGGGACTTTATAATGATACTTAGGGAGTTTAGGATCTAAACTGGCACACTAAACTAAGTCTTGGGCACGGTTAAGTATATTATACCTAGTAGCTGAGGATGTTTGTAATCCTTCTACTCACGATATACATCATATAAACTGGGTTAGTCTAAACTAAACTTTTAGGCACGTATAAATCAGTTTAAGCGCTAAAACAGGATCAGGTTGTTTTAAAATGAAACTTAACAAACTTAGGCCATGAAATGTTTATTACATTTAAACTAAACATGACCAAATCAAAATCCGCACCTTTTGTCTGTTACGCCGCACTTTGCTTCTTCTTTTTTTTTATTAGTTCAAACTTCTTCATTCTAATGCTAAAAATGACCTGGCCGTGAGCAAATCTGAGCAGAAATTTCAGATTTTGTTCATACTTTGAAGGCAAGTTTATATTTTTAATTAAGTCTTGTAAAATCAAGAAATAACATGTGGAAAGTAAGGTTTGATAACTCAATATTTCTGAGCATTGTTGGTACCTAGAGGATCACAGTATCTTGCTTGAACCAAGAAGAAGATTGGTAGGAAGAGAGGTAGTACATAGCATATTTAATATGATATGTCTTTGTAGACCAATGAGAAGTTTTAGTGCATTGCTTAGGGAAGTTTTAGGTAGTATCTAGGCTGAAAACCCCATGTGCATTTGAAGATAGAATGTAAGATTTTGAGAGAGAAAGCTTTTGTTTTCTCAATCAAAATGTCACAGCAAAAAGCTGTTTTGCTGCATTAAATGCACATGTATTTTTCCACTTGCTCACCCCTATATAAAGACCTCTTCATACACTCAATACACACATGAACACATAGCATTTCAAGGCATTTCTAGCAAAGAAACAACAAGGTTCTTAAGTTATTTAGGTGAGTAAACATACACTCTTTTTCCTGTTTTAAATATTGCAGTTTTGTTTGGTTGAACCACGAAGTGTTCTTGAATTTCTTTCATGTTCTTGTACATGTACTGTTTGTTGTGTGATATGAAGTAGGAAACCTTGTTTTGTTAAGAAAAATCTTAAGTGTTATACAAACAGAAGTGTATTAGCTGTTTGTTTCCAACCAGGCACTGTTATGTTGTGTGAAACCATTATAAAACTAAATAGATCAGTGGGATCTATGAGTAGTGAATTAGAATAGAGGTTAAAGTTGTTCAAACCCCTGACATGTTCATACAAGGGTTGAGAAGTGAAAGAACATTTGAAGAAGAAAAAAAAACCTTTACAGCAGTTAAAAATAAACACAGAATGCTCTCTGTAATTCATTTTCAAAATGGATTTTCAAATTGATTAAAATCGTGTTTTGATTTTATAATCCTAATAAGGTGAACAAATGGTGATTTTTAAAACAAAAATCATGATTTTTAATTTAGTAAATCAAGAGAATTTCCAAAATGATCGAAATTAGGACCTTGATCAAATTCCAGCAAAGGGGGTGGTCGTGGGTGGTGGCATTTGGCCAGGAGGAGTGGGAGAGGTCAGAGATTATTTGAAAAATAATGATTTAATTTTTAAATGAATAATTTTTGTGAAATTAAGAAAAATAGGGTTCAGGCTGTGTTGTCGGGTTCATGAGTTTTGCCACGTCGTGGGGGGGTCCTCACTGGACCGAGTGGGCCAGGGCCGAGGCGGGAGGTACGGCCGAGGTTGGTGAAGGGGTTGGAGGTGGTGGCGGTCGGTCCGATGGTCAGAGATTAGTGGGGCCGTGGAGTTTTGGTGGTGGAAAAAATATACTGCTGTTGTTTTTTATGGTGGAAGAGTGATTTAGAGAAGAAGGGAACTTAGGAGGGGGATAGCCGGTCAGGGATGATCGTGGTGGAAGAGGTGGTTTGTGGGTGGTGGTCCGGCAGCCGGAGGATGGCCAGGAGGATGGTGCACGTGCACCAGTATGCGTGTACAAGGGAAAGAGGAAAGTGGCAATGTGTGTTGAATGGTACTACCACTTGTTGGACCTGGGTACTTTGTCAGGTGATCGGCCATCATGGTTTTCAGGGGGTTTGAGGTATTTGGCAAGGGTGGTGACCATAGTTTTAAAGTGGTACTTATTCAAATGGTACTTTGCAAATTTTAGTTTTAAAATGAATATTTTCAAACAAAAATTTAGATTAAACTTGTTTTAAATTAAATTAAGATTTAAAATAAAAGAGTTAAATAAATATTTAAATAAAAATATTGTTTTATTTAAATTACAAGAAAAATATAAAAATAGTAAAGAGTGAATCAGGATTTTTAATTCAATTTCGTCAAGAACTGAAATTTAAAATACAGAATGTGATAAAATTTAATTATAAATTTAATTTGTAATTCAGATTTTTTTTTGAAGTGAAACTAACTGCAAAACCATACGATGAATTTGCCGGGTTAAAATCCGAATTCCCTTCCAAAAATAAAGACGGTTCTGTATAGTATAAAATAAGAACTGTATTTAATCATGTTTGGATAATTTTGTCAAGGTCTGAATTTCAAATACTGAAGCAGAAATTTTAAATTAAATTTAAATTTATTTAAAAGAGAATTCGAAATGATTATCTAAAATGAAGTAAACAAAAGAAAGTTGATCAAACAGTGATAGATCAGATATTGTTTTGTCAAGGTTGAAATATTAGTACAGAAGTGAATCAGGATAAGAAAACGCAGTTTTGTCAAGATTGAAGTAAAAACACAAAGACTGTAAATTTAAATTAAATTATAAATTTAATTTATAAATGAGAATTTGAAAAGATTTTCAAATGGAATATATAAACTGTAAAGTCGACGGACAGAGAGTCGATCAATGTAAAAGAGCAGATACGGGTTTGACAAAAAGTCGAGAAGTCAGCACAGAAACTGTTGTTTTTAGATAAATTATAAATTTATTTAAATAGAATCTATTTTTTGATGGGATATTTGAAATATTTAAATTCAAACAAGGTAGGAAAATCGTATGTGACACATACGCCAGAATTGGTTCGTTTTTAAACTGAAATCCAAAGGATCTGATCATGAACAGTTCTGTGCTTTTGAAAACGAGAACTGTGAAGAAATGTTTTAATCGTATGTAGTCTGATAATAAAGAGAGAGAATTTTATCAATATGGGAAAGAAGGACAAAGAAATCAAGAATAAGAGATCAAAGTAAAATTTGACGAAATTATACAAAAGTGTGAAGGCGTAGAATAGATTATAGACCGTCAAGTTTATTTATTCATGAGTGACCAGAGTAAGTAATCATGATGAGAAATATTATTCTAAAGAGAAAATAAAGAAAGAATTCATTTTAAAAGATGATAAACAAAACTGAAAGGAAAAACCCGTGCGACGCACACACTAAAACTGACCGTTTTGAAATGATGATCAATATATCAGATATTGACATGATGATCATGTACTGTTTGGTTTGACTATAACGGTATATAAAGATTATCATTTCAAAGAGACCAAAAGAAGATATTTCACTTTGATTTGATTATACGCCACGCGACAGAGATTATTAAATCAAAGACGACGATATACGAGGACTGTTTTCGAACAGTGCCTTCGGTTTGTCCAGTCCCAGGACAACTTGTATGGACGAATGTCTGACAAAGTATACCTAACAGATCGCGTAAGTTGGTCTTTTCAAAACTTAGTTTGGTGGTGGAGGAATTCATTGCTCTTAGCTTTATACCCGTAGTTTTGACGAGATCAATTTGTGATTTGACGGGTTTGACGATGTGGCATTCAAAGGAATTAAACCAGTGATGATGAAAAGATGACGTAAGTCTAGCTTCAAGCCTCACACCCAGGAAATGACAAAAATCGGGCCGGTAGCATGGCTATGTGGGTCGCTCCCATTAGGGTGTAGTGTCACCTATCTAGAGAAATTCCTTTTGTTTCTTAATCTATCGATTCTGCCCATGCGGGGATGGTTGCCGTACACAACCATCGGTGATATACATTCGATACACTCAAGAGAAATGAGTGGTCGGTCATGTGAGGGCCGGGTTGCAAGAAGTTCTTGTTGAACCCAGGTATATTGGCCTCTAGAGATACACCATCGGAAGGTGGACCCATACCTTGTCAAGTTGGAAATCCAATTTCCCTAAGCGCCAAGCGGTTTTTATTTGTATACTATATCGGAGAATGTGAGATGCAAGCATTCTCCTAGATTTCTAAATTATTTGTGAAAACCCTTGATATTATAATAATATCCGTTTCAAGTATACAAAGTGTTTTGATCCCATAAGGTAAAAACCGGTTCCGTATTTACGGCGTGGTCTTATGAGATATTTTTATTGTTTAAACTGTTTACTCATACTAGTCCCCTGACTGACCCAGAGTTTATTTTTCTGTGTTTTCCCTTAAACTCTTGGGTATTCATAACGCTTGTTATGAATAGACAAGTGAATCAGGATACGGTGAAACTTGTGAAGCTGGAATGAAGATTTTGCTGCGTGCTGATCCATCTATCTACTAAATAATTAAGTCTGTCAGTTAATCATCTATGATATGTATAATTACTGATGGGTTGTATCACTAGATTTTGTATGCTCTGATGTAATATGTTCCGCTGTGTAATATATTGAAGTATTATCTTTGTGAAAATTCAACTGTGAGATTCTGATGTTCTGTGTTTTATCTTCTGTCTATTCTCATTTCTCATTAATGGCACAACTTGAGATGTGTTCGTAAGTTGGGTCGTTAAAAAAATGATTTGTAAAGAATTAGGATGAAAAATTCCATATTTGAAAAGATAAAAATAGATTTTATCGAAATGAACTAGTTTTGAACTAGAATTATAATTCAATTATTTTTAAAATAAATAAATTGGATTTGAAATGGTTCTAAAAATAACCAGAATTTCCAATATATAAATTGGAAATGGATTTGAATTGAAATTGTCTTCGGAATATTTCGATGTTGGATTTCGTGATTATGCAGGAATTGTTATGGAAATTTGAAAGATATATATATATATATATATATATATGTATATATATCGTTATTTCCAATATGATATTTGTTCATTTCAGAATTTGATATTGAATATAAGCCAATAAATTTTCTATTCAGAGCCTTGTATTTAATATCAAATTGGATTTTGGGTTTGTCGTGAATGGTATCTTTACTAATACTGTTCTTGAACCCAATGGAGTTAAGAAAATTAGAAACTGACTGGGGATTAGTTAAGTTGAATGGTTTCCTCGATATTGATCTGATGTTGGTTTCGGCCTTTAGGGTTAACACTTAGGGAATTGTTATCTTACTAATTTACATTTAGAGACTAATGGAACGTGATTGGGTTTATTATGAACTGTGTTTTAGCGACATTCGTTCTTTAACCCGATTTACACTGAAATGTGATTTGGAATTTATAAATCTTTTGTTAAGATTTCAAGGAGATTTTCCAACGTAAAGTTTTCCCAATTTAATAAGATGAATTGGAATGGAATGGAATTCGATTTGGTAATAATCGAAGTGAATTTCTGTGGATGAGGACTGCTAATATATATGAAATTTAAAAGGCTTTGCCGTTATTCCATTTATATTATTAGTCGGATATGGAAGTTTATATCGATTATATATATATATATATATATCGATTTGTTTTCCATGAAGATTCCATCGTTAATGGAATGTGATTTTGGGTTGTCGTAAATGGTAACTTTAATAATACTGTTCTTAGACCCAACGGAGTTAAGAAAATAAAAAACTAACTGGAGATTAGTTAAGTTGAATGGTTTCTTGGGTATTGGTCTGATGTTGGTTTCGGCCTTCGGGGTTAATACTTAAGTAATTGTTCACTTGCTAATTTACGGTTAAAAGCTGATGGAATGGAATGTGATTTTGGGTTTATCGTGAACCGTGTTTTAAATAACATTGGTTCTTTAACCCAGTTAAAGACAGGATATGATCTTCCAAGTTAAGCAATCGTTAATATTGATTTTTGGGTAGATTAAAACCAAGTGGAGTTTTAGTGAATCTTTAATTAGATTGAAATGATATCCAAAGGAAGATTAAAGAATAAATTTAAAGAATTTATCTTTGATAAAATTAATGGGAACCTTTCCCAAAGTATAAGAATATTTGAATAGAGGGATATTGTGAATTGGAATGAGGCGTATGTTGTGTTTTTGTAGCACTTGTTTATTATATACGCAAGTTATTCAGAAAGACCGGGTTTAGCCCATTCTGAATAATTGATTCGATGATGTGTCGAGGATGAAGACGGTGGTTGAAGGTCGGAGGTCTTCACATCGTTTGGATGATTACTGATGTCTTGATTTGGGCTGTACACCCGAGACAAGGTAATAAGTGGTGATCATCCAGACGTACTTGGAGATCGACGGATATGCGAGGGCCTCTCCCCAGTATTGGACGTATGGGGGAGTAATAAGGTGCCTCCGGTTTCGTTCAGACCCAGAACGGACTTGTAAATGGATGAGTGTCTGACATTGGATTTCATTCTGTGTGATTGATAGACATTGGTTGCATAGCGTGAATTGCCTGTGTGGCATGCTGAGATGCAAATGATCAAGGCTTCTATTGAAAAGCAGAGTCTTGTGGTTGATGATCAAAGCACGACCTTTGTGGCATAGCTTTGTGTAGCGTTAATTCGCGAGCCTCACACCCCGGTGTGAACCAAAAACGGGAGAAGACATCAGGGAGGGCATGCATTTCCTTCTAGCTAGGAGTGGTGTCAGCGTTTTGCACGCCCTGGCATTTTACTTATGTGGATGATGGATAACGAGGCGCCTCGGTTATATCGGTCGATCCGGGACCAATGGAGTCATTTGGCATGTTGATGCCCCATAGGGTGGGGAAACACAGTGTTCAGGCATTTTAATCCACTCCGTGTGGACCGGCCCTGACGATCCAAGGTGTGCGGCTGTTCCTGAGACACGGGCTAGAGCGTCTCGAAGCGGTAAGGACAATCCCTTTCCTTGGTTCATAGATGGAAATCCTACTTCCAATACGTGACAATTGCGGTTTTGATTGCAGAGCCTAGTATTGGCGACATGATATATGGTACCCATGATGTCTAGGATTGATACATTTATATTTGATGTTGTTTTATACACTATGCACTTATAATAGCATCAAATGATTTGTTTTAACGTGCCAAGCATGTTTGGCTATTATAAGGGAAAACCCTATCCCCCGGCTTGCGTTGCATTGTACGATAGGACCTGGGTCTTATAATAGCTTCATTTTTTCAAAAAGCATTGCGTTGTTTTGTTATATACATTGGTATTCTTGGGAGGAAACCTGTTCCGTCTAAAACGGCGTGGTCCCTTGATATATCTGATTTAAAGTAAAGTTTTAGATAATTGTTTTAGTTCTCACACCAGTCACATGACTGACCTGGAGTTTATTGTTTTAACCTAAACTCTGGGTGCCCCTATTTTCCGCACGGGCAGCTAGTAGTTTTGGTTTTGCAGATTTATATTTACAGGATCTTGGTTTACAACTGGAATGATATTCGGAATGTTCTGTATCTGTATACTCCTTTCAGTTGTGTTTTGTATTATTTTTCCGCTGCATTGTGACTTGTAAATCTCTGATATTTAGTAAATGTGTAATATTTATTCATACTCTATATATTCTTGTATTCTAAAGAAATTGTTGTAATAAGCAATGAAATGTTCTCCTGTTTGTGTTTCTGATTCGTCTTGTCCTCAAGGAAATCCATTCTTCCTCTTCTCCTCGGAGACCGGGGAAGTTACGGGACCTTACACTTGCACTGTGGTACAGCTAACCAAATAAGCCTACGTGAAATCAACATCACTAGCTATTTTTGTCATTTTGAAGAGAAAACACGCTGATATTTGAAACTGTCCTCACCTCACACAGTTGCCTACCATAACTTCACGTTGAAGCCTACCTTAGTTTCTTCAGTGCTAAGCAACTTCACCAAGTATTGCCTTCCCCATATTGTCATTAAAAATAGTGATCCTCCCTAAAAATGTACACTTCAATAGACTTAACGAAATGAAAACTCAAATCACCGTCTGTCCTGCCTTTTGTATTTTCTTTTCTTCAAGTGCGCTGCTACGGCTACCTACCCAACACACGTGCAAAATGCATACTGGAGTTTGGTAAGCTACAAGTTTAAGTGTTACGCAAAGCCCTATGATTCGCTGTTCTGTTATCAAGACTATCCTATGTCTTCTCATTTAGTTAAATCAAAGAGAACGTGATGGCCAAGGTTTAGAAAAATAGGTGCTCATTTCCCACTACTAGTTTGTTGACACTATTGTTAAGTAACCTCACTTGGTGATTGGAGGAAATCAGTGGGACATGTATGGACCCCCCTGATTTCCACCAATCACCAAGTGAGGTTACTTGACACTAGTGTCAACAAACTAGGACTCCCCATTTCCTATATGAACGCATGGCCTTTGTTATTTTTTTTCCCTGTCCTCCTGCAGCTAGAAAACTAAAATCCATTACTCTCTCCAAACAATGAAACAAAGTTCCTTCAAAACTGAACCCAAGAGTAATAAAAGAATAATACAAAAATGAAAATCCATCCTCTCTTTCGATTATGACAAACGCAAGCCTATATATATAATTTAATCAATACTATCGAGCAGACGTTGGCCTGGTGGTGGATGGGTTCGGTAGCAGATGACGTGGGTGAGCAGAAGCTGGCGGCATGTGGTGATGTGTCGAGGGTCGAGGGGTCGATGATTTGGCGGTGGAGTGGCGTGATAAGAACAATAGAAAGAAGTGATGCGGCTTGTTTAGTACAACATGGAAAGGGATCAGGCAATGTTTAGATGTGGGGAAGGCACAAAGCTGTTTTGAATATATGGTGGAGTTTATACGTGAAGAAATATAGACCAACAGTATTTAAAGGAAGGCAAAGGCAACGAGTATCCGTGCATTGTGGGGTAGTTGGGTGCTTCCAAGATTCATTGTAGTGTGTTATGTACGTGAGAGAAGAAGGAACCGGAAAGTTTGTTGCGGTGAAGAAATTTTGGAAGTGGCAGTATGGTGCATAACATGGCAGCGATTTGTACAAAGGAGAAATGGGAGGAGTTCAACATGAACCCTGGTTATCGAGATGGAGGTGGACGGCAGTCCGGTGGGTTGAGTGTCGAACTACAGCGGTGGGTGGATTGACTTGCGAGTGGAGTTGAGCTGTGATTAAGTGGCATGGTAACATGAGTAAAAACGGTTGTGCTTTTGAATAGATTGTGAACGGAGCTGAGTCCGTTGTAGATGAGGTCGAACGGTGGCGCGACGATCTTTGAGTTGGGGCGGCATTAGTGGGACAGTGTGTAACAACCCGAAAATCTGGGCCAGTTTAAAATTTTTATTTTGGCAATTTTAGCGAATTTTGAATATTTAAAATAGATTATTTTAAATAATATCGACGAGAAATTTATTTTGAATAGAATTCGAACCTATATATTATACGCGTCGTCGTTAGAATATAAATATTTATATATAATTATAAATAGAATTGAAAATGGCGCGGTAGTTCGATAATTCGATTTCAAACTTCAATTGAATGTACCGGGTGCAAAACAATCCGGATTTTAGTGAAACCAAAAATAATGGAATCTAATAGTGAATATCTTTCCAACGAATCCAAAAAATCAAGATTTCATATCGGGAATCAAAAGATATGTCCAGTTGAAAATTCTGAATAGTCGCTATGGAATTCAGGCCCTTAAAAATGGAAATTTTGCAGACGACCTCGGATTTCGACGAAACCAGTTTTGTTAGGTCCGTTATGTCGAATTATTGCTAGATTCCAAATTTCATAATTTTTCGAATCAATATGTGAGCGTGGCAAAGGAAAACGTGTTTTGACCATTTCAGTTGATTTTAATCGACTGGAAATTGGCCATTTTTCTAACGGTCTCAGAATTCGACGAAACTAGTTTTGTTAGGACCGTATCGTCAATACGAAGCTAGAAAATATTTTTCTGGAATTTTTCTAGTTTGTATGTGACCCCGGTAATTTGAAATGTACGTTTAAAATTCAATATAGTGATTTAAATGTAAATTCAACGGAAACTGATCGAAACAGTCGAATCAGCTTGCGATATGTATCCCATTGTGTTCAGAATGGGGGTAGAACGCTATGGACGACAGGCGGTGGGCCTCGTTTAGAGGTCGTATGTGAAAGTCAACTTTTTAATAATTAAATAAAAAAAAAAAAATCTCTTCCTACTTTATATTTCTGCCCCCCCCGTTCAATCAGATTTCAAACGAGAAAAAAAAAAAAAACCCTAGCGTCATCGACAGCCCCCCCCCCCCCCCCGAAGCGCTGCCGACCATCGCCGCACCCCCCCCCTCCCTCGACGAACTCCCATCGAAGCCCCCCCTCCCTCGACGAGCCCACCGAAGCCCTCCCCCCTCCTCGTTTCAGAAACGCGACGCGCCCCTCGAAAGCTCCACCGCCTCCAGCATCGCCTGAGGCCGACGCTCGACCTCCAGGGTGAGCACCTCCGCCCCTTTTTCTCCTCAAACCAGTGAGCATTTGTTTTGCTTTGTTTATTTAATTTAATGATTTAGTTAATTTTCAGTTTTAAGGATAAATTTGCATTATTTTTATAGATATAAATATATATTGTTTTGCTTACAGGAAAATAGGATTTTTTAACTTCCTAAGAAAGATTTTATTTCTATGTAAAGAATAGAATTATGTTTTTAGAGAAAAGAATGGGAAAGTAAAGATTTTTACATTTAGAAAAGATTATGTTTTTAATTTAAAAAGATGTGATTTTTATATATTGAACTTCGGCAAAAATTTGATTTTTTATATATTGAACTTTGAAATAAAAATGCGATTTTTATATATTGAATAGCGAACTAAAAATGCGATTTTTATATATTGAATAGCGAACTAAAAATGCGATTTTTATATATTGAATAGCGAACTAAAAATTCGATTTTTATATATTGAATAACGGAATAAAAATTCGTTTTTAAATATATGAAGCGATTAAAAATAGGATTTTTAAATTGAAAGTGAATAAATAAAAATGTGATTTTTATTTTAAAAACATCAGCAAATATAAAAATGTGTGACTTTTATATATGTAGTGGCTACGGGCAACGAAGATGACAAAAAGGGCGAGAACGACGAAGACTTCTGCAAATGAAGAGCCGTGGAGCTAGGATAGCTATAAGTGAGAATTTCTCACCTTTCAATTTCTTTTTCTAGTTATATATATATACTAGGATGCAGACGGTGTTTAGTAGCACCCGACACAATCGTCCACAGACCATGGACTTGTTTGTTTGACTGTTTGGTGATTGATTGCGATATTGGTTTGAATGTGATTTGTGGTGTGAAAAATCGAATCGATAAATTGGTTAGGATTAGACGTGCGCCGTTATAAGGCGAAGGAGTAAGGCTAGGTTAGACTCTTACTCCAAATTTTGTGGTTTGCATAACGAATTGATTTGATTGATGTGTGAATGGCGTGGGCCTTCACTAGACCGGGGATAAGGCTAGGCCTTGTCCCGTTTCTAGTATCGTGCCGTTATGCCGCCGAAATTTTCTAAAAATATTCTAGAAAAATAAAATTATCATTTTATTTAAAGAATGAACTGAATTGAAATTCATATGTTGAAATAAAATGTTTTATCGTTAAAAATATAATTTTTAACGTGAATGTGAATAAATAAATATTCATTTACAAACCCGACGGTTTGTTTATGTACACCTATTTGAAGGACATTGATTGGGTCGATAAATTTCACACATCGCCCAACTGCACAAATAAAATCTGTGTTTGATTGTTTGAAACCCCACACGGGTGTTGGGATGAAATTTGAAGTTCACTCATCCTGATTGATTAAATATGTCGATCGATTGATTGACAGGCTGTTATAAGCGTTAGATATCTATATTTGATGCTTATACAGTGTAGTGCACTTTGGCTGATGGTTGATTATTTTTCAATGCTATTATACATGTGTTGTATGAAAATCCATATAATAACTTTATATGGTAATTGATTGGGCCTCATTCCAGTTTTAAAATAGAAATATTTAAAATAGAAATATTCGAAATGGAATAATTGAAAATGTCAATATATGAAGCCGTGTTGATTAGAGTGACGCCATTTTGACGTGAACGATATTTATATCGATTTTATTCATTTTAAAATGAATATTAAAAAGTAATTTTGAAATCAAATATTTCGAAATGAATTGAAATCGATTTCGAAATGAATTGAATTGAAAACGAATTCAAAGTGAATTGAATTGAAAACGAATTCAAAGTGAATTGAATTGAAAGTGATTTCGAAATGAATTGAATTGAAAACGAATTCAAAGTGAATTGAATTGAAAGTGATTTCGAAAGTGAATTGAATTGAAGGTGATTTCGAAAGTGAATTGAAGTGAAAACGAATTCAAAGTGAATTGAATTGAAAGTGATTTCGAAAGTGAATTGAAGTGAAAACGAATTCAAAGTGAATTGAATTGAAAGTGATTTCGAAATGAATTGAATTGAAAACGAATTCAAAGTGAATTGAATTGAAAGTGATTTCGAAAGTGAATTGAATTGAAAACGAATTCAAATTGAATTGAAAGTGAATTGAAATGAATTCAAATTGAATTGAAATTTGAATTGAATAGAAATGAACTTTGAAACGGATTTATAAAGAAGAATTCAATTTTGCTTTGAATTGAAATGGAAGTTGAAATTGCTTTTGAAACTATTTATATAGTTCGTTTTAAATAGAAATCGACGAAGTATATATTATATATATTATATATATAATATAATGGCCTGAATAGAACGCGCCGCGCCGCGGCAGTTCGCGAATTTCGACCATTGATTTCAAATGGACATTACGGGAGATCCGACCGTCGGATTCTCCTAAAACCGGAAC
Source organism: Allium sativum (assembly GCA_030737875.1). Classification (NCBI taxonomy): domain Eukaryota; kingdom Viridiplantae; phylum Streptophyta; class Magnoliopsida; order Asparagales; family Amaryllidaceae; genus Allium; species Allium sativum. The sequence continues at coordinate 628,364,128 of CM060916.1, forward strand.
CGTTGGGTTCGTATCGAAAAGAGCTTTCTAACGAATGTGATAAATTTGAAATCTAACGGTTGGATTTGGAATTATGTCCAAATCAAATTGGAAAAAGGTCGCTATACGTGCAGTTCGATGGCCATTGGTGGAAATCGACTGTACGGGCCTTGATAAAATTATTAAAAATAGTAATAATTTGTGTAAAATCATAAGAAATGATTTAGAAAGGATTGGGGTGAAAAACTCCATATTTGAAAAGATAAAAATAGATTTTTATCGAAATGAACTAGTTTGAACTAGAAATATAATTCTATTTATTTTTAAATAAATAAATTGAATTTGAAAAGGGTTTTGAAAATAACCAGAATTTCCAATGATTGCATTGGAGTGGATTTGAATCGAAATTGTCTTCGGAATATTTCGATGTTGGAATTCGTGATTATACGGATGTTGTTATGGAAATTTGAAAGATATATATTTATATCGTTATTTCCAATACGACATTTGTTAGTCGTAGAATTTGATATTGAATATAAGCCGGTATATTTTCTATTCAGAGCCTTGTATTGAATATCAAATGTGATTTGGGGTTGTCGTGAATGGTGTCTTCACTAACACTGTTCTTGAACCCAGTTGAGAAAAGATTAAATCTTTTTATTTAGATTTAATGAAGTGTACCAATTAAATGATATTTAATTGGAATTGAATTGGTATTGATTTTTGGGTTTATCGTGAACAGTGTTTTAAATAACACTTGTTCTTTAACCCGATAATTAATGGAATGTGATTTTGGGGTTTATCGTGGATCGTGTTTTAAATGACACTGATTCTTTAACCCAGATAACGATTAAAACTAAGTGGAGTTTTAATGAATCTTTAATTAGATTGAAAAGATCGAGAATGGAGTATCACCAGTTTTACTCCAGGCGATAGTTAAATCTTTAATTAGATTTGAACGTGAAATGGTAATTGAGTTACCGATGACAATGTGGTGTTAGATATGAAGTACTACCAGTTTTACTTCATGGGATGAATAGGTTGGGATTGGGAAATAAAATAAATGATTACTTCGGTGTGGTTCGCTAATCCCGACTAGTTTGAATTGATATTCAAAGGAGATTAAAGAATAAATTTAAAGAATTTATCTTGGATAAAATTAATGGGAACTTTTCCCAAAGTATAGGAATATTTGAATAAAAGAATATTCTGAATTGGAATGAGGCGTATGATGTGTTTGTGTAACACTTTTATAATATATACGCGAGTTATTCAGAAAGACCGGGTTTATCCCATTCTGAATAACTGATTCGACGTGGTGTCGAAGATGAAGACGGTGGTCGAAGACCAGAAGTCTTCACGTCGTTTGGGTGATTACTGATGATCTTGATTGGGCTGTACACCCAAGAAGATGGAAACAGTTGGTGATCGTCCAGACGTACATGGAGATCGATGGATATGCGGGGTACTAGGTGCCTCCGGTTTCGTTCAGGCCCAGAACGGACTTGTAAATGGACTGTGTGTCTGACATTGGATTTCATTCTGTGGGACTGATATCGGTTGCATAGAGTGGTTTGCCTGTGTGGCATGCTAAGATGCAAATGATCAAGGCTTCTGTTGAAAAGCAAAGTCTTGTGGTGATGATCAAAGCACAGCCTGTGTGGCACAGCTTTGTGTAACGTGAATTCGCGAGCCTCGCACCCCGGTTATGAACCCAAAACGGGAGAGGACCTCAGGGAGGGCATGCGTTTCTTTCTAGCTAGGGTGGTGTCAGTGACCTACCAGCCCTGACATTTATATACTTTTCACCTGTGTGGTTGTTGCTGTTGCGAGGCGCCTCGGTTTGATCGGACGATCCGGGTCCGATGGAGTCATTCGTTGGCTCGTTTGCGCCCCAAAGGGCGGGGAGACGTATTGTTCAGGCATAATAATCCACATCGGTGGACCGGCCCTGACGATCCAGGGGGCAGTTGCGGCTGTTCCTGAGACATGGTAGGCTAGATTGTCTCGAATCGGTAGAGGACGATCCCTGGCCTCGGTTCATAGACGGAAATCCAATTTCCAAATACGTGACTTTGCGGTTTTATTTGTAAACCTATATATGGTGACATAGTGGGATGGGGCGCTCATGCCGCCTATGATTGATACTTATAATTTGAAGTTGTTTATACACTATGCACTTATAATTGTATCAAACGATTTGTTTTAACCGTATCAAGCATTCTTTGGCTGTTATAAGGGAAAACCCTATCCTCGGCTGCGTTGCATTGTGTGATGGGACCTGGGTCTTATAACAGCTTCATTTTTCTTTATTTAGCATTGCGCTGTTTGTTTTATGCACCGGTATTCTTGGGAGGAAACCCGTTCCGTGTTATACAGCGTGGTCCCTTGATTTACCTAACTTTAAAAACAAAGATTAAAAACTGTTTTAGTTCTCACACCAGTCACATGACTGACCTGGAGTTTATTGTTTTAACCTAAACTCTGGGTGCCCTTATTTTGACACGGGCAGCTAGTAGTTTTGGGTTTTGCAGATTTATATTCACAGGATCCTGGTTTACAGCTGGAACGATATCCGGAAAGCTTTGTATCCGTATATCTACTTCTAGTTGTGTATTGTATTATTTTCCGCTGCGATATATTTAAATGTAATTTAAATCTCTGATATTTCTGTGTAATATTCATTTATACTCTGTATATTCTTGTAATCTGATGCATTGTTGTAATATACAATGAAATGTTCTTCTGTATGTGTTCTGTTGTGTCGTGTTCTCAAACGATAGGGCGTTTCGAGCGGTCTGGATCGGTTTAGCGACTGGTTCGGACCGAGCGAAATTCCTGCTCGTCACAGTTGGTATCAGTGGCACTCAGGTTGAAGGTGGAGATCAGTAGGGGGGAGGGGCGTGTAGATGAGTACAGCAGCTTCGAATATAATGTGGGGAATAAATATATACGAAGTGGGGAAGATGGAAACAAATGGCATGGGCTGAAATTGGAGTATGGGCCTTGGCTTTGCCTTAAAAAAAAGAAATAGAAGGAGGTCTCGAAAACGAAATTTAGGATATGGGGTTGGATGGACAGCCTGTAGGCTACGTGAAATGCATGGGCTCCAGAACCAGTCTGAATAAAATTGTATTATAAATCAGCAGTTTGGAATGGAATGAAACAGCAACGGTGTAACGCACGGTATATACACACTTCATGATTAAGGATAGGGGAGTGGGTTTGTTTGATTTTACTTAAGGAGTTTATTAATTAATTTAATCATATTATTTAATGTAATTTTAACGTGTGACTATGACAACAAAATGGATTGGAACTAACGACGTCGGAGTCATACTTTCGAACGCTGCATTCTGGGAACAGCCTGGACAGAGTATAGGACAACATAAATTTACAGTTAAATTAAACAACTGTTTAATTTAACTGCAACCGAACTGCTACAGTGAACAAATGGAAATCCGGTGAGTTTACTCACTCAGTTTTTACCCACTTATATTTTATATAAGCCGAGTTTTTATTTTATGTGTCATGGCTGATTACTATTTGCGGTATGCTGATTATTTATATATTGATTGAATTGCTTGATTCAAAAATGTTAGTTTGTAAATAAAAATCTAATTGTTATGTTAACAATTATTCCAAACGAGGAAACTTACCTTGTTGGTTAAGTTTATAATAACATAAACGTACAAAATTAAAATATGAATGTTTGAATTAATATTAATTGATCGTTGAGCATTATATTTGTTTATTAAATTGAAATTGAGGCAACATATTTGGATGCAGCGAAGAACAGGTTGAATGGATCCAACGGGGTTCCTCAAATTTATTATTTACTTTCATATCACATTATATGAACTGTTTGACCAACCTGATTAGATGATTGGTTCCATTTACTTAACGTTGAATCTAAATTCAATGTTTGTTTTTTTATTAACCAATGGACAATATTGGTTAAGTAATTGGGAGCATATGGCCTATAAATCAATCATTTTATAAATCTTGATTTACCGTCAAGTGACTCGACGGTAATGAAGTTATAAATTTATTTTATAACTGAAATAGATTTAATATTTATTAATTTGAATTAAGGTTATTTAAAAAGGAAATAGATATTTATTATTTATTATATAAAGTTTATAAGTTATTATTAAATGATTTTATAAAGAGAATTCTTATATTAATAAGAGGCATATGTAAATGAGCAGAAATTGAGCTAATGGGTTAAGAGTTGGACTAAATGGAACTATTTGAATTAATTATATTATTAATTAATTTAAAGAGAATAAATTGGATATGGTTAACGAAATAACCATGTTTGAATCAAATGTTTTACTGGGATTGAGTATTAAATTAAATTAGTTTATTATTAAATAAAACTAATAAAAGTGTTTAACGAATATTTGTAAATGTTAGTAAGATTTTTAAAAAAGAGAAATTATTATTTATTTTTGTAAAAACGAACTTAACTACATATACAGTAGTTAATAATGTAATAAGTTAGTATCTTAATTAATAAGGATCTAAGTGATTACCACTTAAAGGAAATCCATTTATGTCGAGAATCGAGTTTGGAATGAATCTAACTGAATTAGAAAAGAGTGATGATTGGATTTTATGGTAAAGTCCGGATTTTTTATAACGAAGTTACAAAAGAGATTTGAACTGATGCGATGCTTTAAATAAATATTTTATTTAACATTTGAAGTAAGTAAAAGGGAGTCGAGGGAAAAAGAGTTTTGGGTTAAACCAGAGTTGTATAAATAAAGTTTACGAAAGAGTGTGAGGCTAAAACGACGATTTAAAGTTGACGATACTTAATAATGAGATTAAGTGTAACGAATGGAATTGAAATGAGATTTACAAGTTGAAAATGATTTAGTGGATTGGAAGTTAAATACTACGAGTTGATAAGTAGTTAAGATAAGAGAACTAAGAAATGGAAATATTTCTGACTATAGAAAAAGGTTCAAGGAATTAAAATAGTAATTCCAATGTAATGGAAATAAAAAGGTTTGGGAATATAAAACTATATTTAAAATGTAAAGGAAATAAAAGGAGATTTGGTAAAAATATAACGATATTTACGAAGCAAAGGAATTTAAGAGACAAGTTTAAATAGTTTACTAAAAAGGGGTTAACTGATAATTATTTATTTCTAAACAATGAAAACCAAAGAGATTTCGTAACATTGTTTATGTTAAATTTGATTAAATCCAAAGTGGGAATATAGATATATATGTATGATTTAAATTCAAAAGTATTTAAATAGTTTGAATATTCTTATAATAAGATAAGAAGTAAGAACTGTGTGTTAAAATATCAAAAGATCAAGAAGTATTAATTTGTTTTAAAAAGGCTAAGTGATGCTGAATAATGAACCAGTAAGTTCATTTTACTTTTATGGTTGTTGTAAAGACCCGCAAATTCCCGCCCTTTGGATCGACCATAAACCACACAGGTCTGAACCAAAAGTTGGAAACCTACGAATACTTTAACTTTGGGCATACAACACATTACAATAGATAACATAAGACTTTTGTAACCCTATAATAAATGTTACATCAGAGTACAGAGTATATCAGAGTACATTTGTAATAAATACAGCGGAAGAATGAATTACAATAAATGAATACATTGCAGCGGAACTAATCTCAGTGGAAGGCTATCAACATTCTGGCCACAGCTCCAGTCTTCAATCCAGGATCTTGTTTTATATATCTGCCAAATAAGCTACTCGACTGCCCGTGTGGAAAGAGGGCACCTGAGTTTGCAAAGTGAAACAAACTACAGGTCAGTCGTGGGACTGGTGTGAGAATTCTTAAACTAATCTTAATTAATAATAAGGCTAATCACAGGACCACGCCGCTAACGCGGAACGGGTTTACTCCATTTGATTGCCAGTGCATGACTAAAGTAAATCGTCAAAATAACGCAATGCTTTTTAGAAAAATGAAACCATTATAAGACCCAAGTCCCATCACACAATGCAACGCAAACCGGAGGATAGGGTTTTACCTTATAATGATCAAAAGATGCTTGATACGATAAAAATGGTATTATATAATAATAGTGTGCAACCGATTGAAACACATCAAAGTAAATGTGTCAATCCTAGACGGCATGAGTGCCCCATCCCACTATGTCGCCATATATAGGTATACAATCAAAACCGCGTGATGTCGTATTGGAAATTTGGGTTTCCATCTGAGTCAAGGCAAGGGAGGAGATCCTTACCGATTCGAGACACTCTAGCAAATGCCCCAGGATTGGTACTCTGTCCAACCCTTGGATCCTGCAGGGCCGGTCCATACGTTAACGCTTAATGGATTAGTAATTCCTGAACACACGCTTCCCGGTCCTTTTGGACCTATAATACGACCGGTGGCGACCGCATAAAACCGAGGCCTCGAAAAATCCAACAACCACAATGAGTAAATGCCAACGCTGGTAGGTCACTGGCACCACTCTAGCTAGAAAGAAACGTGTGCACTCCCTGCGTTCCCTTCTCCCGTTTTAGACTCTACCGGGCTGTGAGGCTCGCGATGTCACGATATACACAAAGCTATGCCTAAATAGACTGTGCTTTGATCATCAACCACAAGGCCTGCTTTTCAACAAAGCCTTGATCAATTGCATCTTAGCATGCCACATTGTCAGACCATACCATATCATTGATCATCTGCCAATATATATATAACCTCTAAGCTCATACGTCTTAGAGAAGGGTGTTAAACACCAAACAGAAATATATAATTAGTAGCGTTCAAAAAATATAGTAGAAAGGAATACAATGTCAGACACACAATCCATTTACAAGTCCGCGCTGGGTCTGAACGAAACAACGTGTCCGTTGATCTCCAAATATGTTTGGACGATCATTACTAAATACGTTGCCTTGGGAGGCCAGTCCCAATTCAAGATACTAGTCATCATCATCCCAACGATGTGAAAACCTTCGGTCTTCAACCACCGCCTTCATCTTCGACTCTTGATCGTCGTGATGATTATTCAGAATGGGTTAAACCCAGTCTTTCTGAATAACTCACGTATTATGTGACTAAAAATCAAATATTGGAAAATCACACACATTATGCCACATTCCGACTCAAATATATTTTTAATAAGATATTCATATTAAAAGATTCTCATTAATTTATCAAAGATAATTTAATAAATTAAATCTTAAATCTTCCCTAAAAGACTTATTAAAACTCCAGTTTTATTTGATATTAAAAATCATTATTACAATATCATTTATTTTTAAGGAATAAATCCTATCTTAAACAGGTTAAAGAACTAGTGTCCTTTAAACACAGTTCACGATAAACCCATAAATCAATTTCCAAAATATGGAATTCCACAGAAATCAAATCAATACATAATCGATATAAATTTCTGTATCGGACTAATAATATACATGGAATAACGGCAAAACCTCTTAAATTCCATATATAATATCGGTCTTCTTTTACAGAAGCCCATTTCGATTATTACCAATCGAATTTCCACTTAATTCCAATTTAATATATTAAATTGGAAAATTAGATTTTTAGAAAATGCCTTTTTAAATTTATAAAATAGATTTATAAAGTCCAAATAGTAATTTCAATGTAAATTGGATTAAAGGACAAATGTTGTTTAAAAACACCGTCCACGATAAATCTACTCCACATCTCAATTTATTTCTGATCACAAAATATGATTGCAATTCTAGTAATCTTAATTAAAAGGTCTCTCTTTAAATATTAATTCATTATTATATGAACATATTTTAAAATAATTAAATATATACTTTATAAAAGATTTTTAAATGTGAAGTATTCTTCATATTATAACCTTTTATCTCTTAAAAATATTCTTTGTTTTAACATATACTTAATTAAAAATATTCTTTATATAAAAAGAATTTCTAATGTAAAAATATTCTTATTGAAAAGAACACCTGAATCGAAATGCGACTCAACCATTTACCATATAATTTGGATCATATGGATTTCACACACACCATATGTATGACCATAACAGTATAATCATCATGTCATCCATTAACATCCAAAGTGTAAATTTCACTGTGTAAGCGTTAAAATTAAATAATAACGCTCATCGCAGCCTGTCGATCTAACGATCAACATACATTTAAATATTGGGATTAGTGTATGTTAATTTTCATCCCAACACCCGTGTGGGGTTTCAACCAACAAACAAATAATAAATTATTTGTGCACTTGGGCGATGTGTGGAAATTATCGTCCCAATCACATACACAAGTCGGGTAACTTGTGAATGGAAGTGTAATACACAGCATATAATTATGACAAGAATTTGTCTTTTTTATATTAGCAATTCTTATTTTGGACCAAAATATATATTTTAGTTTCAACTGAGCCATTAGGACAAAAAGGTGTACTTTGACTCGACTAATCTATTTTGACAAAAGTATATGTTTTGCCAAAATATATGATTTGCTTTAACTAATTCATTTTGACAAAATGTCTATTTTGATTTAACTAATCTCCTTAATGGAAGATGAACTTCATTAAGAATATATATATTAATGTACAATCCTCTTATTATTTCTAATTTAAAATATAGAAAATAATATTTTCAATCCTACCCTCTTATTTACATCTAAAGTGTAAATAGAGATATCATTTCTTAAACTATGTTTTTATTTGCATCAAAAGACAAATAAAAATGTAATCTTTTGAAGTTATGTGTTCATTCACATTTGAGTTACACATAGAATTGTAACTTTTTAATATATGTTTTATTTGCATCAAGAAATGCAAATAAAAATGTGACTTCTAATTTTCATATCTTATTCTTTTAAAATCATATTTTATTTGCAATGGAGAATGCAAATAAAAGTGTTCTTTTTAATCCACATATTATTTGCAATAGGAATTGAAAATAAAAGTATTCTTTTAAATTCACATATTATTTAATGTTTTCTTTGTATTGTAAATAGTGAACAAAGATGTAAACTTCATTTTTTTTATCGTTTTTGTCCGCATTGTGAAATGCAACGAAAATGTATCTTTATTTTCTATTTTTCATTTGCATTTTGGGAGTGCAAATATGAATACAATTTTATTTTCTATGTTTTATTTGCATTCTGGAATGCAATCAAAATGTAAATTTTATTTTCAATGTTTTATTCGCATTGAAAATGAAAATAAAAATGTACCACTTTAAAATCATGTTATGTTTACGTTAGGGAACGCAAACAAAATGTACAACTTTAATTACATGTTAGAGAACAAAATAAAAGGACCATTTATTCTTCTACGTCATATTTGTGTTCGAGAACACAAATAAAAGTCATGTTGATTTTTCTATGTAATGTTTGTGTTTGAGAACACAAATAAAAGTGATGTTTTATTTCCAAATCATGTTTTAACAAAAATGATATTTGAGTGAATGGAAACAAAAGAAAAGCACAAACTTATTTTCAATGTATATTTGCATTAGTGAGTGCAAATAAAAGAACAACTTTCTTTTTAAAATATATTTGCATTAATGAGTGCACATAAAAGAACAAATTTCATTTGCAAAATATATTCGCATAAGTGGATGCAAATTAAAGAATAAACTTTTTTTGAAGTAAAAATAAAAGAATAAACTTTGATTTCAATATATCTTTGCCTTAGTGAATGCAAATAAAAGAACAAATTTTGTTTTTCTATGTACATTTGCATTTGTAGATACAAATAAAAGAACAAGTTTATTTTCAGTGTATATTTGTATTTATGACCACAAATGAAAAGTGAACTTTTGTTTTCAGTGTTTTATTTGTATTTGAGGATACAAATAAAATGACGAAATTTATTTTCTATGATTACTTGTATTCTTGAATACAAATAAAAGGAACAAATTTTATTTTTTATGTATGTTTGTATATGTGAACACAAATAAAAGAACAAATTATATTTCAATGTTTTATTTGTATATGTGAATACAAATAAAGAGGACAAGTTATATTTCAGTTAACATGTTCGACAAAACATTACTTTTGTTTACACTAACAGGATTTGACAAAAGCACTACTTTTGTTTTAAATCAACAAAATTTGACACAAATGAATATTTGGTTTCCATAAATGCTTTATTTCTAATAGATATGTTTTGACAAAACCATATTTGACAAAGTGAATATATTGGTTTTAATAACTACGTTTTGCTAATAATGAATCCAAATAAAAATGTATTTCTAACATTTGTGTTTTATTTGCGATAAGGAGCGCAAATATAAATACATTTCTAATATGTGAGTTTCAAGTCATATTTACATTATAAAATGTAAATAAAAAGTAAATTTTTATTTCAAGTCATATTTGTGTTTTGAGAACACAAATAAAAATATAAGTTTTGTACTCAAGTTATATTTGTGTTTTAAGAACACAAATAAAGATGTAAATTTGGTTTCAAGTTATATTTATATTTTTTTAAAAAAAAATTATTGTTTCAAGTCATATTTATATTATAAAATGTAAATAAATAAATAAAAAGCTTTGTTTTCAAGTGATAACTACATTATAAAATGTAAATAAAAAGTAAGTTTTTATTTATTTAATATGACACTAAAAGTTTGTCTTTTAAGTCTAACCATTTTATTTTAATCTATTTTACAAAGTTACAACAAAAATGGATTCTTTTATCATAACCTTTACATTTGAAAACAATACTACAATAAAGGTATAACCTTTAATGTAAAATCTTTTATTTAATACAAAGGTATAAATAAAATGAAACCTTTAATGTCATCTTCTTTCTATTGTAATAATTTTACAATAAATATACTAACCTTTATTTCAGCTTTTATTATTTACAAGTAAAGTGTAAATAAAAGTGAGTTTACAAATTTTGTCTTTTATTTTACACATAGGATAAAAATAAAAATGTATAAAACTAGTTTGTCTTTTTATTCGCAAATAAAATGCAAATAAAGATGTGTTTTCTAATCTTGTCTTTTTATTTACACATGAAGTGTAAATAAAAATAACAATCTTGCTATTTTATCTATACATGGATTGTAAATAAAAATATAAATCCTGAATAATCCTTTTTATTTACAAATAACAAGTAAATAAAAATATGAATACTAATCCCTCTTTTTTTTTTACAAATAGAATATAAAATTTTATTTGTTAACAATCCTAGTTGTTCACTCTATTTAATGGTTCATATTACAATAAAAATACAATTCCTATTGTCTACTCTTTTCTAATGTTTCATACTACAATAAAAATATAATTTTTATTGTCGACTTTTTTCTCTAATGATCCATATTACTAATAAAGAGGTAATTTCTATTTTAATAAGGATGACATTTTTTTGTCATTTCTAATTTCAACAAAAATTTACAATATTATATTACCAATTGTAATTTCAACAAGGCAAAAGTTTTATATTGCCGCTTCTTAATACGATAAACATGGCATTCGATTTTGGTTTGATATATATTATCCATCAATATATTGACAAACATGATTTATTTTAACCACATATACAAATCTAAATTTGTTATACCGGATCTATACAATACATTACAACACAAACAGATCAATCAACCAAAATTTTATCACAACACAGAACGAATTAAATAACCTACAGATAGATATTTAACATAATAAAATAATTAAATAAATTAATTAAATCGTAAAAATCAGATATTCTCACAGTCATTGCGAATTTTGTCCAAAATTCAAGTTGTTCTGAATTGCTCCGTTTTAGACCAGAGGCGTAGATCTTTTTAATACGATCCCAACGTCGCTGAAATCATCGAATTCCGAGTTGAAACCAATTAGTTATGATAAAAACAAGTTATAAAACAAATTAGATTAATTACTTAATTAAATAATTAGAAATTAACCTCCTTCTTCCACTTACAGAGTTCGGCCGACGTTAGTTCTATTTTGTTCAAAACTAGGGTAGCTATTTTCCTCCGATTCAAGGCATTAGGGACCGATCAGAATACACTGCAGCGAAGAGGACGAAGAGGCGCACGAGGTGGGGCCCGAATGGTGCAGCTCGGTCTGGGCTAGGGGGTGGCCGACGTGGGTTTAAGGCGGCGGTTTGGGTTCGGGTTTCGGGGAAATGGTGGAACGAGGTGAGATCTAACCGTATGAAAACGAAGAGGAGGGGAATCTCTTCGAAGTGGTATAGGATTTGGGTTTTAATTCGAAGAGGAGAGGGAGAAATTAATTGAACAATTTTCGGCCATTGAAGAAGCTCCTGGCGGCGGCTCCATTAGGATATTAGGGTTAGGGATTAAAATAATAATATATTTATATATTTAATTAACTAATTAACCCAATTAAGGCCCGATTATCAACTAACTCAGGATTAGGCCCAACGATTGTCGTTCCTAAGGTTTTGACACCTTCTGAACACAATGGGATGGGTCTCGGGGCCCAATTCCGAAATTTGTATATATTTTATTTAAAATTTCATTAAAAGTCAATTAATTAAATTTTTACCGTATATTTAAATATGTCGGGGCCACATATGACCTCTAAAAATTCCAAAAAAAAAATATTTTTAGCTTTCTTATAACAATACGGTCCTAACAAAACTAATTTCGTTGAATTCTGAGACTGTTTGAAAAATGGCTATTTTAACGGTCGATTAAATTTGACTGAAATTGACAAAACTGAAATATTTTTGCCACGGTCACAAATTAAATCCAAAAATTATGAAAAATTAAACTTAACCCTATTTTGACATTCCGGATCCAACAAAAGTGGTTTCGTCGAAAACGGAGGTCGTTTGCAAAATGACTATTTTCAAGGGCTATATATCATATTTAATTTTAATAAATATTTATATAAATTCCATAGCGACTATTTTAAATCTTCAACTAGCCATAACTTCCAATATATATTATGAAATCTCAGTTTTTCACATTCGTTAGAAAGATATTGTTAAACAGAGTTAAAATTTCATGGGTCGTCCCCTTTTTGATTAAAAATGAATTGTATGTATTAAATTGAAATCTAAAATCGAAATTTCAAACTTCAGGGCTATTTCAACTTCTATTATAATTGAATTGAATTTATTCGTTTAAACTTCAATTAAAATAAATTTTTAATCATTATTATTTAAATAAATTATTTTATATACTTAAAATTCATTAAAATTTTCTAAAATAAAATTTTTTAATTGGTCCTGATTTTACGGGTTGTTACAGTTGTTTATTTGATAGTTAAGTAACTGACTCTCAAATCTGACTTATACGATTGTTGGTACGGAAAGATGGGGATCAAATTATATTCGAAAACCGTTCCGACCAGTAAATACGAAATTGAGAAGATATCATATGCTAATCAAGGCAAAAGTGTAATAACCCGGAAATTCTGAGCCAATTTAAAAATTTTATTTTGGCAATTTTGACGAATTTTGAATATTTAAAATGAATTATTTTAAATAATAACGATGAGAAATTTATTTTGAATAGAATTAGAACGTATATATTTATATTGATCGTCGTTAGGATATAAATATTTATTTTAAATTATAAAAGGAATTGAAAATGGCACGGTAGTTCGAAAATTCGATTTGAAATTTCAAATGGATGTACAGGATTCAAAATAAACCGGATTTTAGTGAAACCAAAAATATTAGAATCTAATTGAGAATATCTTTCCAACGAATCTGAAGAATTGAAATTTCATAATGGGGATAAAAAGTTATGCCCAGTTGAAAAATCAGAATAGTCGCTATGGAATTCTAGCCCTTAAAAATGGATATTTTGCAAACGACCTCGGTTTTTGACGAAACCACTTTTGTTGGATCCGGGATGTCAAGTTATCGCTAGATTCCAAAATTCTTAATTTTTCGAATCAATATGTGAGTGTGGCAAAGGAAAACGTGTTTGACCAATTTCAATTGATTTTAATCGACTGGAAAATGACCATTTTTCAAACAGTCTCGGAATTTGATGAAATTAGTTTTGTTAGGACCATATCATCAATAAGAAGCTAGAAAACATTTTTCGGGAATTTTTAGAGTCCGTATGTGGCCCCGGTAAATTGAAAGCGTGTTCAAATTCAAAATATAGATTTATATTTTGATTTTGACGAAAACTGATCAAAACGATCGAATCAGCTTACGATACATATCCCATTGTGTTCGGAATGGGGGCAATTAGCTAGGGACAACAGTCGCTGGGTTCGATTTCGAGGTCGAAATAAAAATTTGCTTTTTGAAATTAGTTTAATAAAATAAAATAAAATATTATTATATATCCCTACACCACTCTCTCCCCATTACCCTCCACTGCAAATCAGAACATAAAAGAAAAAGAAAAACCCTAACTAAGATCTCTCCCCCCCCCCCCCCCCAGCGGCGCCGCCGCAGCCGCATCCTCCCACAGCCCCCCTCCATCGCCTGCTCCTCCCCCGCACCCTCCCTCTTCTCCTCTTCTCGATTCTCTCGCTCCCCTTCCTCAAGCGTCGACGACTGGAAAATGGCCATTTTTCAATTCTTTTTATAATTTAAAATAAATATTTATATCCTAACGACGATCAATATAAATATATACGTTCTAATTCTATTCAAAATAAATTTCTCGTCGTTATTATTCAAATTAATTCATTTTAAATATACAAAATTCGTCAAAATTGCCAAATTAATTTTTTTTAATTAGCTCGGGATTTCCGGGTTATTACACAAAGCAATTGAAGACCATATATCCTCATGAATGGAAGAATTACTTATATCTCTGGTTTATTATTATAGTTTTCAAAGTCTACTATATATAAATTTAATTTATAATTTATATAACCAGAGATATATGTGGTTCTGTTGTGGTTGAAATCTGCGGATATGCAAGAACTACTCGCTACTGATCTATCGGGTGATTCCTAGGATGAGGTTGGAGAGTGCCTTCGGTTCATCCTATTCCTAGATGACTTGTATGGAGGCATGTCTAACAGAGTATTTCTTAGCTTAAACACCCAGGATAATTTTGTGAACATCAATTAGTGATTTGGCGGATCTGACGATGTGGCATTCAAAGTGATTGTGATGTTCTTAAAAGGAAATGTTAAACCTCAAGCCTCATCAATTGTGAAATGACAAAAATCGGGCAGGCAACATGGCTACGTGGGTCGCTCCCATTAGGGTGTATAATCACCTATCTAGAGAAATTCCATTTCATTCTTTAATCTATATTTCTATGCTATCTTTTTTCGGTAAATGGTTGTTGATCCCAACCATTGGTGATATACATTCGATACACTCAAGAGAAATGAGTGTTCGATCATGTGTGGGCCGGGTTGCAAGACGTTCTTGTTGAACCCAGTGTATTCCCCTCTAGAGATACACTATTGGAAGGTGATTCCATACCTTGTCATAGTTGAAATCCAATCTCCAATAAGCGCCTGCGGTTTTGATAATATACTATATATGTGGAGGTGAGATGCAAGTGTTCCACTAGATTGCTATTTACTTGTATTTAGACACTATTATAATATCAGAGAAATATATGATTTCAAAAATGTTTTGGGTTATATGTAACACCCCATAATCTTAAATATAAAAATGACAAATTAAAGAATATTTAATTTTTAGAAGAAGAATTAAGTGAAACGGGTTATGCCATTGTGTTCATCTCAGAATTCTGCTTGAGATAGGCTCCGAGTTTGCGTAAAATAGACATCGTATGAAGAAGTTATGAAGATTTAAAGTTTAAAGCTGTAAAACAAGTCGGCCGCCCATTTTTCACCATTCGACTGGCACAAGTCGACTGCCCATTTATCACCAGTCGGCCATGTTTAGATAGAAGTGAAAACTGTCGAATAGTTGAAATTAGCTAGTCGACTGGTTGATTCTGGGCAGTTTCTTGATGACGTGTTTTTCTAATTTGAGTGGTTCGGATGGTTCCTAATCAAATCTAAAGGCCCTTATACACCTAATACATCTATAAATAAACACCTAAACCTAACCCTAATCTCATTATGTTCATCCATGACGCCTCCATGTTGTTCTAATCTAAATTAAAACTATCCTTTCTTTTCCATCAAGTCAAATTTGAAGATCAAATTCTACAACAAACGGTTTAGCTAAACAAATTCAGATGTATTCTCTCTTAATTCTCTAAACCTAACGCTGTGAGTGTAACAACCCGGAAAATCAGAACCAATTTAAAAATTTTATTTTGGCATTTCAATGAATTTTGAATATTTAAAATGAATTATTTTAAATAATAACGACAAGAAATTTATTTTGAATATAATTAAAACGTATTTATTTATTTGAATCGAAGTTAGAATATAAATATTTATTTTAATTATAAAAGGAATTGGAAATGGCACAGTTGTTTTAAAATTCGATTTCAAACTTCAAATGAACGTATAGGATTCAAAATAAACCGTATTTTAGTGAAAACAAAAATATTTGAATCTGTCTGAAAATATATTTCCAACGAATATGAGAAATCCAAATTTCAGAGCGGGAATAAAAAGTTATTCCTAGTTGAAAATTCAGAATAGTCGCTATGGAAATATAGCCCTTAAAAATAGAAATTTTGCAAATGACCTCCGTTTTCAATGAGACCACTTTTGTTGGATCCGGAATGTCAAGTTATTGTTGAATTCCAATTTTCATAATTTTTAGAATCAATATGTAAGCGTGGTGAATTTAAACGTGTTTGGCAATTTTAGTTTGAATTTGATTGACTGAAAATGACCGTTTTTCAAACGGTCTCCAAATTCGATGAAATTAGTTTTTCTAGGACCGTATCATCAAAACATAGTCAGATTTACTTTTTCCGGAATTTTTGGAGTCCGTATGTGGCCCCGATAAATTAGAATGTGCGTTTGAATTTAAAATATACTGATTTATATTTTAATTTTAGCGGAAACAGATCATAACAGCCGAGTTGGGTTACGAAACATATCCCATTGTGTCTAAAATGGGGGTAACTAGCTAGGGGCGACAGTCGTTGGGTCTCGTTTGGAGTTCGAATAAGAAGTCAACCTTTTTAAGATTAAATTATAATAAATAAAATATATATTATATGCTCTAACCCTAAAATTCACTCAATAGAAAATCGAGCCCCTTCTTCTCAAATCAAACCCGTTGTTACCCTTCCTCCCCAAAAACCCAGCCGCCATCGATGCTTCCCGCCTCCGCACCCCTCTCTTCCACCGTCGGTCTCCTCCGCCTACGATCCCCACCATCGACCGCCCCCTCGTCGTGAAAAACGCCCCCCCAAACCTTTTCCAACCAAAAGAAGACCGCCGCTGCAACTAGCAAGGACCGCCGCCACCTGCAGCCATTCTCCGACCCCCGCCGCCGCATCTTCAGCTCCTCCCCGCCACCTCAGCCTCCTGTAAGGTTTTATTTATTTGTTTTGTTTATTTATTTATATTTATTGAATGTGAATAGGTTTTAAAATGATATAAATCAGTTTTATATATGTTATGACCTTGATAAAATAATATATGATTTTTATTTATAAAGTTATAGTATAGAAATATGTTTTTTAGTATAACGGTTCAAAAATATGATTTTTATTTTTGTTTATAAACAATGATTTTTGTTTATAAAATAAAAAGATATGATTTTTGTTAATGTAATGAAAAGATTAGATTTTTTAATTAGAAGAGATTAGATTTTTAGTATAGAAAAATATGATCTTTATGAGTTGAAAAATTCGATTTTTAATATGAAGTTGAAGTTATAAAAAAACAATTTTTAATATGAAGTTAAAGTTATAAAAATCCGATTTTTAATATGAAATTGAAGTTATAGAAATGTGATCATTATATATAACGATATGATTAAAAATGTGATTTTTATATGAATTCTTTTAATATAAAAATACATTTTTTTTATATATGAAGTAACGATATAAAAATATGATTTTTACAAAAATGGTTTAGAATAAAAATATGATTTTTATTTAGACAATAAGAGATAAAAATATGATTTTTATTTAGACAATACGAGATAAAAATGTGATTTTTATTTAGACGATACGAGATAAAAATATGATTTTTATTGTATTGGAACCAAAACAACGAATCTGAGTGACATTAAAGAATGGAGGAGTGGATCCCAAAGGTGAGAACTTCTCACTTTAATTTATTTTCTAGTTAAAATATATACTAGGATACAGATGGTGCTTAGCAGCACCCGACACCCATCGTCCACAGACCATGGACGACTTGTATGATTTTATTGTGTTGTGGAGATTAATTGTGATGTGGAATGGAATGGAATATAAAATATTCATGTGTTGAATAAAGTGTTAGAACAATAAAAATATCGTTTTTATTGTATAAATGAATGAAATTAAATATTTACTAAAATAAAATAAATATTCATTTACAAATCGGACGATTTGTTTATGTACGCCCATTTGGCTGATATTGATTGGGACGATTTATTTTACACATCGCCCAACTGCACAAATAAATCTGTGTTTGTTGTTTGAAAACCCCACACGGGTATTGGGATGACATTGGACATACACTAATCCCAATATTTAGTTGTATGTCAATCGATGGATTGACAGGCTGTTGTAAGCGTTAATTATTTATATTTAATGCTTATGTAGTTGTGTAAAGCACTCTGGATGATGGTTGACTGTGTTTGATTACAGTTGTGTAAATGTGTGTATGAAATCCATATAAATAAAATTATATGGTAATTGACTGTGTCTGATTTAAATTCGGAAAGAACAAATATTTTAAATTAAAGAATATTTTAAAATTACGAGTAATGAATAATTTAAAATAATATTCAGTAATGGATCAAAATATGATTTTTATGTCCGATTTGGGATGGACATGAAATATTTAAATATATGATGCCGTGTTGATAAGATTAACGCCATTTTGACGTGAATGATATTTATATCGATTTTATTTATTTTTATAATGAGTATCAAAAAGGAAGTGATTTCAAAATCTAATGTTTTGAAAATATTATCATTTATATATTAATGATATGGATTATTAGATTTTGATTTAAAATTGAATATGAAGTTGAAAATCATTTTGAAAATGAATTTAAAACGATTTATAAATACGTTTTAAATGGAAATCGATGAAATATATATAATATATATTATATATATTTAATGGCCTGAATGGAACGTGCCGCGCCGCGGTAGTTCGCGAATTTCGACAATTGACTTCGAATGGACATTACGGGAGATCCGACCGTCGGATTCCCCTAAAACAAGAACCGTTGGGTTCGTATCGAAAAGAGCTTTCGAACGAATATAAGAGATTTGAAATCTAATGGTTGGATTTGGAATTATGTCTAAATCAAATTCGGAAAAGGTCGTTATAAGTGTAGTTCGATGACCGTTTATGGAAATCGACTGTACGGGCCTTGATAAAATAATAAAAATATCGATAATTTGTGTAAAATCATAATAAATGATTTGGAAAGAAGTAGGATAAAAAATTCCACATTTGTGAAGATAAAAAAATATTTTTATCAAAATGAACTAGATATGAACTAGAATTATGATCCAATATTTTTAAATAAATAAATTGGATTTGAATTGGTTTTAAAAATAACCAGAATTTCCAATATATGAATTAGAATGGATTTGAATCGAAATTATCTTCGGAATATTTCGATATTAGATTCCGTGATTATACGGGTATTGTGGAGCAATTTGGAAGATATATATATATATATATATCGTTATTCCCAATACGATATTCGTTGATTTCAGAATTTGATATTGAAAATAAGCCGATATAATTTCTATTCAGAGCCTTGTATTTAATATTGAATTGGATTTGGGTTTGTCGTGAATTGTGTCTTTATTAACACCGTTCTTAAACCCCATGTGAAAAGAATAAATCTTTTTATTAAGATTTAATTGGAATAAAATGGAGTGTGAATTGGGTTTATCGCGAGCTATGTTTTTAACGACATTCATTCTTTAACCCGATTTACAATGAAATGGGATTTGGAATTTATAAATCTTTTTATTAAGATTTAACAGGAATTTTCCAAAGTAAAGTTTTCCAATTCAATATATTAAATTGGAATTGAATGGAATTCGATTTGATAATAATCGAGGTGAACTTCTGTGAAGGAAGACTCTTAGTACATATGGAATTTAAAAGGCTTTGTCGTTATTCCATTTATATTATTTGTTGGATATGGAAATTGATATCGATTTTATACATTGATCTGTTTTCCATGAAGATTCCATAATTAATGGAATGTGATTTGGGTTGAACTGTGTTTTAAATGATATTAGTTCTTTAACCTAGTAAAAGACAGGATTACATGTCTAACATTGTATTTCGAACTGTATGGTTGATCTTTGCTAAATATATATCTGTTTGGTGGCGGAGATTTTATTCTCTTGCTTAACACCCTTCTCTAAGATGTACGAGCTTAGAGGTTATATATCGGCAGAAATCAATAGTACGGTGTAGATTGTCGATGCGACATGTTAGTGTTTCCAAAGTTAAATAATCATTAGTATTGATTTCTGGGAAGATTAATCTAAGTGGAGATTTAATGAATCTTTAATTAGATTGAAATATGAATTGATAATTTAAATTATCAAATTTGGGAAATGATTGAGAATGGAGTATCTCCAGTTTTTCTCCTAGCGTTAGTTAAATCTTTAATTAGATTAGAACGGGAAATGGTAAATAAATTTACCGATCTAACCATGGTGTAAGATATGGGGTTAGACCAGTTTTGCTCTGTGGGATGAATAGGTTGGTATTGGGAAATTAAACAAATGATTACTTCGGTAAGGTGCGCTAATGCCGACTAGTTTGGAAAACCTTAATATGGTTTGAACTGATATCCAAAGGAAGATTAATTAATAAATTTAAAGAATTTATCTTTGATAAAATTAATGGGAACCTTTCCCAAAGGATATGAATATTTAAATAAAAGAATATTCGGAATTGGAATGAGGCGTATGTTATGTTTTATAGCACTTGTTTATTACATATGCGAGTTATTCGGAAAGGCCGGGTTTGTACCCATTCTGAATAACTGATTCGACGATAAGTCGAAGATGAAGACTGTGGTTGAAGACCGGGGGTCTTCACATCGTTTGGATGATTACTGATGTATTGATTGGGATGTACACCCAAGACAAGGTAATAAGTGGTGATCGTCCAGATGTACTTGGAGATCAACTGGATACGCAAGGACCTCTCTCTTGTATTGGACACGGGACGAGGAATAAGGTGCCTCCAGTTTCGTTCAGACCCAGAACGAACTTGTAAATGGATGTGTATTTGACATAGGATTTTATTTTGTGTTGATTGATCTCTATTAAATATATATCTATTTGGCAGCAGAGAATTTATTCTTTTGCATAACGCCCTTCTCTGAGATGTTCGAGCTCAGAGGTTATATATCGATAGACATCAGTCGCATGGCGTGAATTTCCTATGTGGTATGCTGAGATGCAAATGATCAAGGCTTCTGTTGAAAAGTAGAGTTTTGTGGTTGATTTAGCATAGCTTTGTGTATAGCGTTAGTACACGAGCCTCGCACCTTGTTATGAGTTAAAAACGGGATAAGGGACCCAAGGAGAACATGACGTTTCTTTCTAGCTATGGATGGTGTCAGAGTTTTGCAAGCCTAGACATTTTCATATATTTTACCTATGTGGTTGTTGGGATGCGAGACGCCTCAGATATATCGGTCTCTACGGAGCCGATGGATAATCAGTCATCTGGCTCATAGACGCCCGATAGGGCGAGGAAACGTGTGTTCAGGAATACAAATCCTCAAACATAAGAGAGGACCGGCCTTGGAGGATACAAGGGTCTACTGCGGGAGATCCTGAGGCATTTGCTAGAGTGTCTCGAAGCCGGCGAGGAGTACATCCCTTGCCTCGACTCATAACGGAAATCCAGTTTCCAATACGTGACATTTCAGTTTTGATTGTAGAGCCTAGTATTGGTGACATCATAGATGGTACCCATGCCGCCTATGATTGATACATTTATATTTGAAATTGTTTTATACACTGCACTTATAATAGTATCAAAATGATTTTTTTTTAAACGTACCAAGCATGTTTGTCTATTATAAGGGAAAACCCTATCCTCCGCCTTGCGTTGCATTGTGTGATGGGACCTGGGTCTTGTAATGGCTTCATTTTTTCAAAAAGCATTACGCTGTTTATTTTATGCATTGGTATTCTTGGGAGGAAACCCGTTCCATGTTATACGGCGTGGTCCCTTGATTTACCAAATTCTAAAGTAAAGTTTTAAATAACTGTTTTAGTTCTCACACCAGTCACATGAATAAGCTGGAGTTTATTGTTTTAACCTAAACTCCGGGTGCTCCTATTTTCCACACGGGCAGCTAGTAGTTTTGGTTTTGCAGATTTATATTCATAGGATCCCGGTTTATAGCTGGAATGATATTCGGAAAGCTCTGTATCTGTGTATCTCTTTCAGTTGTGTTTTGTATTATTTTCCGCTGCATTGTAATTTGAAAATCTCTGACATTTATCAAATGTATATTATTTGTTCATACTCTGTATATTCTTGTACTCTGATGTAAATTGTTGTAATAAGCAATGAAATGTACTTCTATTTGTGTTTTGATTTGTCGTATTCTCAACTTAATCTGAGCTTTTCCTTATGGGGAAGTTCGGGTCATGTCAGTTTGGTATTAGAGCTTTGGTTTTACAGAGCTCGAGAACAAGGCACATTAGAACCAAACAAAAGAATTCATCAGAGATTGGATTAGTAATATCCAATAAGAATGGCTCGTTAGAGATGGGATCAGTAGTATCCTAGAATGAGTTCGAAGAGGGTTGTTTTTTAAATAAAAAATAAATAAAAAATTGTTTTGAAAATTTAAATCTTGTTATTCGTATTTGAATATTTATTTTAGATTGAATTTGGACAATCGAGTATATAAAGAATTTGAATATACTTCTTGCAAATGTGTGTTCAAAGTCTCGAATATACTGGATGGATATAGAGTCACACTCTAGTCGCCCGGGGATAATGCTGGTGATGGTGCACGGTCGTCAGTATTTATTTTCGAGTGACGAAAGTGGGATATCTATATATTTCCAATTGGCTGGTGTGAAAACCAAAACTAGATAGGGTCTATTGTTGTGAATTAGCCTCAAAAATATGATTTTTGGATTATGTATTAAAGTTATTTTTTTGAAATGATAATCATCCAACTGATTGCTGGTTGTGTTGTTTGATTATTGGTTTGATTAATTAAAATTTTGAACCATTAAGCCAAACTGAATCAAATATTGTACTGAGTTGGAAATTGTTTAGAAATGCATACATGTATATATACACATTGGTTAACGGGTTATGGATAAACTGCTAAGAAGAGAAATAAAATTTTATACCCGACAAATTGGTACATGTTTACCAATTTTCTTTTTTCTTTTAAAGAGTTTATCAGGCTAAGGCTGGCCGCTTGGCATTTTCCTTTTCTTTTAAAGAGTTTATGAGCCTAAGGCTGGCTGCTTGGCATTTTACTTTTCTTTTAAAGAGTTTATGAACCTAAGGCTGGCCGCTTGGCATTTTCCTTTTCTTTTAAAGAGTTTATGAGCCTAAAGCTGGCCGCTTGGCATTTTCTGTTTCCTTTGGATTGGTGAGGGCCCTGCGTGGCTAGTTGAGGTTTTAAATGTCTCCCCATACAAAGGAGGTTATGGCGAAAATTTTCGAAAATTTAGGGTGTTAGTCAAATTTTTGAAAAATTAGAAATTCTTAAAAACTGAAAAGTTGAAGAATGAAAGCCGAACTGAAAGTTGAGTTGATAAGTAAAACAACTATCAGCACCGTTCCTTTTCGAGGACGAAAATATTTTAAGTGGGGGAGATTGTAACAGCTCGAAAAATCAAAAACAATTTAAAATTTTTATTTTGGCATTTTAATGAATTCTAAATATTTAAAATGAATTATTTTAAATAATAACGATAAGAAATTTATTTTGAATAGAATTAAAACTTATATATTTATTTGAATCCAAGTTAGAGTATAAAAATTTATTTTAATTATAAAAGTAATTGGAAATGGCACGGTAGTTTGAAAATTCGATTTCAAACTTCAAATGAATGTACCAGATTCAAAATAAATCGGATTTTAATGAAACTAGAAATATTTGAATCTATTTGAATATATCTTTCCAAATAATCTGAGAAATCCAAATTTCATAGCGGGAATAATAAGTTATGCCCAGTTGAAAATTCAGAATAATCGCTATGGAAATATAGCCCTTAAAAATAGAAATTCTGCAAACGACCTCCGTTTTCGACGAGACCACTTTTGTTGGATCCGGAATGTCAAGTTATTGCTGAATTCCAATTTTCATATTTTTTTTGGAATCAATATGTAAGCGTGGTGAATTTAAACGTGTTTGGCAATTTCAATTAGAATTTAATCGACTGAAAAATGACCCTTTTTCAAATGTTCTCCAAATTCGACGAAATTAGTTTTGTTAGGACCATACCATCAAAACACAACCAGATTTATTTTTCTGGAATTTTTGGAGTCCGTATGTGGCCCCAGCAAATTAAAATGTGCGTTTGAATTTAAAATATACTGATTTATATTTTAAATTTAGCGGAAACAGATCGTAACAGCCGAATTGGTTTACGAAACATATCCCATTGTGTCTGGTATGGAGGTAATTAGCTAGGGGTGATAGTCGTTGGGTCTCATTTGGAGTTCGAATAAGAAGTCAACCTTTTTAAGATTAAATTATAATAAATAAAATATATATTATATACTCTAAACCTAAAATTCACTCAACAGAAAATCAAGCCCCTTCTTCTCAAATCAAAACCGTCGTTACCCTTCTGCCCCCAAAACCCAGTTGCCATCGACGATTCCCGCCTCTGCACCACTCTCTTCCACCGCCGGTCCCCTCCACCTCCGAACCCCACCATCGGCCGCCCCCTCGTCGTGAAAAACGCCCCCCAAACGTTTTCCACCCGAAAGAAGACCGTCGTCGCCACTAGCAAGGACCGCCGCCACCTGCAGCCATTCTCCGACCCCCACCGTCGCATCTTCAGCTCCTCCACGCCACCTCAGCATCTTGTAAGGTTTTATTTATATGTTATGTTTATTTATTTATATTTATTGAATGTGAATAGGTTTTAAAATGATATAAATCAGTTTTATATATATTATGATCTTGATAAAATAATATACGATTTTTATTTATATAGTTATAGTATAAAAATATATTTTTTATTATAGCGGTTCAAATGATTTTTGTTTATAAAATAAAAAGAGATGATTTTTGTTAATGTAATGAAAAGATTAGATTTTTTATTTAGAAGAGATTAGATTTTTAATATAGAAAACTATGATCTTTATGATTTGAAAAATCCGGATTTTAATATGAAGTTGAAGTTATAAAAATATGATTTTTAATATGAAGTTGCAGTTATAAAAATCCGAATTTTAATATGAAATTGAAGTTATAGAAATTTGATCTTTATATATAGCGATATGATTAAAAATGTGATTTTTATATGAATTCTTTTTATACAAAAATACGATTTTTTTATATATGAAGTAACGATATAAAAATATGATTTTTATAAAAATGGTTTAGAATAAAATTTTGATTTTTATTTAGGCAAAAAGAGATAAAAATATGACTTTTATTTAGACAATAGGAGATAAAAATATGATTTTTATTTAGACAATACGAGATAAAAAAAATGATTTTTTTATATGGAAAGGTTATTAAAATTGTGATTTTTATTATAAATTTCGTGAAACAGATTGCGTTGGAACCAAAACAACGAATCTGAGCGACAATAAAGAATGGAGGAGTGGATCCCAAAGGTGAGAACCTCTCACTTTAATTTATTTTCTAGTTAAAATATATACTAGGATGCAACGGTGCTTAGCAGCACCCGACACCCGTCGTCCACAGACCATGTACGACTTGTATGATTTTATTGTGTTGTGGAAATTGATCGTGATTGTGATGTAGAATGGAATGGAATATAAAATAGTCATGTGTTGAATAAAGTGTTAGAACAAAAAAAAAATCTTATTTATTGTATAAATAAATGAAATAAAATATTTATTGAAATAAATTAAATATTCATTTACAAGTCGGACGATTTGTTTATGTATACCCATTTGACTGATATTGATTGGGACGATATATTTTGCACATTGCCCGACTGCACAAATAAATCTGTGTTTGTTGTTTGAAAACCCCACACGGGTATTGGGATGATATTGGACATACACTAATCCCAATATTTAGCTGTATCACTGGGTTGACAGGCTGTTGTAAGCATTAATTATTTATATCTAATGCTTATGCAGTTTTGTAATGCACTCTGGATGATGGTTGACTGTGTTTGATTATTGTTGTGTACATGTGTGTATGAAATCCATATAAATAAAATTATATGGTAATTGACTGTGTCTGATTCCAATTCAGAAAGAAGGAATATTTTAAATTAAAGTATATTTTAAAATGACGAGTAATGAATATTTTAAAATAATATTCAGTAATGGATCAAAATATGATTTTTATGTCCAATTTAGGATGGACACGAAAATATTTAAATATATGAAGCCATGTTGATTAGATTAACGCCATTTTGACGTGAATGATATTTATATCGATTTTATTCATTTTTATAATGAATATTGAAAAGGAAGTGATTTCAAAATCTAATGTTTTGAAAATATTATCATTTATATATTAATGATATGGATTATTAAATTTTGATTTAAAATTGAATATGAAGTTGAAATCGTTTTGAAAATGAATTTAAAACGATTTATAAAACACGTTTTAAATGGAAATCAATGAAATATATATAATATATATTATGTATATTTAACGGCCTGAATAGAACGCGCCGCGGCAGTTCGCGAATTTCAACCATTGACTTCGAATGGACATTACGGGAGATCCGACCGTCGGATTCTCCTAAAAATGGAACCATTGGAATCGTATCGAAAAGAGCTTTCCAACAATATAAGAGATTTGAAATCTAATGGTTGGATTTGGAATTATGTCCAAATCAAATTTGGAAAAGTTCGCTGTAAGTGCAGTTCGATGACCGTTTATGGAAATCGACTGTACATGCCTTGATAAAATTGATAAAAATATCGATAATTTGCGTAAAATCATAATAAATGATTTGGAAAGAATTTAGATGAAAAATTCCACATTTTTGAGGATAAAAATATATTTTTATCGAAATGGACTAGATATGAACTAGAATTATAATCCAATATTTTTAAATAAATAAATTGGATTTGAAATGGTTTTAAGAATAACTAGAATTTCCAATATATGAGTTGGAATGGATTTGAATCGAAATTATCTTCGAAATATTTTGATATTAGACTCCGTGATTATATGGATATTGTGGAGGAATTTGGAAGATATATATATATATATCGATATTCCCAATATGATATTCGTTGATTTCAGAATTTGATATTGAATATCGGTCGATATAATTTCTATTCAGGGCCTTGTATTTAATATTGAATTGGATTTGGGTTTTTCATGAATGGTGTCTTTATTAACACCATTCTTAAACCCCGTGTGAAAAGAATAAATCTTTTTATTAAGATTTAATTGGAATAAAATGGAGTGTGAACTGGGTTTATCGTGAGTTGTGTTCTTAACGACATTCGTTCTTTAACCCGATTTATAGTGAAATGGGATTTGGAATTTATAAAACTTTTTATTAAGATTCAATGGGAATTTTCCAAAGTAAAGTTTTCCAATTCAATATATTAAATTGGAATTGAATGGAATTTGATTTGATAATAATTGAAGTGAACTTCTATGGAGGAAGACTGTTAATACATATGGAATTTAAAAGGCTTTGTCATTATTCCATGTATATTATTAGTCGGATATGGAAATTGATATAGATTATATATATATCGATCTGTTTTCCATGAAGATTTCATAATTAATGGAATGTGATTTGGGTTTATCATAAACTGTGTTTTAAATGACATTAGTTCTTTAACCCAGTAAAAGACAGGACTATATGTCTAACATTGTATTTAGAACTGTATGGTTGATCTCTGCTAAATATATATCTATTTGGTGGCTAAGAATTTATTCTCTTTCTTAACACCCTTCTCTAAGATGTACGAGCTTAGAGGTTAAATATCGGCAGAAATCAATAGTACGGTGTAGATTGTTGATGCGACATGTTAGTGTTTCCAAAGTTAAATAATCATTAATATTTATTTTTGGGAAGATTAAAACTAAGTGGAGTTTTAATGAATCTTTAATTAGATTGAAATGTGAATTGATAATTTAAATTATCAAATTTGGGAAATGATCGAGAATGGAGTATCATCAGTTTTGCTCCTAGCGATAGTTAAATCTTTAATTAGATTTGAATGGGAAATGGTAATTAAATTAACCGATAATACCGTGGTGTTAGATATAGCGTAAGACCAATTTTGCTCCATGGGATGAATAGGTTGGGGTTGAGAAATTAAACAAATGATTACTTCGGTATGGTGCGCTAATCCCGACTAGTTTGGAAAACCATAATATGGTTTGAATTGATATCCAAAGGAAGATTAAAGAATAAATTTAAAGAATTTATCTATGATAAAATTCATGGGAACCTTTCCCAAAGGATATGAATATTTAAATAAAAGAATATTCAGAATTGGAATGAGGCGTATGTTGTATATTTATAGAACTTGTTTATTATATACGCGAGTTATTCGGAAAGGTCGGGATTATACCCATTCTGAATAATTGATTCGACGATAAGTCGAAGATGAAGACGGTGGTTGAGGACCGGAGGTCTTCACATCATTTGGATGATTATTGATGTCTTGATTGGGTTGTACACCCAAGACATGATAATAAGTGGTGATCGTCCAGACGTACTTGGAGATCGACCGAATATGCAAGGACCTATCTCCTTTATTGGACACGGGACGAGGAATAAGGTTCCTCCGATTTCGTTCAGATCCAGAACGAACTTGTAAATGGATGTGTGATTGACATTGGATTTTATTCTGTGTTGATTGATCTCTATTAAATATATATCTGTTTGGCAGCGGAGAATTTATTCTCTTGCTTAATGACCTTCTCTGAGACGTACGAGCTCTAAGGCTATATATCGATAGACATCAGTCGCATGGCGTGAATTGCCTGTGTGGCATGCATAGATGCAAATGATCAAGGCTACTATTGAAAAGCAGAGTCTTTTGGTTGATGATCAAAGCACGACTTTAATATAGCATAGCTTTGTGTATAGCGTTAATTCGCGAGCCTCACATCTCGGTATGAGTTAAAAAGGGATAAGGGACCCAAGGAGAACATGACATTTCTTTCTAGCTGTGGGTGGTGTCAGGGTTTTGCAAGCCCATACATTTTTATATATTTTACCTATGTGGTTCTTGGAATGCGAGGTGCCTCGGATATATCGGTCTCCACGGAGCCGATGGATATTGAGTCATCTGGCTCATAGATGCCTGATAGGGGGAAACGTGTGTTTAGGAATACTAATCTTCAAACGTAAGGGAGGACTGGCCTTGGAGGATCCAAGGGTCTACAACGGGTGATCCCGAGGCATTTGCTAGAGTGTCTCGACGCCGACGAGGAGTACATCCCTTGCCTCGAATCATGACAGAAATCCAATTTCCAATATGTGACGTTTCGGTTTTTATTGGAGAGCCTAGTATTGGCGACACGATAGATGGTACCCATGCCGCCTATGATTGATACATTTATAGTTGAAATTGTTTTATACCACTTATAATAGTATCAAAATGATTTTTTTTAAACGTACCAAGCATGTTTGGCTAAAGGGAAAACCCTATCCTCCGGCTTGCGTTGCATTGTGTGATGGGACCTAGGTCTTATAATAGCTTCATTTTTCCAAAAAGCATTGCGCTATTTGTTTTATGCATCGGTATTCTTGGGAGGAAACCCGTTGCGTGTTATACGGCATGGTCCCTTGATTTACCAAATTTTAAAGTAAAGTTTTAAATAACTATTTTAGTTCTCACATCAGTCACATGACTGACCTGGAGTTTATTTTTTTAACCTAAACTCTGGGCGCCCCTATTTTCCACACGAGTAGCTAGTAGTTTTGGTTTTGCAGATTTATATTCACAGGATCTTGGTTTACAGCTGGAAAGATATTCGGAAAGCTCTGTATCTGTGTATCTCTTTCGGTTGTGTTTTGTATTATTTTCCGCTGCATTGTAATTTGTAAATCTCTGACATTTATTGAATGTATATTATTTTTTCATACTTTGTAGATTCTTGTACTCTGATGTAAATTATTGTAATAAGCAATGAAATGTTCTTCTGTTTGTGTTCGGATTTGTCGTGTTCACAACTCAATTCGGGTTTCCTTTACGGGGAAGTTTGGGTCGTGTTAGTGAGTTTCTAGATTACTTTTAGGTGTAGACAAATAAAAGTATGCTTTGATGGACAATGAATTGGATATGTTGTAAAGTATGATTCTGTTTTGACATGAAACTTTATCCTATGCCATTACAAGATCTAATTTTCTAGATCTAATATAATTGTGGTGATTCGATTATGATGTTTATATGGATCTTGACTTGTAACCATATTATGATGGAAGTACATCTATTAATTTAGATAATTGTGACATTACTTGGATCTAGAATTTTATGCTAATCACCTTTCACTTGTCATACTGTGATACATAGATATGTGTTGTAAACTTGACATGTGAATCTACCTTTTGATTTAAACATGTTTCCATGACTATGTTAGATCTAGGTAATTGGACACCTAATGTTAGATCTAGATCTAATTATGCTTTCTTAAACATCATAGTAATTGCCACAAGTTATTAATTATGCCCACTTAGTTATAATGTTAATCACATGTCCATTCACTTTGTTACTATGCCAGTTTATGATCATGTTTATGTCACGACATTTTGAAACTATCACCCTCGTCATATTCCCTTTTAATTATTATAGCTAGGCTACTTTATAGCCTAGATGCCACCAAAATACTATGAATATGTTAGAGAGAAAACTGGGAAAAAGGGAATTAAAATTGGCATGATTTATGTAATGTTTAAAAGGAAATGGGACATGTAAATCAAATGGGGAAAACATAGAAATGGTTACCTATAATGACATAGGTAGATTTCGATTAATTTGGAATGTTTAGTAATTTACAATTAGGAATCATAAATTGTACTTATGAAACGAGGTTAGGTTACATTAGTGGCAGAAGTCTGCCCGGACCCGACCGGCATATCCAGCAGCCACTAATGTTGAACCTAATGTGGGAGGTCTAAGTATGCAAATACAAATCGGGCTAAGACACGAGGTTAGGCCCAGCTGTGGAATAAGACTGCCCGGACCGACCGACATATCCAGCATCCACACGTTGTAGGCTTAATGTGGGAGGTCTAGCCCATTATAACCATAATTGGACATGGTAAAGAAATGGACTACTTAACCTAATTTAATATGACTATGGACTTAAGTTATGGTTAAGTAAAATTGGATGGGTAGTGGGGGGGTTAATTAAGTTAGAGGAGATGGGTAATATATATATATATATATATATATATATATATATATAAGCCCACATACTTAACCCAATAAGGTTATGTAATTAAAGACACCTAAGTGGTATACATAACCGGTAGATGATGTAAGATAGTTATGTAATTAAAGACACCCTTTAGGGTAAGCATAACTAGTATAGGGCTATGTAATTAAAGACACCTAAGGGTATACATAGTCAGTAGAAAAACCTAGTGGGGATACAAGACAAGGGGGAGAGCTTGTATCATATTGAGAGGGATCCATTTCAATCAGTAACCCGAAGTGGTATCAAGTAAAGACCTCCGTACTAGATGGAGAAGGGGAACACTTACTGATTGATTATAAGAGATCCAAACGAGGCGGATGGTGTGGGCGGCGCAAACCGACCGGGGACATATGCGTGCATGGGCTGGCAGAGGGGGCTAAGGCGATCGTGACACCAGTAGATATGGTTATGCACACCATTAGTTGCCACTTTAGGAAGGATACCTCCTACTGTGGGGTCAGCACATGATATCTACAAGGTAGGGAGCCGATGGATTAGGGTAATGGTTAGGGTATACTTGGATATATGACCTAAGCCTACAAGCTTATAGTGGAAGTGATCATTTCATTTCAGTTATACTAGTAATAATGCAAAGTTATCATTAGTAAGGCACATATACCTTAACTTTCTTACCTTGTCACACCTGCCATTTATGTAGTGATTTCTCTTGTATCCACTTTATATGCCTATCATGTTGCTTTTAATTATCTAATGGCTAAAAGTAACTAGACTCGGCAAAATTTATGTCTGACTCTGTTGTTTCTCCTTCTTTCTTCCATCCCCCACCCACAGGTTCTCAAGGTGGAAATAATCAAACTTAATCAGGAATCAGATATCATCTTGCTAGGAGCTACTTCTGAAGTATGGCTCAAGTTCTTGACTCTATTATGGCTTAACTCTTTTTATTGGGAAATGATGCTTTTTATTTACTTATGTACTCTGATGGTGCAAGACAAAAGTATTTTTGTTGTAATGGTTTTTGTGACTTATGAAATTGTGGACAACGGAGTTATGACTTATGTTTGAAATAAAAGTTTAAATTTTCCGTTGCTGCCTTATTTATCTCTGTCTTGTAATCATTCTGTGTCTGTTTACCTATAGCGCTTCACGAAACTTAATGCATTCCCTTAGTGAGTGACATTAACGGACGTGGGGTGTTTCACTTGGTATCAGAGCTGAATGTTACCAGATTAGATAAAAAAATTGATTTTTTTTTCCGAAAGAGTTTTAAAGAAAGCATTTTCAAAAAGAAAAGTCTTTTTTGAAAAACATTCCCCAAAGAGCCATATATAGTATCCTTCGGTCCTCTATCTAAATTTCTTCCTTTCCTTTTTTTCAGCATGTTTGGGGAACAAAACATCCCTAATATCCTAGAGGGCGTAACTATACCCGGATGGTTCCATATGTATTGGGAAGCTACGACGCCAGCCGAAGGCCAAAGAGACGTTCCTCCCCCAGATGCACCAGTCATTCCTCCTCCTCCCCCTCTAGGAGAAGATAACTTCACCAAGATCTGCAAGGACTTCCGTGCTATGGGAGGGAAGCCATTTCATGGGAACGAGACATTCGTAGAAGCTCGGAACTGGCTCAAGGAGACTGAGAACTTATTCATAATCTTTGAAGTGGAGGACCGAAGAAAAATTCAATTAGTTGCTTGGTTGTTAAAGGACGAAACCTCATTTTGGTGGGAAGTCACCCCAGTTGAACGTCCGGTAGAGACTTGAGAAGACTTTAGATAGAGGTTAGAAATAAAATTTCTTTCCTAAGTGGAGCAAAGCATACAGATGGAGAGGTTCTTAGCTCTCAAACAAGGAAATTTGACGGTGAAGGAATATGTGAACAAGATCAACCAGCTGGCAAGGTTCAGTTTAGAGTTGGAGGATACGCCGCACAAAAGGGCTTTGCAGATTGCTCAAGGGATGAATGAGCCTTTGCATGGGCCAGCAATGTCCCATATTCCAATGGGGGCCATGTTTGAAAAGCTTGTTGATATGGCTCTAATGCATGAGGAGGACAAGGGAGAAAAGAAGGAAGTGAAAGCTAAGGGGACATCGTAGAATAAGAAGGTATGGCCCAAGAAGGGGCAGCAACAACAACAACAACAACAGAAGAAAAGGGGAAAAGATGTTAAAGGCAAGGATAAGAGAAAATGTCACAATTGTGGAAAGGAGGGCCACCTGATCAAAGATTGCAAGAGAAGGAAGGCCAGTTGCTTTAATTGTGGAGAGGTCAGACACTTCTCTAAGGAGTGCTCAAAGAAACAGGGATCACAGGCACAAGGGCAAAGAGCAGGGACTTTTAGAGGGCAGGTGCATGCTCCCGCGATTGGTGCTCCTGAAAGAGGTAGAAAAATTTCCATAGAAAGTTTAATTTCTCTTTCAAACTTTCCAGTTAGAACACTTTTTGATTCTGGTGCTTCACACTCGTTTATATCTAGTTCTGTGGTTGAATCTCTGCATTTAATTACTAATATGGTAGTAGATCCCGTAGCTTTTTCAAACCCCATTGATGGTTCGGCTCATTTATCGATGATTTGTTGGGGTTTGAAAATATCTGTGTTGGGCGTCAAATTTGAATGTGACGCATATGCGCTCGGGTTTATGGGCTATGGGTTGATTCTAGGAATAGATTGGCTTACCACGTATGGGGCCATTCTGGATTGTGAGAAGAGGGTTGTTCGACTCCTGACTCATTATAAAAAGACCCTCGAAGTTTCTTGTGACCCTCAAGGGTCTGTTATGCTTTTTTTCTTAGAGTCTCTAGATATATTCATAGATGATTTGCATACTGTTCCAGTGGTTTGAGATTATCATGATGTTTTTATGAGTTATGGGGCTTACCTCCAAGACGTGAGATCGACTTCCGCATATATTGGGTGGACAATGCAAAGCCAATTGCAATACTAGTGCGCCACATGGCTCCTAGAGAAAGGAGGGAGCTGAGTAAGCAAGTAGGGGAGTTAGTTGAAAAAGGGTTTATCAGACGTAGGATATTTGAGTGGGGTGCTCCCGTAGTATTCACAACTAAAGCGGATGGTTTGCTTCATTTGTGTGTTGACTACAGAGAGTTAAATAAGCTCACCAAGAAGAATAGGCACCAGCTTCCGAGGATTGATGATTTATTTGACTAGCTTGTTGGTGCCTTGGTATTTTCTCAGTTGGACTTGGCTACGGGGTTCCATCAGCTGAGGGTGGATGAGGACAGCATAGATAAGACTTCTTTCAGAACTCCAGACGGTTTCTTTGAATGGCTAGTTATGCCTTTTGGGTTGACAAATGCACCCTCCTATTTTGTTGACTTGATGAGTAGGGTGTTTCGGGAGTTCCTAAACAAATTCGTCATAGTCTTTATTGACGATATTTTGGTCTTCTCCAAGAGTGAAGAAGAGCATGTCCAGCATTTGGGAGAATTTCTGAAACTCTCCGTGACTATCAGCTAAAAGCAAAGTTCTCCAAATGCCATTTCTGGAGAAAAGAGGTGAGACTCTTGGGGTATGTAGTCTCCAAAGAAGGGATAGTTGTAGATCCCGCGAAGGTGGTTGCAGTACAAGATTGGAAGATTCATAAAAATGCAACTGAGGTGAAAAGCTTTCTTGGGTTGGCAGGTTATTACAGGAAGTTCATTAAGGACTTCACAAAGATATCAGCCCCTCTCACCAGGTTGACAAAGAATAATTTGACATTTTCATGGGACTTAGACTGTAACGTTGCTCTCCAACGACTAAAAAGGGCTTTGACAATAGCCCCAGTCTTGACCTTGCCTGATGGGAGTAAAGTGTTTACTGTTTACACTGATGCATGCGGTACAGGGCTAGGTGCGATTCAGATGCAAGAAGGAAAAGTAATATGTTATGGGGGTTGACAGTTGAGAGCTCATGAGAAGAACTACCCCATGCATGATCTAGAGCTAGCGGCCGTAGTATTTGCGTTAAAGACGTGGCATCATTACTTACTTGGAGAAAAGATCGAGTTATACACCAATCATAAATCTCTCAAGTATCTATTCTCCCAGAAGGATCTAAACCTAAGGCAACAACGATGGATAGAGTTTTTAGCCTCATATGATTTTGAGATTGCTTATACTCCCGGCAAGGGTAATGTTGTGGCAGACACACTAAGTTGTCAGAGAGTAGCCCTGAGTCCTCTGTTTGTGGAAAGAAAGAACTTGGAGTTCATATTAGCTTTTGATTTTAGACCCTTCATCGAAGTTTTGCCTGATTTATTTGCATCCTTGGAGATACGACCGACTCTTGTGGATCAGATAGGAGCTTCACAACAAGGTGACCAACACATTCTAGACATCATGGATAAGCTCAGAAGAGGGGAGACTTCTAGTCACCTCAGTAGGTATGCCATAGATGAAAAGGGGCGGTTGCGAAGAGATGGAAGGCTTTGTGTTCCTCAAACTGGAAGTTTGATAAAAGCAGCCCTAGAAGATGCCCACCATTCTAAGATGACCATACATCCAGGCGGTGACCAGATGTACAGAGACATGAAGAGAGTTTTCTTTCAGGCTGGGATGAAGAAGGACATGGCCGAATTTGTTTCTCAATGTTTGGTTTGCCAGCAAGTCAAAGATGAGCAAAAGAAGCCCGCTGGATTACTTCATCCGTTGGAGGTTTCGTAGTTGAAATGGGAGAGCGTCTCTATGGATTTCATAGATGGTTTGCCTAAATTAAAGAAAAGTTATACTAGTATTTGGGTGATAGTGGATAGACTCAACAAGAGTGCTCACTTCATTCCAGTTAAAAGTAAGAGGACGGCACCAAGGTTGGCATCAATTTATGTTTGTGAGATAGTTCGTCTCCACGGAGTTCCTTCCAGCATCATGAGCGATCGTGACCCCATCTTTACCAGCGAATTTTGGAGGAGCTTGCAAGAAGTATTGGGTACAAAGTTTTGTTTGAGCACCGCTTATCATCCTCAAACCGATGGGAAGATGGAGAGGGTGAACAGAATTCTAGAAGATCTTTTAAGGCTGTGTATCCTTGACTTCGGAGGGACTTGGGAAGAGCATCTTCCTTTAGTAGAGTTTGCCTATAATAACAGCTATCAGACTAGTATCGGGATGGCACCCTTCGAAGCATTGTACGGACGACCCTGTAGATCGCCAATTTGTCGATGGGAATCTACAGAAATATTATTGCTTGGACCAGATATGGTTAGGAAAACATCCGAAAAGATTGACCTTATTCGACGATGAATGAAGACAGCTCAAGATAGGCAGAAGTCCTAGGCAGACAAGAGAAGGGCTGGCATCGAATTCGAAGTAGGAGACCTAGTTTTTATCAAAGTATCACCTTTGAGGAATGTGGTTCGCTTCGGATTAGTAGAGAAGTTGGCACCTAGGTTTGTGGGACCATTTCCCATAACCAAGTGGATTGGACAAATGGCCTATAAAGTAAATCTACTAGAAAATTTATCTAGTGTTCATGAGGTTTTCCATGTCTCTCATCTACGGTAGTGCCTACATGACACCACAGAAGTTGTTGAGCCGAGCATGTTGGAAGAAATCAAAGTGGAACGGGAGGCAACAGTCAGACGGTTCCCCACTTGTATTCTTGGGTTAGAGATTAAGAAGCTGCGCAATAAGGAAATCAAGTTGCTAAATGTTCAATGTGGAGATAACCCAGTAGATGTGACTTGGGAACTGTAACACCCCACCTCCGCCAGGGTGACTCTTGCAAGCACTCTAACTTTGGAGGGGCGTTTGAATCAGGTAAACATGCATAATGATATATCAGGGCAGAACAAAAACATATGTATATATGTAAACAGAGTAAATAACATAGATAGAACAGCGGAAGTTTTAAACCATTTCAAAACAAGTCTGGTACAACATAATATCAACTTTCCAAATAAACAAGTCTAGATAAAACAACATCATCAGAAAACTTAAATACATAAGTGTTATCCCCAAAATAAATGATAACCATAGCTAGCTTCATGTCAAGACCGTACATGAGCTAATCCCACCAGCAAGCTATCAGAAATCTAAGCTAAGCTCCAGTATTCCCTCCCTGAGAACCTGGGGGGGTGGAACGGAAGAAAAGAGGCGAAAGGAAACAGGTCAGTCAAAAAGACTGAGTAAGCCCTACTACAATCAATGTAAACTGATAAAGTTAACTGGCATGAGCAGCAGGTATGATCATAAGGATAATAACATACTAGCATGGTGATTAACTGACAAGGTAGATAAAGGTGTCATCGCATAATCAGGTTTAAGGTTTTTCACCACAGGTGTACCAGCATTCTAACATGTCATGTATAATCAAGAATTTATCCCTTGGCCTAAACTTGGCCCAGTATCAGGTGTTTGACTCAAATCAAGATCCAACTTCTTGGTACCAATTCTAGTATAACAGGATTAGGTGTTACCCCAATGTTCACATCGAAACAGAACGGAACAGAATGGTCCATACAGAAATAGAGTTTGGGAAAAATGGGCTTTTACCACCCGAACGGATAAAGTACAGAAACGGAATGCTAACAATAATGGGCCGTTACCACCCTAATAGAACGGTACCATGCAGAAACAGACGGGTGTTGCCACCCAACAAAACAGACGGTACCAACAGAATCAGACAGATCTAAGTGTATCCTAAATCCTACCCAAGCGATCGGCTCCCTAGTACATAAATACCCTGTGTCGGCCCCACGATAGGGTGTATCACCCCCTAAAGTGGCAACCAATTGGCACAGGCATATTTACAGATGTCACGGCGTCTTACATCCTCAGAAGCAGACCGGGATCCATGCACGCACATGACCCGGTTGGAACGCACCATCAACACCCATCGCCATTATCAGAATGAACCACTTATAATTAGTTCAGTAAGCGTGCCCGGACCCTACCTACAGTTGGGTCAAAGTTTTGATACCAGAAAGGGTTACTGACTAATATGGGTCCCAAACAACAGATGACACAAGTATTCCCTCTTGTGTCCCCAGACTATCAGATTCAGATTAACTTATTAACAGAGTTCAGACATACAAAGTTCAGACGATTAGTTTTCAGACTAACGGATCAGATAACAGATTTACTAACTTGCCTAACTTGGTGTGGGTCCTACAGATCCGCAAAACAGGTTCGTTTAATTTATCAATCAAGTTAGTTTATCCAGACCAGGTATCAAATCGGTTCTCAGCCTTATCAAATTACTGAGTTGGATTGGTTAAGTATAGTTCAACTTAACCCCGTTAAATTACCGAGTTCAGATTGGTTAAGTGTAGGTTAACTTAACCCCGTTAATCTACCAAGCCCAAATTGGTTAAGCATTAAATGGACCATGACTTAACCCTAACCATGAGGCATTAATTAATTAATGCGCCTTAACCTCTCATATTAGACTTTGTTGTGGTTACTAGTTAAGCCGGGCGGGTCCGGGTAGCTTTACACCACAACTTGGTCTAACCTCGGGTCCAAGGTACAACATGACCAACTTCTCACATTGGGTCCTGTTGTTTGTAGCAACTAGTTAGGCCGGTCGGTTCCGGGTAGGTTTACGCTACAAACTCAACCCAACCTCGAGTTGGCCACACTTATATTTTCTAAGTGTCATGTCCATCGTGTTTCCAAAACACATTACGAGTTTTCAAGCAATTGGGTAGACCTAACTTAATAGGTAAATTCCCAATGGGTAGACCTAACTTAATAGGTAAATTCCCAAGCTTACGTTTTTATGTCTTTTAAGTTTACCCAACCCCAAACGTAATCCCATCGCTTACATATCGCAATAGCGCATAAAGGATAGAAAGAGGGAACTTGGCATAATCATGACATAAAGGTGTTGAAGCCACAAGTTCAACATGGTGGCATATGAAATGTACATATGTTCATATACTTGCATTAGGCCTCAAAAAGCATGCATAACTTGCATATCATATGACAACTTGCATATCAAACTTGCATAGCATAACTTGCATATCATATGACAACTTGCATATCAAACTTGCATAGCATAACTTGCATATCATATGACAACTTGCATATCAAACTTGCATAACATACTTGCATATCATATGACAACTTGCATATCAAACTTGCATAACATACTTGCATATCATATGACAACTTGCATATCAAACTTGCATAGCATAACTTGCATATCATATGACAACTTGCATATCAAACTTGCATAACATACTTGCATATCATATGACAACTTGCATATCAAACTTGCATAGCATAACTTGCATATCATATGACAACTTGCATATCAAACTTGCATAGCATAACTTGCATATCATATGACAACTTGCATATCAAACTTGCATAACATACTTGCATATCACATCATAGTAAACTTGCATAACATAACTTGCATATCATACATTTAACTTTAAAGTTTAAGTATGAAAGTAGAATAGGGCTTACAATGCTTATGCGGACTCAAATGAGTATAGCAAATGTAAGAAGACCCTTATGCAACCAATTAAACCCCAAAATGCAAGCAAAATTGATCAAAACTCTCTCTTTATGATGCAAAGATAGAAACTTGACTTGAATGCAAGCTAATGATGATCATACAAGTCTAAAAACACTTGTATGCATGGAAAATCTCATAAAAACTTGTTTAGGAATTTTTATGAAGAGAGTGGAGGCCATGAGAGAATTGATTTTGCCATAGTTTAGTTGCTAGAATGAATAATGATGATTTAGGGTAGGTTAGGGTCTTATTTATAGATTAGGCAAGTGTTTTAGGCAATAGGATTAAACCCTAGTTGCAATCTCAGCCCTTAAAACCGAATCTGGCCCCCAAGCTCAACACAAACTCAAAATGGTGCACCAGGCTGAACAGCCCGTCTGAGCCAAGTCGACAGCCCAGTCGACAGGGCTGTCGACTTGGTCTAACCAAGTCGACTCCCAAGTCGACAGGGCTGTCGACTTGGGGTGTTCTGGCGGGATTTTTCCCGCCTGGCCCAAACTGGCCCAATTTTCCAAATTCAAGTTTGAATTTGAAATCTGTTTTTACTTTGGAATTTTCTGAAAACTTCGTTGGGCCTTAATCGGGTCATACGGACTCCGATTTTCGAAAACTCGGACTCTATTTCGCGTATTTTTCCGAGACGAACGCAATGGCATAGCCCGTTTCCCTTGATTCAGATTTTAGAATTAAATTCTGCCTCGATTTATGTTATAACAGGTTATGGAAAATACGGGTTGTTACATTCTCCCCTCCTTAAAGGATTTTGTCCCCGAAATCTTCAAGTTAGGAAGAACGTGTCCTACCATCCAATCATCCATCTACTCAAAACATGATCCATGAGCAATCACTGTCCTTACAAGATTCTAAATGTTGTATGAACATATGCAAAGGTGTGTGTATATGTACTTATCTAATGCAAATATCATCTATGCAAATTATGTTAGTGAAATGAATCCATATGTATGCAATTCCTAACATAATGTATAACATCTATATGTGTGCACATAACATACGTCCATATGCAACATCCATGTGCTGAATTAACCATCTTGCAACCATAAGAATTGGAAATGTACACACGTCCATATGCAAAATGAGAGTGTATTTCAAGCCGATCTAGTGCCTAGTGTGTGTTTATGCATCCACGAGCAACCACTTGCATCCACTTGCAACCATCAAACATAACATGTCTCAAACACATGTTTACATCCATAGGATTCCTATCTCAACAAGATACAGTCGAGTGATGGAAGCGAGTACAGATAACACAAAAACTTGGTACATATACTTACAGACTACTAGTACAGATCAGATTTTCCCCAAATGATTTTTAGGGAACTAAGCATGGTAGAAACCCAGAATATATTCGTCATAGTCACCCTCATGCCCAACACAGATATTCTCAAATCCCAATTTATCACAAACAGATGAGTTATAACTCTCAGGGAGTTTGAGACTATTACCAGATCAGAAGCAAGACTAGCATTAAAGTACTGAGTTTCCATTACAGAATCAAGATACCAGAAAAAGAGTTTCAAACTAAAAATCAGACAAGGAAAATTAAACATCCTACAGACAAATTATTCTAGCCCTAATCTATTCACTCGCCATGCAAGTATTCACCGTTCCTTCCGATGTAGTCCCTTTCTTCTTCGGGCAGTCCCTAGTGAAGTGTCCCATCTCTCCACAGTTAAAGCAAGTACCCTTCCTCTTTCTGCAATCCTTGTTTAGATGGGTTGAGCTTCCACAAGTAAAGCACGTCTTTTCCTTCTTATCTTCAGACTTCTCCTCCTTCTTTTGCATTTCCTTTTTGGGCCCCGTTTTCTTGTTTTGAGACTCATTCACCTTGACCTCCTTCTTTGCACTCTTGTTCTCTTCATTGAGTAGGGCCATATCTACCAAACTCTCAAACGTGGCCCCCATGGGCACATGAGACATAGCTAACTCCTGTAACGGCTCATTCAATCCTCTAGCAAAACG
Organism: Allium sativum; assembly: GCA_030737875.1. Lineage (NCBI taxonomy): Eukaryota > Viridiplantae > Streptophyta > Magnoliopsida > Asparagales > Amaryllidaceae > Allium > Allium sativum. The sequence goes on from CM060916.1 coordinate 628,406,086, forward strand.
AAGAGCCTTCTTCTGAGTAGTACTCACCATATCCAAGCCAAAACGGGCTAACTGATTGAACTTGTTCACATATTCTTTAACAGACATGTCTCCTTGCTTCAAAGCAATAAACCTTTCCATTTGCAAGTTCTCTTCGGTAGAAGACAGAAACTTAAGCCCGAATCTTGTCCTGAAATCCGCCCAAGTCTCAACGGGCCAAGTCGCGGTGGTGATCTCCCACCAATAAGCGGCTTCATCCTTCATAAGCCAAACCGCCAATAGGATCTTTCTCTGATCATCTAATCCAAAGATAGCGAATAAATCCTCGATCTCTTTCAACTAATTCCGGGCCTCTACAAAAGTCTCGGTACCTAGAAAGTTCTTGCCACCCATTGCTTTGAAGTCCTTGCAAATCTTCGTGAACTCTACTGGAGGATGCTGAGGGGGAGGAGGAGGAACCTCAGCGACAGGAGGAGGAGGAACATTAACCACCGGAGGAGGAGTAACATTTGCGGGGCCGGCTTCGGTCGCCCTAGCCTCCATAAGTCTCTTATACCAAACAGGAACTTGCACTACCTTTGGGATAACAAAGTTATCGGCCATACTGAAAAGACGGAAAAGATAGATTCAGAACGAGGAAACTAAGAATAGATTACTAAGGATTGTGCTAATGGCTTTTGGGGAATAGCCTTTTAAAATAAACTAGACTTTTCTTTGGAAAATACTTTATACTTGGTTTTGAAGATAGTTTTCCAAAAGTTTTAAAAACCTTTTTGTCCCTTCTCGTAAACCATATGCTCTGATACCAAATGTAACACCCCACCTCCGCCAGGGTGACTCTTGCAAGCACTCTGACTTTGGAGGGGCGTTTGAATCAGGTAAACATGCATAATGATATATCAAGGCAGAACAAAAACATATGTATATATGTAAACAGAGTAAATAACATGGATAGAACAACGGAAGATTTAAACCATTTCAAAACAAGTCTAGTACAACATAATATCAACTTTCCAAATAAACAAGTCTAGATAAAACAACATCATCAGAAAACTTAAATACATAAGTGCTATCCCCAAAATAAATGATAACCATAGCTAGCTTCATGTCAAGACCGTACATGAGCTAATCCCACCAGCAGGCTATCAGAAATCCAAGCTAAGCTCCAGTATTCCCTCCCTGAGAACCTGGGGGGGAACGGAAGAAAAGAGGCGAAAGGAAACAGGTCTGTCAAAAAGACTGAGTAAGCCCTACTACAATCAATGTAAACTGATAAAGTTAACTGGCATGAGCAGCAGGTATGATCATAAGGATAATAACATACTAGCATGGTGATTAACTGATAAGGTAGATAAAGGTGTCATCGCATAATCAGGTTTAAGGTTTTTCACCACAGGTGTACCAGCATTCTAACATGTCATGTATAATCAAGAATTTATCCCTTGGCCTAAACTTGGCCCAGTATCAGGTGTTTGACTCAAATCAAGATCCAACTTCTTGGTACCAATTCTAGTATAACAGGATTAGGTGTTACCCCAATGTTCACATCGAAACAAAACGGAACAGAATGGTCCATACAGAAATAGAGTTTGGGAAAAATGGGCTTTTACCACCCTAACGGATAAAGTACAGAAACGGAATGCTAACAATAATGGGTCGTTACCGCCCTAACAGAACGGTACCATGCAGAAACAGACGGGTGTTGCCACCCAACAAAACAGACGGTACCAACAGAATCAGACAGATCTAAGTGTATCCTAAATCCTACCCAAGCGATCGGCTCCCTAGTACATAAATACCCTGTGTCGGCCCCACGATAGGGTGTATCACCCCCTAAAGTGGCAACCAATTGGCACAGGCATATTTACAGATGTCACGGCGTCTTACATCCTCAGAAGCAGACCGGGATCCATGCACGCACATGACCCGGTTGGAACGCACCATCAACACCCATCGCCATTATTAGAATGAACCACTTATAATTAGTTCAGTAAGCGTGCCCGGACCCTACCTACAGTTGGGTCAAAGTTTTGATACCAGAAAGGGTTACTGACTAATATGGGTCCCAAACAACAGATGACACAAGTATTCCCTCTTGTGTCCCCAGACTATCAGATTCAGATTAACTTATTAACAGAGTTCAGACATACAAAGTTCAGACGATTAGTTTTCAGACTAACGGATCAGATAACAGATTTACTAACTTGCCTAACTTGGTGTGGGTCCTACAGATCCGCAAAACAGGTTCGTTTAATTTATCAATCAAGTTAGTTTATCCAGACCAGGTATCAAATCGGTTCTCAGCCTTATCAAATTACTGAGTTGGATTGGTTAAGTATAGTTCAACTTAACCCCGTTAAATTACCGAGTTCAGATTGGTTAAGTGTAGGTTAACTTAACCCCGTTAATCTACCAAGCCCAAATTGGTTAAGCATTAAATGGACCATGACTTAACCCTAACCATGAGGCATTAATTAATTAATGCGCCTTAACCTCTCACATTAGACTTTGTTGTGGTTACTAGTTAAGCCGGGCGGGTCCGGGTAGCTTTACACCACAACTTGGTCTAACCTCGGATCCAAGGTACAACATGACCAACTTCTCACATTGGGTCCTATTGTTTGTAGCAACTAGTTAGGCCGGTCGGTTCCGGGTAGGTTTACGCTACAAACTCAACCCAACCTCGAGTTGGCCACACTTATATTTTCTAAGTGTCATGTCCATCGTGTTTCCAAAACACATTACAAGTTTTCAAGCAATTGGGTAGACCTAACTTAATAGGTAAATTCCAAATGGGTAGACCTAACTTAATAGGTAAATTCCCAAGCTTACGTTTTTATGTCTTTTAAGTTTACCCAACCCCAAACGCAATCCCATCGCTTACATATCGTAATAGCGCATAAAGGATAGAAAGAGGGAACTTGGCATAATCATGACATAAAGGTGTTGAAGCCACAAGTTCAACATGGTGGCATATGAAATGTACATATGTTCATATACTTGCATTAGGCCTCAAAAAGCATGCATAACTTGCATATCATATGACAACTTGCATATCAAACTTGCATAGCATAACTTGCATATCATATGACAACTTGCATATCAAACTTGCATAGCATAACTTGCATATCATATGACAACTTGCATATCAAACTTGCATAACATACTTGCATATCATATGATAACATGCATATCAAACTTGCATAACATACTTGCATATCATATGACAACTTGCATATCAAACTTGCATAGCATAACTTGCATATCATATGACAACTTGCATATCAAACTTGCATAACATACTTGTATATCATATGACAACTTGCATATCAAACTTGCATAGCATAACTTGCATATCATATGACAACTTGCATATCAAACTTGCATAGCATAACTTGCATATCATATGACAACTTGCATATCAAACTTGCATAACATACTTGCATATCACATCATAGTAAACTTGCATAACATAACTTGCATATCATACATTTAACTTTAAAGTTTAAGTATGAAAGTAGAATAGGGCTTACAATGCTTATGCGGACTCAAATGAGTATAGCAAATGTAAGAAGACCCTTATGCAACCAATTAAACCCCAAAATGCAAGCAAAATTGATCAAAACTCTCTCTTTATGATGCAAAGATAGAAACTTGACTTGAATGCAAGCTAATGATGATCATACAAGTCTAAAAACACTTGTATGCATGGAAAATCTCATAAAAACTTGTTTAGGAATTTTTATGAAGAGAGTGGAGGCCATGAGAGAATTGATTTTGCCATAGTTTAGTTGCTAGAATGAATAATGATGATTTAGGGTAGGTTAGGGTCTTATTTATAGATTAGGCAAGTGTTTTAGGCCATAGGATTAAACCCTAGTTGCAATCTCAGCCCTTAAAACCGAATCTGGCCCCCAAGCTCAACACAAACTCAAAATGGTGCACCAGGCTGAACAGCCCGTCTGAGCCAAGTCGACAGCCCAGTCGACAGGGCTGTCGACTTGGTCTAACCAAGTCGACTCCCAAGTCGACAGGGCTGTCGACTTGGGGTGTTCTGGCGGGATTTTTCCCGCCTGGCCCAAACTGGCCCAATTTTCCAAATTCAAGTTTGAATTTGAAATCTGTTTTTACTTTGGAATTTTCTGAAAACTTCGTTGGGCCTTAATCGGGTCACACGGACTCCGATTTTCGAAAACTCGGACTCTATTTCGCGTATTTTTCCGAGACGAACGCAATGGCATAACCCGTTTCCCTTGATTCAGATTTTAGAATTAAATTCTGCCTCGATTTATGTTATAACAGGTTATGGAAAATACGGGTTGTTACAGGAACCTGAAGATAAGATTCGTGCTTCGTACCCTTATCTTTTAGAGGGTATGTTCTTAACTCCTTTTTCCTAAATCTTATCAGTACTTGTTTCTGTCAATAGAGTATGTCTTATCCATGGTATTTTCGACCTTTAGATAGGAATCCTATGGATGTAAACATGTGTTTGAAACATGTTATGTTTGATCGATGCAAGTGTTTGCTAGTGGTTGCCTATGGACGCATACACACACACATTAGGCACTAAGATCGGCTCAATCATGCTCATATTGCATATAAATGTATGTGCAGTTTCTTTTCTTTTATGGATAAAAATGGATGAACTAGCATATGGATGTTGCATTTGGACGAATGGGTGCGCATACATACAGAACTTATATGATACAATAGATTTATTTGCATACATATTGGATTCATGGCACTAACATACATCGCATTAAGGAGATCAACTGAATCAGTAGACCGCTTGATCTTTTGCATTAGCGTTGGGACATATACACACACGGTTGCATATATTCATATAAGCATTAGAAAACTTTAAGGATAATGGTTGCTTGTGGATGATGGATGAGTAGATGGATGATCGATGGTAGGATACATTCATCTTAACTTGAAGATTTCGGGGGCGAAATCCTTAAAGGAGGAGGGAATGTAACACCCCATAATTTTAAATATAAAAATGATAAATTAAAGAATACTTAATTTTTAGAAGAATAATCAAGTGAAACGGGCTAGGCCATTGTGTTCATCTCGGAATTCTGCTTGAGATAGAGTCCGATTTTGCATAAAACGGACATCGTATGAAGAAGTTATGAAGCTCGGAAGATTTAAAGTTTAAAGCTGTAAAACAAGTCAACGGCCCATTTTTCACCATTCGACTGGTACAAGTCGACTGCCCATTTATCACCAGTCGACTGTTTTTAGACATAAGTGAAAACTGTCGACTGGTTGAAATTGGCCAGTCGACTGGTTGATTCTGGGCAGTTTCCTGATGACGTGTTTTTCTAATTTGAGTGGTTCGGATGGTTCCTAATCAAATCTAAAGGCCCTTATACACCTAATACATCTATAAATAAACACCTAAACCAAACCTTAATTTCATTATGTTCATCCTTTGCGTCTCCATGCGGCTCTAATCTAAATTAAAACTACCCGTTCTTCTTCGTCAAGTCAAATTAGAAGATCAAATTCTACAACAAACGTTTTATCTAATCAAATCCAGAATTCAGAATTCAGATCTATTCTCTCTTAATTCTCTAAACCTAACGCTGTGAGTTTCTAGATTACTTTTAGGTTTAGATAAATAAAATTATGCTTTGATAGACAATGAATTGGATATGTTGTAAAGTATGATTTTGTGTTGATATGAAACTTTATCCTATGTCATGACAAGATCTAATTTTCTAGATCTAATATAATTGTGGTGATTCGATTATGATGTTTATATGGATCTTGACTTGTAACCATGTTATGGTGGAAGTACATCTATTAATTTTGATAATTGTGACATTACTTGGATCTAGACTTTTATGCTAATCACCTTTCACTTGTCATATTGTGATATATTGATATATGTTGTAAACTTGACATGTGAATCTACCTTTTGATCTAAACACGGTGCCATGACTATGCTAGATCTAGGTAATTAGACACCTAATGTTAGATCTAGATCTCATTATGCTTTCTTAAACATCATAGTAATTTCCACAAGTTATTAATTATGCCCACATAGTTATGATGTTAATCACATGTCCATTCACTTTGTTACTATGCCAGTTTATGATCATGTTTATGTCACGACATATTGAAACTATCACCCTCGTCATATTCCCTTTTAATTATTATAGCTAGGCTACTTTATAGCTTAGATGCCACCAAAATATGCATGAATACGTTAGAGAGAAAACAGGGAAAAAGGGAATTAAAATTGACTTGATTTATGTAATGTTTAATAGGAAATGGGACATGTAAATCAAATGAGGAAAACATAGAAATAGTTACCTATAATGACATAGGTAGATTTGGATTAATATGGAATGTTTATTAATTTACAATTAGGAATCATAAATTGTACTTATGAAACGAGGTTAGGTTACAATAGTGGAGGAAGTCTGGCCGGACCCGACCGGCATATCCAGCAGCCACTAGTGTTGAACCTAATGTGCGAGGTCTATGTACGCAAATGCGAATAGGGCTAAGACACGAGGTTAGGCCTAACTGTGGAATAAGATTGCCCGGACCTGACCGGCATATCCATCATCCACACGTTGTAAGCCTAACGTCGGAGGTCTAGCCCATTATAACCATAATTGGACATGGTAAAGAAATGGACTACTTAACCTAATTTAATATGACTATGGACTTAAGTTAGGGTTAAGTAAAATTGGATGGGTAGTGAGGGGGGTTAAGTAAGTTAGAGGGGATGGGTAATATATATATATATATATATATATAGGCCCACATACTTACCCAATAAGGTTATGTAATTAAAAACATAAGTGGTATACATAACCGGTAGATGATGTAAGAAAGTTATGTAATTAAAGACACCCTTTACGGTAAGCATAACTAGTATAGGGCTATGTAATTAAAGACACCTAAGGGTATACATAGTCAGTAGAAAAACCTAGTAGGGATAAAAGACAAGGGGGAGAGCTTGTATCATATTGAGAGGGACCCATTTCAGCCAGTAACCCGAAGTGTTATCAAGGAAAGCCTCTGTACTAGGCGGAGAAGGGGCACGCTTAGTGATTGATTGTAAGAGATCAAACGAGGCGAAAGATATGGGCGGCGCAAACCGACTGGGGCCATGTGTGTGCATGGGCCGGGCAGAGGGGGCTAAGACGACCGTGACACCAGTAGATATAGTTGTGCACACCATGGGTTTCCACTTTAGGAAGTGATATCTCCTACTGTGGGGCCAGCACATGATATCTACAAGGTAGGGAGCCGATCGATTAGGGTAGTGGTTAGGGTATACTTGGACATATGACCTAAGCCTACCAGCTTATAGTGGAAGCGATAATTTCACTTCAGTTATACTAGTAATAATGCAAAGTTATCATTAGTAAGGCACATATACCTTAACTTGCTTACCTTGTCACACCTGCCATTTATGTAGTGATTTCTCTCGTATCCACTTTATATGCCTATCATGTTGCTTTTAATTATCTACTTGCTAAAAGTAACTAGACTTTATGTCTGACCCTGTTGTTTCTCCTGTTTTCTCCCCCCCCCCCCCCAGGTTCTCAGGGAGGAAATAATCAGACTTAATCAGGAATCAGATATCATCATGCTAGGAGCTACTTCTGAAGTATGGCTCAAGTTCTTGACTCTACTATGGCTTAACTCTTTTTATTGGGTGAATGCTGCTTTTTATTTACTTATGTACTCTGATGGTGCAAGACAAAAGTATTTTTATTATAATGGTTTTGTGACTTACGAAATTGTGGACCACGGAGTTATGACTAATGTTTGAAATAAAAGTTTAAATTTTCCGCTGCTGCCTTATTTATCTCGGTCTTGTAATTATTCTGTGTCTGTTTAGCTATAGCGCTTCACAAAACTTAATGCATTCCCTTAGTGAGTGAAGTTAACGGACATGGGGTGTTTCATTATAGTACGGTAAAAATCATCCGTGTTTATGTGTGGGCTGGTCTTACTATTATCCTTTTCTTTCAAAGGATTTTTGACTTTAAAATCAATATGGATGTTATGTAAACTTAGCGAGTTTTCTCACTCTGGTTCACCAGACTGATCCGGCGTTTGTAATGCTCGAGTTGGCCTGGGTTTTCAGGTTCAGGTTATTGGATACTACGATGTTCAGAAGACGTGATGGAGGAGTCCAGACGTATTAGTATTTATTTCGCTGCGTGTTGTATATGAGGACATATACCTATAACTGTCCAAATGTGTTGATGTACTCCTATGTTGTAAGTATTTATTTCAAAGCTCTCAATAAAGCTTTATTTCTATATTATATTTTGTTCCGCTACGATGTGAGACTCTGATGATGATGTGGTGTTATTCTTCTTCTATTCCATTATTTCTTTCTTTTTTATCTCACCCTCTAATTTCTTTCTAATAACTATCTTGTGTTTTCGATACTTGAGTTCTGACAAGTAATACGGTTTGATGTATTATTGTTGGAATTCGGGCGTCGAATTCCCTGAGTCGTTACAAAAATGATATTTCCAAAGTATTGGAAAGAAAAAGGAGATTTTGTGAAAATATAACAATATTTTCGAGGTAAAAGGAAATAAAGGAATGAATTTTAGAATGGGTTTATTCTAAAAGAATAAGTGTTGGTTATTGTTTAAATGATGAAACAAAAGTGATTTCATAACATTGTTTTATAAATAATATGTTAGATTGATTTCCTAGTTATGGATAATGTATAATACTGTAGAATTTTTTTTGTGAATGATAGATAAATGGAAATAAGATAAGGTTATAAGATATTTTTTTCTAAGTATTAAATGAAATGGTTTTGAGAATATTCATGCATTAAAATAAGAAATAAAATCTATGTTCGAATTATTGAAAAATTTAGAAGCTTTAACTAACCATTCGTTGATTAGTTTTAATCAAAGAAGCCAAGTGATGCTGAGTAATCAACCAGTGAATTCATTTTATTTTGATGGTTGTATGGTTGTTTATTTGATAGTTAAATAACTGACTATCAAATTTGGCATATTATCAATTGTTAGTATGGAAAGACGGGGATCAAATTTATATTGGAAAACCATTCCTAACCAGCAAATATGCAAACATAGAAGATATCAGATACTAATCGAGACGGAGCAATTGAAGACCCGTAGATCTTCGTAAAAAGGAAGAACTTCTTAAAATCTCTGATTCATTCCCAGAGATACACCGTGGTTTTATCGGGCCGAAATATATGGATTGCACAGACTATTTGCTACCGATCTATTGGGTGATTCCTAAGGTGTGGTAGGATGGTGCCATTAGTTTATCATGTTCCTGAATGACTTGTATGAACGAATGTCTGAAGGAGAATTTATAAAGGATCATGTACGTTGATTTCTACAAATGTATTTCTGTTTGGTGGCAGAAAAGACACCTTCTCTTAGCTCAACACTTAGAGTAATTTTGTGGATGTCAATTAGTGATTTGGCAGTTCTGATAATGTAGCATTCAAAGTTTGGTGTGATGTTCTTAAAAAGGTAATTTTAACCTCAAGCCTCATTAATCGGGAAATGAAAAAAATAAGGTAGGCAGCATGACTACATGGTTCACTCCCATTAGGGTGTATTATCACCTGATCTGGAGAAAATCCATTTACTTTTTATTCTATCATTGTTGTAAGCTTTCGGTAATGGTTGTTGATCCCAACCGTTGGTGATAAACATTCGGTACACTCAAAGGAAATGAGTGGCCAGTCATGTATGGCTGGGTTGCAAGACATTCTTATTGAACCATTGTATTTCTCTCTAAAGGTAAACTATCGAAAGGTGGTTCCATACCTTGTCATAGTTAAAATCCATTATCCAATAAGATCCTGCGGTTTTTTATTATATACTAAGTGTATGGAGCGTGAGATGCAAGCGTTCTACTTGATGGTTATTGTAACACCCCACACCCGCTAAGGTCACTCACTAAGGGAATGCCTTAACTTCGATGGAGTATTTTAAGTGAATATAAACAGAAAAATTACAACAAGACAGATATAAGTAATACTTGAAATTTAAAACATCATTTCATTGCAGCAGAAGGTAAACATGTTTGGTTACATACCAAAAACCAACAAGAGTCAAGTACAAAATATCCATCTCGATAAAAACATAAGTACATAATCCCACTACATACTAATAGCCATAATAGAAAAGATAAGCTGAGCTTTACATCAACGGTCCAAGCTCTAAAAGATAGATAAAGTAATCTGATCATAGCCCACTAGTGCTAGGCCCAACCTGTGGACCTGAGGGGGGAAAAAGATAAAAACAACGGGGTCAGACATAAGTCTGAGCGAGTCCTATAACTTTAACAATACAATCATTAAAGTGATCAGGGTATGATATAAACTTGGTACGGTAATGACTGGGGATAAATAACTACACTAAGCAGCCAACTAGACATAGGAAGAACCAAGATAACGGTAAAGACGCATCTACCCACCCAAGGATAATTACTAAACTGCACCACACCAGTCATTCCTAACTTAAAGGTTGATCCCACCCAAGGACTTATAAAATTTAACTAGTAGTTTCGTGTACCCCTAGCTGACCACATAGGTGTCGTCTGCCACTATCTCCACTAGGTATACCTACTACTCCCCAAGCGATCGGCTCCCTAACGTAGATACCCGTGCTGGCCCCACAGTGGGGTGTATCACTCCCCAAAGTGGCAACCCGATACAACCAACGATGCACGGCTTATACCTACACGATGCAACAACGTATTACCTACCAGCCCGGGTCCACACATGCATATGAAACCCGTTGGACTTGCGTTGCCACGGCTAACCCGTTTTGGCCTCTTATAGTCAAGCCCAGTACGCGTGTCCCGTCCTCGACATGGGTCGAGCCCACAAAGATACATATGGGTTACTGGTTGAAATGGCCCCCCACAAGCTACCCACCTAAGCTTGATCCTTTTCTAGTGCATCCCACTTAACCCTTTAATCATGTTTAATTACATGTTTCCACTTTGGTTAAGTATTCTAATCGTATTTTCTATTGCCAACCAAGGCAACCACTAGATTTCCACATGCCACCCAAGGCACCCACTTAACCCCTCATGCCCCACTACATGCTTATCTGGTTAAGTGTTTCTTAATTGATTAAGAATGTAACCTTTGTAAAGACCTCTCACATTAGACTGTCTTTTATGGCAGCTGGATTTGCCGGTCGGGTCCGGGCAGCCTTACGCCATAACAGAGTCTAACCTCGTGTCTTTACACTTGTCATGTATTTAGTTTATGCCTAAGACCTCTCACATTGGGCCAATCATTTGTAGCTGCTGGATTTGCCGGTCGAGTCCGGGCAGTCTTATGCTACAAAAGGGTCCAACCTCGTGTCTTAGTCGATTAATTACACCTAATTAATCACCCCCATATTTTGAATTAATTTTCCCTAATTAATTCCAATTTAATGATGTACATAATTGACTCAATTATGTCCATCCACATATCGTATGCAACATCATACCAATTTCACCACAATTTTGTTAACATGAATATTAACCCCATCGTTCCCCACGTAATACGCTAAATGACATACTTAAAAGGGAAAATTCATCACAAATACCATGGGTTCAACTTAGCATAACATTAGCATTAACATGGGTTTTAAAGGTGTCAACTTGCATATATGACCATAGCATCAAACCCAACTAGCATAAATAATCAACCCAAACTTGCATGAATCACATATGTCATAAAGAGGGTAACTTGCATAGATGTTCATGTCATAGACCTATCATAAAGGGATAAACTTGCATACATGTCATAGGTCTAAAAAGGGATGAACTTGCATATGTTACTCATATCATAAAAAGGGGTAAACATGCATATGTATGCATGACATACAAAGGGGTAAACTTGCATATGTATGCATATCATACAAAGGTGTAAACTTGCACATGTTACTTGCATATAATCAAACACCAAACTTGCATAACATGTCATATATGAACTTTCATATAATCAAACACCAAGCTTGCATAACATGGTGTCATAATGGATCAATGTTTATCATAGTGATTTGCATAACTAGCATGATGAACATATAACATAAAACTTGCATAACTAGAATCATGGACATATAGCATAAAACTTGCATAACTAACATCATGAGCACATTGCATATGATAACATAACTTGCTAAAGGCATAGAAACTCACAACTTGTTGATTAGCACTCCTATGAAGAAGATTAAGTTGCTAGAGTTGATTAGAAGTTGATTTGAGAAGCTATCTTCTTCTAAAATGTGATGGAGGCTCCTTCTAATTGCATTTTGACGGCATGACGGCCTTGTATCTATTTTTAGTATGAATTAGGGTAGTCTTAGGGTGTATTTATAGATTTAGGATGTAGTTTAGGCCATAGGATTAACCCTAGTTTAGATCTAAACCATCAAAAATTGTCACAGGTCAGCAGAACAGACCAGAGAACCAAAACAGGTGCACCAGGCCAGCCAGGGTCAAACCAGAAAGCTGTGCAGGTTTCTGGCTCGACACGGGCGCACTTCCCAAGTGCGCCAGTGTATTTTTGTGCTGGCGCACTTCACAAGTGCGCCAGTGCATTCTGTCTTGTTTTCGGTTTTTCTGCCTAACTTCGTTCGTCCATATCTTCTTCATACGGACTCCGATTTTCAAAAACTCGGACTCTATTTCGCGTATTTTTCCGAGATGAACGTAATGGCGCAACCCTTTTCCCCTAATTCCCACATCTGGGATTAGTTATTCTTTAATTTGTGAATGTTAATATTAACTGAAATTCGGGGTGTTACATTCTCCCCTACTTAAAGGATTTCGTCCTCGAAATCTCTAAGTCCAGAAGAACGTATCCTACCATCCAAACAACCATCTACTAAACCATCAAACACTGGCATCCATTGTCCTTAAAGTTTCTAATGCTGTATGAACATATGCAAAAAGTGTGTGTATATGTTCCCTGTCTAATGCAAAATCAGGCGGTCTACTGATTCAGTTGACCCCCTTAATGCAAACCATGATAGTGCCATGCATCCAATATGTATGCGAAAGAACCCTATCGACACATACTATTTCTACATGTGTGCACAACCATACACCAAAATGCATCATCTATATGATAACACAACCATTATACATCCATTAACATAGCTACCTACACACAATTATATGCAATATGCAATATGAAGTGACTGAGCCGATCTAGTGTCTAAAGTGTGTGTATATGCATCCACGAGCAACCACTAGAAAACACTTGCATCCACACGCATCCATCAATCATAACATGTCTCAAACACATGTTTCAACCATAGGTTCACCCTATCTAAAGGTCAAAGGTACTAATGAGAGGACATACTAAAGATAAGATAAGAACTAGACAAACGATAAAGGAGAAATTAAAAGACATACCCTAAAAAAGGAATGGGTACAGTGAACGCATCTTCGCTTCTGTCTCCCAAGTAGCGTTGCTCTCATCATCTCCCCATTGCACTTTGACTAGTTTAACCTCTCTATTTCTCAACTTCCTAATCTCTGACCCAAGGATGCGAGTAGGAGCTCGTCGAATCGTCGCATCACGCTCTACCTCCACTTCTCTAAGCAAGCTCGGCTCTAACACCTCTGCGGTCTCATGTAGGCACTTCCTCAAATGTGACACATGGAATACGCCATGTACACCACTAAGTCTCTTGGGCAAATCCACTCTATATGACATCTGTCCAATCCTTTCCTTAATAGGAAACGGTCCTACAAACCTTGGTGCTAACTTCCCAACGGACCCAAAGCGAACAACATTCTGTAATGGAGATACTTTGACAAAGACCATGTCCCCAACATCAAACTCAAGATCCGTCCTCCTCTTATCCGCATAAGATTTCTGCCTATCTTGCGCTGCTTTCATCCTTCTTCGAATCAAATCAATCTTTTCCGAAGACTCTCTAACCATATCGGGCCCAAGCAAGATCTTATCTGTAGATTCCCACCAACATGTAGGTGACCGACAAGGCCTTCCGTAAAGAGCTTCGAAAGGAGCCATGCCAATACTAGACTGAAAGCTGTTATTATACGCGAACTCCACCAATGGAAGATGCTCTTCCCATGTACCTCCAAAATCTAAGATACATAGCCTCAAAAGGTCTTCTAGAACACGATTCACCCTCTCGGTCTGGCCGTCCATCTGAGGATGATATGCGGTGCTCAAACACAACTGAGTCCCTACCGCCTCTTGCAAACTCTTCCAAAACTCGCTAGTGAAGATAGGATCTCGATCGCTCACTATGCTAGAAGGTACATCATGCAACCAAACTATCTCTCGAAGGTAAACTGAAGCTAGCCATGGAGCAGTCCTCTTACTCTTTACGGGTATGAAATGGTCGCTCTTAGTAAGTCTGTCTATCACATCCCAAATTCCCGTATTACCCTTCCTCGATCTCGGTAACCCATCAATAAAATCCATCGAGACGCTACCCCACTTCCATTGCGGAACTTCCAATGGGTGAAGCAACCCACCGGGTTTCTTTTGCTCTGCTTTCACTTGTTGGCACACCAAGCATCTAGCGACATACTCGGCCACATCTTTCTTCATACCGGCCCAAAAGAAAACTCGCTTCATGTCTTGGTACATCTTGTCCCCACCGGGATGAATGGTCATCCTAGAACGATGTGCATCATCAAGTATAACCTTCCTCAAACTCTCATCTTGCGGTACACAAAGTCTACCGTCTCTACGCAACCACCCCTTATCATCTAGGGTGTACCTACTCAAATGGCTGGACGACTCCCCCCTTATGAGCCTTTCTACCAACTCACCCAACTGTGGGTCGTCCCGCTGTGCCTCGCGAATCCGTCCCAAAAGAGTAGGTCTGACCTCTAAGGATGCTAGCAAACCGGTACAAAGTCAACGGAAGGTCTGAAGTCAAACATCGAGAAAAATTCCAAGCTTTGTCGTTCCACGAACAATGGACTCAAGGACAACCTTTTTCTGCTTAAGGCATCCGCCACTACGTTACCCTTGCCAGGGGTATACGCTATCTCGAAATCATAGGATGCTAAGAACTCCATCCACCTTTGCTGTCTTAAGTTCAAATCCTTCTGAGAAAACAAGTACTTAAAAGATTTATGGTCGGTGAACAATTCGAACCTCTCGCCAAGAAGATAATGGCGCCAAGTCTTAAGCGCAAAAACAATAGCGGCCAACTCTAGATCATGTGTAGGGTAATTTTTCTCATGCGCTCTCAACTGCCTTCCCCCATAGGCTATTACCCTTCCCTCTTGCATTAAGACTGCGCCTAGTCCTGTCCCACAAGCATCGGTATAAACAACAAATGGCTTACTCCCATTTGGCAACACTAAGACTAGAGCTGTGGTTAAAGCTCTCTTTAACCGTTGGACCGCATCATCACAATCTACGTCCCATGTGAAGACTAGATTCTTCTTTGTCAAGCGAGTTAATGGGGCAGATATCTTCGCGAAGTCCTTGATAAACTTCCTATAGTAGCCAGCCAACCCCAAGAAACTCCTCACCTCGGTAGCATTCTTCGGAACCTTCCAATCTTGGATGGATACTACCTTAGCGGGATCCACAGCTATCCCTTCCTTAGAGACCACGTGCCCTAAGAACTGCACTTCCTTCCTCCAAAAGTGACATTTAGAGAATTTAGCCTTAAGGCTATGCGATCGAAGAGTCTCCAACACTTCCCTAAGATGCAGGGCATGCTCTTCTTCACTCTTAGAAAAGACCAAGATGTCATCCACAAAGGCCACCACGAACTTATTAAGGTACTCCCTGAACACCCTACTCATCAAATCAACAAAGTATGCAGGGGCGTCCGTCAAACCAAAGGGCATCACCAGCCACTCATAGAAACCATCCGGAGTCCTAAAGGCAGTCTTCTCTATACTATCTTCAGCCACTCTCAACTGATGAAACCCCGTGGCTAAGTCCAACTGCGAAAACACTGAGGCGCCAACCAACTGATCAGAGAGATCATCAATCCTCGGTAATGGGTGTCTATTCTTCTTTGTAAGCTTGTTGAGTTCTCTATAGTCTACACAAAGTCTGAGGGACCCATCCGCCTTCATGGCAAAAACCACTGGAGCACCCCACTCCGATATACTTCAACTTATGAACCCCTTCTCAAGCAACTCCCCTACCTGCTTATTGAGTTCCCTCCTCTCACGAGGAGCCATGTGGCGCACTGGCAAAGATACTGGTTTAGCATTGTCTACCAGATATATTCGGAAGTCTATCTCCCGCTTCGGAGGTAAGCCCTTCACCTCCTCAAACACATCCGAGTATTCCCGGACCACTCTAACAGATCGCAAACTCTCGACTGAAGCGTCAAGCGATTCAAGATAACTTAGCATAACAGAATCCATGGGATTACAAGAGATCTCGAGAGTGTTACCCAAGCGGGTCATGAGCCTAACAACTCTCCTTTCACAATCAAGAACGGCACCATTACTGGATAACCAGTCCATGCCCAAAATCAACCCATAGCCCGTGAAGCCCAAAACAAAAGCATCACATCTAAACTCAACGCTAAGTATGGAAATCTTCAAACCCAAACATATCATGGACAAATAAGTGGAGCCCCCAATTGGGTTTGAAACAACCAAGGGATCATATACTAGACTGGTGTCTAAGTGCAGTGACTCAACTAATGATGATGAGATAAACGAATGCGATGCGCCAGAGTCAAACAAAGTACGGACAGGATAATCAAACAGAAAAACCAGACTTTCAACAGAAATGGTTCTACCTCTTTCCTGAATCGGTGGAACTGCGGGAGCCTGAACTTGCCCCCTTGCCTGACCTGGTGCCATAAGAGCTTGCACCTGTCCTCTTGAGGTAGATCCCATCCTCTGCCCCTTCTTAGGGCAGTCCTTCACTAGATGCCCTGCTTCGCCACAGTGGAAGCAGCCAGTCTTCTTCTTCTTCCGACAATCTTTGCTTAGGTGGCCTGGTGTCCCGCAATTGAAGCACTTCTTCTTTCCCTTGCCACCGTTGCCTTTCCCACCCTTGTTTTGTTGTTGCTGTTGAGGTCTCTTCTGGTCTCCTTTCTTCTCGGGTGCCTTATTAGCATTGGGACCCTTCTCTTCCTCATGCATAAGTGCCATGTCTACTAGCTTCTCAAAGGTGGCCCCCATAGGGTTGTGAGTCATAGCCAATCCATGCATCAGTTCATTCAAGCCTTTAACGAACCTCAGAGCCTTCTTCTCCGGTGTATTGACCATGTCCATGCCAAACCTTGCTAGCTGATTAGACTTGTTGACATATTCCTTCACTGATAAGTTTCCTTACTTTAATGTCAAGAACCTTTCCATATAAAGATTTTCTTCCGCACGTGAGAGAAACTTTGCCTCAAACCTTTTCCTGAAATCCACCCAAGAGTCAACAGGGCGCTCTCCATTAGTGACCTCCCACCAGAACGAGGCCTCTCCCTTCATTAACCAAGCAGCTAACTTGACTTTCTTTCCTTCTTCCATCTCAAAGATATCTATCAACTCTTCCACCTCCTTAAGCCAATCCATAGCTTCCACAAAAGTTTCCGATCCTTGAAAAGGTTTCCCTCTCATAGCCTTAAATTCCTTGCAAGTCTTAGCAAAAGTATCCGCGTGAGGAGGAGGAAGATCGGGTGCAACTGGTGGTGGAGGAACATTTGCTGGACCCGCAGCGGCGGCCCTAGCCTCCATCAATCTCCTATGCCATACCAGTAACGTCACACCCTCCGGAAAGTTAAGATCTTCAGCCATGATGAAACGAAAAAGGAAAGATTCAAAACGGAGAATTTGAAAGAGAAAGATATGGCTATTGGGGATTATGCTTTTCTTTCAAAAACTTTTCTCTTAAAAGACATGTTTTTGAAAATACTTCTTCCAGAAATGTTTTTAGAAACATAGTTTTTCTAAAAAATATATCTGTTCTGGTAACCTTCAACTCTGATACCACGTGTAACACCCCACACCCGCTAAGGTCACTCACTAAGGGAATGCCTTAACTTCGATGGAGTATTTTAAGTGAATATAGAACAGAAAAATTACAACAAGACAGATATAAGTAATACTTGAAATTTAAAACATTATTTCATTGCAGCAGAAGGTAAACATGTTTGGTTACATACCAAAAACCAACAAGAGTCAAGTACAAAATATCCATCTCGATAAAAACATAAGTACATAATCCCACTACATACTAATAGCCATAATAGAAAGATAAGCTGAGCTTTACATCAACAGTCCAAGCTCCAAAAGATAGATAAAGTAATCTGATCAAAGCCCACAAGTGCTAGGCCCAACCTGAGGACCTGAGGGGGGAAAAAAGATAAAAACAACGGGGTCAGACATAAGTCTGAGCGAGTCCTATAACTTTAACAATACAATCAATAAAGTAATTAGGGTATGATATAAACTTGGTACGGTAACGACTGGGGATAAATAACTACACTAAGCAGCCAACTAGACATAGGAAGAACCAAGATAACGGTAAAGACGCATCTACCCACCCAAGGATAATTACTAAACTGCACCACACCAGTCATTCCTAACTTAAAGGTTGATCCCACCCAAGGACTTAGAAAATTTAACTAGTAGTTTTGTGTACCCCTAGCTGACCACATAGGTGCCGTCTGCCCCTATCTCCACTAGGTGTACCCACTACTCCCCAAGCAATCGGCTCCCTAACGTAGATACCCGTGCTGGCCCCACAGTGGGGTGTATCACTCCCCAAAGTGGGAACCCGAAACAACCAACGGTGCACGGCTTATACCTACACGATGCAACAACGTCTTACCTACCAGCCTGGGTCCACACACGCATATGAAACCCGTTGGACTTGCGTTGCCACGGCTAACCCGTTTTGGCCTCTTATAGTCAAGCCCAGTACGCGTGTCCCGTCCTTGACATGGGTCGAGCCCACAAAGATACATATGGGTTACTGCTTGAAATGGGCCCCCACAAGCTACCCACCTAAGGTTGCTCATTTTCTAGTGCATCCCACTTAACCCTTTAATCATGTTTAATTACATGTTTCCACTTTTGTTAAGTATTCTAATCGTATTTTCTATTGCCAACCAAGGCAACCACTAGATTTCCACATGCCACCCAAGGCACCCACTTAACCCCTCATGCCCCACTACATGCTTATCTGGTTAAGTGTTTCTTAATTGATTAAGAACGTAACCTTTGTAAAGACCTCTCACATTAGACTGTCTTTTATGGCAGCTGGATTTGCCGGTCGGGTCCGGGCAGCCTTACGCCATAACAGAGTCTAACCTTGTGTCTTTACACTTGTCACGTATTTAGTTTATGCCTAAGATCTCTCACATTGGGCCAATCGTTTGTAGCCGCTGGATTTGCCGGTTGGGTCCGGGCAGTCTTATGCTACAAAAGGGTCCAACCTCGTGCCTTAGTCGATTAATTACACCTAATTAATCACCCCCATATTTTGAATTAATTTTCCCTAATTAATTCCAATTTAATGATGTACATAATTGACTCAATTATGTCCATCCACTTATGGTATGCAACATCATACCAATTTCACCACAATTTTGTTAACATGAATATTAACCCCATCGTTCCCCACGTAATAAGCTAACATGACATACTTAAAAGGGAAGATTCATCACAAATACCATGGGTTCAACTTAGCATAACATTAGCATCAACATGGGTTTTAAAGGTGTCAACTTGCATATATGACCATAGCATCAAACCCAACTAGCATAAATAATCAACCCAAACTTGCATGAATCACATATGTCATAAAGAGGGTAACTTGCATAGATGTTCATGTCATAGACCTATCATAAAGGGATAAACTTGCATACATGTCATAGGTCTAAAAAGGGATGAACTTGCATATGTTACTCATATCATAAAAAGGGGTAAACATGCATATGTATGCATGACATACAAAGGGGTAAACTTGCATATGTATGCATATCATACAAAGGTGTAAACTTGCACATGTTACTTGCATATAATCAAACACCAAACTTGCATAACATGTCATATATGAACTTGCATATAATCAAACACCAAGCTTGCATAACATGGTGTCATAATGGATCAATGTTTATCATAGTGATTTGCATAACTAGCATCATGAACATACAACATAAAACTTGCATAACTAGCATCATGGACATATAGCATAAAACTCGCATAACTAACATCATGAGCACATAGCATATGATAACATAACTTGCATTGATCCACATTCATAACCATAACCTCATTACATCCTATCATAATTAGTTTAGCAATTGCTTGCTAAAGGCATAGAAACTCACAACTTGTTGATTAGCACTCCTATGAAGAAGATTAAGTTGCTAGAGTTGATTTGAGAAGCTGTCTTATTCTAAAATGTGATGGAGGCTCCTTCTAATTGCATTTTGACGGTGTGACGGCCTTGTATCTATTTTTAGTATGAATTAGGGTAGTCTTAGGGTGTATTTATAGATTTAGGATGTAGTTTAGGCCATAGGATTAACCCTAGTTTAGATCTAAACCATCAAAAATCGTCACAGGTCAGCAGAACAGACCAGAGAACCAAAACAGGTGCACCAGGCCAGCCACGGTCAAACCAGAAAGCTGTGCAGGTTTCTGGCTCAACACGGGCGCACTTCCCAAGTGCGCCAGTGTATTTTTGTGCTGGCGCACTTCACAAGTGCGCCAGTGCATTCTGGCTGGTTTTCGGTTTTTCTGCCTAACTTCGTTCGTCCATATCTTCTTCATACGGACTCCGATTTTCAAAAACTCGGACTCTATTTCGCGTATTTTTCCGAGACGAACGCAATGGCGCTACCCGTTTCCCCTAATTCCCACATCTGGGATTAGT
Source organism: Allium sativum (assembly GCA_030737875.1). Classification (NCBI taxonomy): domain Eukaryota; kingdom Viridiplantae; phylum Streptophyta; class Magnoliopsida; order Asparagales; family Amaryllidaceae; genus Allium; species Allium sativum. The sequence goes on from CM060916.1 coordinate 628,426,907, forward strand.
TATTCTTTAATTTGTGAATGTTAATATTAACTGAAATTCGGGGTGTTACAGTTATTCATTTGATTTAGACACTGTTATAATATCAGAATAATATTGATATCAAAAATATATTAGTTATCATAAGGTAAAAACCATCTGTGTTTATGTGTGGACTGGTCTAATGATTATCCTTTTCTTTTGAAATGATTTTTAACCTTAAATCAGTTGGATGATACCTATAAACTTAGTGAGTTTTCTCATGTTGGTTCACCAGACTGATCCGTGGCGTTTGCAATGCTTGGGTCAGATCGAGTTTTACGGGTTCAGGATAGGATGCTACGAACTACAGAAGATATGCTGGAGGAGCTCAGACGTACTAGTGTTTATTCTGTTGTATATTGTATACGAGGATAAGTTGTTATAACTATCCAGATATATTGGTTGTATGCTATATTATGATGAATGTAAATATCATTTCAAGTCTTAATAAAGATTTTATTCTTTATTAATTAATGAATTAAGTAATAATAATTATATTCGAAAAGGAGATTTTCAAAAGTAAGAAGGGTTTATAAAACCATATTTTTTTATTAAAATAGTTAAATGGGTTTTGTTATATATTAGAATGAATATCAACTTCTGAGTTACAACTTATATCTATTTTAAGATAAGAACGTTGTCGATCAAGGTCTGAGAGGTAGTAAAATACCCCAATTTGAATGACTTCGGTATTATATGAGAAACATATTAGTTTGTAAATAATAAAGATGTTAGGAATAATTTATTATTTCCTTAAAAGAAATAATAATGCAACGTAATTGGAAAGTTTTGGAATATAATAAAAACTATTGGCTTCTATGTTAAACATTGCGTTATTTGACATTGTTCAACACTGATTTATAGAATAATTATATATATATACACACACACCATGGATATATATATAATGAGATTTCCAAAGTAAGGAAATAAAAAGATTTAGGAATATATAATGAGATTTGCAAAGTAAAGGAAAATAAGAAGATCTGAGAATATATAATGAGATTTCGAAAGTAAGGAAATAAAAAGATTTGGGAATATATAATGAGATTTGCAAAGTAAAGGAAAATAAAAAGATCTGAGAATATATAATGAGATTTCCAAAGTGAAGGAAAATAAAAAGATTTGAGAATATATAAATAATATTTTCAAAGTAAGGAAACAAAAGATTTGAGAATATATAATGAGATTTCCAAAGTAAAGGAAAATAAAAAGATTTGAGAATATATAATAATATTTGCAAAGTAAAGGAAATAAAAAGTTTGAGGATATAAATTATATTTCCAAAGTAAAGGAAATAAAAAGGAGATTTTGTGAAAACATAATGATATTTTTGGGGTAAAAGGAAATAAAGGAATGAGTTTTAGAATGGGTTTGTTCTAAAAGAATAAGTGTTCCTTATTGTTTTAAGTAATGGAACAAAAGAGGAACATTGTTTAATGAAGAATAAGTTAAATTGATTTCCCAGTTATTGATAATGAATAATACTGCAGCAAATGTTTTGTGAATGATAGTTAAATGGAAAATTGGATATGGTTATAAGATACATTTTCTGAGTATTAAATGAAATGGAGATATTAAAGACCCATAGATCTTCATAAAATAGAAGAACTGCTTAAAATATCTAATTCATGCCTAGAGATATATCGTGGTTCTGTCGTGGCTGAAATATATGAATTGTAACGACTACTCGCTACCAATCTATAGGGTGATTCCTAGGATGTGGTAGGAGGGTGCCTTTTGTTCATCCTGTTACTGGGCGACTTATATGGACGAATGTTTGACACAGTATTTCCAAAATATCATGTACGTTGATTTCTACAAATGTTCTTCTGTTTGGTGGCGGAGAAGACACCCTCTCTTAGCTCAACACACAAAGTATTTTTGTGGTTGTCAATTAGTGATTTGGCGGATCTGATAATATGGCATTCAAAGTTTGGTGTGACGTTCTTAAAAAGGTAACTGTAACCTCAAGCCTCATCAACCAGGAAATGACAAAAATCGGGCAGGCAGCATGGCTATGTGGGTGGCTCCCATTAGGGTATATTATCACTTGATCTAGAAAAAATCCATTTGCTTCTTTATTCTATCGTTATCGTATGCTTTCGGTAATGGTTGCTGATCCCAACCGTTGGTGATATACATTTGGTACACTCGAAGGAAATGAGTGGTCGGTTATGTGTGGCCGTGTTGCAAGATGTTCTTGTTGAACGCAGTGTACTTTACACTATCGGAAGGTCGTTACATACCTTGTCACAGTTAAAATCCATTATCCAATAAGATCCCACGGTTTTTGATTATATTCTAAGTATGTGGAGCGTGAGATGAAATCTTTCTGGTAGTTAGTTATTTATTTGATTTAAAAACTATTAAGATATTAGAATAATATTTATATCAAAAATGTATTGGGTTATCGTAAGGTAAAATCTGTCTGTGTTTATGTGTGGACTAGTCATACGATTATCCTTTTCTTTCGAAAAGATTTTTAACCTTAAATCATTTAGATGATACCTATAAACTTAGTAAGTTTTCTCAAGTTGGTTCACCTGTCTGATCCATGGCATTTGCGATGCTCTGGTCAGACCGAGTTTTACAGTTCTACGAATTGCAGAAGACATGCTGGAGGAGTTCAGGCTTATTAGTGTTTATTCCACTGTGTGTTATATAAGTGGACAAGATGTTATAACTATCCAGATGTATTGGTTGTACGATGTACTATGATGTGCGTAATTATTATTTCAAGCTCTCAGTAAATATTTAATTTTGTATTATATTTTATTCTGCTGCAATGTGAGACTCTGTGTTGTTTTGTCAGTTTGATACTTCTTCTTTTTATCCTATTCTAATATTTCCTTCTTACCTTTTATCACCCTCTAATTTCTTTCTATTAACTATCTAGTGTTTTCGATACTTGGTTTTTGGCAAGTAATATAGAATGATGTATTATTGTCAAAATTTGGGTATCGAATTTGTCAGGTCGTTACAAAATCCCCTCCAGTCTATCTCATGCCCTTGTTCTATTTTCTCATTTCTTCATTGAACTATCTATAAAACAAGCAGCTTAATCTTCCGTATTTATATCGAGACCTTCAATTTTTTAGGTTATTTAAAAAGGAAATAGTTGATGTGGGCACTAAACCAACAGTGCTGTAGGAAAAGTATTGATCCAAAGGACTGAGTAATTGAAATGGGCAAAGGTTGATAAAAGAGGCGTTATCCATCTCTAATTCTTTTTAGTTTTTCCATTAAGACTTTATCAGGTTTTGGAACATTCCGCTCCTTTATCTTTGATCTATGGTTAAGAGGTGGTTGCATCGGGCCATAGCCACACTGAGATGAGACATACTATGTAAAACACAGGTATTTCAGGCTTAATGAAGTTGTCCCTTATAGATCTAGTAAATCCTCGTACCATAGAGTGTACATTGTTGGCAATAGTTGATTATTTACACTCTGACACTTGTCTAGACCTAGTAGAAGTTTCTTAACCCCGTAGAAGGATCAACATGATTACTTATGATGCGTCGAGGTTTGAGACAAGAGATTCAAGATATAGGGGGACACTTGGGGAATTTTGGTTGGCTTTAGAAATGTAACAACACGAATTTCGGTAGACCGAATTTTTCTCTAAAATCCCAATCTATTGAAGCTCGAGTTGGCTTATCTGATATCCTGGATAAAAGATAGAGATAATAAATATATCGGAGCTCGATAAAACATCTCACAGCGGAATGCATAAAAAATAATAATCAAATATAGCTTACCTAAATAATAACACTGTCTAACAAGTGTCCAAAGGCTACCAAATCTTTACCATAAATCTAACCTGCAAGTATATTATGAGGAGGGGGTCAAAACACAAAGTTCTAGTGAGAAGACAAATTATACATTCTAAAATAACCCTATATATACCATTCAATTACATTTTCTTATTTGTTAGGTTAAATGGGTTAACAACACTCAAAACTCTGCACTCACGTCGTACCCATCTACTCCACAGTAGATTAAACCTAATATAGTACATATTTAGCTATACTCAACATGTCAAGGTACTCCCCATATTACCCTCTTCGTACGGTCTCTGCCGTCACACCATGGAAGCATAAGTAACCTCCATCCCACGCCAAACCACATATGGAAATATATACCATTACGCCACGTAATCGCATAAAACTACCATCATCACTATGCCACGTAAACGTACTGATTCTTGTATCTGAACTCCTCGTTCGAATCACATCTCAACACAGAGTAATGCTCCGATATCTACAATACACCACCTAGTTTGTTTATCTAGATTTCTTCTTAATTGCTGTGCCAAAAGGCTGGGTAATACTTTCTCACTAAGTATGTCTTATGTGAGCATGACGTGCTTTGATTTGAATTAGAGTCTGGGAAAATCTTTATGTTGTATTTGTCCTGACCTTTCCATCTGAGAGTTGGATTCTGATGAATACGTTGCTTCGAATGGGTTGGGACGCTTCGTGGAAGCTTGACGGTATATGTTTATGGTTCAAGAATTGCTGGGCATTCAGAATAGTTCTGAACTTCGTCGTTGTACTAGAATCTTATTAGTTCCTAAAGTGTCTAATTCATGCTGATTCAAGAAATTGAACATTATTCATTGACTTACGTTTATACCAGAATATAAACGAGTTGTTGTCGGGGTTGATTCGTATACACACTCAGACGCTTGCATGTAATTTCATGCTATGTGATTAGAATAATTAGCATGATGAAAAGTAACTCAATTAGACGCACGATCTTGTGGATTTATTTTCAAATCTTCATCGTGTTCGGATAAGGTCGTTAAGCGCGTTCCCCGCGTGTTTCAAAACTTGTAAGGACATGGTCATTTTTACGACTAACAATGATTTGATGGCGATTTGAAAATGAGGTCACTTGGTTATAAGTCAAATCTTTAGCATATCATACATATGTATGGCACGCAATCATGCGAGTTAGCTTTTAGGACAGGAATCAAAATTGAATTCGATCGTAAAGCGCATACTTTGTATTGGTAAGTATGCTATTCATTAACGATTCGAATTTGGATCGATGATTCTCACTTTAAAAAGTGAACGATCAATCGTGGTGACATTCATATTGGTTCATCTTCGAAGAAAGATTGATCTAGTCATGAGAGTTTTCATATTTTTGAGATTTGGTTGGTCGAAAATACTTTGAAGACGGGTCAATACAGTTTTTGAGCGCTCATTGAAATCGAAATTTTTGTGCGAGGATGTGAAATATGTTTAAAATAGTTTCTTTGAATCTCAATTCCCCCTACTTCTTCTTGTTCCTTTTTTCTTGATGGTGGGATCGGATCCGATCCCACACTTGTATTTTTCACGAGAAATGATGCTCACACCTACCCTCCCTCGTATATAATATTTTTTCCATTCCTCCTCCCCACTTTAATTTTTATATCCGAAATCAAGGTCTCCATGCTTCCCTCAAAAGAGAAAACCCCAACCTTCCCCATCCGTCGCCTGAGACCACTAGGAATCGATTTTTTGATCATTGCCTCCCTTCTAGAATCCTCAAATCCTTGAATCGAATACACGACAGGTAGATTTTCTACCCTCATATCGAAACGAATTAGGCTTCACCTTTATCGACCCATTTTATTAGGCCAGAGATGAGGTTGAAGCGAGACTAGTGAATGTCGTGGGCAAATGTGATTGTGGAGTGGAGGTGTGGGTCGAAGGAAGAAGAGAGATGTAGTGGGAGGAAGGTGGAGAAGAACGAAGGAGAAGAGGAAGACGCCTGGATTGGAATATGAGAAAAAAAGAGGAAGGGAGTTAGGGTGAACATCAAGTGTGGGATCGGAATTGAAAGAAGCGGAAGAACCCAATTCAACCGCAGTTAGATTTTACATGACCTGATCCCTGAACAAAACGCAAGATCAGCTAAAGACATGTACAACGGGATCAGACTTCTCAAAAGCACAGAAATTCACTCTCGATAGGTGCAACGACCCGTATTTTATACCTATTTATTTGGATTATTTTAAATTGTTTTAATTATTTAAAATATTGGTTTGGGTTTAAATAATCGAATTTAACGATTTTATTTGGAATATATTATTTAAATAAATAATAAAATAATATTTTTATTTCCAAAATATTTGGGGAAATACATAATTTGCAATATATTGTGACCGAGCAGTTTAAATTGTCAAATATTGGTTATATTGAAAATATAGCGACGATTTCGTTTATTTAACGATGGTCGAGTGATATGGTTTATAATTTAATTAAATAACGAGCTGCAGCGGTGCGGCAGTTCGCGATTTGGCGTTTTGAATTTCAATTTGTCGTACCGGGTTCAAAATAAGTCGGATTTCCTCGAAACAAGAAACATCGGGACCGGTTGGACGATATCTTTCCAATGGCAGAGAAAAATCCTGTTTTCATCGTGTAGATTTTATTTTATGTCCAAATCAAATTTTGGAAAAAACGCTATGGAATTCCTTTATATATTATATCGATTATTTATATAGAATGAAGGGTTTTTTAAATATTTTAAATATCGATTTGGCTTGGAATTCAACTCGGGATATTTTATTGTGGTAGTATACGATATTCTGGTCATGTATGGCCAATGGCAATATTTTATATATATTATATTGAAGTACTTTAAAATTGGTTTATTTTATTAGAATTAGGCAGTTATAAAAGGGCCATTTTTCAAACGACCTCTGTTTTCGACGAAACGAATTTTATTGGGACCGCAACAGTAAATTATTGCTAGATTTCTAGTGGCGCGTCAATCGGGGTTAATTTGTGAGCGTGGCAAAATAAAATACAAATATAAACGACCATTTGAACATGAACGAGGACCATTTGAGCAGACGAACTCGGAATTCGACGAAACAAGTTTCATTAGGACCATATCGTCAAATTATACTATGTCGTCCAGTCGCGTCTCGAACAGGGTTTGTATGTGAGCGCAGCAGTGAATAAACGATGTTTGAAATTGCGATAGACACGAAATAAAAATCGTTAGTCAACATCACTCGTCACGTCAACATAAATTATATTATTTCCACATTATAAATAACCCCAAAAATCAGAAATTACAGCCCAACTCCATTTCTGTCCATGTAATTTTGCAAAAAAGTCCTCAAACCCAAAATCATTTATATTTTCAAATCCGTGAAGAAATTGAAGGGGGTTCCAAAGGCAACGCAGTAGATCCGGGTGATATCTAGCTGCTATAAAAAGTTGGGTGAGTTTCGTCGAATTTGGCGGCCGGAATTCACGATGAACAGCAAAGAACAGTTTTCAGTTTTGGCCTAAATTACAAGGATTTGGTTGGTTTGAGGGAACGAGACCTTGGGGGTTTTGTAGAGGAGAGGCAAGGCTTCGTTTTGGTTGTGGTATGAGGTGCAACGGTGGTCCGTGGCGGCGTGGGAACTGAGATGAATGGAGGTGGTTAGTTTTGGGTATTTTCAAAAAGTAGCGTTGGGTTTTAAGGGTTTTCCGGCGGCTCTGGTCAACGTTAGGCGGCGGGCTGACGGGTGCAGTTGCTAGGTGGCGTGCTAGGTCGATCGGTGGTGGTCCGGACACCGATGGTGGCTCGAGGCGGCATGAATTGAAAGTTGAACGGGTTTCGGTTTTTAAGGGTTTATGGGCTGTCGGAGGCGAGCTGGGTAGTCAGGGTCTGGGCGACGGCAGTACTTGGTGGCGCGGTGACATCGGTGCAGGCCAGTGGTGTTCCGACGGCGTTAACAGGTGGCGAAGGGGTATTAAAGTTGGTCGGGTTTTTTTTTGTTCAAAGGAAGGAGCGATGGCCATCAGGGAAGAAAGCTCCGCTCCAGGAAAACGCGTATCTGACGTGGTACAATAGTAATTAAGGTAATCATGGGTTAATCATTAGTTAGTTAAATATTAAATTAATTAATAATTTAGTTTGTGTTAATAATCGTTTAATTTATAGAAACTTATAATTAGCATAACTCGTTCATACTTAAACGAAATCTGACGAAACTGGATCCGTTGGGATCGCAGGGATGAGACCTATCTGATGGCACTGACTAGGAGTCAATCTGACGCAGTTGAAATTTTAGCAAATTTTTGAATGCTTGACTCAAATTTGTTGCAACAAAAGCGCCAACCGTCCACCGTATAAATCTGGTGAGTTAATTCTCACACCTTCTGGAATCTAGTGATGTGGTACATTCATAGTAAAGTATAAATTACAGTTTACAGTATAAATTGGTTGATTTGATGCGATGGATGCAAATTGGTTGCTATTGTTTGATTGGTTGCAGTTAATTATTTATTTAATTCGTATATTTTTATCCAACTATTATCTGTGATGCAGAAAAGGACAGTTGGAGGAAACCAACCGGATTCCTCAAAATAAACTGTATTTTTGTTGTTATGCATATATATTAGTTGTTCACCGTGACTGACACCAAAACCTGTTTGTGCGTTGATGGTTGAATATATATTCACCTGTCTTGTGTTTAAAATCAACCGACAGTGTTGATTTGGTAATTAGCAATGAATGGCCTAAAAAGTACGGGTTTCACCGTCGTTCTGCCATCAGGCGAATTGACATAGAATATAAGTTATAAATTATTTTTATAACTGCACTGGAGTTTTCAGTATTTTATAATTAGAAATTTTTAAATATTTTAATCGAGTTATAAAAGAAGTTATTTAAAAGGTTTATGCAAGTTAAAAGCAGAAGAACCAAAGTATTTAACTATGGGTTGGTAAAATTAGATAATTGTTTTTAAACAATTAAATAGAGATGTTAAATTAATTAAGTTAGTTAATTAATTTAAAAAGGGAAATGACAAGGAAATTCAGTTAAGAGTTAACTGATATGCATGGTTGGCAAAGTCAACCGTGTGTAGTTGAAATCGAGAATGGAATTAATTTGGTTTAACGAATAGTGTAAATTATTAGTTGACCTTTGATTAACTATAAATCAAAGGGGATTATTGAACTGTATGATGCGAAATATTAGTAAATCTTGGGATTTACTATAATTCAAGTAATTACTAGAATGGTTAGTGGTAATAAGGCAAATTATTATTTGATAAACTTTGTGAAAAGTGATAATAATCCTATCTTTGATTAATAGCAGAGTTAATTATTTTTAATATAGTTAATGTTAAAGATAATTATTATTTAAATTGATAATTAAAGAAATGATTTTTAATTGGTATTTAATTAATAAATGCTTAAGCGTCGCTTAGTTCGATAAAAATCCAAATAAGAATTTTATTAAAATGTAACACCCCGTAATTCTGTTAATATTAATATTCACAAATTAAAGAATAACTAATCTCAGACGTGAGAATTGTGGGAAACGGGTTGTGCCATTGTTTTCGTCTCGGAAATCTGGTTGAAATAGAGTCCGAGTTTGCGTGAATTGGACTTCGTATGAAGAAGTTATGGCCATCGGAAGTTTCAGAAAATTCAAAACAGATTTCAGAAAATTTAAAATTCAAAATTCGAAGTCAAGCAGGCTAGGCGGGAAAATTCCCGCCCAGCACCCCAGGTCGACTGGGCAGTCGACACCCCCCCAGGTCGACTAGGCAGTCGACCTGGGTGTCGACCTATCCAGGCGGCTAGGGTTTGGTTGATGTGTGTTTAGGGCTGAGTTGGCAAATTAAACGGTTCAGTTTAGTTGTGAGTTGATCTGACGGTCTAAATAAATCCTAAACTCTATAAATACCTAGGTAGTCTCTCACTCTAATTCACATGAAAAATAGAATAGCCACTGTCATACTGCCGCCATGGAACTCAGTGTAGCCACCGCCAATTAAGAAGGAAGAAAGCTAATCAAAACCCTAATTCTACTCAACTCTAAAGCAAATCAAGACTCTCTTTCTTCTCTAATTGTGAGTATGATGATCTTAACAAGATTATTATTAGACTAATTATATTAAGTTATGAATGGATTATAAGTGAATGATGTGGATTGTCATATATGTTGTTGTAAACCTTATGCTATCATGTATGCTGTAAATCCTATGTTATGTGATGATGATATCCTATATGTTGTAAATCATGCTATGATGGTATTGTATAGGTTGTAATTTTCTATGCTAAGTTGTGATAAATCATACATCCTTTAAAGTCATGATGCTATTATCTATGCTAATTAGTTCATGTTAATCAAATCATAATGTTTTGGCTATGTTGATCTATATGACAAACATGTATGCAAGTTTAGATTGATTAGTAAAGATTATGAACATATGCCATGACACCTATTTAGATCTAAAATTATGACATCTAGAATCATGCTTTGACATATGTGAATTCTATGTATTAGATGCTAGTTCACACCATCATTATGTTGCATAAAACCCCATATGCAAGTTTATACACGAATTTGGGTTATGATCATATCATGTAAATTGTGACATTTAACAAGTTGACACCTTTAGATCCTTAACATGTGTAGTTTTATGCAAGTTTCACCCCTATTATGATTAGATTCATTTTAATTGTCTATATGTTGTGATAATTTATTTTGTGCTATGAGTTAGACTATTCGAGTCTAATGTATATTCTGCGATGAATAAGCGAACGTATAAACGTAGGGTAGGGGTAACATTAAGGATTTAATATTAAGAAGTTGGGGTGCAATTGATATGATTTTGCATGTCATGAATGGATGGCCATAATTGAGTCAATTATGGACATCAATAAAATTGGAATTAATTAATAATTTGAATAGGGAATTATTAAAACTGGGGTAAAAGATTATAAGTGATAATCAATGCTTAGGACACGAGGTTGGACTCGTTTGTGACGTAAACCTGCCCGGACCCGCCCGGCAAATCCAGCTGCCATAAATGCCAGTCTAATGTGAGAGGTCTTTATGAGGTTATGGCCTGAATGAATTAAGAAATATTTAACCAGATAAACATGTAAGGTGGGACATAGGGGTTAAGTAGGTGCCTTAGGTGGCATGAGGAATCTAGTGGGTGCCCTTAGTGGCATGTGAAATACGATTAGTAAAACTTAACCAAACACACATGTAAATGAACATGACTAAGAGGGTTAAGTGGGATATACTAGTGGGGACAAGCTTAGGTGGATAGCTTGTGGGGGCCCATTTCAACCAGTAACCCAAACGTATCTTTGTGGGCTCGACCCAAGTCGAGGACGGGACACACATACTGGGATTGACTATAAGAGGCCAAAACGGGGTAGCGGTGGCAACGCAAGTCCAACGGGTTTCATATGCGTGTGTGGACCCGGGCTAGTAGGTAAGACGTTGTTGCATCGTGTAGGTATAAGCCGTGCATTCTTTAGCTGTATCGGGTTGCCACTTTAGGGGAGTGATACACCCCACTGTGGGGCCAGCACAGGTATCTACGAGTAGGGAGCCGATCGAAAGTGGGCAGTTGGGTACTCCTAGTGGAGATAGGGGCAGACGGCACCTATGTAGTCAGCTACGGGTACGCAAGGCTATTTATATAGTTTTTGTGTGAAGCAAGTGGGATCAACCTTTAGAGTGACTAGTGTGGTGTAGTGTAGTAATTATTTGTTAGTAATTAGGTGTGCCTTTAACGTTATCTTTATCTGCTCTTCCATACCAAATAGTCCATAGACATTTCCTTATTTTCCAGCTTATGCCTTAGTCTAGTTATTTTGATAATAGTATTGTTAGAATTATCATACTCGCCAGACTTTATGTCTGACCCCCTCTATTTCTATCCTTTTCCCCCTCCAGGTCCTCAGGGTGGGCCCAGCTCTAGTGGAGTCTGATTGGATTGCTTTATCTCTCTTGGAAATCTTGGACCGTTGAAGTAAAGTCCATTTGTTATCTTCTTTAATGGCTATTTGTGTAATGGGATTATGTATTTTGTTTTATGAAGATGGATATTGTACTTGACTTTGATTTATGGTTTTATGATGTAACAAACATGTTTAATTTCTGCTGCAATAAAATGAAGTTTTAGATTTCCAAGTACTACTTATTATCTGCCTTGTTGTAATTTTTCTGTTCTATATTCACTTAAAACCTCCATGGAAGTTAATGCATTCCCTTTGTGAGTGGCATTAATGGATGTGGGGTGTTACACGTGGTATCAGAGCTTAAGGTTACCAGAACAGATAAATTTTTTAGAAAAACTATTTTTCTGAAGTATTTTTTTTTTTGAAGAAGTGTTTTCAAAAACATGTCTTAATGAGTAATTTAAAGAGGAAAGTTTTTAAGGAAAACATAATCCCCAATAGCCATATCTTTATCTTTCGAATTCTCCATTTTGAATCTTTCCTTTTTCGTTTCAGCATGGCTGAAGATCTTAACCTTCCGAATGGTGTAACGATACCAGGATGGTATAGGAGGTTATTAGAGGCTAGAGCCGCTGCAGGTCCAGCCAATGTTCCTCCACCACCAGTTGCACCCGCTCCTCCTCCTCCTCACACTGATACTTTTGCAAAGACGTGCAAGGAATTTAAGGCTATGGGTGGAAAACCCTTTCAAGGGTCAGAAACGTTTGTGGAAGCTAGAGATTGGCTTAAGGAGGTGGAAGAATTGCTTGAAATCTTTGAAGTAGAGGAAGGGAGGAAAGTCAAACTAGCAGCTTGGTTAATGAAGGGAGAGGCCTTGTTTTGGTGGGAGGTCACTAATGGGGAGCGTCCTGTTGATTCTTGGGCAGATTTCAGGCGTAGGTTTGTAGCAAAGTTTCTCTCAAGGGCAGAGGAGAATCTATATATGGAAAGGTTCTTGACATTGAAGCAAGGAAGCTCATCAGTGAAAGAATATGTCAACAAATTTAATCAGTTAGCAAGGTTTGGCTTGGACTTAGTGAACACGCCGGAGAAGAAGGCTCTGAGGTTCGTTAATGGATTGAATGAACCGTTGCAAGGGTTGGCTATGACCCACATCCCTATGGGGGCCACCTTTGAGAAGCTAGTAGACATGGCACTCATGCACGAGGAGAAAGGCACTAAAGCTGATAAGGCACCCGAGAAGAAAAGGGATCAGAGGAAACCACAACAGCAAAACAAGAAGGGTGGTAAAGACAATAATGGCAAGGGAAAGAAGAAATGCTTTAACTGTGGGACACCAGGCCATCTCAGCAAGGATTGCCGAAAGAAAAAGAAGACTGACTATTTTCACTGTGGCGATGCGGAACATCTAGTGAAGGACTACCCAAAGAAGGGACAGAGGGCAGGGTCTACCTCGAGAGGACAGGTGCAGGCTCTTATGGCACCAGGGCAGGCAAGGGGACAAGTTCAGGCTCTCGCGGTCCCACCGCTGCAAGAATGTAACACCCCGTGTATTCTATAACCGTGAAATTCAAAAATTAAAGTATAACTAATTTCAAATCAGAGAATTAAGGGATAGAGTCTGAGTTTGCGTAAAATGGATATCGTATGAAGAAGATATGGACGAACGAAGTTGGGCGAAAAACCAGAAAACGGGTCAGAATGCACTGGCGCACTTGGGAAGTGCGCCAGAACAAAAATGAAATGGCGCACTTGGGAAATGCGCCAGTACATTTTTGACCTGGCGCACCTGCCAAGTGCGCCCAGGTCAAAAATGACCTGCTGGTCAGGTCTGGTCAAGTCCTGGCTGGCCAGGTCTATGTTTGGTCGATTTTCTGAGCCTTGCCTTGTCACTAGGGCTAGGTGTCAGCTCCTGGTTGGTCTCTCCTTCAAACGAACGGCTATTATTGAACCAAGCTTCATCGACGGTCTAAATCAACTCACAAACTCTATAAAAAGGACCTAAGACTAACCCTAATTCACACAAACTAAAATGGAGATGAGACCGTCATGCTGCTGAGGAGAGACTGAGGATAGCCGTCAGAAATAGAGAGACAACTAGGAGATAATTCAAAGCTTAAAGCAATGTTAATCAAATCAAAGCAACGCCTACAACAAAGGATAGCATCTCCAAATTCAGAATTCAGATTCCTGAATTGAAGATTCGTCATACATTGTAAGTAGAGTGCTATTCCGATATGAATTAAATAATTGTGCTGATTTGTGTAAAGAAAGAAATGGAATTGTGGCGATAATAATCTATATTTGTATGTTGCTTTGATGCTAAACGATTTGGGACTATTGTGGTATACGATTGGATATTTGCAAGTACGTGATTTGCGAAATGGAATTGTGGTGATAATAATCTATATTTGTATGTTATTTTGATTCTAAACGATTTGGCAATACTATGGTGTACGATTGGATTCATACAAGTATATGATTTATGTTGACAACCACATGTTGTGGAATTTTAATTGGGATTCATGCAAGCATATGATTCATATTGAAAACTACATGTTTGTGGTAGTTATTTACAACACTCATTGGATAATTGCAAGTATATGATTCATGTTAAAAGTAACAACTATATGTTGTAATAGTTTATTTGAGATTCATGCAAGTATATGATTTATTGTTATGCCAACATGATGTATAATTCTATGGTCATCTTTAGTGTAATTTGATCCACTTAAGTATTATGATTCATATGAAGGTTATGTTGGAATTGGCATCATAGTTCAAGTATAAAAATCATGATTTTGTGATAGTGACAAAAGCAAGCGTCTTTGTAAGTTTGTATTAATTTTATGAACATGACTAAACTATGTTCGTTATTATGCCCAATTGAGAAACATGTTTTTAGGCTTATGTTGTTATCATAATCATATGATAATATATTTGACACATAAGTTACATTAGAATTACACTAGAATTACATTCCACTTACAAGTTACATAGATAGGATAAAAACCATGATTATATGAATAGTAGAATTCATGTTCAATTATGTTTATGCCATGACTATATGAATAGAAGGACTCATGTTCAATTATGATTATGCCATAATTATATGATTAGAATGGTTCATGTTTAAGTATTATTTATGCCATGACTACATGAATAGAATGATTCATGTTTTGTTTATACCATGATTATGTGAATAGAATGATTCATGTTTAAGTATTGCTTATATTATATGTTGTTACAATTGCAAGTTCACATGTGCCTACCTTATGTTAATTGAATCGTTATGTTGCAAGTTCATGCGTTCACACTCCCCTTTCTATGTTACCTTATAAACACCATGTTATAAGCCTCCCCTTTTCATATGGCTAAATTGGGTTTAAGTGTTAAACCCAACACACCTTACATTGGAGCGAACGTATAAAAAGGGGGTAATGACGTTTGGGCTAAAATATAGAACATATGTGTTGGCATGTTTGACGCATGCCAACAACCTTGAAAAACAATTAAGTGGCATAAATAAATCTTAATCAATAAAGATGAATTTGAATAATGGGCCGCAAATATTTACATATAAAAAGAAAAGAGACAAAATATGTAAATGTAGAAAAATACGATGTGTTTAACCCGAGGTTGGATTGAGTTGTGATGTAAACCTGCCCGGAACCGCCCGGCTGTCCAGTAGTCACAACAATACCTGTCCAATGTGGGTGGTTAAACACGGAGCCCAATAAGGACCCGAGGTTAGACTGAGTTGTGGCGTAAGACTGCCCGGACCCAACCAGCAACAGGCAGCCACAACAATACCTGTATAATGTGAGAGGTCAAGGCTTTAATAAGACAATTAAGGCTGAGTCAGGATTGATAGGATTAAGTAAATTATATTAATACTTAATCAAAATGGAACATGCTAAACTAAACAGACTGATTGGGGGTTAGGTTTATAAAACACTTAACCAACTTAGCATGTTGGCTAGAAATAGAAAACCTAGTAGCGGGGGACCCTTTTCAGCAGTAACCCTGTAAGGTGTATCATGATACCCTGAAACTAGGCAGGGTGGGGCACGATTACTGGGCTGACTGTAAGAGGTCAAATCGACGGCGGTGGTGCAGCAGTGTAGGTTCTAACGGGGTGCGGGCGTGCACACACTCCGGCGCAGAAAAATAAGGCACTGAGCACCAGTAGCATACCTGTGCATTCTAGGATTGTGTCGGGCCGCCACCATGGGACTTGATACACCCCATGGTGGGACCAGCATAGGTAACTACAACATCGGGGGCCGTAAGACACATGTAACTATGCGAGTAGGAGCCGATCATCATAAAATGGATCACTTCACCCTGATTATGGGGTGCCCGTTGGGAACTAGTTTATATGGGTACAGAGATTAATGTGGGGTACGATAGTATATTCGACCCTAGACAACTTAACTAAGTTTATGGTGCTTTCCCATTTCTAGTTTATACTTATCATACCCAGTTCTTTATTCATAGACTGAATAGTCCTAGACTTACTCAGGCTTTATGTCTGACTCTACTTTTCTTTCGTCTTCTTTTCTTCCCTCCCCCCCCAGGTCCACAGGGAGGGAATACCGCAGCTTGACCAGCCTTCATATCCAGCTTGAAGAGAAAGAATGTATTGCTTGGATCTTTTCGTTTTGGACTATGGCTTTGGACAACAATTATGGGACTTTTGCAGTTTATTTATGTTTTCTTTATGCTTCTTTAAATAATGTAATCAAGACAATTATGAAGATGTTATGTTTTTGGAAGTATTGTAAGACAATTATGGTATGGTTGGTGTAACACGTATTTTAATGAAATAAAAGTTGTTGTTTTCCGCTGTTCAAAAATATGTGTTCTTATATCTGTCTTGTATATTTGTGACTTATACTTATAAACCTCCACCAAAATTAGGGCATTCCCTTTGAGAGTGACCCTAACGGAGGTGGGGTGTTACACTTGGTATCAGAGCATGGGTTTACCAGATAAGATAAAAAGTTTTGAAAAATTATTTTCAAAAAGGAAATTTAAAGAAGCATTTTTAAAAGATAAAATATTATTTTATTTTAAAAGGCAAAGTCCCCCCAAAGCCATAGGTACTATCTCTTATCCTTCGTTTTGAATCTATCCTTTCTGTTTCAGCATGTCTGGAGACCTTACTCCCCAGCTGTTGACGCTTTCACTCCTCCTTCTCCATGTGAACCAGCAAGCGGAAGAGTCCCAGAGTAGGAAGACGAATAATTGTCAAACAAGAAAGGATCGTAACAGTAATAATAAGAAACGAGAAAAAAAGGAAATGCAATTTTTGTGGTACGGAAGGGCACATAGCCAAGGATTGTAGAAAAAGGAAAAGAAAGCAAGGAGAATGTTTTCATTGTGGGGAGACTGGACACATCAGCAAAGACTGCCCTGAGAAGACAGACTTTGAGAAGGGCGGGAAAGACAACAAGTCCCGAGAGAAGAGGAAGTGTAAATTCTGTGGCAAAGTGGGGCACTTAGTGATAGATTGCCGGAAAAAGAAAGCCAAGATGAATGGTGGGTGCTTTTCTTGCGGTGAGACAGGCCACATGGCTAAGGACTGCCCAAAGAAACGAGGACAGGGGTAGAGGGCTGGACCCACCTCAGGGGCGCAGGTTCATGTGCTAGAGGCGCCACCTCTGCAACAGCGAGGTATAAATACTTCTGTAGAAAGTGTAGTTTATCTTTATGATCACCCCATTCGCACTTTCTTTGATTCTGGCGCATCACACTCCTTTATCTCGTCTGCTTTAGTAGAATCTCTGCACCTAAAAACTAGTATGGTGGAGGACCCCCTAATTGTTTCAAACCCAATTGGGGGCCCAGCTCATTTGTCTATGATCTGTTTGGGATTGAAAATTTCTATTCTAAGCGTAGAATTTAAGTGTAGTGCCTTTGTTTTGGGCTTTTCGGGATATGGTTTGATTTTGGGCATGGATTGGCTATCCAGTAATGGGGCCATCCTTGATTGTGAGAAAAGGGTTGTTAGGCTCCTAACCCAGCTCGGTAATACTTTGGAAATTTCTTGTAATCCCTCGTATGCGGTTATGCTTAGTTACATTGAATCGCTAGATGCCTCCGTTGAAAATTTGCAATCGGTTAGAGTGGTCCGGGAATATCCGGATGTCTTCGAAGAGGTGAAGGGCTTGCCTCCGAGGCGGGAGATAGACTTCCGCATATACCTTGTAGATAATGCAAAGCCCGTTGTGTTGCCCGTTAGACACATGGCTCCACGGGAAAGGAAAGAGCTCAGTAAACAGATTAAAGAGCTTCTAGAAAAGGGGTTCATTAGGAGGAGCATTTCAGAATGGGGCGCTCCAGTGGTGTTCGCTACAAAGGCGGATGGTTCACTCCGTCTATGTGTTGACTATAGGGAGCTCAACAAGCTAACGAAAAAGAATAGGCACCCTCTCCCCAGAATTGACGATCTGTTTGATCAGCTTGTAGGAGCGTCTGTTTTCTCCCAACTCGATTTAGCGTCCGGTTTTCATCAGCTAAGGGTGGCTGAAGATAGTATCGATAAAACGGCATTCAGAACCCCAGACGGCTTCTTCGATTGGCTTGTCATGCCTTTCGGCTTGACAAATGCACCTGCTTACTTCGTGGACCTGATGAGTAGGGTATTCAGAGATTTCCTCAATAAGTTCGTAGTGGTCTTCGTAGACGATATCCTTATCTTCTCAAAGAGTGAAGTGGAACATGCTCAGCACTTAAGGGCAATCATGGAAACTCTGCGAGTCCATCAGCTAAAAGCCAAATTCTCCAAATGCCACTTTTGGAGAGAAGAAGTGAGGTTCCTTGGGCACATAGTATCCAAACAAGGGTTAGCAGTGGACCCTGCTAAGGTAGTGGCGGTACAGGATTGGAAGACACAAAGGAATGCAACTGAGGTCCGAAGTTTTCTAGGACTAGCAGGTTTCTATCGAAAGTTCATAAGGGATTTTGCGAAAATCTCAGCTCCGCTCACAAAGTTGACCAAGAAGAATCTAGTGTTCAATTGGGACTTGGATTGCGAGTTTGCTTTCCAGCGACTGAAAAGGGCTCTTACAACAGCCCCATTTTTGACGTTGCCAGATGGAAGCAAGATGTTCACCGTTTATATAGATGCATGTGGGACAGGGTTAGGCGCCGTCTTAATGTAAGAAGGAAGGGTAGTAGCTTATGGTGGGAGACAATTGAAAGTGCACGAAAAGAACTACCCGACCCACGATCTTGAGTTAGCTGCCATCGTCTTTGCACTCAAGTCTTGGCGACACTATCTCCTAGGTGAGAAGTTCGAACTTTACACAGACCACAAATCGTTGAAATATCTTTTCTCGCAGAAAGATCTTAACTTGAGGCAATAGAGATGGATGGAGTTTCTTGCCTCGTACGATTTCGAGATCTCCTACACTCCGGGCAAAGGCAACGTAGTGGCAGACGCGTTGAGCCGAAAGAAACTGACCCTAAGCCCGCTGTTTGTTGAAAGACAAAGCCTAGAGTTTATAGCCAGCTTCGACTTTAGGCCTTCCTCCGATTTTGTACCAGGCTTGCTAGCATCTCTCGAAGTGCGCCCGACTTTAGTGGACTCAATAGGGACAGCACAATGCGAAGACCCTCATCTTGTGGAAACGATTGACAGGCTAATTAGGGGTGAGACTTCGAGTCACCTCAACAGATACTCCATCGATGATAAGGGTTGGCTAAGGCGAGACGGAAGACTATGCGTCCCACAAACAAGGGATTTAGTAAAGAAGGTTCTCGAGGAAGCACATCACTCCAAGATGACGATACACCCAGGCGGAGATAAAATGTACAAAGATATAAAAAGAACTTTCTTTTGGAACGGCATGAAGAAGGACGTGGCAGATTTCGTTTCTAAGTGTATGGTGTGCCAACAGGTTAAGGCGGAACAGAAAAAGCCTGGCGGTCTGCTACATCCTCTAGAGGTCCCACAGTGGAAGTGGGATAGCATCTCAATGGACTTCGTTGATGGGCTGCCTAGGTCTAGGAGAGGAAACACTAGCATATGGGTAATAGTGGATAGGCTTACTAAAAGCGCCCACTTTTTACCTGTCAAAAGTAAAAGAACTGCCTCATCCCTAGCATCTCTTTACCTCAAGGAAATCGTTCGACTCCATGGAATACCATCCAACATCGTTAGTGACCGAGACTCTATCTTCACCAGTGAGTTTTGGCGGAGTCTGCAAGAAGCAGTAGGAACACAGTTATGCTTGAGCACAGCCTATCATCCCCAAACCGACGGCCAAACAGAAAGAGTGAACAGAGTTTTGGAGGACCTTTTAAGACTGTGCATCCTTGACTTGGAGGGACATGGGAGGACCATCTTCCTTTGGTGGAATTTGCCTACAACAACAGCTATCAAGCAACCATCGGAATGGCGCCCTTCGAAGCCTTATATGGAAGACCGTGTCGATCGCCCACTTGTTGGTGGGAGTCTACTGATAAGCTCATACTTGGACCAGATATGATCCGAGAGACTTCAGAGAAAGTAGACTTAATACAAAGAAGGATGAAGATGGCCCAAGACAGACAAAAGTCCTAAGCCGACAAGAGGAGGACCGACCTTGAATTTGAGGTTGGGGACAGGGTTTTTCTTAAGGTATCTCCTCTGAGGAACGTTGTTCGTTTTGGAACCACAGGAAAGCTAGCACCAAGGTTCGTAGGGCCATTCCCTATCATCGAGAAAATTGGGAAAATGGCCTATAGATTAGAGCTACCCGAAAAGATGGCCGGAGTTCATAACGTTTTTCATGTTTCACATCTCCGAAAATGTCTACATGAGTTTGCTGAAGTGGTAGAGCCAAATATCCTAGAAGAAGCTGAAGTGGAACGTGAAGCAACCGTGAGGAAAGTTCCAACCCGCATATTAGGAACGGAAGTGAAGAAGCTACACAACCGCGAAGTCAAGCTCGTCAAAGTTCAGTGGAGCGACGCCGAAGGAGATGCAACTTGGGAAACTGAAGCTAGAATACGCGCAGCCTACCCTTTTCTTTTCGAGGGTACATCTTTGATCTTTCTTTTTCCTTAAGTTGCGCTTTTATCTATCTTTTTAGGTATATCTCCTCGACCTTATCTTTTAGGTAGAAACCCTTTGGATGAAAACATGTAATTGAAACATGTTATGGATGATGATTGCAAGTGGTTGCAAGTGGTTGCTCGTGGTTGCATATACACACACAATCTAGGTTTTAGATCGGCTCAATCACTTCATATTGCATATGCATATATGTTTGCATTCGTATATGGTTGAACTTTAATGTGTTGTCATATGGATGTTGCATTTGTATGAATGATTGTGCACTCATGTAGAATCATGAATAGGAGGATTTGCATACATAATGGATTCATAACACTTACATAATTCGCATTCAGGAGGTCAACTGAATCAGTAGACCGCCTGATTTTGCATTAGATAAGTACATGTACACACACACACTTCGCATATGATCATGAAGCATTAGAAGTCTTTTAAGGACAATGGATGCTCGTGTTTGATGGATGAGTAGATGGATGTTTGGATGTTAGGATGTACATTCTTCCTGAACTTGAAGATTTCGGGGACGAAATACTTTTTAAGTGGGGGAGAATGTAACACCCCGTGTATTCTATAACCGTGAAATTCACAAATTAAAGTATAACTAATTTAAATCAGAGAATTAAGGGAAACGGGATCCTCCATTGCGTTCGTCTCGGAATTCTGCTTGAGATAGAGTCTGAGTTTGCGTAAAACGGATATCGTATGAAGAAGATATGGACGAACGAAGTTGGGCGAAAAACCAGAAAACGGGTCAGAATGCACTGGCGCACTTGGGAAGTGCGCCAGTACATTTTTGACCTGGCGCACCTGCCAAGTGCGCCCAGGTCAAAAATGACCTGCTGGTCTGGTCTGGTCAAGTCCTGGCTGGCCAGGTCTGTGTTTGGTCGATTTTTTGAGCCTTGACTTGCCACTAGGGCTAGGTGTCAGCTCCTGGTTGGTCTCTCCTTCAAACGAACGGCTATTATTGAACCAAGCTTCATCGACGGTCTAAATCAACTCACAAACTCTATAAAAAGGACCTAAGACTAACCCTAATTCACACAAACTAAAATGGAGAAGAGACCGTCATGCTGCTGAGGAGAGACTGAGGATAGCCGTCAGAAATAGAGAGACAACTAGGAGATAATTCAAAGCTTAAAGCAACGTTAATCAAATCAAAGCAACGCCTACAACAAAGGATAGCATCTCCAAATTCAGAATTCAGATTCCTGAATTGAAGATTCGTCATACGTTGTAAGTAGAGTACTATTCCGATATGAATTAAATAATTGTGCTGATTTGTGTAAAGAAAGAAATGGAATTATGGCGATAATAATCTATATTTGTATGTTGCTTTGATGCTAAACGATTTGGGAATATTGTGGTATACGATTGGATATTTGCAAGTACGTGATTTTCGAAATGGAATTGTGGCGATAATAATCTATATTTGTATGTTATTTTGATTCTAAACGATTTGGCAATACTATGGTGTACGATTGGATTCATACAAGTATATGATTTATGTTGACAACCACATGTTGTGGAATTTTAATTGGGATTCATGCAAGCATATGATTCATATTGAAAACTACATGTTTGTGGTAGTTATTTACAACACTCATTGGATAATTGCAAGTATATGATTCATGTTAAAAGTAACAACTATATGTTGTAATAGTTTATTTGAGATTCATGCAAGTATATGATTTATTGTTATGCCAACATGATGTATAATTCTATGGTCATCTTTAGTGTAATTTGATCCACTTAAGTATTATGATTCATATGAAGGTTATGTTGGAATTGGCATCATAGTTCAAGTATAAAAATCATGATTTTGTGATAGTGACAAAAGCAAGCGTCTTTGTAAGTTTGTATTAATTTTATGAACATGACTAAACTATGTTTGTTATTATGCCCAATTGAGAAACATGTTTTTAGGCTTATGTTGTTATCATAATCATATGATAATATATTTGACACATAAGTTACATTAGAATTACACTAGAATTACATTCCACTTACAAGTTACATAGATAGGATAAAAACCATGATTATATGAATAGTAGAATTCATGTTCAATTATGTTTATGCCATGACTATATGAATAGAAGGACTCATGTTCAATTATGATTATGCCATAATTATATGATTAGAATGGTTCATGTTTAAGTATTATTTATGCCATGACTACATGAATAGAATGATTCATGTTTTGTTTATACCATGATTATGTGAATAGAATGATTCATGTTTAAGTATTGCTTATATTATATGTTGTTACAATTGCAAGTTCACATGTGCCTACCTTATGTTAATTGAATCGTTATGTTGCAAGTTCATGCGTTCACACTCCCCTTTCTATGTTACCTTATAAACACCATGTTATAAGCCTCCCCTTTTCATATGGCTAAATTGGGTTTAAGTGTTAAACCCAACACACCTTACATTGGAGCGAACGTATAAAACGGGGGTAATGACGTTTGGGCTAAAATATAGAACATATGTGTTGGCATGTTTGACGCATGCCAACAACCTTGAAAAACAATTAAGTGGCATAAATAAATCTTAATCAATAAAGATGAATTTGAATAATGGGCCGCAAATATTTACATATAAAAAGAAAAGAGACAAAATATGTAAATGTAGAAAAATACGATGTGTTTAACCCGAGGTTGGATTGAGTTGTGATGTAAACCTGCCCGGAACCGCCCGGCTGTCCAGTAGTCACAACAATACCTATCCAATGTGGGTGGTTAAACACGGAGCCCAATAAGGACCCGAGGTTAGACTGAGTTGTGGCGTAAGACTGCCCGGACCCAACCGGCAACAGGCAGCCACAACAATACCTGTCTAATGTGAGAGGTCAAGGCTTTAATAAGACAATTAAGGCTGAGTCAGGATTGATAGGATTAAGTAAATTATATTAATACTTAATCAAAATGGAACATGCTAAACTAAACAGACTGATTGGGGGTTAGGTTTATAAAACACTTAACCAACTTAGCATGTTGGCTAGAAATAGAAAACCTAGTAGCGGGGGACCCTTTTCAGCAGTAACCCTATAAGGTGTATCATGATACCCTGAAACTAGGCAGGGTGGGGCACGATTACTGGGCTGACTGTAAGAGGTCAAATCGACGGCGGTGGTGCAGCAGTGTAGGTTCTTACGGGGTGCGGGCGTGCACACACTCCGGCGCAGAAAAATAAGGCACTGGGCACCAGTAGCATACCTGTGCATTCTAGGATTGTGTCGGGCCGCCACCATGGGACTTGATACACCCCATGGTGGGACCATCATAGGTAACTACAACATCGGGGGCCGTAAGACACATGTAACTATGCGAGTAGGAGCCGATCATCATAAAATGGATCACTTCACCCTGATTATGGGGTGCCCGTTGGGAACTAGTTTATATGGGTACAGAGATTAATATGGGGTACGATAGTATATTCGACCCTAGACAACTTAACTAAGTTTATGGTGCTTTCCCATTTCTAGTTTATACTTATCATACCCAGTTCTTTATTCATAGACTGAATAGTCCTAGACTTACTCAGGCTTTATGTTTGACTCTACTTTTCTTTCGTCTTCTTTTCTTCCGTTCCCCCCCCCTCCAGGTCCACAGGGAGGGAATACCGCAGCTTGACCAGCCTTCATATCCAGCTTGAAGAGAAAGAATGTATTGCTTGGATCTTTTCGTTTTGGACTATGGCTTTGGACAACAATTATGGGACTTTTGCAGTTTATTTATGTTTTCTTTATGCTTCTTTAAATAATGTAATCAAGACAGTTATGAAGATGTTATGTTTTTGGAAGTATTGTAAGACAATTATGGTATGGTTGGTGTAACACGTATTTTAATGAAATAAAAGTTGTTGTTTTCCGCTGTTCAAAAATATGTGTTCTTATATCTGTCTTGTATATCTGTGAATTATACTTATAAACCTCCACCAAAATTAGGGCATTCCCTTTGAGAGTGACCCTAACGGAGGTGGGGTGTTTCAAAGAACGAGGTAGAACCATTTCTGTTGAAAGCTTAGTTTTTCTGTTTGATCATCCTGTCCGTACTTTATTCGATTCGGGCGCATCGCATTCGTTTATCTCTACATCATTAGTTGAATCACTGCACTTAAACACCAGTTTAGTAGAGGATCCCTTAGTTGTTTCGAATCTAATTGGGGGCTCAGCTTATTTGTCCATGATGTGTTTGGATTTGAAAATTTCTATACTTAGCGTTGAGTTTAGATGTGATGCTTATATTTTGGGCTTCACGAGCTATGGGCTAATTTTAGGAATGGATTGGTTATCCAGAAATGGGACCGTTCTTGATTGTGAAAGGAGAGTAGTTAGGCTCATGACTCGCCTTGGCAATACTCTCGAAGTCTTTTGTAATCCCATAAATTGCGTTATGCTAAGTTATCTAGAATCGCTTGACACGTCTGTGGAGAATCTACGATCTGTTAGAGTGGTCCGAGAATACTCGGATGTGTTTGAGGAGGTGAAGGGTTTGCCTCCGAAACAAGAGATAGATTTTCGAATATATCTTGTGGATAATGCAAAACCAGTATCTTTACCAGTACTCCACATGGCTCCTCGTGAAAGGAGGGAACTCGATAAGCAAGTGAAGGAGTTGCTTTAGAAGGGGTTCATAAGACGTAGTATATCGGAGTGGGGTGCTCCAGTAGTATTTGCCACGAAGGCGGATGGGTCCCTTAGACTTTGTGTGGACTATAGAGAACTTAATAAGCTTACTAAGAAAAACAGGCACCCACTGCCGAGGATTGACGATCTCTTCGATCAGTTAGTTGGCGCCTCAGTGTTTTCGCAGTTGGACCTAGCCACTGGATTCCATCAGTTGAGAGTGGCTGAGGATAGCATAGACAAGACTGCCTTTAGGACTCCGGACGGTTTCTATGAATGGCTAGTGATGCCCTTCGGTTTGACAAACGCCCCAGCATACTTTGTTGATTTGATGAGCAGGGTGTTTAGGGAGTACCTTATCAAATTCGTGGTAGACTTTGTAGACAACATCTTGATCTTTTCTAAGGATGAAGAAGAGCATGCCCTATGTAACACCCCACCTCCGTTAAGGTCACTCACAAAGGGAATGCCTTAACTTTGGTGGAGCATTTTAGTAAACAAAACAGAAACTTACAAGACAGATAAAACAGTACTTGAAAATTTTATAACTTTATTTTAACAGAAGCTTGGTTACATCCTTTCAAATCACAATATCAGAATTCAAGTACAAAATATCAGTCTTGTACAAAATCCTTCAGAATGCATAGTTTAAAATCATAATCCCCACAGAAGAAGACAAGCCATACTTTAAGTACTGCAAGCGGAAGAAATCTGGATCAAGCTAGAGTATTCCCTTCTACGAAACCTGGGGGGAAACGGAAGAAAGGAAGCGAAACAACAAGGGTCAGACAAAAAGTCTGGCAAGTCCAGTGATTTTCAGTTATGAACAGATGATAATAATATGACATGAACATAAAACTGGATGAGAGATAACTGTAACAGGTGTAGCAGATATAACAGAAGAACAGAATAATATAAGCTATTATTTTACACTCCTCTGCACTAATACTAGTATAACAGAATTAGGTGTCACCCTAATGTCTAAACTGAAACAGAAACGGGTACAGAATAATTTCCACGGAAGAGAGTGCTAGTAATGGGCCTTTACCACCCGAACAGAAACAGACAGAAGCAAAAACAGATTAATCCCTACGGAAACAGAATGTAGAATTAGGTGTACACTAGTAATTGGGCCTTTACCACCCGAACAGACGGTACCATGCAGAAACAGACAGTTGTTGCCACCCAACAAAAACATACGGTACCAACAGAAACAGACAGAACTAAGTGTACCCTAAAACCCTACCCCAAGCGATCGGCTCCCTAAACATAAATACCCTATGTCGGCCCCACAGTAGGGTGTATCACTCCCTAAAGTGACAACCAATTGGCACAGACCTATTTACAGATGTCACGGTGTCTTACATCCTCAGAGGCAGACCGGGATCCATGCACGCACATGACCCGGTTGGAACGCACCATCAACACCCCTCGCCATTATCAGAATGAATCGCTTATAATTAGTTCAGTAAGTGTGCCCGGACCCTACCTACTGTTGGGTCAAAGTTTTGATACCAGAAAGGGTTACTGACTAATATGGGTCCCAAACAACAGATGACACAAGTAATTCCCCTCCTAACCTTGTGTCCCCAGACTAACAGATTTCAGATTAACTTGTTTACAAGTTTCAGACATACAGAGTTTAGATCAACTAGTTCACAGATTAACAGACTTACAAATTTACTGGTTATAGATTAACCGGTTACAGATTGTCTAACTTTGTATTGGGCCTACAGATTCACGAAACGGGTTTATCCGATTCATTAGTCCAATTGGTTTAACCTTACCTACCCAACACGTTTTAGACATCATATTTATCTCAGATTTTCATTAATTAAATATTAATGCCCAGACCTCTCACATTAGACTGACAGTTTGCGGCTACTGGTTAGGCCGGTTGGTTCCGGGCAGGTTTCTGTCGCAAACTGAGTCTAACCTCAGGTTTCAAGCACGTTATGACTAACTTCTCACATTAGAACCTATTTTTTGCGGCCACTAGAATATGCCGGGCGGTTCCGGGCAGAATTACGCCGCAAAATCATTCTAACCTCGAGTTAGCCATGTTTATCTTTGCGGCCAATTAATTATTGATTTACCATTTGTACCCACGCCTAATATACATGTCAATTATTCATAACTATAGCCAATTCAGATTATGTCAATAGCAGACTAATTATATCAACTCAACAGATATAGCAGATAACAGATTTTGCAGATTAGGCGACTTAACGGATTTAGCAGATTAAGCAAACTAGCAGATAACAGATTAGACATCTCAACAGATTTAGTTTAGTAGATTTGACATTTTCAACAGATTTAGCAGATGACAGATTTGGCAGATGAACAAATCTAGCAGACTAGGCAGTAGAGCAGAACTAGCATATTAGGCAATATAACAGAACTAGCAGATTAGACAAATTAGGAAAATATAACAGATTTAATCATTCCTTAAAGTTTCACAAACATCTCTTGCCTAATTATAAATTTGGCCTAAGTCCACATGCATAAATAATGGTCATGATTGATCATATACCCCATGTTCGCATTAAATTTACATAGCACAGATTTTGGTCATAATTTACCATATATCATACGTTTCAATTTTTATTAAACTTGCATAGTACAGAAGATCCATATATAAATTATACCAAATATAGCCATCGATTACTATGCATGTCATATATCCCAAAGATCCCTTACTTAGGTGTTTATTTACATTAATAGATACCCTACTTTCATGTAAATCTTTATACCTAAGCTATATTCTCTTTATCTCAAATCATATGTTCAATACCCCTTTATGTTATAAATATAACATGTCCAGTCATATGTCTCAGATTTATGTTCTAGCTATAGTCCATGTTGTTTCCTCAAATTAGTCACCTATTGGTCCTGCCCAATTTATGCATCATTCATTTAACTGTCCCAAACATTTTAGCGTATGTTAATCTCTTATGAGATTGGCTCAGGCTCGTGGTAGCCTGGCTATAAAACAAAAAGAGGAAAGAGATACAAAATAAGATCTAAACAGAACAGAACAGATATAACCTCAGATTCAGATTTTACAATTCATGTCACAATCAGAATTAACGTTTATATCGGAAAATAACTGTACTTGCCTTGGTTGGATTAAAGAAATAACTTTAATTGTTGTAGAATCGTTGCAGAAGCTTTAATCTCTAATTTTAATTGAGTTTCTTAGTTTGATGTTGGTTAGCTTCTAGTTTTGATTCCAGTAGAGTAGCGATGCCATTTTTATTTTTATTTAGAACAGAGGCAGAGAAGAAGCAGAATAGAATTGTGTGTAGAGAAGGCTAGGTCTTAGGCTGTATTTATAGGTGTAGGAACTCATTTAGGCCCTCAGATTAACCCTAGAACTCATCGGGTCCGTCAAAACACGTCATAGCCTTCAAATTCGCACATACACGCACCACGTTCGACCAGGGCTCGACCTCCAGGTCGACTGCCCAGTCGACCTGGTCTGGGGGGTGGACTGCCCAGTCGACTCCCCAGTCGACCTGGGTCCTGGGGGTCGACTGTCCAGTCGACTCCCCAGTCGACTTGGGCCCTGGGCGGGAAATTTCCCGCCCAGCTCGCTTCTGGGTTTGAATTCGAATTTTGAATTCGAATTTCGAGTTGTTTTCAATTCTGAAATTTCCTGAAACTTCGAAGGGTCATATCTCCTTCATACGGACTCCGATTCTCGCAAACTCAAACTCGTTTTCATGTAGAATTCCAAGACGAACGCAATGGCGCAACACGTTTCCCTTGATTCTTATTTTAAAAATTAATTATCCTCTGATTTGTTACCTATACGTTCATAGAAAATACGGGGTGTTACACCCTACACCTTAGGGAAGTGTTGGAGACCCTACGAGCGCATAACCTTAAAGCTAAATTTTCTAAGTGTCACTTCTGGAGGAAGGAAGTACGATTCTTAAGGCACGTGGTTTCCAAGGAAGGGATAGCTGTGGATCCCACGAAGGTGGTGGCCATCCAAGATAGGAAGGTCCCTAAAAATGCTACCGAAGTAAGAAGTTTCTTGGGGTTGGCTGGCTACTATATGAAGTTTATCAAAGACTTCGCAATGATATCAGCTCCATTAACACGCTTGACGAAGAAGAACCTAGTTTTCACATGGGACGTAGATTTTGATGATGCGTTCCAACGTTTGAAGAGAGCTTTGACCTCAGCCCCAGTCTTAGTGCTGCCAGATGGGAGTAAGCCATTTACTGTTTATACTGACGCTTGTTGGACAGGACTAGGCGCAGTCTTAATGCAAGAGGGATGGGTAATAGCCTATGGTGGAAGGCAGTTGAGAGCGCATGAGAAAAATTACCCTACACATGACCTAGAGTTGGCCGCTATTGTTTTCGCGCTTAAGTCTTGGCGTCATTATCTTCTTGGCGAGAAATTCGAATTATTCACTGACCACAAATCTTTAAAATACTTATTCTCTCAGAAGGACTTGAACTTAAGGCAGCAAAGGTGGATGGAGTTCTTAGCATCCTACGACTTCGAGATAGCATATACCCCTGGCAAGGGTAACGTAGTGGCAGATGCCTTAAGTAGAAAAAGATTATCCTTAAGTCCTTTGTTTGTTGAGCGGCGAAGCTTAGAATTCATTTCGATGTTTGACTTTAGACCTTCCGTTGACTTTGTACCCGGTTTGCTAGCATCCTTGGAGGTCAGACCTACGCTTTTGGGATGGATTGGTGAGGCACAGCGAGTTGACTCACAGTTGGTTGAGTTAGTAGAAAAGCTCAAAAGAGGGGAGTCATCAAGCCATCTCCGTAGGTATACCCTAGATGATAAGGGTTGGTTACGTAAGGACGATAGACTTTGTGTACCAAAAGACGATGACCTAAGGAAGACCATTCTTGATGATGCACATCGTTCGAAGATGACCATCCATCACGGCGGGGACAAGATGTACAAATACATGAAGCGAGTTTTCTTTTGGGGCAGTATGAAGAGGGATGTGGCCGAGTATGTCGCTAGATGCTTGGTGTGCCAACAAGTAAAAGCGGAGCAAAAGAAACCCGGTGGGTTGCTTCACCCATTGGAGGTTCCACTATGGAAGTGGGAAAGTGTCTCGATGGACTTTGTGGATGGATTACAACGATCAAGGAAGGGTAATACGGGGATTTGGGTTATAGTAGATAGACTTACTAAGAGCGCCCATTTTATCCCTGTGAAGAGTAAGAGGACTGCTCCATGGTTAGCTTCTGTATACGTCCGAGAAATAGTTCGTTTGCACGGTGTTCCTTCTAGCATAGTGAGCGACCACGATCCTATTTTCTCTAGCGAATTTTGGAAGAGCTTACAAGAAGCGGTAGGGACTCAGTTATGTTTGAGCACCGCATATCATCCTCAGACGGACGGCCAAACCGAGAGGGTGAATCGTATTCTAGAGGACCTATTGAGACTATGTATCCTAGACTTTGGGGGTACATGGGAAGAGCATCTTCCATTGGTGGAGTTCGCATATAATAATAGCTTTCAGTCTAGCATTGGCATGGCACCTTTCGAAGCTTTTTATGGACGATGTGACGACAGCCCATAACCCCCGCACTAAACAAGAGGAATAATACACTGAAAGGCGTGCCAGGCTGCTATGGACGATCATCATAGTAAGTGAACACATCGAAACCTATCGTAGAACTCACAGCGCAAGGATAAAATATAATAGAACATATACAACAGGTGATAGTAATGAGGTATCATATAGCAAACTTTTGAAACTCTTTCAACATCCAGAAAGATTATCCAACTGATATCCAAGTTTGTACATAAGGCCTCACTACAACTCTCAAGCAACTCAAACAGCGGAAACAGAAATACTAGATAAAATAAAACTGGTACGCCAGCCTCCTGCTCGTCATCGCTCAGCTTCCTCGTATCACTAAGCTCCATTACCTGTAACCTGCTACTTAGTCTGCCCATCCACAACCGGATGAACAGCCCAAGGTAATAAGAGGAGACATAAAACCTTGAGTCAGACAATAGTCTTAGTGAGCGATAATACAGCTAACAAACTTCAACAAGAAAGCATATGAGAATGGGTAAATGAACAACTTATCTACCCACATCACCAGAGAAGAACTCAACCGTATCTTCCCCACATCGGACAGTGATAGCCTTTACGCCAAGCATTACAACCATTCATCCATAGAAACCAGAACACCCATTCAATCACAAAGAACAGAAACGACCAACAATAGCACTCAAAACATCCAGATTGCATAAGTCTCACACAGACAACCCTAATCGAGTTTAACATTCCTAAAGTACTCTCGCCAGAGGCCTAGACCAATATCACTTAAGCACTCAAAGAACATCTCCCTCGACTTTGGATAATCTATGTGAGATAGTACAAACAAGACAACCAATAATCCATGACTGACTCTGGCTATCACTGCCAATCCTGCTTCGAAACCATCATTATCGTATGACGGCCAACCTTGCCATATGTCAAGGGCTAATGGTAACCCCAGTTCTAGCATGAACTCTATATGCCCGACCTTGGCAATGTCCAACCTTGACACTAGGCCTCTCCCCGAGACCCAGGGTACTCGACCTACAGATGGTCTTTTGGGCCTTTCAACGATACCCATCGTACCCCTGCTTTGAGCCTGCTAGAACTTACGACAATGATAACTTCTCAGCCTCCGCATCTCTAGTCATCCAAACTTGACGACTTTTCTTAGCTTAAGCAAATTTCTCAAGCAACCATTATCCACCAACTCACGACCTTTGAGTTGTCACCGCATTCGTTGTTCCACCTTGATCAACGAACACATTCGCCACTTCGAGCCTTCCTACTTGAACCACCTCGAAGTTACGTCATCACTAGAAGTGCCCGATCAGAAATTTCCACTAGAAATGCCGACCAGACCCATTCTGGACCGACCAGACCTCTTCCGGTACTTCTGGACCGATCAGACCCCCTGGACCGACCAGACCTCCCTTTGCTCCTCCTGGACCAACCAGGACCCTCCTGAGCCGACCAGACTCCCTCCTCAGCCTTCTGGACCGATCAAACCGACCAGCTCCAGGACCCAGTCAAAACCGACCAGCATTGCTCCCGAACGACCAGTCAAAACCGACCAACATTGCTCCAGGACCAGAACTCCAGAACAGTTTCCACACGACCGACCTGCTTCAGACCGACCCGACTAGAGTGGACCGACCGACTCAACCTTCACACTTCAACTTCTGGACCGTCCAGGTTATGACCGACCTGCCCCCATCAAAGCCGACCAACCCTGCACGACCGACCAGAATGCCACCATCTGAACCGACCAGAATGCCACCATCTGAACCGATCAGAATGCCACCATATGAACCGACCAGAATGCCACCGTCTGAACCGACCAGAATGCCACCGTCTGAACCGACCAGAATCTGACTTGTTCTTCAAGACATGAAATTGGCCGACAAGTATAGGACCGACCGCTCCTAGACCGACCCCATTCCTGCACAGCTCCGTTTCAACTTCGATTTCGACCAAAACTTCGCCAAACGACGAATCCGACGAAACCAGCTTATCCGACTCATCCAAACGCAACCACAAACATGTTATGCAACCAACAATATCATCAATCTAACAATTTCCATCAAAACACATAAATTTCCCAAAACATGACAAGTGAATCATATGAACATAAAAACGGATCTAACTTGCATAAACTTGTGAAAAATCATGAAATTAACCATTTAAATTATCTAAATCAGATCCTAAGGTGATTCATATGTAAAATAAACTTAGCATGGTGTAGATCTAAGGAAAATAACATAAAAATGATGAAATCAACATCCTATAACTCACATACTTCCATGAATCCGAATGAGAGATGTAAATCACTCACCGATTACCCAAAACAAAGCAAAAACGATGCAAAAGCAATCCGGACAGCGAACACTTCGAATCAAACTCTTCAATCCGATGAATCCTCCCTTGAAACGATGTTGATCTAGCCTCGAATGGTATAGATCTTTGATTTCCCTCCTTGGATTTGGAATTTTAATGGTGGAAAGGTGTTAGAGGAAGAAGGAGATCAAAGCCTCCCCATAAGAGAATGGAAAATGCCAACCTTTCTCCATACCCCTTACCCCCTATTTATAGTCTCCACCCACCCTCTAATGGGCCTTCTCCAAATCAGCCCATTAGCCTTCCAAAACCTGAACAGACAACTGAAAAACCTTAAAACAGCGATTTCTCCCAAACCGCTGAACCAAATCCTTAATGTAACCACTCTACGGAGAGGGAATCATCAATTCCTTTCCAATGGCACAGGTCTCACCCGCTGATTCGATCTGAGTCAAAAGTTATGCCCAGTACAAGACTGACAGGGGCAAAATGGTCATAAACAAAATCGGTAAAAATTATGGACATGTCACACATCCCCATAAGCAACATACCAAAAGATGAGAATGATCCAACCCTCAGGGAATGAAATAAAAATATTTTACGATCTTCCGATACGTAAAATGCGGGCTGTTACAGACGACCTTGTCGTTCACCTACATGTTGGTGGGAATCTACGGATAAGATCTTACTTGGGCCCGATATGATTAGGGAGACTTAGGAGAAGATTGATTTGATTCGAAGGAGGATGAAAGCAGCGCAAGATAGGTAGAAATCTTATGCGGATAAGAGGAGGACAGATCTTGAGTTTGATGTTGGGGACATGGTCTTTATCAAAGTGTCTCCATTACGGAATGTTGTTCGCTTTGGGTCCGTTGGGAAGTTAGCACCAAGGTTCGTAGGGCCGTTTCCTATTAAGGAAAAGATTGGGCAGATGGCGTATAGAGTGGAGTTGCCGGAGAGACTTAGTGGTGTACACGACGTATTCCATGTGTCACATTTGAGGAAGTGCTTGCACGAGACCGCGGAGGTGGTAGAGCCGAACTTGCTTAGAGAGGTGGAGATAGAGCGTGATGCGACGATTCGACGAGCTCCTACATGCATTCTTGGGTCGGAAATCAAGAAGTTGAGAAATCGAGAGGTCAGACTATTCAAAGTACAATGGGGAGATGATGAGAGCAACGCTACTTGGGAGACGGAAGAGAAGATGCGTTCGTTGTACCCTTTTCTTTCCGAGGGTATGTCTTTTAATTTCTCCTTTATCACTTAGCTCGTACTTATCTTATCTTTAGTATGTCCTTTCGCTAGTATCTTTGACCTTTAGTTAGGATAATCCTATGGTTGAAACATGTGTTTGAGACATGTTATATATGATGGATGCAAAGTGGATGCAAGTGTTTGCTAGTGGTTGCTCGTGGACGCATATACACACATTGTTAGGCACTAGATCGGCCCAGTCACTTCATACTGCATATTGCATATAAATGGCTGTATTTAGTAAAATGGATGTATGATGATTGTATGATCATATGGATGCTGCATTCAGATGATGATTGTGCATGCATATAAAGATAATATGTAGCATTAAGGAACTTTTGCATACATAATGGACGCATGACACTATCATGATTTGCATTAAGGAGGTCAACTGAATCAGTGGACCGCCTGATTTTGCCTTAGATATGGACATATACACACACTGTGCATTTAAACATGAAAGCATTAGAAGTCTATAAGGACAATGGATGCATGTGTTTGATGGTTGAGTAGATGGACGATTGGATGTTAGGATACACATTCTTCTTGACTTGAAGATTTTGGGGTCGAAATCCTTTAAGGAGGGGAGAATGTAACACCCCGTAATTCTGTTAATATTAATATTCACAAATTAAAGAATAACTAATCTCAGACATGAGAATTGTGGGAAACGGGTTGCGCCATTGTGTTCGTCTCGGAATTCTGGTTGAAATAGAGTCCGAGTTTGCGTGAATTGGACTTCGTATGAAGAAGTTATGGCCATCGAAGTTTCAGAAAATTCAAAACAGATTTCAGAAAATTCAAAATTCGAAGTCAAGCAGGCTAGGAGGGAAAATTCCCGCCCAGCACCCCAGGTCGACTGGGGAGTCGACTGGACAGTCGACACCCCCCCCTCAGGTCGACTGGGCAGTCGACCTGGGTGTCGACCTGCCCAAGCGGCTAGGGTTTGGCTGATGTGTCTTTAGGGCTGAGTTGGCAAATTAAACGGTTCAGATTAGTTCTGAGTTAATCTGACGGTCTAAATAAATCCTAAACTCTATAAATACCTAGGTAGTCTCTCACTCTAATTCGCATGAAAAATAGAATAGCCACCGTCATACTGCCGCCATGGAGCTCAGTGTAGCCGCCGCCAACTAAGAAGGAAGAAAGCTAATCAAAACCCTAATTCTACTCAACTCTAAAGCAAATCAAGACTCTCTTTCTTCTCTAATTGTGAGTATGATGATCTTAACAAGATTATTATTAGACTAGTTAGATTAAGTTATGAATGGATTATAAGTGAATGATGTGGATTGTCATATATGTTGTTGTAAACCTTATGCTATCATGTATGCTGTAAATCCTATGTTATGTGATGATGATATCCTATATGTTGTAAATCATGATATGATGATATTGTATAAGTTGTAATTTTCTATGCTAAGTTGTGATAAATCATACATGCTTTAAAGTCATGATGCTATTATCTATGCTAATTAGTTCATGTTAATCAAATCATAATGTTTGGGCTATGTTGATCTATATGACAAACCATGTATGCAAGTTTAGATTGATTAGTAAAGATTATGAACATATGCCATGACACCTATTTAGATCCAGAATTATGACATCTAGAATCATGCTATGACATATGTGAATTCTATGCATTAGATGCTAGTTCACACCATCATTATGTTGCATAAAACCCCATATGCAAGTTTATACACGAATTTGGGTTATGATCATATCATGTAAATTGTGACATTTAACAAGTTGACACCTTTAGATCCTTAACATGTGTAGTTTTATGCAAGTTTCACCCCTATTATGATTAGATTCATTTTAATTGTCTATATGTTGTGATAATTTATTTTGTGCTATCAATTAGACTATTCGAGTCTAACGTATATTCTGCGATGAATAAGCGAACGTATAAACGTGGGGTAGGGGTAACATTAAGGATTTAATATTAAGAAATTGGGGTGCAATTGATATGATTTTGCATGCCATGAATGGATGGCCATAATTGAGTCAATTATGGACATCATTAAAATTGGAATTAATTAATAATTTGAATAGGGAATTATTAAAACTGGGGTAAAAGATTATAAGTGATAATCAATGCTTAGGACACGAGGTTGGACTCGTTTGTGACGTAAACCTACCCGGACTCGCCCGGCAAATCTAGCTGCCATAAATGCCAGTCTAATGTGAGAGGTCTTTATGAGGTTATGGCCTGAATGAATTAAGAAATACTTAACCAGATAAACATGTAAGGTGGGACATGGGGGTTAAGTAGGTGCCTTGGGTGGCATGAGGAATCTAGTGGGTGCCCTTAGTGGCATGTGAAATACGATTAGTAAAACTTAACCAAACACACATGTAAATGAACATGACTAAGAGGGTTAAGTGGGATATACTAGTGGGGACAAGCATAGGTGGATAGCTTGTGGGGGCCCATTTCAACCAGTAACCCAAACATATCTTTGTGGGCTCGACCCAAGTCGAGGACGGGACACGCATAGTGGGATTGACTATAAGAGGCAAAACTGCGTAGCGGTGGCAACGCAAGTCCAACGGGTTTCATATGCATGTGTGGACCTGGGCTTGCATCGTGTAGGTATAAGCCGTGCATTCTTTAGCTGTATCGGGTTGCCACTTTAGGGGAGTGATACACCCCACTGTGGGGCCAGCACGGGTATCTACGAGTAGGGAGCCGATCGAAAGTGGGTAGTGGGGTACACCTAGTGGAGATAGGGGCAGACGGCACTTATGTAGTCAGCTAGGGGTACGCAAGGCTATTTATATCGTTTTTGTGTGAAGCAAGTGGTATTAACCTTTAGAGTGACTGGTGTGGTGCAGTGTAGTAATTATTCGTTAGTAATTAGGTGTGCCTTTAACGTTATCTTTATCTGCTCTTCCATACCAAATAGTCCATAGACATTTCCTTGTTTTCCAGCTTATGCCTTAGTCTAGTTATTTTGATAATAGTATTGTTAGAATTATCATACTCGCCAGACTTTATGTCTGACCCCCTCTATTTCTATCCTTTCCCCCCTCCAGATCCTCAGGGTGGGCCCAGCTCTAGTGGAGTTTGATTGGATTGCTTTATCTCTCTTGGAAAGCTGGGACCGTTGAAGTAAAGTCCAGCTTGTTATCTTCTTTAATGGCTATTTGTGTAATGGGATTATGTATTTTGTTTTATGAAGATGGATATTGTACTTGACTCTGATTTATGGTTTTATGATGTAACAAACATATTTAATTTCCGCTGCAATAAAATGAAGTTTTAGATTTCCAAGTACTACTTATTATCTGTCTTGTTGTAATTTTTCTGTTCTATATTCACTTAAAACCTCCATGGAAGTTAATGCATTCCCTTTGTGAGTGACATTAATGGACGTGGGGTGTTACATAAAAGGATTTATAAATCTAAGTTTTTAAACAAGATTGATAAATGGGAATTCAATTAACAATTGATTAACTGACGATGAGATTTAGCCAAAGAGGCGATAAAAAGTTTATTATAGAATTCTCCAAATAGATGGAATCAAATTATTTAACGAGGATTTATATTATAAATCAAAAGATTTTAAGTGAAATAATGCTCGATGTTAAAATTGTGTTCTAGTGAATATTTCCTTAAATAAAGGAAGTAAGTAAAGAGATCCTCAAACGAGGATTTCAAATGTAAGCAACGGTTTTACCAAAACCTAATTCGAATCAAAGGGCAAGTGGGATTTAATATCAGTGGTTTAGTGACAGACTAATATTATTCTAAGATAAGAACGGGTCGATCAAGGTCTAAGAGGTAACTAAAATACCCCAACTTGGTTAGCTTCACTATTATCGAGGAATGATATTAGTTTGGAATAAGTGGAAAGTGTTGAGATTTGGTTTACCTTATACGAGGAATACCGAACTCTAATGCAAGGTTTTAGGGAAAATAAATATTATGGCAATATTAGTTTCAAAAGAAATATGAATATTGATTTCAAATTATATTGAATATTTGTTATTCAATTAGAGTTGATCGAATATAGTATTTGAGACAGAGTTAGTCAAACATAGTTATTCAGGAAGAGTTGCCATTGCGTACAACTGCTAGCGTAATTCGTAGGGCTGCAGATAGCCTACGGCGGTCGGATGTTTCCTGAGGGATTCAGGCGTAACCATTGTGATCGCTGCGATCTAGAGTCAAGCGAATGGAGTAAGTCGAATATTAGTTAATTGATATGAGTAATCAAGTCAAGTTAGTCTAGTTGAATTAAATAAGTTGAGTTAGTCAAGTTAGAGTTATTCGATCAAAGTAAATCAGTCAGGGTTAATCAGAGGAAATTAGGATTATATCATTAAGTATATTCATATATGGATATCGCAAGTTGCCCGAATATAAGGAAATAGGGAAAAGGGTTTTGAAGCAATAGATCGATATTGCCAATGGACATGGAAAGCTGGGTAGGGATATATATATATATATATATATATATATATATATATACGTACGTACTCAAAATCATATAAACAATTCTGTTATAATAAGATAAGGATAAATCAAATGTTTTGAATGTATTGGAAGATTTAAAGGTTTATTAACTATTGGGTTAAATATATTTTAAAGAAGCCAAGTTAGGTCAAGTGCTGAATCAGCAAACTCATGTTATTTACACAATTGTTATTTGATAGTTAAAACACCGACCATCAAACCTGACCAATACGATTGTTGGTACGGAAAGACCGGGATCGAATTTATATTCGAAAACCATTCCGACCAACAAATACGTGAAAATGTTGATTGAAGACGGAGCAAGTGAAGACCGTGGATCTTCATAAGAGGAAGGATTACTTGACGAATATTCTCTGTGAATTGCAACACAGAAGTATTCTGACATGATTCTATCATGGTTGAGATTTTACGGGTAGCAAGGACTTCTCGCTACTGATCCATGGAGTGATTCCTATATTGGATGCGGTAGGAGGGTACCTTCAGTTCATCCTGTTCCTGGATGACTTGTATGGACGAATGTCTGACAGAGTATTTCCTTAGAACCACGTACGTTGATTTTTACAAATATACCGAGTTGGTGGAAAAGAGGGGCACTTCTTTAATACCCAGAGTATATTTGTGGACGTCAATTAGTGATTTGACGGATCTGACGATGTGGCATTCAAAGTGAATGATGACCAGATGTTTTAAAGTAAATTTTAGCCTCAAGCCTCATCAACCGGGAAATGACAAAAATCGGGCAGGCAGCATGGCTATGTGGGTCGCTCCC
This sequence comes from Allium sativum, assembly GCA_030737875.1. NCBI lineage: Eukaryota > Viridiplantae > Streptophyta > Magnoliopsida > Asparagales > Amaryllidaceae > Allium > Allium sativum. The sequence continues at coordinate 628,466,718 of CM060916.1, forward strand.
ATTAGGGTGTATGATCACCTATCTAGAGAAATTCCAATTGCTTCTTTAATCTATATTTGATGTTGTCCCTTTTCGGGAGGCGGTTGCTGATCCCAACCATCGGTGATATACATTTGATACACTCAAGCGAAATGAGTGGTCGGTCATGTGAGGGCCGGGTTGCAAGACGTTCTTGTTGAACCCAGTGTATTCGTCTCTAGAGATACACTATCGGCAGGTGGTCCCAGACCTTGTCAAGGTTGGAATCCAATAAGCGCCTGCGGTTTTGGTTTGTATACTATATACGGGGAGCTTGAGATGCAAGCGTTCCTCTAGATTGCTAATTATTTGTATTTAGTCATTATGATAATATCAGAATAAGTTATGATTTCAAAAACTTTTTGGGTTATAGTAAGGTAAAAGTCGTCCGTGTTTATGTGTGGGCTGGTCTTACTATTATCCTTTGATTTCATAAAGGATTTTCCAAAGTTAAACCAGTTGTTTGTGCTGTGAATTTATCACTGATAGTATTCCAGACTGACCCGGTGTATTTTGCTTTGCTTCAAATGTGCTCGGGTCAGATCGAGTATGTTCCAAGTTAGGTTTTTCTTGGAGTTTCAGGAGCTAGAAGCAGGCGGCATCACCGCTAGTTATATAAAGTTATTCCGCTATGTCTGATGTATGTTGTACTTTGATGACTGGTATGTGTATACAATTCTTTTGTATAAAGAGATTTGATATTATATTTTATTTGTTCCGCTGTGAGATTCTGATGTGGTGTTCTTCTTCTTTCTTCTATTCTAACATTTCTTTCTTTCCTTTCTCACCCTATAAATTCTTCCTAATAACAATCCAGTGTTTTCGATGCTTGAATAGTCGACATGGTGGTTTTATGTCGATTTTCAGGGTCGAAAATCTATTGGGTCGTTATAATGGTATCAGAGCTATTGGTTTAGTGATAACCTTGGCTCTGTGGTGTGACTCAATAGAGATGGGTTTAGCAATACCCTAGATTGAGTTTGAGTATATATGAGAGCGCGTATTTGTGATTTGATATAAAATTATTTTTGAAATTATTTTTGCCCGGTTCATTTATAAAATAATAAAGGTAATGATTTTCACAAATCATTATATTATGGGCAAATTATTTGGATTTGTTAATGTTGATTGTGTGATATGTTTGGATGGTGTGCTCGATCTCATGGATAAGTCTGAACATGAATCGAATTGGTTGAAAACCAATATGAAATAGATAATTCGAATAAATCAATTCAGAAAAATTTGAATGGATAACCTTGGCTATAGTTATATTTGTAACCTCATATGAATTCAACTGGGTGTATAATTGATTGATGTGAATGGCTTGGATGTTTTGAACATAATTGACATTGGTTTTGGGAACTAATGAATTTGTTTGAGCTAAGAACAGGTGTAGACGAGCCAGTTCAGCTTTAAATCAGTTCAAAGGAGAAATTCTGAAGTTAATCGAATCCAGAGCTGCATAATAATTAAGCAAGCTCGAATATAAATTATCGCTTATCGCATAATAGAGCTCGCAAAAAGGTACGCTTACAAAAATATGAATTTTTGGTTTTATCTGGGTTTGAGTTTGGATTTTAATTTTTTCGACCATGAGAGTCGAGGTATATATATTTCTTGAACCTGCGATTTTGCAGATGTCCTCCGTGCAGGGGAGACTCTACCGAATTTTTTCCAAAATTTAAGGTGTTAGAAATTTTTGAAGATTTTTAGAAAACTATTTTATTTGAAATAAATTGGTTTCAAACCCAATTGGGACAGTTTGAAAATAAATTAGAATTTTAAAATTAAATATATATTTTTTGTAAGGATAATGGGATTTAACATTTCTTTCTACCTTAGCAATTTCAAGGACGAAATTATTTTAAGGGGGAAGGAATGTAACGAACCGTATTTTCTGCCTATTTATTTGGATTATTTTAAATTATTTTAATTATTTAAAATATTGGTTTGGGTTTAAATAATCAAATTTAACGATTTTATTTGGAATATTTTATTTAAATAAATAATAAAATAATATTTTAATTTCCAAAATATTTGGGGAAATATAGAATTTGCAATATATTATGACCGGGCAGTTTAAAGTGGTCAAATATTGGTTATATTGAAAATATAGCGACGATTTCATTTATTTAACGACGGTCGAGTGATATGGTTTATAATTTAATTAAATAACGAGCTGCAGCGGCGCGGTAGTTCGCGATTTGTCGTTTTGAACTTCAATTGGTCGTACCGGGTTCAAAATAAGTCGGATTTCCTTGAAACAAGAAACGTCGGGACCGGTTGGACGATATCTTTCCAATAGCAGAGAAAAATCCAGTTTTCATCGTGTAGATTTTATTTTATGTCCAAATCAAATTTTGGAAAAAACGCTATGGAATTCCTTTATATATTATATCGATTATCTATATAGAATAAAGGGTTTATAAATATTTTAAATATCGATTTGCCTTGGAATTCAACCCGGGATATTTTATTGTGGTAGTATACGATATTCTGGTCGTGTATGGCCAATGGCAATATTTTATATATATTATGTTGAAGTACTTTAAAATTGGTTTATTTTATTAGAATTGGGCAGTTATAAAAGGGCCATTTTTCAAACGACCTCTGTTTTCGACGAAACAAATTTTATTGAGACCGCAACAGTAAATTATTGCTAGATTTCAAGTGGCGCATCAATCGGGGTTAATTTGTGAGCGTGGCAAAATAAAATATAAATATAAACGACCATTTGAACATGAACGAGGGCCATTTGAGCAATCGAACTCGGAATTCGACGAAACAAGTTTCATTAGGACCGTATCGTCAAATTATACTATGCCGTCCAATCGCGTCTCGAACGGGGTTTGTATGTGAGCGCAGCAGCGAATAAACGATGTTTGAAATTGCGATAGACACGAAATAAAAATCGTTAGTCAACATCACTCGTCACGTCAACTTAAATTATATTATTTCCACATTATAAATAACCCCAAAAATCAGAAATTACAGCCCAACTCCATATCTGTCCATGTAATTTTGCAAAAAAGTCCTCAAACCCAAAATCATTTATATTTTCAAATCCGTGAAGAAATTGCAGGGGGTTCCAAAGGCAAAGCAGTAGATCGAGGTGATATCTAGCTGCTGTAAAAAGTTGGGTGAGTTTCGTCGACTGTGGTGGCCGGAATCCGCGATGAACAGTTTTCGGTTTTGGCCCAAATTATAAGGATTTGGTTGGTTTGAGGGAACGGGACCTTGGGGGTTTTGTAGAGGAGAGGCAAGGCTTCGTTTTGGCTGTGGACTGAGGAGCAACGATGGTCCATGGTGGCGTGGGGACTGAGATGAACGAAGTTGGTTAGTTTTGGGTATTTTCAAAAAGTAGTGTTGGGTTTTAATGGTTTTCCGGCGTCTCTTGTCAACGTCAGGCGGTGGGCTGAAGGGTGCAGGTGCTGGGTGGCGTGGTGGGTCGACCGGTGGTGGTCCGGTCACCGATGGTGGCTCGAGGCGGCGTGAATTGAAAGTTGAACGGGTTTCGGTTTTTATGGGCTGTCGGAGGCGAGCTTGGTAGTCAGGGTCTGGGCAACGGCAGTACTTGGTGGCGCGGTGACATCGGTGCAGGCCAGTGGTGTTCCGACGGCGTTAACAGGTGGCGAAGGGGTATTAAAGTTGGTCGGGTTTTTTTTTGTTCAAAGGAAGGAACGATGGCCATCGGGGAAGAAAGCTCCGCTCCAGGAAAACGCGTATCTGACGTGGCACAACGGTAATTAAGGTAATCATGGGTTAATCATTAGTTAGTTAAATATTAAATTAATTAATAATTTAGTTTGTGTTAATAATCATTTAATTTATAAAAACTTATAATTAGCATAACTCGTTCATACGTAAATGGAATCTGACGAAACTGGATCCGTTAGGATCGCAGGGACGAGACCTATCCGATGGCACTGACTAGGAGTCAATCTGACGTAGTTGAAATTTCAACAAATTTTTGAATGCTCGACTCAAATTTGATGCAACAAACGCATCAACCGTCCACCGTATAAATTTGGTGAGTTAATTCTCACACCTTCTGGAATCCTGTGATGTGGTACATTCATAGTAAAGTATAAATTACAGATTACAGTATAAATTGGTTGATTTGATGCGATGGATGCAAATTGGTTGTTATTGTTTGATTGGTTGGAGTTAATTATTTATTTAATTCGTATATTTTTATCCAACTGTTATCTGTGATGCAGAGAAGGACAGGTTGGAGGAATCCAACCGGATTCCTTAAAATAAACTGTATTTTTGTTGTTATGCATATATAGGAGTTGTTCACCCTGACTGACACCAAAACCTGTTTGTGTGTTGATGGTTGAATATATATTCACCTGTGTTGTGTTTAAAATCAATCGACGGTGTTGATTTGGTAATTGGCAATAAATGGCCTAAAAAGTACGGGTTTCACCGTCATTCTACCGTCAGGCGAATTGACATAGAATATAAGTTATAAATTATTTTTATAACTGCACTGGAGTTTTCAGTATTTTATAATTATAACTTTTTAAATATTTTAATCGAGTTATAAAAGAAGTTACTTAAAAGGTTTATGCAAGTTAAAAGCAGAAGAACCAAAGTATTTAACTACGGTTTGGTAAAATTAGATAATTGTTTTTAAACAATTAAATAGAGATGTTAAATTAATTAAGTTAGTTAATTAATTTAAAAAGGGAAATGACAAGGAAATTCAGTTAAGAGTTAACTGATATGCATAGTTGGCAATGTCAACCGTGTGTAGTTGAAATCGAGAATGGAATTAATTTGGTTTAACGAATAGTGTAAATTATTAGTTGACCTTTGATTAACTATAAATGAAAGGGGATTATTGAACTGTATGATGTGAAATATCAGTAAATCTTGGGATTTACTATAATTCAAGTAATTACTAGAATGGTTAGTGGTAATAAGGCAAATTATTATTTGATAAGCTTTGTGAAAAGTGATAATTATCTTATCTTTGATTAATAGCAGAGTTAACTATTTTTAATATAGTTAATGTTAAAGATAATTATTATTTAAATTGATAATTAAAGAAATGATTTTTAATTGGTATTTAATTAAGAAATGCTTAAGCGTCGCTTAGTTCGATAAAAATCCAAATAAGAATTTTATTAAAAGGATTTATAAATCTAAGTTTTTAAACAAGAATGATAAATGGGAATTCAATTAACAAGTGATTAATTGACGATGAGATTTAGCCAAAGAGGCGATAAAAAGTTTATTATAGAATTTTCCAAATAGATGGAATCGAATTATTTAACGAGGATTTATATTATAAATCAAAAGATTTTAAGTGAAATAATGCTCGATGTTAAAATTGTGTTCTAGTGAATATTTCCTTAAATAAAGGAAGTAAGTAAAGAGATCCTCAAACGAGGATTTCAAATGTAAGCAACGGTTTTACCAAAACCTGATTCGAATCAAAGGGCAAGTGGGATTTAATATCAGTGGTTAAGTGACAGACTAATATTATTCTAAGGTAAGAACGGGTCGATCAAGGTCTGAGGGGTAACTAAAATACCCCAACTTGGTTAGCTTCACTATTATCGAGGAATGATATTAGTTTGGAATAAGTGGAAAGTGTTGAGATTTGGTTTACCTTATACGAGGAATACCGAACTCTAATGCAAGGTTTTGGGGAAAATAAATATTATGGCAATATTAGTTTCAAAAGAAATATGAATATTGATTTCAAATTATATTGAATATTTGTTATTCAATTAGAGTTGATCGAATATAGTATTTGAGATAGAGTTAGTCAAACATAGTTATTCAGGAAGAGTTGCCATTGCGTACGACTGCTAACGTAATTCGCAGGGCTGCAAATAGCCTACGACGGTCGGATGTTTCCTGAGGGAATCAGGCGTAACCATTGTGATCGTTGCGATCTAGAGTCAAGCGAATGGAGTAAGTCGAATATTAGTTAATTGATATAAGTAATCAAGTCAAGTTAGTCCAGTTGAATTAAATAAGTCGAGTTAGTCAGGTTAGAGTTATTCGATCAAAGTAAATCAGTCAGAATTAATCAGAGGAAATATGGATTATATCATTAAGTATATTCATATATGGATATCGCGAGTTACCCGAATATAAGGAAATAGGGAAAAGGGTTTTGAAGTAATATATCGATATTGCCAATGGACATGGAAAGCTGGGTAGGGATATATATATAAATATATATATATACGTACTCAAAAACATATAAACAATTCTGTTATAATAAGATAAGGATAAATCTAATGTATTGAATGTATTGGAAGATTTAAAGGTTTATTAACTTTTGGGTTAAATATATTTTAAAGAAGCCAAGTTAGGTCAAGTGCTGAATGAGCAAACTCATGTTATTTACACAATTGTTATTTGATAGTTAAAACACCGACCATCAAACCTGACTAATACGATTGTTGGTACGGAATGAGCGGGATCGAATTTATATTCGAAAACTATTCCGACCAACAAATACGTGAAAATTTTGATTGAAGATGGAGCAAGTGAAGACCGTGGATCTTCATAAGCAGAAGGATTACTTGACGAATATTCTCTGTGAATTGCAACACAAAAGTATTCTGACGTGATTCTGTCGTGGTTGAGATTTTACGGGTAGCAAGGACTTCTCGCTACTGATCCATGGGGTGATTCCTATATTGGATGCGGTAGGAGGGTACCTTCGGTTCATCCTGTTTGTGACAACCCCATTCCCGATAAGACGGTACAAAGGGTAATCTTTGGAATATAACACATAAACAGATAACAGCAGAACAAAAATAAATAAGTACACCAGATAATGTACAATAGAATACACTGGATAAATATAATCATCAGAGTTACACAGTATATAGGATCATACTTAGTACAAAATATAGTTCAGCTATACATAAACGTCTACTGCGGAAAAGAAAACACAATATGTACAACAGGAGCTGAACAGCATAAAAAGAGATAAATGATAGAATCCATCATCAGCTCCAGCTATCCAGAAAGAGCCTGCTAAAACCTGAATACAAGGCTGTCCGTGTAGAAATAGGGGCACCCGAGTTTGCAAGTGAAACAAACTACGAGTCAGTCATGGGACTGGTATGAGAAATCTACTTAACACATTTTCAAATATGGCCAATCACAGGATCACGCCACTTTCGCGGAACGGGTTTACTCCATTGGATTGCCAGTGCTTTAAAACAAATAATTCTTTTAAACATCGCAATGCTTTTTATAAAAATGAAGCCATTATAAGACTCAGTTCCCATCACACATGAAACATACACTAGAGGATAGAGTTTTACCATATAATGGCCAAAATATGCTTGATACGAGCAAAACAAATCATTTGATATTATTGCTAGTGTATATATGTTTCAAAAACAATTTCGATCATAACTATCAATCATAGGCGGCATTAATGCCCCAGACCACTATGTCGCCATATATAGGTATACAATCAAAACCGCATGATGTCATATTTGGAAATTGGATTTCCGTTATGAGCCAATGCAAAAGATAGTCCTTACCGAATTCGAGACGCTCTAGCCCGTGTCTCAGGCAAACGCGCAGACAAGCCTTGGATCGTCAGGGCCGGTCCACTGATGTGGATTAAAATTCCAGAACACTGCGTTTCCCTGCCCTATGGGGCGTCACTGGTCATTTCTGACCACACCATCGGCTCCGAAGAGACCGAGGCCTCGCTTTCCATCATCCACATAAGTAAAATACCCGGGCGTGTAAAACCCAAAGCACCACTCCTAGCTAGAAGAAAACGCATATCCTCCCTGAAGTCCTTCTCCCGTTTCTGGCTCATACCGGGGTGTGAGGATCGCAAAACTACGCTATACACAAAGCTACGCCACACAGGCCGTGCTTTGATCATCAACCACAAGAATTTGCTTTTCAACAGAAGCCTTGATCATCTATCACTTAGGCGTGCCACATAGGCAATTCACTCCGTGCGACTGATTTCTATAGATATATAACCTCAGGGCTCGTGCGTCTCAGAGAAGGGCGTTAAGCAAGAGAATAAATTCTCTGCCGCCAAACAGATATATATTTAATAGAGATCAATCAGCACAGAACAAAATCCAATGTCGGCCACACAGTCCATTTACACGTTCGTTCTGGGTCTGAACGAAATCGGAGGCACTCAATACCTCGCATATCCGTACAATCAACAAGTACGTCCGGGTGGCTACTACTTCAACCCCGTCAAGGTAGCTACTCCTATCATGAGCATCAGTAGCACCCCTCCATTCGACGTGAAGATCATCGGTCTTGCACCTTCTTCATATCTTTGACTTTCACTCGTCGATCAATTATTTGAAATGAGAATTAACTCGGCCTTTTCAAATAATTCACGTATATCTAGAATTTCAAATCAATTCATTTCAATGGTTAAATTATTCGACAACACCAATTTTGTTCTTTAATGTAATTTTCACACCAAACACATTCAACCATCAAATATCAAATAAATCGATCAAATTCAGTTTATTTCCATTCCATATCGTTTATAATATTTTGTCACGATTTATCGCAATTTTTATTTATTTAAAAATAGCCAATTCATTCAAACAACGCTTCAGGCCATAATGCGGCCGTGGCGCTGTTTTTCTCCAGATTTGATTTACACATATCTGAAAATCTAACCGTTGGATCTTCACAAAATTTACATCATTAGAAAGATCTTTTCAAAACGAATCCACGGTTTCAGTTTTGGGAAAATCCGACGGTCGGATCTCCCGCACTAATAGTTTGAAGTTACGATTTCAAAATACGAATTACAGCGTCGTTATTCGATTTAATTTAATTATATATATATATATATATAATCAATTCTGGCGCTGTTTTTCTTCAGATTTGAATTAAACATTCCAGACAATCCAACCGTTGGATCTTTACAAAGTTGGTGCCATTGGAAAGATATTTCCAAGGCGAACCCAACGGTTGTGGTTTCGGGAAAATCTGATGGTCGGATCTCCCGCACTAATCGTTTGAAGTTACGATTTCAAAATATGAACTGCAACACCGTTATTCACTATATTTTTATTATATTTATATAAATATATATAAATATAATTCTTCCTTTCATTTCAAATATACACAGCCGATTACCTCAACTTGATGTTCAAAACTAGGTTTAAGGTTTTCGGCGAATCCTTGAAGCGAGGTGGAAATTCGTCAGCACCACGTTGTAGAGCTTCGAAGGGCGCACAAATCGAGGTGGGTATGGTGGCACTTGGTGGGGCCCAGTGTTCGTGGCGGCGGCGGAAAGGGCTGACCTTGGAGGAGGTGGTTCTGGTGCTAGGGTCGATGATAGGAGGCGTGGTGGGTATTGATTTGAACAGGAGGGAAAGATGAACGGAAAACTTAACAGGAGGTGGCGCTGAAAGTGGCTGAGGCGGCAGGATTTTGGTCTGAAAGAAAAGAAGCGGTTTCCGCCTTTGATTTGGTCACGTCGGGGAGAGAGAAGATGGAGGGGAGAATTGTGATTGGCCGGCCTATTTTTTTTATATTTATTAATTTCAAAAATCCGAAAATACCCCCTACCCCATCTCATACGAACTCCAATCCAAACCCAACAACTATCGTCCCTAGCCTTTTACCCCCATTCCGAACACAATGGGATATGTTTCGTAGGCCCATTCGACTGTTTCAGTCAGTTTTCTTCCAAATTAAAATATAAAGCATTCAATATTTAATTTGAACGTACATTTCAATTTGCCGGGGCCACATACTGATCCTAAAAATTCCCGAAAAATAAATCTAGCTATGCTTTGACGATACGGTCCCAACAAAACTAGTTTCGTCGAATTCTGAGACCGTTTGAAAAATGGCCATATTCTGGTCGATCCAATTTAACTGTAATTGACCAAAACACATTTTCCTTTGCCACGCTCACATACTAGCTTCAAAAATTATGAAATTTGAAACCTAACAATAACTTCACATCCCGGATCCAACAAAAGTGGTTTCGTCGAATTCCGAGCTCGTTTGCAAAATGTCTATTTTCACGGGCTATATAAATTCTATAGCGACCTTTCTGAAAATTCATTTGGCCATAACTTTTGTCTCCTGCTACGAAACTTCAATTTTTCAGATTTGCTAGAAATATATTCACTAACAGATTTAAATATTTTGGTTTCACTAAAATCCGTTTTATTTTGCACCCGGTACAGTCAGTCAAAGTTTGAATTCAAATTTCGAAACTACCGCGCCATTTCAGACAATGTTTATAATTCAAATTAATTATATTCATTTTCAACATCGATTCAATCACACTTTACATCGTTATTATTTAAAATATTTATTTTAAATATTTAAAATTCACTAAAATAGCCAATTTAAAATTTTTAAACTGGTTCAGATTTTCCAGGTTGTTACAATCTCCCCCACTTAAAACTTTTCGTCCCCGAAAAGGGACAAAATCGAAAGTGGTTTGATTAATCAACTCTACGTTCAATCTGTCTTCCATTCTCCAACTTTTCGGTTTCTGAGAATTTTCAAATTCTTCCAAAATTTGGCTAACACCCGGAATTTTCGAAAAATTTCGCCATAACCTCCTTTGTACGGGGAGGGGTTTGGAAATTTATTGGGCCGTATTAGGTACCCAATTAATCCTATAAAGCATACACATATTTATAGTGATATATTCTGGTGTTTACAAGGGAGCGTGTATAGATAATAACTCTAGAGAATAAATTCTCGTCACCCTGTCTAAGCCTGAGGGAGTGTGTATTTTTAATTGCTCCAGAGGATAAATCCTCGTCACCTCGTCCCGTGAGGGAAATAAATAATCCATGTTCCGTATCTAATGACTAGAGAGACGTGATTATTGTCAACTCCAGACCCGTGTGGGGTTTTTTATTAATCTGGCATTTTATCGTTATAATTTAAATAGTCCATAACAGTCATCTGTTCAACCTGTAATATATAGTCATCGCCATATAAGCCTCTCGCTCGTACGGTAAATCATCAACCTCGTCACACAAGCTCCAAATGCTTATGTGGTATATGATGAAGTATGCATATCTTCAAGAAGTATGCCATGTAGTGTAGTTCAAAATTAATTGTTACTATCCTATGGCGACATTTATTATTTACACACAGAATAACCAGCACTCCGCATCCAATGGCATTCACAGGAGTTGATATAATAATAAAAGTGCGCATCCAACTCATTAAGGTTTACCTATTTGTCGGGCACACATATAAAATCTTTACTCAACAGCTAATCCATTTACCTGTTCAAACATATATAATGCACATGTATATAGTTCTATCTATTTTTAATTCAGTTCAATGTGTGATTAAATCGAATAAATTCTACCATTCATTTTCTTATTGATTAAATTAACTATCGTTCTAATAATTTAGTTAATCAAATCCACTATCACACAACCCAAACAACAATCAATTTTATTTTTAACTTCTCAAGATCATACTAATTAATTCATATACACTTTTAAATCACTCAGACTGTATAATTTAAAAGTTTACATCTATGCAAAGAAAACAACAGCAAATTAGAGAACATAATGGAAATGCAAAATATGGTAATTGTACCTTGCACCAGAATCAATCAGAGATATCCACCCTGCACTTAGGATAGGCTTTCTTAATGCTTTCCTCTGTTTCCCAAGTACAATCTCGCGGATCTCCACTCCATTGCACTTTGACTAAGTGAACCTTTTTGTTCCTCAGCTCTTTGGTTTCTTTGCCAATTATCTTTAGCGGCTCTCTCCTAACTGCCAATTCCAGAGTGATTTCTATATCCTGTTGCGCTGCTTCTTCCACGATCAAGTCTGGATCATGAACTTGCTTTCAAAGTTGAGATACGTGAAATACATCATGCACTCCAGGCAACCAATTAGGCAATTGAACCTTATATGCGAGAGTTCCAATCCGTTCAAGAATAGGAAACGGACCAATGAATTTGGGTGCCAATTTCCCTGTTTTACCAAACCGGATAAATCCTCTCATCGGAGATACTTTCAAATATACATAGTCGCCAACAGCGAATGATATATCTCTTCTTCTCTTATCTGCATAGCTCTTTTGTCGGCTTTGAGCGGCTAGTAATCGTTTCTTAACGAAGTCGATTTTATCCGCAGCCTCGCGAATCATATCTGGGCCCAATACAAGTCTATTTCCTGGCTCCACCCAACAAGCAGGGGATCGGCACGGTCTACCATACAATGCTTCGAATGGTGACATTGTCAGGCTCGCTTGGTAACTGTTGTTGTATGAGAATTCGGCCAAATGCAAATGGTCTTCCCACGATCCGCCAAAATCTATAATACAAGCATGCAATAAATCTTCAAGAATACGATTCACCCTCTCAGTCTGACCATCTGTCTGAGGATGATATGCGGTGCTCAAGTTCAGTTTCATTCCTAATTCTGCTTGGAATGCTTCCAAGAATTTACTAGCAAAAATCGGGTCATGATCACTAACGATGCTCATGGGAACTCCGTGCATCTAACAATTTCTTTAAAATGTATCTATGCCAGACTCTGAGCAGTTCTGTTCGATCTGACAGGTATGAAATGAGCAGTCTTCATAAAACGATCTACGATCACCCAAATACTGTCATTTCCCTTCCTGGTTCTGGGCAAACCATCTATGAAATCCATAGAAATCTGTTCCCATTTTCCACCTGGCACTTCTAAAGGTTGCAACAATCCAGCGAGTTTCTGCTGATTGCTTTTGACTTGCTGACAGGTGGGACACTGGCTAACATATATAGAGATATCTCTTTTCATTTCCTTCCACCAAAAAGTTCGCTTGAGGTCATTATACATTTTGCTAACCCCTGGGTGGATACTCAGCTTGGACTTGTGGCTTTCATCAAGAACTTCTCTTTTGAGCTCGGAAACGTCGGGAACACAAATCCTTCCTTTTAATCTAAGAATTCCCTCGTTATCCACTTGGAAACTGGATGCATCGCCTTTTTGAATTCTTTTGATCATCTCCTTAACAAAACTATCATCTTTCTGTAGAATGGAGATCTTGTCAATCAAGGAAGTCGTAACGATAAAACTGGCGATTATTACATTCTTTCTACTCAGCGCATCAGCTACAACATTGGCTTTCCCTGGAGTGTACAAAATCTCAAAATCGTACGCTACAAGAAATTCTAGCCAACGTTGTTTTCTCAGATTCAAATCCTTCTAGGTGAACAAGTATTTCAATGACTGATGGTCCATATACAGTTCGAATTTCTCACCCAAAAGGTAGTGCCTCCAGATTTTCAAGGCAAATACGATGGCTAACAGCTCAAGATCATGAGTCACATAATTCTTCTCATGTGGTTTCAGCTGACGGCTAGCAAAAGAAATCACTTGACCTCTTTGCATTAACACTGCACCAAGGCCCTCTCTAAAGGCGTCAGTCCAGACTTTCAAGTCCTCATTGCCATCTATTATTGTTAACATTGGAGCAGTTGTCAGTTTCAGCTTCAGCTCTTGGAAGGCTTCCTCACATACCGGAGTCCAATTGAATCTCGAATGTTTCTTAGTCAGTTTCGTTAAAGAACTAGATGTCTTCGCGAAATCCTTAATGAATTTCCGATAATAACTGGCTAACCCGAGAAAACTTCTAACTTCTGTTGGCGTACGAGGCTGTTTCCAATTCTGAATAGCAGTGATTTTACTGGGATCCACTGAAATTCCCTGCTTTGACACGACGTGGCCAAGAAATTTAACTTCTTCCTGCCAGAATATACATTTGGAAAACTTTACTTTTAAAACATTCCTTCTCAGAATTTCTAACACTTGTTCCAAATGTTTTTCGTGCTCGCTTTCTGACTTAGAGAAGATCAGGATATCATCAATGAAAACCAGAACAAATTTATTCAAAACTCCTCTGAATACTTTGTTCATCAGATCGACGAAATAAGCTGGAGCGTTACATAAGCCGAACGGCATTACTAACCACTCGTAGAATAAGTCCGGACCTCTGAATGCTGTCAAAGGAACACACTCCTCGGCGATACGAAGCTGATGGAAACCTGTAGCTAGGTCCATTCGAGAAAATACTTGTGCGCCATTTAATCGATCCAACAAATCATCAATCCACGGCAATGGATATTTGTTTTTCAATGTCTGCTTATTCAAGTCGCGATAATCCACACACAGTCTGAGAGTACCGTCGGACTTCGGAACAAATACCACTGCGGCTCCCCAATCAGAAAAACAAGGCCTGATCAGACCTTTCCATACAAGCTGTCTAGTTTGATTATCCAACTCTTCTTTCTCTTTCAAGGTCATTCTTTGAATAGCGTGAACTACCGGCCTTGCATTCAGAACTAAAGAGATTTTAAAATCAATTTCTCTTTGCGGAGGTAAGCTAACAACTTCTTCGAACACATCCGCATAGTTCTTCACAACTGGGATATTTTCTATGTCGACCGGGATATTCTCTATATCGACAGGAACAGGTTCTGTTTGAGCCGGAGAAACATCTAATGCTTCCCAGAAGTCTTTTCTATCAGAATTCGGGCCTTCACATGGAATGGTTATATATTTCCCGAACTTTGTTTTTGCCTTAACAACCCTCTCGGCGCAATTAACTTCTGCTTCATATTTGGTTAACCAATCCAATCCCAATATAAGGTCAAACTCTGTAAAATTCATTACGATTGCGATAGTGGGGAACCGATACCGGGAAAAAGAGACAGGCACTCGACAAACCCAATCAAGATCAAGGGAGGCCCCAACCGGATTATGAACAGTCATTGGTTCCTTGAGCTTCTTCAAATTCAATTCCTGTTTCTCAACCGCATTCTTTACAACAAAGCTTCGCAACGCTCCTGTGTCAAACAGTACTTTAACTGGAATATCTTTGACAGTAAGCGTGCCCTCCAAAACATCTGGCCTTTCCTGGCTGGATGAGGATGCAGGAACTTGTGCTACTTTATTTACCTATATCTTTTCATATTTCTCTGATAGTCGGCAGTTTTTCGCAATATGACCAGCTTGGTGGCACTTATGGCACCCCTTATTCTCTTGAAGCTTGTTCTTCGATTTAAATCCACTCTTTAACTGCTTCCCTAAGGGTCCACAATTTATCGATAAATGCCCTGGTTTCTTGCAGTTATTGCATATTGCGGTCGTTACGGGTCCTTTCTCGGATATAACATTTTCCCGATTTAATCTAGGCTTCTTTCTGACCCTAGACGTCGTACTGGCCTCAGGTTGTGTACTCGTCTCTGGGCTATCAGTTTCGAATTTTCTTTTGCTGCTAGAACTGACTCCATCTTCGTCTCGCAACTACCTCTCTTATCGAGATCCTCATACTGGTAAGCCATGTATATCATTTAGGAAAAAGGAAGCTTCACATTCTTCATTACACTATTCTGGTATTTTCTTTGAAGACCATTAATGAACCTCATATTCTTCATTTTTGGCTTTTCAATTAGATGCGGGGCAAAACAAGAAAGTTCGTTGAATCTCTTATGATATTTGGGAATATTCATATCACCTTGTATCAGATAGTAGAACTCATCGTATAACCGCTCAGTTGCTTCTGGAGGAATAAACCTTTGGTTGAACATTTCTTTGAATCTATCCCAGGTGATATCACCTTCTGGATTATTTCTAATAATTGACCCCCACCAGAACAAAGCTTCGTCTTTGAGTGCCCAAGATGCCACTAATCTTTTCTTCTCATATCTTAGCTGGAGACGCTCAAGAATTCTTTCAGCAGAACGCATCCAATCTTGGGTTTGACTAATGGATTCATTTCCCAAGTATGGTACTCCACCCAGATTTTGATACTTCTTTAATAAAGCTTCTAGATCTAGTTCTGCATTTCTCCTGTTTCTGACACTCATTTTCTAGTACTTCTGCAAATAGCAGATCAAGTGTCAAGTCAACAGAAAAGATATTTTAAAACATAGAAACATATACTTGAATGTAAATGTGTCTATCGAGGTGCATTTTATTCTGCTATACTCATACTAGGATATTACTGATCCTATCTATAATGAGTTACTCGTCCTAGAACACTCCTGGTTCTATTTCCGACGAGCTCGTTCATATGTTATATTCCAGGCTTAACCAAAGCTCTGATACCACATTTGTGACAACCCATTCCCGATAAGACGGTGAAAAGGGTAATCTTTGAAATATAACACATAAACAGATAACATCAGAACAGAAATAAATAAATACACCAGATAATGTACAATAGAATACACTGGATAAATATAACCATCAGAGTTACACAGTATATAGGATCATACTTAGTACAAAATACAGTTCAGCTATACATAAATGTCTACTGCGGAAAAGAAAACAGAATATGTACAACAAGAGCTGAACAGCATAAAAAGAGATAAATGGTAGAATCCATCTTCAGCTCCAGCTATCCAGAAAGAGCCTGCTAAAACCTGAATACAAGGCTGCCCGTGTAGAAATAGGGACACCCGAGTTTGCAAGTGAAACAAACTACGAATCAGTCATGGGACTGGTATGAGAAATCTACTTAACACACTTTCAAATATGGCCAATCACAGGACCACGCCACTTTCGCGGAACGGGTTTACTCCATTGGATTGCCAGTGCTTTAAAACAAATAATTTTTTTAAACGTCGCAATGCTTTTTATAAAAATGAAGCCATTATAAGACTCAGTTTCCATCACACAATGCAACACACACACCAGAGGATAGAGTTTTAACTTATAATGGCCAAAATATGCTTGACACGAGCAAAACAAATCATTTGATATTATTGCTAGTGTATATATGTTTCAAAAACAATTTCAATCATAACTATCAATCATAGGAGGCATTAATGCCCAATACCACTATGTCGCCATATATAGGTATACAATCAAAACCGCATGATGTCGTATTTGGAAATTGGATTTCCGTCATGAGCCAAGGCATAAGATAGTCCTTACCGAATTCAAGACGCTCTAGCCCGTGTCTCAGGCAAGCGCGCTGACCAGCCTTGGATCGTCAGGGCCGGTCCACCGATGTGGATTAAAATTCCTGAACACTGCATTTCTCCGCCCTATGGGGCATCACTGGTCATTTCTGACCACACCATCGGCTCCGAAGAGACCGAGGCCTCGCTTTCCATCATCCACATAAGTAAAATACCCGGGCGTGTAAAACCCAAAGCACCACTCCTAGCTAGAAGAAAACGCATGTCCTCCCTGAAGTCCTTCTCCCGTTTCTGGCTCATACCAGGGTGTGAGGCTCGCGAAACTACGCTATACACAAAGCTACGCCACACAGGCCGTGCTTTGATCATCAACCACAAGACTTTGCTTTTCAACAGAAGCCTTGATTATCTATCACTTAGGCGTGCCACATAGGCAATTCACTCCGTGCGACTGATTTCTATTGATATATAACCTCTGGGCTCGTGCGTCTCAGAGAAGGGCGTTAAGCAAGAGAATAAATTCTCCGCCGCCAAACAGATATATATTTAATAGAGATCAATCAGCACAGAACAAAATCCAATGTCAGACACACAGTCCATTAACACGTTCATTCTGGGTCTGAACGAAACCGGAGGCACTCAATACCTCGCATATCCGTACAATCAACAAGTACGTCCGGGTGGCTACTACTTCAACCCCGTCAGTAGCTACTCCTATCATGAGCATCAGTAGCAACCCTCCATTCGACGTGAAGATCATCGGTCTTGCACTGTCTTCATATCTTCGACTTTCACTTGTCGATAAATTATTTGAAATGAGAATTTACTCGGCCTTTTCAAATAATTCACGTATATCTTGAATTTCAAATCAATTCATTTCAATGGTTAAATTATTCGACAACACCAATTTTGTTCTTTAATGTAATTTTCACACCAAATACATTCAACCATCAAATATCAAATAAATCGAGCAAATTCAGTTTATTTCCATTCCATATCGTTTATAATATTTTATCACGATTTATCGCTATTTTTATTTAATTAAAAATAGCCAATTCATTCAAACAACGCTTCAGGCCATAAAGCGGCCGTGGCGCTGTTTTTCTCCAAATTTGATTTACACATATCTGAAAATCTAACTGTTGGATCTTCACAAAATTTATATCATTAGAAAGATCTTTTCAAAACGAATCCAACGGTTTCAGTTATGGGAAAATCCGACGATCGGATCTCCCGCACTAATCGTTTGAAGTTACGATTTCAAAATACGAACTACAGCGTCGTTATTCGATTTAATTTAATTTTATATATATATATATAATCGATTCTAGCGCTGTTTTTCTTCAGATTTGAATTAAACATTCCAGACAATCGAACCGTTGGATCTTTACAAAGTTGGTGCCATTAGAAAGATATTTCCAAGGCGAACCCAACGGTTGTGGTTTTGGGAAAATCCGATGGTCGGATCTCCCGCACTAATCGTTTGAAGTTACGATTTCAAAATACGAACTACAGCACCGTTATTCACTATATTTTAATTATATTTATATAAATATATATAAATATAATTCTTCCTTTCATTTCGAAACGATTTCCACTTTATACATTTGATAAAATGACATTTTTATCCAACAGACATTTATTTCAACACTTCACTATTTTTAACAATTTATGTGTATAGTAAAAAATGTGATTTTTATTGTATAACAATTTATTTCTAAACACGACTATTTTATATAGTTCATATAGATGATAAAAATATGATTTTTATTATAAAACAATTTATTTCAAAACACAACTATCGTTCAACACATGAATTTCTATCCAACACATGAATATAGTTTCAACACATGAATATTATTGAAAATTTCGGCAGCATAACGGCAGGGTAGTTAAAACCGAGGTCGTCCCTAGTACGGCTCCTCGCCCTACCTTAAAGCCTCGCAGCTTTTGACAATGGGGATTCGTGCATCTAGTTCGCACGCAGGCGACATGTTTTATTTTCATTTCCACAATCTATTCTAATTTTGTTTTCAACCATAGATGGGTATTTTTCAACCATAATCAATCATTCTCAACCACAAACAATTCTATCAACTATTTGTATTATTCACCAAATTTCACATCAACCAAATAATCCAAACAATAACACAACCAATAAATATCGTCCATGGTCTGTGGACGAGGGGAGTATATATATATATATTTGTATATAAATATATTTCCATTCACTTCAATTCATTTCAACGCACATATAATTTTTACAACGCATATATAACTTATACATCGAACATAGAACTTATACAACGCTTATACATGTGGTGTACAACACTTATATAACTCATACATCGACTATATAATTTATACATCGTTGTTTTCCATATCGTTTATACATTAGAAATCTCACATTGGGTTCCACTCCACCAAAAATAGCAGAAGGCTCAGAAAAATATGCAGTCTCTTCTAGAATGTAGAAGACGTCCTCACGGTCCCGGTGTCTCTTGTTTCACTGAATTTCGATCACACATGAAAAAGATATGATTTTTACAAGTTTGCAACTGTTTGAAAGTGTTAAAATTGATTTAAAATATACACAGCCTATTACCTCAACTTGATGTTCAAAACTAGGTTTAAGGTTTTCGGCGAATCCTTCAAGCGAGGTGGAAATCCGTCAGCACCACGTCGTAGAGCTTTGAAGGGCGCACAAATCGAGGTGGGTATAGTGGCACTCAATGGGGCCCAGTGTTCGTGGTGGCGGCGGAAAGGGCTGACCTTGGAGGAGGAGGTTCTGGCGCTAGGGTCGATGATAGGGGGCGTGGTGGGTATTGATTTGAAGAGGAGGGAAAGACAAACGGAAAACTTAACTGGAGGTGGCGTTGAAAGTGGCTGAGGCGGCGGGATTTTGGTTGGGAAGAAAAGAAGTTGTTTCCGCCTTTGATTTGGTCACGTCGGGGAGAGAGAAGATGGAGGGGAGAATTGTGATTGGCCGGCCTATTTTTTTATATTTATTAATTTCAAAAATCCGAAAATACCCCCCATCTCATACGAACTCCAATCCAAACCCAACGACTGTCATCCCTAGCGTTTTACCCCCATTCCGAACACAATGGGATATGTTTCGTAGGCCCATTCGACTGTTTCAGTCAGTTTTCTTTCAAATTAAAATATAAAACATTCAATATTTAATTTGAACGTACATTTCAATTTGCCGGGGCCACATACTGATTCTAAAAATTCCCGAAAAATAAATCTAGCTATGTTTTGACGATACGGTCCCAACAAAACTAGTTTCGTCGAATTCTGAGACCGTTTGAAAAATGGCCATATTCTGGTCGATCCAATTTTACTTTAATTGACCAAAACACATTTTCCTTTGCCATGCTCACATACTAGCTTCAAAAATTATGAAATTTGAAACCTAGCAATAACTTCACATCCCGGATCCAACAAAAGTGGTTTCGTCGAATTCCGAGCTCGTTTGCAAAATGTCTATTTTGACGGGCTATATAAATTCTATAGCGACCTTTCTGAAAATTCATTTGGCCATAACTTTTGACTCTTGCTACGAAACTTCGATTTTTCAGATTCGCTAGAAAGATATTCACTAACAGATTTAAATATTTTCGGTTTCACTAAAATCCGTTTTATTTTGCACCCGGTACAGTCAGTCAAAGTTTGAATTCAAATTTCGAAACTGCCGCGCCATTTCTGGCCATGTTTATAATTCAAATTAATTATATTCATTTTCAACATCGATTCAATCACACTTTACATCGTTATTATTTAAAATATTTATTTTAAATATTTAAAATTCACTCAAATAGCCAATTTAAAATTTTTAAACTGGTTTAGATTTTCCGGGTTGTTACACTGTTCCTGGATGACTCGTATGGACGAATGTCTGACAGAGTGTTTCCTTAGAACCACGTACGTTGATTTTTACAAATATACTGAGTTGGTGGCAAAGAGGGGCACTTCTTTAATACCCAGAGTATATTTGTGGACGTCAATTAGTTATTTGACGGATCTGATGATGTGGTATTCAAAGTGAATGATGACCAGATGTTTTAAAGTAAATTCTAGCCTCAAGCCTCATCAACCGAGAAATGACAAAAATCGGGCAGGCAGCATGGCTATGTGGGTCGCTCCCATTAGGGTGTATGATCACCAATCTAGAGAAATTCCAATTGCTTCTTTAATCTATATTCGATGTTGTCCCTTTTCGGGTGGCGGTTGCTGATCCCAACCGTCGGTGATATACATTCGATACACTCAAGCGAAATGAGTGGTCGGTCATGTGAGGGCCGGGTTGCAAGATATTCTTATTGAACCCAGTGTAATCGTCTCTAGAGATACACTATCAGCAGGTGGTCCCATACCTTGTCAAGGTTGGAATCCAATATCCAATAAGCGCCCGCGGTTTTAGTTTTTATACTAAATACAGGGAGCGTGAGATGCAAGCGTTCCTCTAGATTGCTAATTATTTGTGTTTAGACATTATGATAATATCAGAATAAGTTATGATTTCAAAAACGTTTTGGGTTATAGTAAGGTAAAAACCTTCCGTGTTTACGTGTGGGCTGGTCTTACTATTATCCTTTGATTTCATAAAGGATTTTCCAAAGTTAAACCAGTTGTTTGTGCTGTGAATTTATCACTGATAGTATTCCAGACTGACCCGGTGTATTTTTCTTTGCTTCAAATGTGCTCGGGTCAGACCGAGTATGTTCCAGGTTAGGTTTTATTTGGAGTTTCGGGAGCTAGAAGCAGGTGGCATCACCGCTAGTTATATAAAGTTATTCCGTTGTGTCTGATGTATGTTGTACTCCGATGATTGGTATATATATACAATTCTTTTGTATAAAGAGATTTGATATTATATTTTATCTGTTCCGCTGTGAGATTATGATGTGGTGTTCTTCTTCTTTCTTCTATTCTAATATTTCTTTCTTTCCTTTCTCACCCTCTAAATTATTCCTAATAACAATCTAGTGTTTTCGATGCTTGAATAGTCGACTTGGTGGTTTTATGTCGATTTTCGGGGTCAAAAATTTATTGGGTCGTTACAATAGGAGATATTGAAATGCATAAGTTAGGGGTCGAAATTTCAAGAAGAAGGGCAAATCCGATCCCTGACTTAATGATTTTAAAAGTAACTTAGCTTGGAAAGAATTCAGTAGCTCGAATACCAATTTTTTGGGGATTCGAATAGAGCCACATCATCGTGCGATCGATTTGAACTTGAATAAAAGCGTTGCTTGCCTGACGCATTACCATTTGGAATTTGGGATTGTTGATTCAAGAATGCACATAGGTTTAGAGCATAAAATGTGGAATTATGGACATATATCTGAATCATCAACCTCAAATGTCGATTTTTAACTCAATCGCGACATAGATTTGATTTTTTTCGAGAACTTCTACCACGGTTATTTGAGTGTCTTCTCAAACTCCATAACCACTAAATTGAGATTGTGTTATACAACCTTTAGTTTATAAGTGCAATATGAACAGTTTGTATGATATTATGTTTTAGCATTAGTAATAATAGATTGTTTAAATAATTCTTTTTGTAAAGGCCTAGATTTTTAACCGTTTTATTTAATATTTGAAAATGGGTTTAAATGTTGTATTAGAATTATAAATGGAAATTTATAAGGAATTTATTTAATTAAAACGATGTTTGAATGTTTAATTTATAATTTATTTATAAATGAACTCGTAACGTTGCGGTAGTTCATAATATTATGTTTTAAAACTTTAGATGGACATACTAGATCCAACATAAGTCGGATTTCTTTGAAACAAGAAACGTTTGAATCTATTGGATAATATTGTTTCTAATGAAGGAGAAATATCAAGTTTTCATATGGTAGGTTTTGTTTTACGTCCAAATCAAATTTTCATATAGTCGCTACGGAATTCGTTTATAAGTTATAATGATTTATTTATGTAAATAAATCGAGTTTTTGTAAATAGACTCGGATTCCAATGAAATCTGTTGTATCGTGTTTAAAATATTAAGTTATTACACGATTTTAAATTTCATTTCGA
Source organism: Allium sativum (assembly GCA_030737875.1). Classification (NCBI taxonomy): domain Eukaryota; kingdom Viridiplantae; phylum Streptophyta; class Magnoliopsida; order Asparagales; family Amaryllidaceae; genus Allium; species Allium sativum. The sequence goes on from CM060916.1 coordinate 628,489,693, forward strand.
TTGGGCATTTCACGTGATCGGGTGAATAAAAAAGGTCAAACATAAATCGCGCATTAAATATTTAATGAGCATCGCTTTCAAAGAACCAAGATAAAATCTCGTTGTACCTGAAGTAAACTTTCTGTATGATTCGGCTCTTAAAAATCAAAGTAAAATCTTATGAAATCTCAATAAATTTTACACGTCACTTTCAAAAAAATTTGTAACGACCAGGAATCTCGCTCGATCCGAATCAGTCACTAAACCGACCAAGACCGTTCGAAACCCCTGATTGTTTTGAGAACACGACAAATCGGAAAGCAAACAGAAGAACATTTCATTGTTTATTACAACAATTACATCAGAACACAAGAATATACAGAGTATGAATAAATATTACACAAAAAATAACAGGGATTTAAATTACATTTAAATACATCGCAGCGGAAAAATAATTCAAGACACAACTGAAAGAGATATACGGATACAGAGCTTTCCGGATATCATTCCAGCTGTAAACCAGGATCCTGTGAATATAAATCTGCAAAACCAAAACTACTAGCTGCCCGTGTCAAAATAAGGGCACCTAGAGTTTAGGTTAAAACAATAAACTCCAGGTCAGTGATTTTTATATATGTAGTGGCTACGGACAATGAAATTGAATAGAATTGAATTCGAATTGAAATTGAATAGAATTGAATTCGAATTGAAATTGAATAGATGTAACGACCGGGAATCTCGCTCGATCCGAATCAGTCGCTAAACCGACCAAGACCGTTCGAAATTAATGGTCGAAATTCGCGAACTGCCGCAGCGCGGCGCGTTCTATTCAGGCCATTATATTATATATATAATATATATTTCGTTGATTTCCTTTTTAAAAACGTATTTTATAAATCGTTTTAAATTCGTTTTCAAAATGATTTCAACTTCATATTCAATTTCCAATCAAAATTGAATATTCCATATACTCGACAATTTTATACAGTGTATATATATGTTAAAAATTATATTTTTAACAATCAAATCATTTTCACATTTCATATATATATGAAATGTGAAAACGATGTATATATGGAATGAAAACGATATATATATATATATATGAAATGTGAAAATGATTTGATTGTTAAAAATATAATTTTTAACATATATATACACTGTATAAAATTGTCGTGTATATGGAATATTCAATTTTGATTAGAAATTTAATATGAAGTTGAAATCATTTTGAAAACGAATTTAAAACGATTTATAAAATACAATTTAAAAAGGAAATCGACGAAATATATATTATATATATAATATAATGGCCTGAATAGAACGCGTCGCGCTGCGATAGTTCGCGAATTTTGACCATTAATTTCGAACGGTCTTGGTCGGTTTAGCGACTGATTCGGATCGAGCGAGATTCCCGGTCGTTACATTTTTTGCATAGGATTTTTGTTTTCTTCTTGGTCAATATGTTATGGGTTGTTTCAGCATGAAATTGAAAAAAAAAAGTTTTGATCCTACAATATTTTCATCCTGACAAACATATGGTAGTTTTTTAAACATCCGGCATATCCTTATTACTATCTGGGATAGGATTCTTTTCGGGTACGTAGTCAAAATTTTCGGTAGTAAAATTTTATTTTTGTCTACCTTGAAGCGACCGTTCACTGTATAAATAAAAGAGGAAAAAAATCTTCGGTCCTTATCAAATTAAATCCACCGCCATGATAGTCACTCTTCACGCAGAAACCATGTGCCTTCGTTGAAAAAAAATCTGAAACATTTCAGTGATCACGTGCAGACCAGTGATTAGAGGAAATTATAATAAACAAATATTGTCATTCTTCTGTGTATATAAAAGCATACCCAGCAAATCTTTCCCTTTTATATGGATAATTCACTATCTCAGGCCTATTTTCGAAAACAATAACGCATTTAGCCTTGTTTAAAATTTTATTACAGAAATAAACCTGTTTTGGGTTTACTGAAGGCGATTTTTGAGAATTCGCACGAAGGTGACTTCCCAAAACTTGCCTTCAGTAAACCCAAAACAGGACAACAATACTTCATTCAAACCAAGTGTATGCAATACAGTCCTACATTGTTCGCTTCTAGATAATTTTTGAATAACAAAACATTGTAGTGCTATATAGAATATTCCTTTTACATTAAAATCAACTTTTAATTTAAACTAAAAATGGTTTATATATATTTAATAAATCGTTATGCTTTTTAAACGATTCCACAGCGATTTTCTGGAAATTTGATTTGGACACAACTCAAAATATGTAATATGAACTCCTTTTTCTCCTCCGTTAGAAAAATATAGTTTAGTAGATTTGAACATTTCTTGTTTCAAAGAAATCTGACATATAAAGAATCATATATATTCAGTTAAAGTTCGAAGCATACTAATACGAACTACCACTGTGACGACCTGCCATTTTGAACGTGCCGAATCGACAAAACATGTCAACTCGAAATGTCCAAAACAACAGATTGTTATTAGCTTCTGAGGTAAATAGAATAAATCACAGAATCACAGATTACAGACACAGATACAGAGCAATATAATATCTCACAGCGGAAAATTTAAAATGCAATAGTAGTTCATGAAGCTACTAAATAAAATTTTACATCAAAGTTCACATAAATAATACAGCGGAAGACTTAAATAATGAATTACAGATACATAAATAAATGATAACAATTTGAAACAGAAACGACAGAAATAGCTGGATGACTGGACTAACAGAATGAGTAGATACAAGTGAGCAAATGCCAAAATAAACTTCAACTCCAATAGTGAATCTCAAAGACTGAAATTCTCAATCTGACCCGAGCAATAATGCAAAGCAAAACAACTCGGATGAGGACTAACATTCTCATGGAAGTAAATAAACTTAAATGAAATGTTCGATGAAATGCAATTAATAACTTAAAGGATGTTTGGGATCACCATCCTCTAAGGATCCGTCAAACTAATACTATATAGTATAATACGCTATATTCCATAGTGTCTATCAGTAAAGTAAAATATCAAAATAGCGTAAGCGAGATTAACATGATTACCTTTACACCGTTTATATATTCCCATAATATATACAGTATCGTAATTCCTCCGTAAAATGGTGGTTGATCAGAGGGCACTCCATATAAAATGGTACAAAACAAAGTCGTAGTAGGATCGTATAAGTCATGTGACAAGGCACGCAAGGAATGCCAGGGTGGATTCACCGTTTGCAGAGCTGGACTAGTGGTAACGCATAGTAGCAACTACCGCCCACCTCGATACACACTCCCATAATCAAAAGGGCCCAAATCGAATCTCAACAGTAATAGAATAATATCGAAGATGTGTGCTCAATAAGAGATATGACCTAGCCACATCAAGCTGACTCAAGGTAGTCTAGGTCTCGTAATTAATATGAAATTCACAATAGAGTCATTCGCCAAATCATCCCCTTTATTCTGGAACTCCACCGCGTACACAGTTGTTAAAGTGGTTTTCGGCATTGGCGGAGAGTGTGACAATAGCCGATCCCGGCCTCTTTAACAACCAATCGTTTACATTTTTCACACCGTGGTCATTATTTTATAAAATAGTTTATACGAATTCTCATATTCGAATTTGAAATCAAATTTAAATATCTAACTTCGATTATAATAAATTTTGAAAACATCTCACGAGAATCACTCAAATCAAATCGACTTAAAACCATATCGAAAATATTTCAGAATATAGTATAAGAAAGTACTATACTATTTAACTTCGATTTTATATAAGTTTCCGATAAAATCGAATAACAACTTTCAAATTCCAAATCAACTTATACTTAAGTTATACCTTAAATATCTCAAATTTCGCTTAAATCGATATCAAAACCTTTAACTTCAATTATAATTTTGGTTCGGCTTATATTCAAAAAAATTCAAGTTCGAAACCATTCAAATGATTCAAAATTTTTGTAACGACCGGGAATCTCGCTCGATCCGAATCGATGGCTAAACCGACCAAGACCGTTCAAAACGCCTGGTTGTTTTGAGAACAGTACACAAAATAACGCAGACAGAAGAACATTTCATTGCTTATTACAACTTCATCAGAATATAAGAATATAAAGAGTATGAATAAATATTACACATCATAAATTATCAGAGATTTAAATTACATTTAAATACATCGCAGTGGAAAAATAATACTAAACACAACTGGAAGAGATATACGGATACAGAGCTTTCCGGATATCATTCCAGCTGTAAACCAGGATCCTGTGAATATAAATCTGTAAAACCAAAACTACTAGCTGCCCGTGACAAAAATGAGGGCACGCAGAGTTTAGGTTAAAACAATAAACTCCAGGTCAATCATGTGACTGGTGTGAGAACTAAAACAGTTATTAATCTTTATTTTAAAGTTAGGTAAATCAAGGGACCACGCCGTATAACACGGAACGGGATTCCTCCTAAGAATACCAGTGCATAAAACAACGACGCAATGCTAAATAAAGAAAATGAAGCTATTATAAGACCCAGGTCCTATCACACAATGCAACGCAAGCCGGGGGATATGGTTTTTACCTTATAATAGCCAAGAATGCTTGATATATTTAAAAAAAATCATTTGATACTATTATAAGTGCATGGTGTATAAAACGACTTCAAATCATGTGACGGTGTGACGAAAATCGAATTTCGCTCGGTCCGAACCAGTCGCTAAACCGATCCAGGCCGTTCGAAACCCCTATCGTTTGAGAACAGGACAAAACAGAACGCAGACGGAAGAACATTTCATTGTATATTACAACAATGCATCATATTACAAGAATATACAGAGTATAAATGAATATTACACAGAAATATCAGAGATTTAAATTACATTTAAATACATAGCAGCGGAAAATAATACAATACACAACTAGAAGGAGATATACGGATACAAAGCTTTCCGGATATCGTTCCAGCTGTAAACCAGGATCCTGTGAATATAAATCTGCAAAACCAAAACTACTAGCTGCCCGTGTCAAAATAAGGGCACCCAGAGTTTAGGTTAAAACAATAAACTCCAGGTCAGTCATGTGACTGGTGTGAGAACTAAAACAGTTAATCTTTATTTTTGAAGTTTGGTAAATCAAGGGACCACGCCGTATAACACGGAACGGGTTTCCTCCCAAGAACACCAGTGCATATAAGTAAACAACGCAATGCTTTTCTAAAAATGAAGCTATTATAAGACCCAGGTCCCATCACACAATGCAACGCAGCCAAGGATAGGGTTTTCCCTTATAATAGCAAAACATTCTTAGTACGTTTAAAACAAATCATTTGATACTACTATAAGTGTATAGTGTATAAAACAACTTCAAATCATAAGTATCAATCATAGACGGCATGGGTACCATATATCATGTCGCCATACTAGTTCTACAATTAAAACCGCAATACACGTATTGGAAATTGGGTTATCATTTATGGTATGAACCGAGGCTAGGGGCAAGATCCTCTCCGATTCGAGACGCTCTAGTCCGCCCCTCAGGCAAGTACTCGGTCAAGCCTTTGGATCGTCAGGGCCGGTCCACCGATGTGGATTAAAATGCCTGAACACTGCGTTTCCCCGCCCTTTGGGGTGTAAGCCTGGCCCGTCAGCCGACCAGAAGCATCGGCCGAAACCGATATCACGAGACGCCTCGCTTTTCAGCAAGTAATAATAAGCAACATCCACATGAGTCAAACTCGTCAGCCAGTTCAAGCACTGACGCCACTCCTAACTAGAAAGAAACGCATGTCCTCCCTGATGTCTGTCTCCCGTTTTTGGTTCATACCGGGTGTGATACTCGCGAATCAACGTTACACAAAGCTACGCCACAAAGGTCGTGCTTCGATCATCAACCACAAGACTTTGCTTTTCAACAAAAGCCTTGATCCATGCAACTCAGCATGCCACATTGTCAGTCCATACTGTACCACTGATTTCTGCCAATATATAACCTCTAGGCTCGTACGTCTCAGAGAAGGGTGTATAGCAAGAGAATAAATTTTCTGCCACTAAACAGATATATATTTAGCAGAGATCACCAATACAGTATAAAGGAATACAACGTCAGACACACTATCCATTTACAAGTCCGTTCTGGGTCTGAACGAAACCGGAGGCACCTAGTACCCCGCATATCCATCGATCTCCAAGTACGTCTGGACGATCACCAACTGTTTCCATCTTCTTGGGTGTACAGCCCAATCAAGATCATTAGTAATTACCCAAACGACGTGAAGACCTCCGGTCTTCGACCATCGTTTTCATCTTCGACTAATCGTCGTATCAGTTATCCAGAATGGGATAAACCCGGTCTTTCCGAATAACTCGCGTATATTTTAAATAAGTGTTACACAAACACAACATACGCCTCATTCCAATTCATCAGTCACTAACCGTAAATTAATCAAGAGAATAATTCCCCAAATATTAACCCCGAAGGCCGAAACCAACATCAGATCAATATCCAGAAAACCGTTCTGCTTAGCTAACCGACAGTTAGTTTCTGATTTCACATTCATAGGGAAAGGTTCCCATTAATTTTATCCAAGATAAATTCCTGAATTTATTCTCTAATCTTCCTTTGAATTTCGATTCAACTAGTCGGAATTAGCGAACCTTACCGAAGTAATCATTGGTTTTAATTTCCCAATCCCAACCTATTCATCCCATGAAGCAAAACTGGTTATACTTCATATCTAACACCACGGTGTTATCGGTAAATTCAATTACCATTTCACGTTCAAATCTAATTAAAGATTTAACTAACGCCTGGAGCAAAACTGGTGATACTCCATTTCGATTATTTCAATCTAATTAAAGATTCATTAAAACTCCACTTAGTTTTAATCGTTAACTGGGTTAAAGAATCAGTGTCATTTAAAACACAGTTCACGATAAACCCAAAATCCCATTTCATTAATTATCGGGTTAAAGAACGAGTGTTATTTAAAACACTGTCCACGATAAACCCAAAAATCAATATCAATTCAATTCCAATTAAATATTATTTAATTGGTACACTTCATTAAATCTAAATAAAAAGATTTAATCTTTTCTCAACTGGGTTCAAGAACAGTGTTAGTGAAGACACCATTCACGACAAACCCAAATCACATTTGATATTCAATACAAGGCTCTGAATAGAAAATATATCGGCTTATATTCAATATCAAATTCTACGATTAACAAATGTCGTATTGGAAATAACGATATACATATATATCTTTCAAACTTCCATAACAACATCCGTATAATCACGAATTCCAACATCGAAATATTCCCATGACAATTTCGATTCAAATCCACTCCAATGCAATCATTGGAAATTCTGGTTATTTTTAAAACCCTTTTCAAATTCAATTTATTTATTTAAAAATAAATATAATTATAATTCTAGTTCAAAACTAGTTCATTTCGATAAAAATCTATTTTTATCTTTTCAAATATGGAATTTTTCATCCCAATTCTTTCTAAATCATTTCTTATGATTTTACACAAATTATTACTATTTTTAATAATTTTATCAAGGCCCGTGCAGTCGATTTCCATCATTGGCCATCGAACTGCACTTACAGCGACCTTTTTCAAATTTGATTTGGACGTATCTCCAAATCCAACCGTTAGATTTCAAATTTCAAATATTCGTTAGAAAGCTCTTTTCGATACGAACCCAACGGTTCCGGTTTCAGGAGAATCCGACGGTCGGATCTCCCGTAATGTCCGTTTGAAATAAATGGTCGAAATTCACGAACTGCCGCGGCGCGGCGCGTTCTATTCAGGCCATTATATTATATATATAATATATATTTCGTCGATTACTATTTAAAACGAATTATATAAATAGTTTTAAAATTCGTTTCAAGAGCAATTTCAACTTCCATTTCAATTCAAATCAAAATTGAATTCTTCTTTATAAATTCGTTTTAAAATTCATTTCTATTCAATTCAAATTTCAATTCAATTTGAATTCATTTCAATTCATTTTCAATTCAATTTGAATTCGTTTTCAATTCATTTCGAAATCGTTTTCAATTCAATTCATTTCGAAATCGTTTTCAATTCAATTCATTTCGAAATCGCTTTCAATTCAATTCATTTCGAAATCATTTTCAATGCATTTCATTTCGAAATCGTTTTCAATTCATTTCATTTCGAAATCGTTTTCAATTCAATTCATTTCGAAATCGTTTTCAATTCATTTCATTTCGAAATCGTTTTCAATTTCGAAATCGTTTTCAATTCATTTCATTTCGAAATATTCGATTTCAAAATTACTTTTCGATATTCATTTTAAAATGAATAAAATCGATATAAATATCGTTCACGTCAAAATGGCGTCAATCTAATCAACACGACTTCATATATTCCTTTATTTTATTCAACAAATGAATATTTATTTTTGTCAACACACGACTAATCTCAACGAATGAGTACTGTCCACGTGTGACTATTTTTGTTTAATTATTTCGTTCAACACATGACTAATCTCAATGGATGAGTATAGTCAACACATGAACCTTTATTTTGTATTGATAAAGATGTAAATTTTATTATTAAAATATTTCGTTCAACACATGACTAATCTCAACGGATGAGTACAGTCAACACATGAACCTTTATTTTCTAATATTCTTTATTCTCTAAATTGGAATGAGGCCCAATCAATCACCATATAAAATTAATTATATGGATTTTCATACAACAAATGTATATAATAGCAACGATAAATAATCAATCATCATCCAAAGTGCACTACACTGTATAGGCATCAAATATAGATATCTAACGCTTATAACAGTCTGTCGATCCATCGATCGACATATTCAATCAATCAGGATGAGTGAACTTCAAATTTCATCCCAACACCCGTGTGGGGTTTCAAACAATCAAACAAAAATTTTATTTGTGCAGTTGGGCGATGTGTAAAATTTAACGTCCCAATCAATGTCAGTCAAATCAGTGTATATAAACAAATTGGCCGATTTGTTTATAAATATCTATTTGTTCACTTTCACGTTAAAAATTATATTCTTAACGATAAAACATTTTATTCAACCTATGAAAATATTCTATTCAGTTCATTTATTCAATAAAATGATATTTTTATTTTCTAACATATTTTTAGAAAATTTCGGCGGCATAACGGCACGATACTAGAAACGGGACGAGGCCTAGCCTTATCCCCGGTCTAGTGAAGGCCCACGCCATTCACACATCAATCAAATTCACCAAACAACCAAATTCAAATCAAATCATCTTACTAATTTATGCAACCAAACAAACAAGTCCATGGTCTGTGGACGATTGTGTCGGGTGCTACTAAGCACCGTCTGCATCCTAGTATATATATATATATAACTAGAAAATGAAATTGAAAGGTGAGAAATTCTCACCGATAGCTATCCTAACTCCACGGCACTTCCAATGCAGGAAATCTTCACTGTTCTCGTCTCTTATCACTTTCTTCGCCCGTATTCTCTACATATGTAAAAATCGAATTTTTACTTCGCTATTCAATATATAAAAATCACATTTTTACTTTGCTATTCAATTTATAAAAATCACATTTTTACTTCGCTATTCAATATATAAAAAATCACATTTTTACTTCGTTATTCAATATATAAAAATCACATTTTTACTCTTTCTATAATATATTTCAAACATACAATAAAAATCATATCTTTATCTTTATAAAAATTATATTTTTAACATGATGCTTATATATTAAAAGATCATATTTTTATCTCGTTCTTTTCATATTCTAAAAATCCTAACTCCTCTATTTTAAAAATATAATATTTTCTCCTTTCAAAATATAATCTTTATATATTAAAAACCCTATTTTTCATAACTTCGCTAATTTTATTTTCCAAAGCAAAGTATTTTTATTTTTTCAAATATGTATATATATAAAGACAAACTGATCTTAAATAAGCTATAAAACTGATTTTAAAATTATTGAATAAAAAAAATAGAGAAGGGAAAAAAAACTTACAGTTTGAAAATAGAAGAAGGGGGCTGAATTCGATGCACCAGAGGGGGGGTTTGGCACTGTGGTGGGCTTACAGGCGGTGGCCGGCGCAATGCACGAGGGTGGAGCTGGGGCTCGGGTTTTGGGGGAAAACGCGACGGTTTCTAGCGTTGGGGGGGTGCTCGAACGGAGGCAGTGGCGCGAGAGGAGAGGGAGGGAAGGTCGAGGCGGAGGGCCAAGGGGATCGCCAGCGATGCGGTGGTGGGAGGCTTGGGGGGCGGCGGGATCGTGAGCGACGGGTTTTGGGTTTTCCATTTTTTTTTAATCTGGTCAACGGTTATGGGAGGGGAGAGAGAACGATGGATTGGGGGGATTATATATATTTATTATTTAATTTATTTTAAATTTCCTCCCTAAAAGTTACTTTTTAAATCGAATTCCAAACAACACCCAAAGACTGTCGCCCCTAGCTAATTACCCCCATTCCGAACACAATGGGATATGTATCGTAGGCTGATTCGACTGTTTGAATCAGTTTCCGTTGAATTTACATTTAAATCACTATATTGAATTTTAAACGTACGTTTCAAATTACCGGGGTCACATACTAACTAGAAAAATTCCAGAAAAATATTTTCTAGCTTCATATTGACGATACGGTCCTAACAAAACTAGTTTCGTCAAATTCTGAGACCGTTTGAAAAATGGCCATTTTCGATTAAAATCAACTGAAACTGGTCAAACGTGTTTTCCTTTTCCATGCTCACATATTGATTCGAAAAATTATGAAATTTGGAATCTAGCAATAACTTGACACTGCGGATCCAGCAAAAGTGGTTTCGTTGAAATCCGAGGTCATTTGCAAAATTCACATTTTTATGGGCCTGAATTCCATAGCGACTATTCAGAATTTTCAACTGGACATATCTTTTGATTCCCGCTATGAAATTTTGATTTTTCGGATTCGCTGGAAAGATATTATCAAATAGATCCTAATGTTTTTGGTTTCACTAAAATCCGGATTGTTTTGCACCCGGTACATTCAATTGAAGTTTGAAATCGAATTATCGAACTATCGCGCCATTTTCAATTCCTTTTATAATTATAAATAAAATTATATATATTCTAACGACGACGTATATAATATATACGTTCGAATTATATTCAAATTAAATTTCTCGCCGATATTATTTAAAATAATCTATTTTAAATATGCAAAATTCGTTAAAATTCCCAAAAAAAAAAATTAAACTGGCCCAGAATTTCCGGGTTGTTACAATCTCCCCCACTTAAAACTTTTCGTCCCCGAAAAGGAACAAAGTCGAAAGTGGTTTGATCAATCAACACTACGTTCGATCTGGCTTTCATTCTCCAACTTTTCAGTTTCTGAGAATTTTCAAATTTTCAAAAATTTGGCTAACACCCTAAATTTTCGAAAAATTTCGCCATAACCTCCCCTGCACCGGGAGCATCGGGGAATTTCAAATAGCTTCCCCGGTCCTTCTAATCTCAAAAAGAAAAAGAAAAGGTCAAGCGGCTAGCCAATAGGCTCAAAAAATCATCATCACCCAAACAAAACAGTAAATTATGTAGTAAACATGTACCTATTTGTCGGGCAAACAAATTTTATTCTCTGCTCTAGCCTCCTTGCTATGACCAGTTCAATGTAAGTACAAGTATATGCAAGCAAACGCAACCAATTTTCAATATAATTCAATATTTGGTTCTATTAGGCTAAACGGCTAAAAATTAGCAAACAACACAAACATCAATCCATTAGTTGATTAGCTTTTCAAATTCATAACTTTGATACATAGTCAAAAAATCAGATTTTTGATGCCAAATCACAACAATAGGTCCTATCTAATTTTGGTTCTCACACCAGTCAATTGGAAATATATAGAAAGCCCACTTTCGTCACTCGAACATAAATTCTAATGATGGAGCTCCATCATCAAAGTCATCTCCGGGCGATTAGAGTGTAATTCTATATCTATCCAGTATATTAAAATTTCGAATACCCGCGGATTAGACGTATATGCAAAATCTATATATAATGGATTGTCCACGTCAATATAAATAAATAACCAAATACGAATAATTGATTTATATTTCAAAACAAGATTTTTTTCATTTTCAAAAATATACTCTTCACACTCGTTCTAGGATACTACTGATCCCATCTCTAACGAGTCATTCTCGTTGGATATTACTAATCCAATTTCTGATGAATTCTTTCATATGGTTCTAATGTGTCTTGTTCTCTGAGCTTTGTAAACCAAAGCTCTGATACCAACTGTGACGAAAATCGAATTTCGCTCGGTCCGAACCAGTCGCTAAACCGATCCAGGCCGTTCGAAACCCCTATCGTTTGAGAACAGGACAAAACAGAACGCAGACGGAAGAACATTTCATTGTATATTACAACAATGCATCAGATTACAAGAATATACAGAGTATAAATGAATATTACACAGAAATATCAGAGATTTAAATTACATTTAAATACATAGCAGCGGAAAATAATACAATACACAACTAGAAGGAGATATACGGATACAAAGCTTTCTGGATATCGTTCCAGCTGTAAACCAGGATCCTGTGAATATAAATCTGCAAAACCAAAACTACTAGCTGCCCATGTCAAAATAAGGGCACCCAGAGTTTAGGTTAAAACAATAAACTCCAGGTCAGTCATGTGACTAGTGTGAGAACTAAAACAGTTAATCTTTATTTTTAAAGTTTGGTAAATCAAGGGACCACGCCGTATAACACGGAACGGGTTTCCTCCCAAGAACACCAGTGCATATAAGTAAACAGCGCAATGCTTTTCTAAAAATGAAGCTATTATAAGACCCAGGTCCCATCACACAATGCAACGCAACTAAGGATAGGGTTTTCCCTTATAATAGCCAAACATGCTTAGTACGTTTAAAACAAATCATTTGATACTACTATAAGTGTATAGTGTATAAAACAACTTCAAATCATAAGTATCAATCATAGACGGCATGGGTACCATATATCATGTCGCCATACTAGTTCTACAATTAAAACCGCAATACACGTATTGGAAATTGGGTTATCATTTATGGTATGAACCGAGGCTAGGGGCAAGATCCTCTCCGATTCGAGACGCTCTAGTCCGCCCCTCAGGCAAGTACTCAGTCAAGCCTTTGGATCGTCAGGGCCAGTCCACCGATGTGGATTAAAATGCCTGAACACTGCGTTTCCCCGCCCTTTGGGGCGTAAGCCTGGCCCGTCAGCCGACCAGAAGCATCGGCCGAAACCGATATCACGAGGTGCCTCGCTTTTCAGCAAGTAATAATAAGCAACATCCACTTGAGTCAAACTCGTTAGGCAGTTCAAGCACTGACGCCACTCCTAACTAGAAAGAAACGCATGTCCTCCCTGATGTCTGTCTCCCGTTTTTGGTTCATACCGGGTGTGATACTCGCGAATCAACGTTACACAAAGCTACGCCACAAAGGCCGTGCTTCAATCATCAACCACAAGACTTTGCTTTTCAACAAAAGCCTTGATCCATGCAACTCAGCATGCCACATTGTCAGTCCATACTGTACCACTGATTTCTGCCAATATATAACCTCTAGGCTCGTACGTCTCAGAGAAGGGTGTATAGCAAGAGAATAAATTCTCTGCCACCAAACAGATATATATTTAGCAGAGATCACCAATACAGTATAAAGGAATACAACGTCAGACACACTATCCATTTACAAGTCCGTTCTGGGTCTGAACGAAACCGGAGGCACCTAGTACCCCGCATGTCCATCGATCTCCAAGTACGTCTGGACGATCACCAACTGTTTCCATCTTCTTGGGTGTACAGCCCAATCAAGATCATCAGTAATTACCCAAATGACGTGAAGACCTCCGGTCTTCGACCATCATCTTCATCTTCGACTAATCGTCGTATCAGTTATCCAGAATGGGATAAACCCGGTCTTTCCGAATAACTCGCGTATATTTTAAATAAGTGTTACACAAACACAACATACGCCTCATTCCAATTCATCAGTCACTAACCGTAAATTAATCAAGAGAATAATTCCCCAAATATTAACCCCGAAGGCCGAAACCAACATCAGATCAATATCCAGAAAACCGTTCTGCTTAGCTAACCGACAGTTAGTTTCTGATTTCACATTCATAGGGAAAGGTTCCCATTAATTTTATCCAAGATAAATTCCTGAATTTATTCTCTAATCTTCCTTTGAATTTCGATTCAACTAGTCGGAATTAGCGAACCTTACCGAAGTAATCATTGGTTTTAATTTCCCAATCCCAACCTATTCATCCCATGAAGCAAAACTGGTTATACTTCATATCTAACACCACGGTGTTATCGGTAAATTCAATTACCATTTCACGTTCAAATCTAATTAAAGATTTAACTAATGCCTGGAGCAAAACTGGTGATACTCCATTTCGATTATTTCAATCTAATTAAAGATTCATTAAAACTCCACTTAGTTTTAATCGTTAACTGGGTTAAAGAATCAGTGTCATTTAAAACATAGTTCACGATAAACCCAAAATCCCATTTCATTAATTATCGGTTAAAGAACGAGTGTTATTTAAAACACTGTCCACGATAAACCCAAAAATCAATATCAATTCAATTTCAATTAAATATTATTTAATTGGTACACTTCATTAAATCTAAATAAAAAGATTTAATCTTTTCTCAACTGGGTTCAAGAACAGTGTTAGTGAAGACACCATTCACGACAAACCCAAATCACATTTGATATTCAATACAAGGCTCTGAATAGAAAATATATCGGCTTATATTCAATATCAAATTCTACGATTAACAAATGTCGTATTGGAAATAACGATATACATATATATCTTTCAAACTTCCATAACAACATCCGTATAATCACGAATTCCAACATCGAAATATTCCAATGACAATTTCGATTCAAATCCACTCCAATGCAATCATTGGAAATTCTAGTTATTTTTAAAACCCTTTTCAAATTCAATTTATTTATTTAAAAATAAATAGAATTATAATTCTAGTTCAAAACTAGTTCATTTCGATAAAAATATATTTTTATCTTTTCAAATATGGAGTTTTTCATCCCAATTCTTTCTAAATCATTTCTTATGATTTTACACAAATTATTACTATTTTTAATAATTTTATCAAGGCCCGTGCAGTCGATTTCCATCAATGGCCATCGAACTGCACTTACAGCGACCTTTTTCAAATTTGATTTGGACGTATCTCCAAATCCAACCGTTAGATTTCAAATTTCAAATATTCGTTAGAAATCACTTTTCGATACGAACCCAACGGTTCCGGTTTCAGGAGAATCCGACGGTCGGATCTCCCGTAATGTCCGTTTGAAATAAATGGTCGAAATTCACGAACTGCCGCGGCGCGGCGCGTTCTATTCAGGCCATTATATTATATATATAATATATATAATATATATTTCGTCGATTACTATTTAAAACGAATTATATAAATAGTTTTAAAATTCGTTTCAAGAGCAATTTCAACTTCCATTTTAATTCAAATCAAAATTGAATTCTTCTTTATAAATTCGTTTTAAAATTCATTTCTATTCAATTCAAATTTCAATTCAATTTGAATTCATTTCAATTCGTTTTTAATTCAATTTGAATTCGTTTTCAATTCATTTCGAAATCGTTTTCAATTCAATTCATTTCGAAATCGTTTTCAATTCAATTCATTTCGAAATCGTTTTCAATTCAATTCATTTCGAAATCGTTTTCAATTCATTTCATTTCGAAATCGTTTTCAATTCATTTCATTTCGAAATCGTTTTCAATTCAATTCATTTCGAAATCGTTTTCAATTCATTTCATTTCGAAATCGTTTTCAATTCATTTCATTTTGAAATATTCGATTTCAAAATTACTTTTCGATATTCATTTTAAAATGAATAAAATCGATATAAATATCGTTCACATCAAAATGGCGTCAATCTAATCAACACGGCTTCATATATTCCTTTATTTTATTCAACAAATGAATATTTATTTTTGTCAACACACGACTAATCTCAACGAATGAGTACTGTCCACGTGTGACTATTTTTGTTTAATTATTTCGTTCAACACATGACTAATCTCAACGGATGAGTACAGTCAACACATGAACCTTTATTTTGTATTGATAAAGATGTAAATTTTATTATTAAAATATTTCGTTCAACACATGACTAATCTCAACGGATGAGTACAGTCAACACATGAACCTTTATTTTATAATATTCTTTATTCTCTAAATTGGAATGAGGCCCAATCAATCACCATATAAAATTAATTATATGGATTTTCATACAACAAATGTATATAATAGCAACGATAAATAATCAATCATCATCCAAAGTGCACTACACTGTATAGGCATCAAATATAGATATCTAACGCTTATAATAGTCTGTCGATCCATCGATCGACATATTCAATCAATCAGGATGAGTGAACTTCAAATTTCATCCCAACACCCGTGTGGGGTTTCAAACAATCAAACACAGATTTTATTTGTGCAGTTGGGCGATGTGTAAAATTTATCGTCCCAATCAATGTCAGTCAAATCAGTGTATATAAACAATTCGGCCGATTTGTTTATAAATATCTATTTGTTCACTTTCACGTTAAAAATTATATTCTTAACGATAAAACATTTTATTCAACCTATGAAAATATTCTATTCAGTTCATTTATTCAATAAAATGATATTTTTATTTTCTAACATATTTTTAGAAAATTTCGACGGCATAACGGCACGATACTAGAAACGGGACGAGGCCTAGTCTTATCCCCGGTCTAGTGAAGGCCCACGTCATTCACACATCAATCAAATTCACCAAACAACCAAATTCAAATCAAATCATCTTACTAATTTATGCAACCAAACAAACAAGTCCATGGTCTGTGGACGATTGTGTCGGGTGCTACTAAGCACCGTCTGCATCCTTGTATATATATATAACTAGAAAATGAAATTGAAAGGTGAGAAATTCTCACCGATAGCTATCCTAACTCCACGGCACTTCCAATGCAGGAAATCTTCACTGTTCTCGTCTCTTATCACTTTCTTCGCCTGTATTCTCTACATATGTAAAAATCGAATTTTTACTTCGCTATTCAATATATAAAAATCACATTTTTACTTTGCTATTCAATTTATAAAAATCACATTTTTACTTCGCTATTCAATATATAAAAATCACATTTTTACTTCGCTATTCAATATATAAAAATCACATTTTTACTCTTTCTATAATATATTTCAAACATACAATAAAAATCATATCTTTATCTTTATAAAAATTATATTTTTAACATGATGCTTATATATTAAAAGATCATATTTTTATCTCGTTCTTTTCATATTCTAAAAATCCTAACTCCTCTATTTTTGAAAATATAATATTTTCTCCTTTCAAAATATAATCTTTATATATTAAAAACCCTATTTTTCATAACTTCGCTAATTTTATTTTCCAAAGCAAAGTATTTTTATTTTTTCAAATATGTATATATATATAAAGACAAACTGATGTTAAATAAGCTATAAAACTGATTTTAAAATTATTGAATAAAAAAAATAGAGAAGGGAAAAAACTTACAGTTTGAAAATAGAAGAAGGGGGCTGAATTCGATGCACCAGAGGGGGGGTTTGGCACTGCGGTGGGCTTCCAGGCGGTGGCCGGCGCGATGCACGAGGGTGGAGCTGGGGCTCGGGTTTTGGGGGAAAACGCGACGGTTTCTAGCGTTGGGGGGGTGCTCGAACGGAGGCAGTGACGCGAGAGGAGAGGGAGGGAAGGTCGAGGCGGAGGGCCAAGGGGATCGCCAGCGATGCGGTGGTGGGAGGCGTGGGGGGCGGCGGGATTCTGAGCGACGGGTTTTGGGTTTTCCATTTTTTTTTTAATCTGGTCAACGGTTATGGGAGGGGAGAGAGAACGATGGATTGGGGGGGATTATATATATTTATTATTTAATTTATTTTAAATTTCCTCCCTAAAAGTTACTTTTTAAATCGAATTCCAAACAACACCCAACGACTGTCGCCCCTAGCTAATTATCCCCATTCCGAACACAATGGGATATGTATCGTAGGCTGATTCGACTGTTTGAATCAGTTTCCGTTGAATTTACATTTAAATCACTATATTGAATTTTAAACGTACATTTCAAATTACCGGGGTCACATACTAACAAGAAAAATTCCAGAAAAATATTTTCTAGCTTCGTATTGACGATACGGTCCTAACAAAACTAGTTTCGTCAAATTCTGAGACCGTTTGAAAAATGGCCATTTTCCAGTCGATTAAAATCAACTGAAACTGGTCAAACGCGTTTTCCTTTGCCATGCTCACATATTGATTCGAAAAATTATGAAATTTGGAATCTAGCAATAACTTGACACTGCGGATCCAGCAAAAGTGGTTTCATCGAAATCCGAGGTCATTTGCAAAATTCACATTTTTATGGGCCTGAATTCCATAGCGACTATTCAGAATTTTCAACTGGACATATCTTTTGATTCCCGCTATGAAATTTTGATTTTTCGGATTCGCTGGAAAGATATTATCAAATAGATCCGAATGTTTTTGGTTTCACTAAAATCCGGATTGTTTTGCACCCGGTACATTCAATTGAAGTTTGAAATCGAATTATCGAACTACCGCGCCATTTTCAATTCCATTTATAATTATAAATAAAATTATATATATTCTAACGACGACGTATTTAATATATACGTTCGAATTATATTCAAATTAAATTTATCGCCGATATTATTTAAAATAATCTATTTTAAATATGCAAAATTCGTTAAAATTGCCAAAATAAAAATTTTAAACTGGCCCAGAATTTCCGGGTTGTTACAGACGGCCCGCCCCGCACCAACCGACATTTACTCCAAAGGTACACTGTACACATGTCCAGTTAGCACGGGACGGTCGTCAGAAGGAAAAAGGGAAGAAGGAAATGAACTAACAAGGAACCTGTAAAATGTCTCACAGCGCATGGAACAAAATATAATAACAACATACTTGACATAAAATAGGTGAGACAGTGTATAAGCTGAGAATAAACTAACATAGCAGCGGAAAATCCAAGTACAGCTTATGATCCAAAGTTAACATTATTACAACTTTTCAAACTGTCTCAAAAGCAAAAGCAAGATAAAGAAGGCACGCTACTAATGCCCAAGTAGAGACCACCAACGACACAGGGAGAATATTTATATATCATACATGGAAGCCTCCTGCTCGCCTCCGAATCAGTTACTCGCGCATCACCAGCTAACCTGTCTCTAGTCTGCTCGTGTGAGCACCCAGAGTAATAAGAGGAGACATAAAACTCTGGGTCAGACATAAAGCCTGGTATGAGCGATAAGCATCTAAACAGAACAATAACAGGTAGACTAAAACATACCAGAACCTGGACCTGCAACCAAAGAGTTAGCACTACATACTGTACAACACTCTAAGGTGCCATTTCAAATGGTGTAAAGATAACGGGGGTGGGGTGTGCATGTCATAGTGATGGCAAACAATCAAACATAGCAACCATCCTCACATCTCTCACTCAGTGCATAAAGCATACGATATTCACCACTTCGATCACCCAACATACTTTGCTATGATCACTTTGCCCCATTAAGTCATAAATGGCTTCACTGCACTGATACATAGACACAAATCCTTCGCTATGTCCACTTTGCCCCATGGAGTCGCAATGACCCCACTGCACTAGCTCATAGCCTTACTAATCCTTTACTATGTCCACTCTGCCCCATGGAGTCACAATGACCCCACTGCACTGGCTCATAGTCTTACTACGCATCACTTTGCCCCTCAAGTCATAATGACTCTACTGCACTGATAACGTAGTCTTGCTACCATCACCTTGCCCCTCGAGTCATAATGACTCTACTGCACTAATAAGTAGCCCATCATCCATTTTCAGTGGTGAATCGAAGTTATGAACGTCGACAACTCCTTAGCACACGTCCCGCAGCAAAGCCCAACCATGAAGTGAACTCATTGGTTCCCAACTGGATCCTGAGCTCTAACTTCCATTTGGACTACCTTTGCATCTCGGGTTATTGGTCATCACCGGATCGGTTCGGATCCCCCCTAGTCATCAGTTCGGTTCGGATCGTAGTGCTCCTCCTTCGCTGGATCGGATCGGGTCATCATCGCCTCAGCGAATTGGGTCGGGTCTCCATGTCCAATCGCCATCATCGGTTCGGGTCGAAGTCCTCCAATGTGCCGCGGTTCGGATCGGGTCCTTCTCATCACCCCGGGTCTGGTCGTAGCCTCCTAGCCTCGTCATAGTTCATTGGTTCGGGTCGAAGTACCATGGCGGATCGGGTCGGAGATCATCAGACGGGTCGGATCGGACGATACCTGCCACGAGAAGAGCGAATAGATCGAAGAATGAAGTATGGGGAGCGGATCGGGTCCTCCCTCCATTCCGATCCGGTTCGGATACTTTCCTGTACTTCTTCCAGCAAGCAATTTATGCCACTCGATGGTGTTTTTGACTATTCTACCTATTCTAATCAATCACAAAGCATACCATACAGTCATAGCAACAAGTAGAAGTGACCTCAAACACCAAAACATCAATATGATAGGTTAAAATGGATCAAACATACCCAAAACCCCATATTTCCCCTTAAGCATGTTTAGGTGAAACTAATGATGTGATTAGCAAAACTTAACCAAATTAACCCAAATTGATATCAGAGGTCTAAATCATCATTTTGAATTTTATAAATATTTTTCCAGAATTTTATCATGTTTAAATTCGCTAATTAACACTAATTAGCCATAATTAGTGAGGAACTATGCAAATCACTCACCTTAGCCACAAACAAAACTTAGATCTGAAATAAATCTCTGAATTGATGCGAATCCCGATGCTAAACAGCAGCTCTAACGTTGATTTGGTGTAGATCTCCCTTGATTTTATGTTGCTAAGCTTAATCCTCGATTAGAAGATGATTTGGAGGTGATTTAGAGGTTGGAGGCCATGTTTAGGGTTTCTTGAAGATAAGTGGAGGCTAGAAAACTGAAATGAAATGATTCTCTAACCCCTTTCAGCCTCCCCATAACCCTAATCCCGAAATGGGTTATGGGCCTATTCACTAATCACCCTATTTGGCCCGGTTAAGCAGTTTTTCACCTTCCAAACATTATTTCAGCCATATCTCCCAAACGGTAAGTCCGTTTTTCACATGTGACCATTCTACGGAAAGGTAAACCATCAAACGAATCTAATGGAAGTGGTTTCAAATCAAAATTCCTTTCCAATCAAAAGTTATGGCCAAAACAAGATCAGCTAGGGGCAAAACGGTCAATTAAAAATCGACAAAAATCATGAACATGGGAAATGAGTCTAATGGTTATCTCCCAATGTTACATGACCATACAACCTCATATGGGAAAAAAATAAATATTCTACGATCCACCAATGCGTAGAATGCGGGTTGTTACATTCTCCCCCCCCCTCCCCTTAAGAAATTTCGCCCCCGAAATTCCCTAACCAAAATACACAAAGGGTCCCGCATGCCTATCAACCATAAAACAACGATCAAACATGCAAAACGATCAAAACAAGTCTATCCTAGCATGCGGAATAACTAAATCACAAAGTAAATCTTACCAGGCAAAGATTTCTGGATACGTCTTTCTAATGCTCTCTTCTGTCTCCCAAGTACAATCATTCTCGTCCTCGCCCCCACTGAACCTTGACTAGCCTCACCGCCTTCCTTCGAAGTCGCTTCGTATCGTGCTCGACAATACGGATCGGCTTGCGGTTCCCAACCGCCTCGGGTTCTACTTCGTAGTCCTCTAACTGATCAGGTGACATAATCATATCTGGGTCGTGAACGAACTTCCTTAGTTGGGAAACATGAAATACGTTGTGAACTCCCGCCATCTTCTCTGGTAAGTCAACTATATATGCCAAATTCCCGACTAGTTCAAGAACAGGGAATGGGCCAACAAATCTTGGTGCCAACTTGCCTCTCCTGCCAAATCGTATCACGCTCTTCAACGGAGAAATCTTGACAAACACCAAGTCACCAACGGAGAATTTTAAATCTCTTCTCCTCTTATCAGCATAACTCTTCTGCCTATCTTGGGCAGCCTTCATTCGCTGTTGAATGATCTTAATCTTATTTTAAGTTTCCCGCACCACATCTGGTCCAAGCATAATCTTCTCGCCAGTCTCTATCCAACATGATGGTGAGTTGCACGGTCTTCCGTACAAAGCTTCATATGGAGCCATACCGATACTGGATTGGTAGCTATTATTATATGCAAACTCTACTAGATGCAAATGGTCATCCCATGATCCACCAAAATCCAATATACAAGCTCTCAAGAGATCTTCCAATATACGATTCACCCTCTCCGTCTGACCGTCGGTCTGAGGATGATATGCGGTACTGAGATGTAATTATGACCCTAGAGCCTCTTGTAAGCTCTTCCAAAACCCACTAGTAAACAACGGGTCTCGGTCACTCACAATGCTTTTAGGTACTCCATGAAATCTCACTACCCACTTCATATACAATTCTGCTAACTTAGCTGTCGTTCTGGTCGATTTGACTGGTATAAATCTTGCGCTCTTGGTCAATCGATCCACAATTACCCGAATGTTGTCATGTCCCGATCTAGTCCTTGGTAAACCATCGATGAAATCCATCGAGACTTGCTCCCATTTCCATTCGGGAATTTCTAATGGTTGCAACAACCCACTAGGCTTCCTTTGCTCGCTTTATCTAGCTGGCAATTTATGCATTTGGATATAAACTTCCCAACGTCTCTTTTCATCCCTTCCCAGTAGTAAATCTGCTTCATGTCTCGATACATCTTATTACCACCGGGATGTATAGTCAGTTTTGAGTGATGACATTCTCTAAGCACTTCATCTCTCAAACCATTCACGTTGGGTACAACTAGTCTTCCGTTCTTTCTAAGCCATCCATCTCGATCCAGCCCATACACATTCATCTCCTCGCCGTCGATGTCCATCTCTAACATGGAGATGATTTCCAATAGATTAGGATCGTCCCTCTGGCTGGAACCAATCCGCTCTATCAAAGTGGGTCTGATCGCCAAACTAGCTAGCACTTCTGGATCCAATTCGCACTTTGGTCTGAAATCAAACCCTGCGATATACTCCAGTTGCTTCCATTCAAGAAACATAGCCCCTAAACTGGCATGTCTCCTACTCAAGGCATCGGCTACCGCATTACCCTTCCCAGGTGTGTATGCGATATCAAAATCATACGAAGCCAAGAACTCTAACCATCTCTGCTGACGGAGATTCAGATCTTTCTGGGAGAAGAGATACTTTAACGATTTATGATCGGTGAACAACTCAAATCTCTCTCCCAAGAGATAATGTCTCCACATCTTCAGCGCAAACACGATCGCTGCTAATTCCAAATCATGGGTAGGATACTTCTTCTCATGCGGCTTTAGTTGCCGACTAGCATAAGCTACAACCCTACCTCCTTGCATCAGCATAGCACCTAGTTCGGTACCACAAGCATCCGTGTATACCGTCATCTCTTCATTCCCTTTAGGAATGACTAATACTGGCGCACACGTCAACTTTTCCTTTAGACTCCTGAATGCATTCTCACACACTCCGTCCCAGATGAAGGACTGATTCTTCTTAGTCAACTGAGTCAACGGTGCTGCTATCTTGGAGAAGTCCTGGATAAACTTACGATAATATCCAGCTAACCCCAAGAAACTTCTTACATCTGTTGCACTCTTGGGCTTAGGCCAATCCTGTACCGTAGCCACCTTCGCTGGGTCCACGGCAATACCATTCTCTGAAACAACATGGCCCAAGAATCTCACTTCCCTCCTCCAGAAATGACACTTAGAGAATTTCGCTTTCAATTGGTGTTTCCTCAACACCTCTATCACTATCCTCAAGTGTCCCTTGTGTTCCTCCTCTGTCCTTGAATAAACAAGGATATCGTCTACGAACATAAGAACAAACTTATTCAACTGATCTCTGAATACTCGATTCATAAGATCCACAAAATATGTTGGTGCATTGGTCAACCCAAATGGCATGACCAGCCACTCATAAAATCCAGACGGTGTCCTAAATGCCATTTTCGGAACACTCTCATCCGCTACTCGAAGCTGATGAAATCCTGTCGTGAGGTCCAACTGGGAGAACACTCTTGCTCCTTCCAGTTGATCAAACAAATCATCTATCCGCAGTAGAGGATACTTATTCTTCCTAGTTACCTTATTCAACTCGCGATAGTCCACACACAAACGAAGGGAACCATCTGCCTTAGTGGCAAACACAGCTGGTGCTCCCCACTCGGAGACACTTCTTCTAATAAATCCCTTCTTCAAAAGCTTGCTGACTTGCACCCCGAGCTCTCACTGCTCCCTTGGTGCCATACGACGAAGTGGAATCACTATAGGTCTGGCATCTTTCACTAAATCAATACGGAACTCAATCTCTCGGTGTGGTGGAAGCCCGGTCACCTCCTCGAAGATGTCTGGATACATGCCAACCACGGGCACAACTGACAACTCATCATGCGGGATGTCGAGGGAATTTATAAAACTAGCCATTACCCCATCACTAGGTAGACTACCAAACACTACCCTCCGCCCATCATCCGCCCTAGCTATCACTAAAAAGCCCTCACAGTCTACCACCACCCCGTATCTTTGGAGCCAATCGACCCCCAATATAATGCCATACCCAGTAAAGCCCAAAACAAAGTAATCACAAACAAACATACATCCATGACTCGATAAGACCAAATTTCGGCAAATCATACTAAGGCTAGTCGAACCACCAATCGGGTTCGTCACAACCAATGATCTATCGACTATCTCGGGTTCCAGTCCCAACCTGTCTACCAGGTCACTAGATATGAAGGAACGGGAAGCCCCAGTATCAAACAAACCTCGAACTGGTACATCATAAATAGAGAGCATACCTTGAATAACAACATTCTTTCCTTTCTCCGCCGCAGTTGGGGCACTCGACGAAGAAGGAACAGCATCAATAGCATATTCTTTCACAATCTGCTTCTCCTTAAGAGGTTGCGGACACTTATCCTTATGATGTCCCACTTTGCCACAGTTGTAGCACTTCCTTTCCGCTGGCTTGGCCCGACATTCTTTAGCATAATGGCCCTTCTTACCACAGCTGAAGCACTCAACTTCTTTCTTGTTCTTTTTCTGGCCATCCTTAGATTGGCTCTGCTTCCTCTTATTCTGAGAGTTATTCTTGCCTCCACCGCCTGCTTGCGGCTTCATCCCTTCTGCAGATGCAGCCTTAGTCTTTGACTTAGGGAAAAGATTCTCCGATCTCAAAGCTTTCCCCACAATCGATTCAAAAGTCTCATCGATGTGGTTGATAATCCTTTCCCCCAAGTATCCATCCAAACCAGTAATGAACTTCTCATTCTTCTTTTTAGGAGTATCGATAAGAGATAGTCCATACTTCGACAAAGTGTCGAACTCAGCAATATAGTCCGAGATTGCCCTACCATTTTGCTTGAGTTCCAAGAATCTCTTAAACAGCACTGACTTCTGGGCAGCTGGAATAAACTTCTCGCTAAAGCGAGCCTTGAACTGATCCCAAGTAACCTGATCTTCTGGAGTAGCTGTTCAAATGGCATTCCATCAATTCATCGCTCGCCCTTGCAGCTGACGAGACGCTAGCCTTCTCTTCATCGCATCCTCAAGACCCAAGTCGTCAAAGATACGATCACAGCTATCCATCTAATCTTGAACATCTGTGGCCGACTCCGTCCCGTGGAACGGCTTCCCACCAAGGTTAGTGTAATCCTTGCACAACTTGGCGAAATCGACACTAGGCGCCTGCACTACTGGACCACCACCATTTTTGGGATTGGGAACTGCCCCTTGAACATCCCTAAGAATCTCCCTCATGAAGTTGGTGAACATTGTCCTCATGTCAGGAGCATTCCCATGGTTGGTCCTTCTACCAGCACCCCTCGTGTCTCGACTCATCGTTCAATCTGTAAAGAGAAAACGATTAACGACCCCATAGTGGTGTTAGTGCAGTACGATTTCATTCTTATACTACTAATAGTATATATATATATATAGCTTTTGAAAACTAAAGTAATCACAATTACGCGCTCTCATATACGTACTATCTCTCCCTAGTGTCTTTCCCTAGGTTAACTACGCAACCTAGAGCTCTGATACCAAATGTGACGGCCCGCCCCGCACCAACCGACATTTACTCCAAAGGTGCGCTGTACACAGGTCCAGTTAGCACGGGACGGTCGTCAGAAGGAAAAAGGGAAGAAGGAAATGAACTAACAAGGAACCTGTTAAATGTCTCACAGCGAATGGAACAAAATATAATAACAACATACTTGACATAAAACAGGTGAGACAGTGTATAAGCTTAGAACAAACTAACATAGCAGCGGAAAATCCAAGTACAGCTTATGATCCAAAGTTAACATTATTACAACTTTTCAAACTGTCTCAAAAGCAAAAGCAAGATAAAGGAGGTACGCTACTAATGCCCAAGTAGCGACCACCAACGACACAGGGAGAATATCTATATATCATACGTGGAAGCCTCCTGCTCGCCTCTGAATCAGCTACTCGCGCATCACCAGCTAACCTGTCTCTAGTCTTCTCGTGTGAGCACCCAGAGTAATAAGAGGAGACATAAAGCTCTGGGTCAGACATAAAGCCTGGTATGAGCGATAAGCATCTAAATAGAACAATAACAGGTAGACTAAAACATACCAGAACCTGGACCTGCAACCAAAGAGTTAGCACTACATACTGTACAATACTCTAAGGTGCCATTTCAAATGGTGTAAAGATAACGGGTGTGGGGTGTGCATGTCATAGTGATGGCAAACAATCAAACATAGCAACCATCCTCACATCTCTAACTCAGTGCATAAAGCATACGATATTCACCACTTCGATCACCCAACATACTTTGCTATGATCACTTTGCCCCATGAAGTCATAAATGGCTTCACTGCATTGATACATAGCCACAAATCCTTCGCTATGTCCACTATGCCCCATGGAGTCGCAATGACCCCACTGCACTGGCTCATAGCCTTACTAATCCTTTGCTATGTCCACTCTGCCCCATGGAGTCACAATGACAACACTACACTGGCTCATAGTCTTACTACGCATCACTTTGCCCCTCAAGTCATAATGACTCTACTGCACTGATAACATAGTCTTGCTACCATCACCTTGCCCCTCGAGTCATAATGACTCTACTAAACTGATAAGTAGCCCATCATCCATTTTCAGTGGTGAATCGAAGTTATGAACGTCGACAACTCCTTAGCACACGTCCCGCAGCAAAGCCCAACCATGAAGTGAACTCATTGGTTCCCAACTGGATCCTGAGCTCTAACTTCCATTTGGACTACCTTTGCATCTCGGGTTATTGGTCATCATCCGATCGATTCGGATCCCCCCTAGTCATCAGTTCGGTTCGGATCGGAGTGCTTCTCCTTCGCTGGATCGAGTCGGGTCATCACCGCCTCAGCGGATCGGGTCGGGTCTCCATGTCCAATCGCTGTCATCGGTTCGGGTCGAAGTCCTCCAATGTGCCACGGTTCGGATCGGGTCCTTCTCATCACCTCGGGTCTGGTCGTAGCCTCCTAGCCTCGTCATTGTTCATTGGTTCGGGTCGAAGTACCATGGCGGATCGGGTCGGAGATCATCAGACGGGTCGGATCGGACGATACCTACCACGAGAAGAGCGAATAGATCGAAGAATGAAGTATGGGGAGCAGATCGGGTCCTCCCTCCTTTCCTATCCGATTCGGATACTTTCCTGTACTTCTTCCAGCAAGCAATTTACGCCACTCGATGGCATTTTTGACCATTCTACCTATTCTAATCAATCACAAAGCATACCATACAGTCATAGCAACAAGTAGAAGTGACCTCAAACACCAAAACATCAATATGATAGGTTAAAATGGATCAAACATACCCAAAACCCCATATTTTCCCTTAAGAATGTTTAGGTGAAACTAATGATGTGATTAGCAAAACTTAACCAAATTAACCCAAATTCATATCAGAGTTCTAAATCATCATTTCGAATTTTATAAATATTTTTCCAGAATTTTATCATGTTTAAATTCGCTAATCAACACTAATTAGCCATAATTAGTGAGGAACTATGCAAATCACTCACCTTAGCCACAAACAAAACTTAGATCTGAAATAAATCTCTGATTTGATGCGAATCCCGATGCTAAATAGAAGCTCTAATGTTGATTTGGTGTAGATCTCCCTTGATTTGATGTTGCTAAGCTTAATCCTTGATTAGAAGATGATTTGGAGGTGATTTAGAGGTTGGAGGCCATGTTTAGGGTTTCTTGGAGATAAGTGGAGGCTAGAAAACTGAAATGAAATGATTCTCTAACCCCTTTCAGCCTCCCCATATGCCTAATCCCGAAAAGGGTTATGGGCATATTCACTAATCACCCTATTTGGTCCGGTTAAGCAGTTTTTCACCTTCCAAACCTTATTTCAGCCATATCTCCCAAACGGTAAGTCCGTTTTTCACATGTGACCACTCTACAGAAAGGAAACCATCAAACGAATCTAATGGAAGTGGTTTCAGATCAAAATTCCTTTCCAATCAAAAGTTATAGCCAAAACAAGATCAGCTAGGGGCAAAACGGTCATTTAAAAATCGACAAAAATCATGAACATGGGAAATGAGTCTAATGGTTATCTCCCAATGTTACATGACCGTACAACTTCATATGGGAAAGAATTAAATATTCTACTATCCTCCGATGCGTAGAATGCGGGTTGTTACAAATCATAAGTATCAATCATAGACGGCATAAACGCCCCATCCCACTATGTCGCCATACTAGGCTCTATAATCAAAACCGCAAAGTCACGTATTTGGAAATTGGATTTTCATCTGTGAACCGAGGCAAAAGATAGTCCTCTACCGAATTCGAGATAATCTAGCCCATGTCTTAGGCAAGTACTCAGCCAAGCCTTTGGATCGTCAGGCCCGGTCCACTGATGTGGATTAAAATGCCTGAACACTGCGTTTCCCCACCCTTTGGGGCGTAAATGAGTCAACGAATGACTCTATCGACTTCACATAGTCACCGATATATCTGAGGCGCCTCGCAACAGCAACAACCACATAAGTCAAACTCGTCAGGGCGTGTAAAACCACTGACGCCACTTCTATCTAGATGGAAACGCATGCCCTCCCTGATGTCCTCTCCCGTTTCTGGTTCACAACCTGGGTGTGAGGCTCGTGAATTAACGCAACACAAAGCTGTGCCACACAGGCTGTGCTTTGATCATCAACCACAAGACCTTGCTTTTCAACAGAAGCCTTGATCATTTGCATCTTAGCATGCCACACAGGCAATTCACGCTATGCAACCGATATCAATCAAACAGAATGAAATCCGATGTCAGAAACACATCCATTTACAAGTCCGTTCTGGGTCTGAACGAAACCGGAGGAACCTTATTCCTTGCATATCCATCGATCTCCAAGTACGTCTGGACGATCACCAACTGATTCCCTCCTCTTGGGTGTACATCCCAATCAAGATCATCAGTAATCACCCAAATGACGTGAATACCTCCGGTCTTCAACCACCGTCTTCATCTTCGACTAATCGTCGAATCAGTTATTCAGAATGGGATAAACCCGGTCTTTCTGAATAACTCGCGTATATAATAAACAAGTGTTACACAAACACAACATACGCCTCATTCCAATTCATCAGTCACTAACCGTAAATTAGCAAGAGAATAATTCCCCAAATATTAACCCCGAAGGCCGAAACCAACATCAGATCAATACCCAGGAAACCATTCATCTTAACTAATCTTCAGTTAGTTGTTAAATTTCACATTCTTAGGGAGAGGTTCCCATTAATTTTATCAAAGATAAATTTCTTAAATTTATTCTTTAATCTTCTTTTGAATATCAATTCAACTAGTCGGGATTAGCGAACCACACCGAAGTAATCATTTATTTATTTTCCAATCCCAACCTATTTATCCCATGAAGTAAAACTGGTCATACTTCATATCTAGCACCACGGTGTTATCGGTAAATTCAATTACCATTTCATGTTCAAATCTAATTAAAGATTTAAATATCGCCTGAAGCAAAACTGGTGATACTCCATTCTCGATCTTTTCAATCTAATTAAAGATTCATTAAAACTCCACTTAGTTTTAATCTTTAACTGGGTTAAAGAACCAATGTCATTTAAAACACGGTTCACTATAAACCCTAAAATCACATCACATTTCAATCAGTCCCCAGCCGTAAATTAGCAAGTGAGCAATTCCCTAAGTATTAATCCCGAAGGCCGAAACCAACATCAGATCAATACCCAAGAAACCATTCAACTTAACTAATCTCTAGTTAGTTTCTGATTTTCTTAACTCCGTTGGGTCTAAGAACAGTATTATTGAAGATATCGTTCACGCCAACCCAAAATCACATTCCATTAATTATCGGGTTAAAGAACAAGTGTTATTTAAAACACCGCTCACGATAAACCCAAAAATCAATTCAAATTCAATTCCAATTAAATACCATTTAATTGGTACACTTCATTAAATCTAAATAAAATGATTTAATCTTTTTCTCAGCTGGGTTTAAGAACAGTGTTAATGAAGACACCATTCACGACAAACCCAAATTACATTTGATATTAAATATAAGGCTCTGAATAGAAAATATATCGGCTTATATTCAATATCAAATTCTACGACCAACAAATATCGTATTGGAAATAACTATATATATATATATCTTTCAAATTTCCATAACAACATCTGTATAATCACGAAATCCAACATCGAACTATTCCGAAGATGATTTCGATTCAAATCCATTCCAATTCAATTATTGGAAATCCTGGTTATTTTCAAAACCATTTCAAATCCAACTTATTTATTTTAAAAATAAACAAATTATTATTTTAGTTCAAAACTAGTTCATTTCGATAAAAAACTATTTTTATCTTTTTAAATATGGAATTTTTCGTACTAATTCTTCACAAATCATTTCTTATGATTTTACACAAATTATTACTATTTTTAATAATTTTATCAAGGCCCGTACAGTCTATTTCCATCAACGGCCATCGAACTGCACTTACAGCGACCTTTTCCAAATTTGATTTGGCCATAATTCCAAATCTAACCATTATATTTCTAATTTCTAATATTCGTTAGAAAGCTCTTTTCGATACAAACCCAACGATTCCGGTTTTAGGATAATCCGATGGTCAAATCTCCCGCAATATCCATTCGAATTCAATGGTCGAAATTCACGAACTGCCGCGGCGCGTTCTATTCAGGTCATTATATATATAATATATATATATATATATATTTCATCGATTTCCTTTTAAAACGTATTTTATAAATCGTTTTAAATTCGTTTTCAAAACGATTTCAACTTCCTATTCAATTTCTAATCAAAATTGAATATTCCATATCATCGATATATGTATAAATGATAATATTTTCAAAACGTTAAATTCTGAAATCAATTCCTTTTCGATATTCATTATAAAAACGAATAAAATCGATAGAAATATCGCTCGCGTCAAAATGGCGCAAATCTAATCAACACGGCTTCATATAATTCTATTTTCAAATATTCTATTCAAATATTTCTTTTTCATATATTCTATTCGAATATTTCTTTTTCAAATATTTCTATTCAAATATTTCTTTTTCAAATATTCTATTCAAATATTCCTTTTTCAAAACTGGAATGAGGCCCAGTCAATTACCATATAATGTAAATTATATGGATTTTCTACAACACATGTATAAAATAACAATGATAGATAATCAACCATCATCCAGAGTGCACCACACAACTGCATAAGCATTAAATATAAATAATTAACGCTTACACAGTCTGTCAACCCATCGATTGACATACAACTAAACAATCGGGATTAGTGTACGTCAAATATCTTCCCAATACCCGTGTGGGGTTTCAAATCAACACACATAGATTTTATTTGTGAAGTTGGGCGATGTGTAAAATTTATCGTCCCAATTAATATCAGTCAAATCAGTGTATATAAACAAATCGTCCAATTCGTTTATAAATATTTATTTTATATACACGTTAAAAATTATATTTTTAACTATAAAATATTTTCCACTATAAAATATTTCATTTCATTTCACATCACACAATCAATTTTCACAACACAGCAATCAAACAAACAAGTCATCCATGGTCTGTGGACGACGGGTGTCGGGTGCTACTAAACACCGTCTGCATCCTAGTATATATTTCAAACTAGAAATAGAAATAAAAGTGAGGAGTTCTCACCGACTAGCTAAACCAAACGCCACAACTCTTCATATGTAGGAAATCTTCATCATGCTTCCCACTCAGTCTGTTTTCACGAAGTATATGTTAAAAATTATATTTTTAACCACGCTACTTCCTATGTAAAGATTGTATTTTTATTTCACTTCATATATTGTAAAGGTTATATTTTTAAAACGCTTTCTTCTATATAAAAACCTTTCACTATAAAAAAATTCGATCTTTCACTATATAAAAATATGATCTTTCACTATATAAAGATATCGCCTTTGTTATATATAAAAATCCAACCTTTCTTCTTTATGAAAATAATCGCGTTTCTTCTTTATAAAAATAATCGCCTTTCTTCTTTATAAAAATCAAGTCTTTATATTTTCAAAGATCTAATCTTTTTCAAATCAAAAATCAAACCTCCTTCATGTTAAAAATCAAATCCTTCTCTATGTTAAAAATCAAATCCTTAACTCGCTATTTCATATAAAAATCAAATTTTTATATACCCTATCTTATAAAAATTATATTTTTATTATCTTCATCATATAAAAATTATATTTTTATTCTTTATATCATATAAAAATTTCGCCTTTTCAAAAATAAAGATTTCGCCCTTTCAAAATCAAAGCTTTCTCCCTTTAAAAATCAAAGCTTTATACTCTAATTTATATTACAAAAATCAGGGTTTTTACTCCATGTAAAAACTGATAAGAAAATTAAATATAAAAACTCACATTGCCTTTTCAGAGGAGAAGGGGGGTTTCGCTGATCGTACGGAGGCAGATGTAACAACCCGAATTTTAATAACATATTAAAATCATAAATCAAGGCAGAATTAAATTTTAAAATAAGAATCAAGGGAAATGGGTTGTGCCATTGCGTTCGTCTCAAAATTCTGCTTGAAAACGAGTCCGAGTTTGCGAGAATCGAAGTCCGTATGAGAGAGATATGACCCTCTGAAGTTTCAGCATTTTCAGAATCGAAAATAGCTCGAATTCGAATTCAAATATTCAAAACCCAGAAAAGGCTGGGAGGGAAATTTCCCTCCTAGTACCCAGGTCGACTGGGGAGTCGACTGGGCAGTCGAACCCCCCCAGACCAGGTCGACTAGGCAGTCGACCTGGGTGCCGACTTGGTCCCCGAGCCCACTTTTGGGCCTGGGTGCATTCTGATGTTTCTAGTCTCGTTTTCTATCCAGATTCGTCTAACTAATCCTATATAAACCCCCCTGATG
Source organism: Allium sativum (assembly GCA_030737875.1). Classification (NCBI taxonomy): domain Eukaryota; kingdom Viridiplantae; phylum Streptophyta; class Magnoliopsida; order Asparagales; family Amaryllidaceae; genus Allium; species Allium sativum. Next base: position 628,523,332 of record CM060916.1, read on the forward strand.
CCTAAACCCTAATTCACTACAACACGTCTAGCCACCATTATGCTGCTGAAATCCCTCTTGGTCATGGCCGCCGTCTCTAATCTTCTTAAGCTCTCATACGCAATCCAATGCAAAGATGAAGACATCTACAACGATTCAAGGAGATGAATCAACAACGCCACAACATCGATTTTAGTTCTTAAATTCGCTAACCATGCTATGTAAGTTCTAGTTACTTTTTAGATTAAAATACTTAATTTTAATATGGCTATGGAATAAAGTGTAATTGGATATAAGCATGTTTATCAATTCAGATCTATTCCTGTTTACCTTTGAACCTTGAGTTTTGAGACTTGTTCATCTCCATTTATGTCTAGTTAATGCTCTATTCAGTCGTTGTAAATCAGTTTCTTGGATTCATGTTGATATTATTATCAAGATCTAATCTTTATGCCTATCATGACGATCTATGTTGTTTTCTCCCTGATCTTGTTTCATTGCAACTTCTACCTCCCCCTATTTATTTTCCTTTGATGAACCTAGGTCAATTTCGGACCTAGGCCCAAACTGCGATTTATGTGCGATTGGATACAGGGGAAATACCGAGATATTGCCTAGTTAGATATATGTGTGTTTGGTAGAATCGAAGGCATAATATAGAATTGGATAATTGGGTATTGCCATTAAAATGGTAATTGTAAGAATTGGGATTGGCATATGTAATTTTTGGCTAGAACTTGATATGTGTAAATTGACATAAAAATTGACATACAAATAAAACGGCATGAACTGAACATATGTAGATTTGGTATGAATTGAGCATATGTAAAACTGATATGTAATCTAGAACTTGGGCATATGTTAATTATGTGAGATTTGTAGTTGAAACACATATGATAATTTATGTCTTGAAAAAGGGCTAATATGAACATGCCTAAGTGGGGTTTGGGTAGTTGGCATGTAATAGCCTTAAAGGAGGGATAAATATAAATTTAGATAAGTTGCCTTTAATGGCATAAGATAAATTGTGATAAAATTGGTATGATTTTGCATACCATTAATTGATGAACATAATTGAGTCAATTATGGACATCGTTAAATTAGGAATTAATTAATAATTTGAATAAGGAAATTATTAAGACTGGGGTAAAAGATTATAAGCGATAATCAATGCTTAGGACACGAGGTTGGACTCATTTGTGACATAAAACTGCCCGGACCCGCCCGGCGAATCCAGTAGTCACAAATGGTAGCCCAATGTGAGAGGTCCTAGACCCAAATTAAAAGCGTAATAGTTGTAAAGACACAAGGTTAGACTCTTTTATGGTGTAAGACTGCCCCGACCCGCCCGGCAAATCCAGCTGCCATAAATGTCAGTCTAATGTGAGAGGTCTTTATTGGGTTATGGCCTTAATGAATTAAGAAATACTTAACCAGATATACATGTGGTGGGACATGGGGGTTAAGTGGGTGACATGTGGAAATACCAATAGTAATACTTAACCAACATAACATGGTAATTAGACCAGTGGATAGGGATAAGTAAACTAAGAACACTTAACCAATATGGTATGAATGGGTGAATTAAGTAATATGATTAGGCTAATGACACTTAACCAATATGGTATGAGTGGGTGGGTTAAGTAATATGATTAGGCTAATGACACTTAACCAATATGGTATGAATGGGTGGGTTAAGTAATATGACCAGGCTAATGACACTTAACTGTTATGACATGAATGGTTGAGTTAAGTAAATCTTAATTAATGCCTAAGTGGGAATGATAACTTATGGAATAAAGTAAGTTAGGCGGAACAATAGATAAGATGAGATAACTTATGTAATAAGGAAAGATGTGCTTCATTGTAGATTAAGCAATATGTAAAGACAGGAATGAATTTACAATTGAAGGCGACATAAGTTATATTATAAAAAGGAACAAAACATTGGTTAGGTTGGATAATCCTCTGAGTATCTATCTGATGTTGATTCCGGTCTTCGGGGTTGGTATTTAGGGAATTATTCTCTCTCTCCAGTGTGTTTGTAAGTTAAGGGGTACTTGGTTGTAGAGATTGAATAAGAACATGTTATTGTACCATAACAAGGGTTAATGTATGAATCATAGGAATAACATGTTGCTGGCTTATTAATGGACTTAGTATAGTTCAAGTTAAGAATTGAATTAATAAGCAAGTTGAAGGTTGGTATAAATGGAAATAACCAAGTTAAATGGTAAGACTGGTGAGGTAGCACAAGCGCATAGTTAACAGATAGACATAGGGTCTAATGACAGATAAAGCCAAGGCGCTTGGTTAAACCCAGACGTTGGGGGTAAAATGAATGACATGTAAAATATAACCAATAAGCACTTAACCAAGATAAAGCATGTATTAAGACATGAGGATGATGTAGGGGTTAAGTGGAGGACATGGGAAACATGTAAGACATAACTGGTGTATACTTAACCAAAATTTAAGCATGTAAGTGGACATGAATAAGAAGGGTATAAGTAAGAATTACTAGAAGGGACCAAGCATAAGAGGGAAGCTTGTGTCGAGGAAAGGGGACCCTTTTCAGACCAGTAGCCCATTACGTATCTTTGTGAGCTCGACCCATGTCGAGGACGGGACACGTATACTGGGTTTGATTGTAAGAGGTCAAAACAGGTTAGCGGTGGCAACGCAAGTCCAACGGGTTTCATATGCGTGTATGGACCCGGGCTGGTAGGTAAGACGTTGTTGCATCGTGTAGGTACAAGTTGTGCATCCTCAAGTTGTATCGGGTTGCCACTTTGGGAAATGATAACCCCACTGTGGGGCCAACACGGGTATCTACGAGTTAGGGAGCCGATCGCATGGGGGTTGGTGGGTACACCTAGTGGAGATAGGGGCAGGCGGCACCTATGTAGTTAGCTTGGTGTACATAAGACTAGTATTATGATTTCTAAGTAGTGGGTGGGATCACCTTATTATATAACACGGGCTACTAGTTGGGACACTAGTAGGGGGTACGGATCCTTGTTACATAGGACACTAGTTGAAGTACTAGTAGAAATACGAAACATTCCATGTAAGACACTTGTAAAGATGCTAGTTAGGTGGTGCAGAGCAAATAGATCTCATAGAAATATTTTAATGGCGAAGCAGAGGAATCTTGTTATGCTTGATAGGAATCCTACGAAATTATACTTAGTTTATCTTGAATGGGAACCTTGCGATGTTACTTGACAAAAATCACATCATGTTAACCTTAGTTATCTTGCCTGTTGCTTATCTTGTCATCATGCTTATGTTTACTTTCAGTTTACTCATGCCATATTATCTTTACCTATTTTTATGCTGAAAGTCACTAGGATTTACTCAGTCTTTATGACTGACCCATTTTGTTTCGCCTCTCTTTCTTCTGTCCCCCCCCCCCAGGTTCGCAGGGTAGGAATACAGCTTAGTTCGGATCTTACCAAGCTCCAAGGCTCTTTCATGTATGGCTTGGATTTCTCTTGGCTATGGCTTGCTTTGCTTTATTGGGGAATACTACAGTTTGTTTTTATGCTTCTTTGTTTTTGAGCAAGACAGATATCTTAACTATGTAATTGGGTATTGGAAGTTGATGGGCTTTTATTGTAAACATTTATATTTAATAAATGATTTTAAGTACTTCCACTTTACTTTCCGCTGTTTTATATATGTCTGTCTTGTAATATTTCTGTTCTAGTACCCATAATGCTCCATTGAAGTTAAGGCATTCCCTTTGTTAGTGACCTTAATGGATGTGGGGTGTTACATTTGGTATCAGAGCAGAAGGTTACCAGACTGGGCCAAAGTTTTCAAAAACCTTCTGAACTAGTTTTCAAAACATTTACAAAGAAGCAAATTTTCAAGAAAATTTTGTTTTGATTAAAAGGCATATTTCCCAAATCCATATGCCCTATCTTTTGATTCCCTCTTGAAATCTCTCCTCTCTCTCTTTTCACCATAGTTTCGTAGGCATCCGACATATGTCGGAGGGCAAAGAAGTGCCCAACCTCCATCTGTAGCCGTAGTAGTTCCATCTGCGTCTAATCTTATTTCAAGTTGTGTAGAGTTGTCGCGCATTGGAGGTAGCTTCGAAGGACTTGTCAACAAACTATACAAGGACAGTAAGAACAAGAGACAAGTTGTTATAGCTTAATCCACGAAGGAGGAAAAAGGTGAAAGGAAAGAGGCAAAAGTGAAAGAATAGTGAAATCCATGACAAGAGAGAGTATCTTTAGTATGGTAAGGAGGGAGTGTAGTTAAGTATTATAGGACAAGGACAAGGGCAAAGGATAGGATCGTCGAGAGGGCAATTGTATGCTCTCACTACTAGCGTACCTAAGGGAGGTGGTAACGTTACCGTTAAAGGTTTAGCTTTTCTTTTCTATCATCCCGCTAGAACTTTGTTTTTGTACATCGCATCCTTTTAATTCTGCTTCGATAGTTGAGTCTCTGCACCTTAGTACTAGCGCATTGGAGGATCCCCATTTTTGTCTCAAATCCTGTTGGGGAATTGGCTCATTTATTCATGATTTGTTTGGATTTGAGAATGTCTATACTAGGTATTGAGCTTAGAAGGAATGCTTATGATTTTTGGGCTAGGAGTGGATTCTAGGGATGGAGTGGTTATCCAATAAGGGTGCCATTCTCGGTTTTGAAAGGAGGGTAGTTAGACTCTTGACTTGCCTCGGTAATGCCCTCGAAGTCTAGTGTAACCCTTAGGGTTTTTGCCATGCTTAGTTACCTAGAATCTCTAGATACATTTATTGATCCACTCGAGTAGTGTTCGCCACTAAGGTGGATGGTTCATTTCACTTATGCATGTGATGTAGAAAATCTCCTTAGTAAGTACATTTAGCAACATGGTTGACATTTGTTTATTTTCAAGAGATAATTCATCTATGTGGAATACCTTCTAGTAAGTGAACGAGATCCAAGATTCACTAGTGAATTTTGGAGAGCTTACATGGAACCCTCAGTACACAGTTATGTTTGAGATTGAGTATACTAGAGGGAGAATAAGTGAAAGTGGAACGAGAGGCAACAGTCAATTGAGTTCCAACTCATATTTTGGAAATAAGAATCAAGGAGCTATGAAATTTTGAAGTTAAAGTCGGTCAAAGCACAATGGAGTTAAGCTCAAGGGAATGTGGCTTATAAGATTGAAGACTATATTCGTGCATCACATCTCTTTTTAAGAGTATATTCTTGATTCCTTTTTCCTGTATAGCTTACTTGCATGCTATCTTTTGTGTATATCCTCCCGGTCCTATTCTCAATCCAATTTCTGTTGCAAACCCCATAGGGAGTATGACTCATCTGTTAGTTTTACATGTTGGGGCCTGAGGGTGTCCGTTGGGTTGATTAAACCTTTTGGGTTTTATAGGATATGGGTTGGTTTTAGGAAGGGATTTCTTTTGACCTAAAAGGAGTCCATCATGCTTAGTTTCCTAGAATCACATATACATTGGTTGGGTTGAGAATTTCTTTGGGTGTCAGTCTGATGTTGATTTCTGTCTTTGGGGCTGGTGCTTAGGGAATTCTTCTCCTAATCAGTATATATGTGACGTAGATTTCTAGCTTTGATGGGCGCAGAGTTTTTACTTGCTTCTATAATTCGACTATATCTTTAGGTAGGAACAGTTGGGTGTAAACATGTGTTTGAGACATGTTATGATTGATGGTTGCAAATGGTTGCAAGTGGTTGCTAGTGGTTGCTCGCGGATGCATATACATGCACATTAGGCATTAGATCGGCTCAGTCACCTTTCATATTGTATATGCATGAGTGTTTACACTTGTTTGTGGATGAAATTGAATGTGTTATCATACGGATTTTGCATATGGATGGATGTTTGTGCACACATATAGTGTTTATGTGACTAGGACTATTTGCATACATGTTGGACTCATGGCATTAAACATATCTTTGCATCTAGAAGATCAATCAGGCTTGATCATTTGCATTAGATAAGGAACATATACACACACTTTCTACATATGTTCATATAGCATTAGAAATCCTTTAAGGACAATGAATGCCTGTGATTGATGATTGAGTAGATGGATGACTGGATGGTAGGACACATTCTTCTTAACTTGAAGATTTCGGGGACGAAATCCTTTAAGGAGGGGAGAATGTAACAACCCGAATTTTAATAACATATTAAAATCATAAATCAAGGCAGAATTAAATTTTAAAATAAGAATTAAGGGAAATGGGTTGCGCCATTGCGTTCGTCTCGAAATTCTGTTTGAAAACGAGTCCAAGTTTGCGAGAATCGGAGTCCGTATGAGAGAGATATGACCCTCTGAAGTTTCAGGATTTTCAGAATCGAAAACAGCTCGAATTCGAATACAAATTTCGAATTCAAAACCCAGAAAAGGCTGGACGGGAAATTTCCCGCCCAGTACCCAGGTCGACTGGGGAGTCGACTGGGCAGTCAACCCCCCCCCCCCCCCCCAGACCAGGTCGACTGGGCAATTGACCTGGGTGTCGACCTGGTCCCCAAGCCCACTTTTGGGCCTGGGTGCATTCTGATGTTTCTAGTCTCGTTTTCTGTCCAGATCCGTCTACCTAATCCTATATAAACCCCCCTGATGCCTAAACCCTATTTCACTGCAACACGTCTAGCCACCATTATGCTGCTGAAATCCCTCCTGGTCATGGCCGCCATCTCTAATCTTCTTAAGCTCTCATACGCAATCCAACGCAAAGATGAAAACTTCTACAACGATTCAAGGAGTTGAATCAACAACGCCACAACATTGATTTCAGTTCTTAAATTCGCTAGCCATGCTATGTAAGTTCTAGTTATTTTTAGATTAAAATACTTAATTTTAATATGGCTATGGAATAAAGTGTAATTGGATATAAGCATGCTTATCAATTCAGATCTATTCCTGATTACCTTTGAACTTTGAGTTTTGAGACTTGTTCATCTCCATTCTTATGTCTAGTTCATGCTCTATTCAGTCGTTGTAAATCAGTTTCTTGGATTCATGTTGATATTATTATCAAGATCTAATCTTTATGCCTATCATGACGATCTATGTTGTTTTCTCCCTGATCTTGTTTCATTGCAACTTCTACCTCCCCCTATTTATTTTCCTTTGATGAACCTAGGTCAATTTCAGACCTAGGCCTAAACTGCGATTTATGTGCGATTGGATACGGGGGAAATACCGAGATATTGCCTAGTAAGATAAATGTGTGTTTGGTAGAATCGAAGGCATAATATAGAATTGGATAATTGGGTATTGCCATTAAAATGGTAATTGTAAGAATTGGGATTGGCATATGTAATTTTTGGCTAGAACTTGATATGTGTAAATTGACATAAAAATTGACATACGTATAAAACGGCATGAACTGAACATATGTAGATTTGGTATGAATTGGGCATCTGTAAAACTGAAATGTAATCTAGAACTTGGGCATATGTTAATTATGTGAGATTTGTAGTAGAAACACATATGATAATTTATGTCTTGAAAAAAGGCTAATATGAACACGCCTAAGTGGGGTTTGGGTAGTTGGCATGTAATAGCCTTAAAGGAGGGATAAATATAAATTTAGATAAGTCGCCTTTAATGGCATAAGATAAATTGTTATAAAATTGGTATGATTTTGCATACCATTAACTGATGAACATAATTAGGTCAATTATGGACATCGTTAAATTAGGAATTAATTAATAATTTGAATAAGGAAATTATTAAGACTGGGGTAAAAGATTATAAGTGATAATCAATGCTTAGGACATGAGGTTAGACTCATTTGTGACATAAAACTGCCCGGACCCGCCCGGCGAATCCAGTAGTCACAAATGGTAGCCCAATGTGAGAGGTCCTAGGCCCAAATTAAAAGTGTAACAGTTGTAAAGACACGAGGTTAGACTCTTTTATGGTGTAAGACTGCCCGGACCTGCCCGGCAAATCCAGCTGCCATAAATGTCAGTCTAATGTGAGAGGTCTTTATAGGGTTACAGCCTTAATGAATTAAGAAATACTTAACCAGATAAACATGTGGTTGGACATGGGGGTTAAGTGGGTGACATGTGGAAATACGAATAGTAATACTTAACCAACATAACATGGTAATTAGACCAGTGGATAGTGTTAAGTAAACTAAGAACACTTAACCAATATGGTATGAATGGGTGGGTTAAGTAATTTGATTATGCTAATGACACTTAACCAATATGGTATGAGTGTGTGGGTTAAGTAATATGATTAGGCTAATGACACTTAACCAATATGGTATGAATGGGTGGGTTAAGTAATATGACCGGGCTAATACACTTAACTGTTATGACATGAATGGTTGAGTTAAGTAAATCTTAATTAATGCCTAAGTGGGAATGATAACTTATGGAATAAAGTAAGTTAGGCGGAACAATAGATAATATGAGATAACTTATGTAATAAGGAAAGATGTGCTTCATTGTAGATTAAGCAATATGTAAAGACAGGAATGAATTTACAATTGAAGGCGACATAAGTTATATTATAAAAAGGAACAAAACATTGGTTAGGTTGGATAATCCTCTGAGTATCAATCTGATGTTGATTCCGGTCTTCGGGGTTGGTATTTAGGGAATTATTCTCTCTCTCTCCAATGTGTTTGTAATTTAAGGGGTACTTGGTTGTAAAGATTGAATAAGAACATGTTATTGTACCATAACAAGGGTTAATGTATGAATCATAGGAATAACATGTTGCGGGCTTATTAATGGACTTAGTATAGTTCAAGTTAAGAATTGAATTAATAAGCAAGTTGAAGGTTGGTATAAATGGAAATAACCAAGTTAAATGATAAGACTGATGAGGTAGCACAAGCGCATAGTTAATGGATAGACATAGGGTCTAATGGCAGATAAAGCCAAGGCGCTTGGTTAAAACCCAGACGTTGGGGGTAATATGAATGACATGTAAAATATAACCAATAAGCACTTAACCAAGATAAAGCATGTATTAAGACATGAGGATGATGTAGGGGTTAAGTGGAGGACATGGGTAACATGTAAGACATAACTGGTGTATACTTAACCAAAATTTAAGCATGTAAGTGGACATGAATAAGAAGGGGTTAAGTAAGAATTATTAGAGGGGGCCAAGCATATGAGGGAAGCTTGTATCGAGGAAAGGGGACCCTTTTCACACCAGTAGCCCATTACGTATCTTTGTGAGCTCGACCCATGTCCAGGACGGGACACGCATACTGGGTTTGATTGTAAGAGGTCAAAACGGGTTAGCGGTGGCAACGCAAGTCCAATAGGTTTCATATGCGTGTGTTGACCCGGGCTGGTAGGTAAGACGTTGTTGCATCGTGTAGGTATAAGCCATGCATCCTCAAGTTGTATCGGGTTGCCACTTTGGGAAATGATACACCTCACTGTGGGGCCAGCACGGGTATCTACGAGTTAAGGAGCCGATCGCATGGGGGTTGGTGGGTACACCTAGTGGAGATAGGGGCAGGCGGCACCTATGTAGTCAGCTAGGGGTACATAAGACTAGTATTATGATTTCTAAGTAGTGGGTGGGATCACTTTATTATATAACATGGGCTACTAGTTGGGACACTAGTAGGGGGTAAGGATCCTTGTTACATAGGACATTAGTTGAAGTGCTAGTAGGAATATGAAACATTCCATGTAAGACACTTGTAAAGATGCTAGTTAGGTGGTGCAGATCAAATAGATCTCATAGAAATATTTTAATGGCGAAGCAGAGGAATCTTGTTATGCTTGATAGGAATCCTACGAAATTATACTTAGTTTATCTTGAATGGGAACCTTGCGATGTTACTTGACAAAAATCACATCATGTTATCCTTAGTTATCTTACCTGTTGCTTATCTTGTCATCATGCTTATGTTTACTTTCAATTTACTCATGCCATATTATCTTTACCTGTTTTTATGCTGAAAGTCACTAGGATTTACTCTGTCTTTATGACTGACCCATTTTGTTTCGCCTCTCTTTCTTCCGCCCCCCCCCCCCCCCCAGGTTCGCAGGGTGGGAATACAGCTTAGTTCGGATCTTACCAAGCTCCAAGGCTCTTTCATGTATGGCTTGGATTTCTCTTGGCTATGGCTTGCTTTGCTTTATTGGGGAATACTACAGTTGGTTTTTATGCTTCTTTGTTTTTGAGCAAGACAGATATCTTAACTATGTAATTGGGTATTGGAAGTTGATGGGCTTTTACTGTAAACATTTATATTTAATAAATGATTTTAAGTACTTCCACTTTACTTTCCGTTGTTTTATATATGTCTGTCTTGTAATATTTATGTTCCAGTACCCATAATGCTCCATTGAAGTTAAGGCATTCCCTTTGTGAGTGACCTTAATGGATGTGGGGTGTTACAGCAGGGGGTTAGGGCAGGTGAATGGGGGCCTTCGGGCTTCAATCGGAGAAGAGAGGAACGAGAAAGGGGAGTGCGTGGCCAAGGAGGTGGTGCGCCAGTCGGGGGGAGGCTCTGGCGATCGGAGGTGGGGGTGCGGAGGGCTGCACGAAGTTGCGGTGGGGGTCTTGGGCGTTGACTGCATCGGTTTTCAGGGTTTGGGGGTTCGATTGGGGAAGCGTCGGTGAGTGAGGAGGAGAGGGGCGTCGGTGGAAGCGGAGGGGGTGGCCGTGACGGACGGGGTTCGGCGGCGCTCCGCCTGGAGGCGGCGGCGCTCTCTTCCTTCGTCCTCCCTTTCTTTTCTTTTTTCTTTTTTATTTTAGTTCGATTGAAATGGTCAACGAGGGGCTGAGGGAGAGTATGGAGAGAGAGGGTTTTTTATTATTATTTTATTTTATTATTTAATTCCCTAAAGTAACCTTTTCATTCGAATTCGAAATCGAACCCACCGACTGTCATCCCTAGCTAATTACCCCATTCCAAACATAATGGGATATGTTTCGTAACCCGATTTTATCGTTTCGATCAGTTTCCATTCAAATTAAAATTTAAATCTATATATATTCAATTTGAACATACATTTCAATTTACCAGGGCCACATACAGACTCAGAAAATTCCAAAAAAATTATTTCTAGCTTCGTATTGACGATACGGTCCTAACATAACTAATTTCGTCAAATTCTGAGATCGTTTGAAAAATGGTCATTTTCCAGCCGATTAAAATCAACTAAAACTGGTCGAACGCGTTTTCCTTTGCCACGCTCACTTATTGATTCGAAAAATTATGAAATTTGAAACCTAGCACTAATTTGACATCGCGGATCCAACAAAAGTGGTTTCGCCAAAAACCGAGGTCATTTGCAAAATGGCCATTTTTAAGGGCCAAAATTCCATAGCGACTATTCTGAATTTTCAACTGGACGTAACTTTTGATCCCCGCTATGAAATTTCAATTTTTTTGATTCGTTGGAAAGATATTCTCAAATGGATTCAAATATTTTTGGTTTCACTAAAACCCGGTTTATTTTGAATCACGTACATTCATTTGAATTTTGAAATCGAATTATCGAACTACCGCGCCATTTTCAATTCCTTTTATATTTTAAAATAAATATTTATATTATAACGACGACGTATATACGTTTTAATTCTATTCAAAATAAATTTCTCGTCGTTATTATTTAAAATAATTCATTTTAAATAATCAAAATTCGTTAAAATTGCCAAAATAAAAATTTTAAATTGGCTCAGATTTCCGGGTTATTACAATCTCCCCGCTTAAAACTTTTCATCCCCGGAAAGGAACGAAGCCGAAAGTTGTTTCACAAATCAACTCAACTTCCAGTATTTTCACTACGGCTTAAGTTCTTCAACTTTTCAGTTTCTAAGAACTTTTCAAATTTTCCAAAAATTCGGCTAATACCCTAAATTTTCGAAAAATTTCGCCATAACCTCCCCTGCACCGGGGACTTCGGGATATTTCATATAGCCTCCCATGGCCTTCTTCAATCCAAAAGAAAAAGAAGGCCAATCGGCTCATAAAATCATCTTCACCCAAACAAAACAGTAAATTATGGTAAACATGTACCTATTTGTCAGGCAAACAATTTTATTCTTCTGCTTTGCCTCCTTGCTATGACCTGTTCAGTGTAAGTACATGTATATGCATGCAAATGCGACAAATTTTCAATACAATTCACTATTTGGTTCAATTTGGCTAAAGGTTCAACATTCAATTAAACAAACAATAATCAAACAACACAACCATCAATCATTTAGTTGATTAGCTTTTCAAATTCATAACTTTGATGTATAGTCCAAAAATAAAAATTTTGATGCCAAATCACAACAATAAGCCCTATCTAGTTTCGGTTATCACACCAGTCAATTGGAAATATATAAAAATCTCACTTTCGAATCTCAAAAATAAATACTAGCGATGGTGCCCCATCACCAGAATTATCCCCGGGCAACTAGAGTGTGATTCTATAACTATTAAGTACATTAAAACTTCGAATACACGTTTGCAAGGCGCATATGCAAAATCTTTATATATTGGATTGTCCAAATTCAATACAAATAAATATTCAAATACGTTGAATAAATTTTAAAATTTCAAAACAAAAATTGTTTTCATGTTAAAAACATACTCTTTACACTTATTCTAGGATACTACTGATCTCATCTCTAACGAGTCATTCTCATTGGATATTACTAATCCAATTTCTGATGAATTCTTTTGTATGGTTCTAATGTGTCTTGTTCTCCGAGCTCTGTAAACCAAAGCTCTGATACCACGATGTAACGACCGTAGGCTTTGCAACCATCAGGCAGTGGGCTAACCTCCCACCGTGACATACAGTGATATCTCAGAACTGATTTTACGGCCAGCCTCTCGACTGCAACAACCAACCCAATCTTCCCATTGGGACGTGTAGGGGTAAGATTCTCCTACTCGCCACCAAACAGCCAAGCGAGAACCCCCTATCACATTCTCTAACCAGCTTTGATACCACGATGTAACGACCGGGAATCTCGCTCGATCCGAATCGATGACTAAACCGAGCAAGACCGTTCGAAATGCCTGATTGTTTTGAGAACAACACACAAAAGAACGCAGACAGAAGAACATTTCATTGCTTATTACAACTTCATCAGAATATAATAATATACAGAGTATGAATAAATATTACACATCATATATTATAAGAGATTTAAATTACATTTAAATACATCGCAGCGGAAAAATAATACAAAACACAACTGAAAGAGATATACGGATACAGAGCTTTCCGGATATCATTCCAGCTGTAAACCAGGATCCTGTGAATATAAATCTGTAAAACCAAAACTACTAGTTGCCCGTGTCGAAAATGAGGGCACCCAGAGTTTAGGTTAAAACAATAAACTCCAGGTCAGTCATGTGACTGGTGTGAGAACTAGAACAGTTATTAACTTTATTTTAAAGTTAGGTAAATCAAGGGATCGCGCCGTATAACACGGAACGGGTTTCCTTCTAAGAATACCAGTGCATAAAACAACAACGCAATGCTAAATAAAGAAAAATGAAGCTATTATAAGTCCCAGGTCCTATCACACAATGCAACGCAAGCCAGGGGATAGGGTTTTTACCTTATAATAGCCAAGAATGCTTGATACGTTTAAAACAAATCATTTGATACTATTATAAGTGCATATTGTATAAAACGACTTCAAATCATAAGTATCAATCATAGATGGCATAAGCGCCCCATCCCACTATGTCGCCATACTAGGCTCTACAATCAAAACCGCGAAGTCACGTATTTGGAAATTGGATTTCCGTTTGTGAACCGAGGCAAAAGATAGTCCTCTACCGAATTCGAGACAATCCAGCCCATGTCTCAGGCAAGTACTCAGTCAAGCCTTTGGATCCTCAGGGCCGGTCCACCGATGTGGATTAAAATGCTTGAACACTGCGTTTCCCCGCCCTTTGGGGCGTAAATGAGTCAACGAATGACTCCATCGGCTTCACATAGTCACCGATATATCCAAGGCGCCTCGCAACAGCAACAACCACATAAGTCAAACTCGTCAGGGCGTGTAAAACCACTGACGCCACTTCTATCTAGAGGGAAACGCATGCCCTCCCTGATGTCCTCTCCCGTTTCTGGTTCACAACCGGGGTGTGAGGCTCGCGAAATAACGCTACACAAAGTTGTGCCACACAGGCTGTGCTTTGATCATTAACCACAAGACTTTGCTTTTCAATAGAAGCCTTGATCATTTGCATCTTAACATGCCACACAGGCAATTCACGCTATGCAACCGATATCAATCACACAGAATGAAATCCGATGTCAGACACACATCCATTTACAAGTTCATTCTGGGTCTGAATGAAACCGGAGGAACCTTATTCCCATCCCACTATGTCGCCATACTAGGCTCTACAATCAAAACCGCAAAGTCACGTATTTGGAAATTGGATTTCCGTCTGAGAACCGAGGCAAAAGATAGTCCTCTACCGAATTCGAGACAATCTAGCCCATGTCTCAGGCAAGTACTCAGTCAAGCCTTTGGATCGTCAGGGCCGGTCCACTGATGTGGATTAAAATGCCTGAACACTGCGTTTCCCCACCCTTTGGGGCGTAAATGAGTCAACGAATGACTCCATCGGCTTCACATAGTCACTAATATATCTGAGGCGCCTCGCAACAGCAACAACCACATAAGTCAAACTCGTCAGGGCGTGTAAAACCACTGACGCCACTTCTATCTAGAAGGAAACGCAAGCCCTCCCTGATGTCCTCTCCCGTTTCTGGTTCACAACCGGGGTGTGAGGCTCGCGAATTAACGCTACACAAAGCTGTGCCACACAGGCTGTGCTTTGATCATCAACCACAAGACTCTGCTTTTCAACAGAAGCCTTGATCATTTGCATCTTAGCATGCCACACAGGCAATTCACGCTACGCAACAGATATCAATCACATAGAATGAAATCCGATGTCAGACACACATCCATTTACAAGTCCGTTCTGGGTCTGAACGAAACCGGAGGAACATTATTCCTTGCATATCCATCGATCTCCAAGTACGTCTGGACGATCACCAACTGATTCCCTCCTCTTGGGTGTACATCCCAATCAAGATCATCAGTAATCACCCAAACGACGTGAAGACCTCCGGTCTTTAACCACCGTCTTCATCTTCGACTAATCGTCGAATCAGTTATTCAGAATGGGATAAACCCGGTCTTTCTGAATAACTCGCGTATATAATAAACAAGTGTTACACAAACACAACATGCGCCTCATTCCAATTCATCAGTCACTAACCGTAAATTAGCAAGAGAATAATTCCCCAAATAATAACCCCGAAGGCCGAAACCAACATTAGATCAATACCCAGGAAACCATTCATCTTAACTAATCTCCAGTTAGTTGTTAAATTTCACATTCTTAGGGAGAGGTTCCCATTAATTTTATCAAAGATAAATTTCTTAAATTTATTCTTTAATCTTCTTTTGAATATCAATTCAACTAGTCGGGATTAGCGAACCACACCGAAGTAATCATTTATTTTATTTTCCAATCCCAACCTATTTATCCCATGAAGTGAAATTGGTCATACTTCATATCTAACACCACGGTGTTATCGGTAAATTCAATTACCATTTCCCGTTCAAATCTAATAAAAGATTTAACTATCGCCTAGAGAAAAACTAGTGATACTCCATTCTCGATCTTTTCAATCTAATTAAAGATTCATTAAAACTCCACTTAGTTTTAATCTTTAACTGGGTTAAAGAACCGATGTCATTTAAAACAAGGTTCACTATAAACCCTAAAATCACATCACATTTCAATCAGTCCGTAACCGTAAATTAGCAAGTGAGTGATTCCCTAAGTATTAATCCCGAAGGCCGAAACCAACATCAGATCAATACCAAAGAAACCATTCAACTTAACTAATCTCCAGTTAGTTTCTGATTTTCTTAACTCCGTTGGGTCTAAGAACAGTATTATTGAAGATACCGTTCACGACAACCCAAAATCACATTCCATTAATTATCGGGTTAAAGAACAAGTGTTATTTAAAACACCGTTCACGATAAACCCAAAAATCAATTCAAATTCAAATCCAATTAAATACCATTTAATTGGTACACTTCATTAAATCTAAATAAAAAGACTTAATCTTTTTCTCAACTGGGTTTAAGAACAGTGTTAATGAAGACACCATTCACGACAAACCCAAATCACATTTGATATTAAATACAAGGCTCTGAATAGAAAATATATCGGCTTATATTCAATATCAAATTCTACGACCAACAAATATCGTATTGGAAATAACGATATATATATATATCTTTTAAATTTCTATAACAACATCTGTATAATCACGAAATCCAACATCGAACTATTCCGAAGATGATTTATATTCAAATCCATTCCAATTCAATTATTGGAAATCCTGGTTATTTTCAAACCCATTTCAAATCCAACTTAATTATTTTAAAAATAAACAAATTATTATTCTAGTTCAAAACTAGTTCATTTCGATAAAAATCTATTTTTATCTTTTCAAATATGGAATTTTTCATCCCAATTCTTCATAAATCATATCTTATGATTTTACACAAATTATTACTATTTTTAATAATTTTATCAAGGCCCGTACAGTCGATTTCCATCAACGGCCATCGAACTGCACTTACAGCGACCTTTTCCAACTTTGATTTGGACATAATTCAAAATCCAACCATTAGATTTCTAATTTCTAATATTCGTTAGAAAGCTCTTTTCGATACGAACCAAACGGTTCCGGTTTTAGGAGAATCCGACGGTCGGATCTCCCGCAATATCCATTCGAAGTCAATGGTTGAAATTCACGAACTACCGCGGCGCGGCACGTTCTATTCAGGCCATTATATATAATATATATATATATTATATATTTCGTCGATTTCCTTTTAAAACATATTTTATAAATCGTTTTAAATTCGTTTTCAAAACGATTTCAACTTCTTATTCAATTTCTAATCAAAATTGAATATTCCATATCATCGATATATGTATAAATGATAATATTTTCAAAACGTTAAATTCTGAAATCAATTCCTTTTCGATATTCGTTATAAAAACGAATAAAATCGATATAAATATCGCTCGCGTCAAAATGGCGCAAATCTAATCAGCACGGCTTCATATATTTATATTTTCAAATATTCTATTCAAATATTTCTTTTTCAAATATTCTATTCAAATATTTCTTTTTCAAATATTTCTATTCAAATATTTCTTTTTCAAATATTCTATTCAAATATTCCTTTTTCAAAACTGGAATGAGGCCCAATCAATTACCATATAATGTTAATTATATGGATTTTCTACAACACATGTATAAAATAACAACAATAAATAATCAACCATCATCCAGAGTGCACCACACAACTGCATAAGCATTAAATATAAACAATTAACGCTTACACAGTCTGTCAACCCATCGATTGACATACAAGTAAACAATCGGGATTAGTGTACGTCAAATATCGTCCCAATATCCGTGTGGGGTTTCAAATCAACACACATAGATTTTATTTGTGCAGTTGGGCGATGTGTAAAATTTATCGTCCCAATTAATACCAGTCAAATCAGTGTATATAAACAAATCGTCCGATTCGTATATAAATATTTATTTTATATACACGTTAAAAATTATATTTTTAACTATAAAATATTTTCCACTATAAAATATTTCATTTCATTTCACGTCACACAATCAATTTTCACAAAACAGCAATCAAACAAACAAGTCATCCATGGTCTGTGGACGACGGGTGTTGGGTGCTACTAAACACCGTCTGCATCCTAGTATATATTTCAAACTAGAAATAGAAATAAAAGTGAGGAGTTCTCACCGACTAGCTAAACCAAACGCCACGACTCTTCATATGTAGGAAATCTTCATCGTGCTTCCCACGCAGTCTGTTTTCATGAAGTATATGTTAAAAATTATATTTTTAACCACGCTACTTCCTATGTAAAGATTGTATTTTTATTTCACTTCATATATTGTAAAGATTATATTTTTAAAATGCTTTCTTCTATATAAAAATTTGATCTTTCACTCTAAAAAAATTCGATCTTTTACTATATAAAAATATGATCTTTCACTATATAAAGATATCGCCTTTGTTATATATAAAAATCCAACCTTTCTTCTTTATGAAAATAATCGCCTTTCTTCTTTATAAAAATCAAGTCTTTATATTTTCAAAGATCTAATCTTTTTCAAATCAAAAATCAAATCTCCTTTATGTTAAAAATCAAATCCTTCTCTATGTTAAAAATCAAATCCTTCTCTGTGTTAAAAATCAAATCCTTCTCTATGTTAAAAATCACATCCTTAACTCGCTATTTCGTATAAAAATCAAATTTTTATATACCCTATCTTATAAAAATTATATTTTTATTATCTGCATCATACAAAAATTATATTTTTATTCTTTATATCATATAAAAATTTCGCCTTTTCAAAAATAAAGATTTCGCACTTTCAAAATCAAAGCTTTCGCCCTTTAAAAATCAAAGCTTTATACTCTAAAACTGATAAGAAAATTGTTAGCCTACTTTGTGAACTAGGCAACACAAAGTCAAGAAACCAACCATTGAAGGGTATTTTAAATTATAAGACTTCGGTTCGGATTGGAGGAAAACACTACAATTCAGATTGATAGCTGCAGTTGTTCGGATCGGGTTAGAGCAGCATATTGGTTCGGATCGGATAGAGTTCTCTGTTCGGATCGGTGATCTCTTACTGGATAGATTGGTAAAGCATATCCAATCGGATCGGAAGGCAACTAAATCTCGAATGGATCGGAAAGCCATCTGCTTGCCATAACACTGGAGCGGAGCGGAATAGGTTAGAGAAGGAGAGACGCCCAAGCCAATCCGGTTCGGATCGGATATCCCGATCCGAACCCCTTACCTGCACGCCTCCGACCCACACCCATGATCCATGTTAATCTCCTGTAAAATCGCCTGGAGAACCGGACCGGCTATGACTAATTCCTACCCCTAACGTCCTTCCTTTTGATGCGTTGTCAACCTGATAGTTCATCCGAACCCGAAGAGAGTGCGATGGATGACACGTGGCCCGACGCGGATCAAGTCTCAAGCAAATTCACACCTATAAATACCCCATCTAGAGACAAAGAGAAGGATCTTTTTCAGCACTTAGAGAATTCAATCACCTCCATCATCCGAACTCCATTACTCCCGGAGAATCCAAACCATCTTTCATTTCTTGTTTTAGTCAATTGAGTGAACAAAAGTGAGTTGAGAGTGAATATTACTTTGTATTTGCAACTGAATTATTGAATATAGTGAAAAATAAGTGGACGTAGGCATTTGTTCGCCGAACCACTATAAATCCTGCGTGTTCATTTCTATTTTTATCTCATTTTATCTTGTTTTAAATCAATTTGAGTGTTAGAACCACTTTTGGGTCTAACATTTTAGTGCTTTCACTGAGAATCCTCATCTAAATTCTTTATTTTCCGGGATCTCTTTCTACTTTTTGGACTGTTGAGTTCAAAGAAGTGAATCCTTAAGTTTCTCCGCTTTCTTTTACATTCGTTGAAGTGATTGTCAAAAACTCATGGCCAAAGGAAAAGGCAAGGAAGTTCAGCCTTTTCGAGGAAATGGAGCTGGCGAAGATCAGCAAAATGCTGTTGTAACAAGGTCTCGGGGGCAGAGTTCAGCAGCAGGAAGAATCAATGCAGGAAATCCGAGCCGCCAGCAGGGGGAGAGCTCCGATCCGATCCGGGTAGGAGACTCTGAAGCAGTGCATTCCCCCAATCTGAACCGACCCGAACTGCCCGCTGCGCTCCGATCCGACCAGGCACCCCAGCTCCGATCCGATCCGACTTCCTTCCTCCGATCCGACCCGATGCTTGGTGAAGCTGGAACCTCTACTCGAGTCCCTACGAATGCTCCAACTCCAGCTGCCAGGGTTGGTGATCAGGTCAATCCATCTGCGCCCATCACTCAAGGAGATTTCTCGCGCTTGCTTGATATGCTTGAGAGCACGAGGGAAGCTATGAGAGTTCATGAGCGTACTAATCTCATGATGCAGGAAAATATGAGGCTCATGAGTCGGGAGATCAGTGAGCTCCGTCGACAGAGAACTCCATCACCGGTTCGTCACACACCAGTAGATCAATCTTCATCTTCCGAGGAAGAGAGGCCCCGTGAACGGAGGCCACTCGAACGACCTCAGAATGTGGAGCAGCTGACATTTGGATCTTTGGGATCTCGCGAGGATATCGCACGAGCATTAGGAAACGGTGACCCAACTCGGGGGCAAAGACTCCAGTCCCCTCTTCCCGAGATCGACCGGGAACACAGGGAACGGAATCGAGCAGAGGCAGCTCGAAGAAGAAGGGCATCTCCTGAGCAAGAGCCCAGAAGGAACTCGGATACTAGGGCCAGGGAACCTGAGCAGCCCCTAACTAGTGCTGATGTACAGGCAATGGTTCGCCGAATTATGTCCGAGAGCCGGAATTATACAAATGAAGACTATGGCATTGAACGAAGCCATACTCCGTTCACCGATGATATCCTCGACTTCCAATTTCCCCGACGCTTTAACTTGCCACAGATGGACAAATACAACGGAAGGACTGATCCGGGACAGCATTTAATGCGATACTCATGGCTCATGAATGCCGCTGCTGCCCCTGATGAAGTGAAGTGCAAAGCGTTCCCAATCTACTTAGAAGATGTGGCACTGTTCTGGTTTACCCGACTTCCTCCTCGTTCGATTTCAAATTACAAGGAACTAAGCGAGCGTTTCATGAACCAGTTCCGTCTCCATGCCCGAAAGTCCAAAAGTGTTATTGAATTGTCAAGAATCAAACAGGCGCCCGGAGAGTCTTTAAGGGCATATCTTGATCGTTTTAACCAAGCCGTAACTGAGGTCAGTGACCCGCACGAGCCCACTATTCTGATGGCATTGAAGGAAGGAGTCGATCCTGAATCCGAGTTTGGAGACTACCTTTCTGGGAAAACACCCCCCACAAGGGCGATATTCTACGAAAAAGCCGATATTTATCTAAGACGAGAGGAGGCCAGGGCAAACCGAAAGAGAAAGTCTGAGACAGCTTCAAAGGAGAATGTGCAGAGTAATATTGCCGTGAAGCAGTCTGGGGAAAGTTCTGGCAAGGTTGAAGTAAATGTAGGAAACAAGGGTGGAAACAACAATACTGGAAATGGGGGAAACAACAACAACCGTAATTCGAACGGTAACAGAAGAAACAGAAATAGGGGAA
This sequence comes from Allium sativum, assembly GCA_030737875.1. NCBI lineage: Eukaryota > Viridiplantae > Streptophyta > Magnoliopsida > Asparagales > Amaryllidaceae > Allium > Allium sativum. Next base: position 628,544,554 of record CM060916.1, read on the forward strand.
GTGACCCTAACAAAAGGCCCCGATTCCAGAACTACGAGAACTATACACCATTGAATGACACCCTGGAAAATATTTACCTGGATACGTACAATGTGTTGCAGTACAAAAGACCGCCACCTCGTGATTCGACCGAGAAAGAAATGGCGACAGGGAAATTTTGCTTGTTTCACGGAACTCATGGGCATTCGACCAATGAATGTCGGCATTTGAGGGACGTAATTGAAAAGCTGCTGCGTGAAGGAAAGTTGGATGAATACAAGGTTGCCCCGAGGGACAGGGGGCAAGGAGAGCAGGCTCCAAAACAGATCCTACCTGCTCCTAAGCCTACCGCGCAGCAGAAAGGTAAAGGGATTGTCATCAACTCCATAGTAGGTGGACCTCACCCGGCAATCCGAAGTTTTAGGTCAATGGACCAATATGTGAATGCTGCCAAGCATCTAGATGTGAATGAAGGTGACGATTTGGAAGATGTCACCCCCATAAAACAACAAAAAACCATGTTCGACGACGTGGTATTTCGCAGCCGAGACAACACGGGGATACAATCTCCCACCAATGATCCGTTGGTTATTACTACCACCATTGGGCCGGCCTTGGTCCATAAGGTATTAGTAGACAACGGAAGTTCCGTTAATATTTTGTTCAAGAAGTCATTTGATCAGATGAAGCTTGAGCCCGAAGATCTGAAACCTTGTGAAGGATGGATTAGAGGCTTCAACGGAGCGACGACAGCTCCCATGGGATATATAGAGTTGCCCGTGACCCTAGGGCAAGGAGAACGTAGAAGAGTGCGAATGCTTCAGTTCGTAGTATTGGACGTAGATTCGCCATATAACGCATTTTTAGGGAGACCTGCCCTCGCTGAATTTAGAGTTTGTATCGCCCCTTGGTGCTTGTTACTAAAGTTCCCAACCGAAGTCGGGACTGGAGTAATAAGAGGGGATCAGGTTTCTGGACGGGCCTGCTATGTGGCCGAACTGAAGATGTTGATGAAAGGAGTTAATGCTGAGAGTAAGGATGCCTCGTCTCCCTCAAAGGGGGACTCGGCATAGCAATTAGAGAAATTGACCCCAAAGGAGTTGCCCAAAGGAACACCTGAAGACCTGGATCCTAGAAAAGACGAGGAACCAGAGGCTAGGAATGCAACTCCTAACGAAGCGACAGTGGAAATTCCCATTGATAAAGCTGATCCAACGAAAGTTTTGAAGATTGGTTCTCAATTGGATCCACGTCGTGCTGAGGAACTGACGGACTTCTTGAAGGCAAACTTAGATGTGTTCGCCTGGACCCATGCTGACATGTGTGGGATATCACCTTCCATTATCAGTCACAAATTGAATGTAAATCCGAAGCATCCGCCTGTGAAGCAAAAGAGACGCATGCTGGGCCCAGAGAGGTCGGCTGCTCTCAAAGAGGAAGTAGAGAAATTGAAGCAAAATGGATTTATTCGAGATTCGACTTATCCCGGCTGGATATCGAATCCCGTCTTGGTAAAGAAGCCAAACGGAAAGTGGCGAACTTGTATTGACTTTTCAGATTTAAATAAAGCTTGCCCAAAAGATAGTTTCCCACTTCCCAGGATTGACCTGCTTGTAGACTCGACAGCAGGTCATGAACTTCTTTCTTTCATGGACGCATACTCTGGATACAACCAAATTCCTATGCATGTACCAGACCAAGAGCATACGAGTTTCATTACGAATTTGGGGCTATATTGTTATGTTGTAATGCCATTCGGGTTAAAAAACGCTGGAGCTACTTATCAGCGCTTGGTAAATAGAATGTTTTATGATCAAATAGGAAAAACTATGGAAGTTTATGTGGATGATATGCTTGTCAAATCAAAGCAGTCTTCCAGTCATACGCAAGACTTAGCGGAAATGTTTGGTATCTTGCGAAAATACCGTATGAAACTGAACCCTTTAAAATGTTCATTTGGAGTGGCGTCGGGGAAGTTCCTTGGCTTCATTGTGAGTTCCCGAGGAATTGAAATCAACCCTAGCCAGATAGCAGCGATTAGAAACATCGAAGAACCAAGGAGAATTAAAGACGTCCAAAGTCTGGCAGGGAAAGTAGCGGCGTTGAGTAGATTCATCTCCAAAGCCACAGATAAGTGTGTTCCGTTTTTTGATTTGATAAAAAGGGGAAAGAAGAACTTCCAGTGGACTCCCGATTGTGTTGAGGCCTTTCAAAATCTGTTAGAGCTGTTAGAGAAACCGCCAATCTTATCAAAGCCCGTAGATCACGAAGAATTATTTGTTTATCTAGCAGTCTCGGCTCACGCTGTCAGCACAGCCCTGGTTCGAGAAGAAGACAAAGTACAAAGGCCAGTGTACTATGTGAGTAAGAAATTAGCAGCGGCAGAGCGCAACTACCCAAAGATTGAGAAGCTTGCTTACAGCCTCCTGATCGCATCCCGAAAACTTCGTCACTACTTCCAAGCCCATCCAATAACCATATACACCGACCAGCCGTTAAGACAGGTGTTGCAGAGACCCGAAGCATCGGGAAGGTTGATCAAATGGAACATAGAACTAAGCCAGTTTGATTTGAATTTTCAACCACGAAAGTCAATCAGGGGGCAAGCTCTAGCAGACTTTATTGCGGAGTTCACCATTCCAGAGGAGGAAATAATCAATGACCGAGTGGTCAAGTCCGAGGATAAGCTAGAGATGAATCCGTGGAAATTATATACAGATGGAGCTAAAAATGACCGAAGGTCCGGAGCTGGAATTGTCTTAGTCACTCCCGAGGGACGGTCGTTATATTACGCCCTGCGATTAGAATTTTCGGCAACTAACAATGACTCTGAGTATGAAGCCCTGATTGCCGGGCTGAAACTTGCTAAAGACCTCGGAGTAAAAATGATGGACATATTTTGTGACTCTAAGATTGTTGTTTGTCAAGTGCGAGAGGAATTCGCGGCTCGAGGACCTCAACTTATCGCCTACCTCAAGAAAGTGAAAGAGCTATTGAGTAGCTTAGAGCGGTACAACATAACACATATTCCCAGAGTTGAAAACCAGAAAGCGGATAGACTGGCAAAACTGGCTAGTTCTGACAATCTAGAAGGGACTGAGGTAATTCCAATTGAAACGTTGGAATCGCCAAGCTTTGAGTCAATGGAAATTGAATTCGCTCTTGAAGCGGAACCAGAGAAGGAGTCATGGATGACTCCAATTAAGAATTTTCTTAAGAATGGGACACTCCCATCGAAGAAGAGTGAGAAAAGAGCTGTAGTTCGCAAAGCTACCAGATATGTTATACAAGACGATACTCTCTATAGACAAGGATTTTCTATGCCCCTGTTACGATGTATCGCACACGACGACATCAAGCGTGTACTAAGAGAAGTGCACGAAGGTGAGTGTGGAGATCATACAGGAGGTCAAACTTTAGCAAAGAAAATATTGCGGTACGGATACTTCTGGCCTACGATCAACAAAGATGCAGCTGATTATTCACGACGCTGCGATAAGTGCCAGAGATTCGCCAAAATCCCCAGGGCACCGTCAACCCAGCTTAAATCGATGGTGAGTCCTTGGCCATTTGCCACATGGGGAATTGATATCATTGGAGTTTTACCAATTGCTAAAGGAGGAGCTAAGTATGCAATAGTAGCCGTGGATTATTTCACAAAGTGGGTGGAAGCTGAGCCCTTGACTAAGATCACCACAAGAAAGGTGATAAGTTTTGTGGTCAGAAATATTATATGCCGATTCGGGATCCCAAGGACGATTGTTACTGACAACGGGACCCAATTTGATAGCACTGAATTCAGAAATTTTTGCCAGAAATATAAGATAGACAAACGATATACTGCAGTTGCCTATCCACAATCGAATGGGCAAGTAGAGGCAGTAAACAAAGTTATAAAATCCATCCTCAAGAAACGGTTGGAGCGTGCAAAGGCAAGATGGGTTGACGAATTGCCCCTAGCTTTGTGGGCATATCGAACAACATTTAAAACGGCTACCGGTCATACCCCTTTCTCTCTCTCCTTTGGCTCAGAAGCAGTAATTCCAGTTGAACTGGAAGTTCCTTCCCACAGGGTGACGTATTATGATCCGATGACGAATCGGGCACTCTTACTTGAGTCCCTTGATGAAGTCGAAGAGAAAAGGGACGAAGCAGACTTGCGTGCAGCAAGACATCGGCGTCAAATGGCACGCTATTATGACAAAAAAGTTCGCCTCAGAACTTTTGAACCGGGAGATTTGGTGCTAAAGAGAGTTTTTCCATCCCTTCCTCACCTCGGCCCAAAATGGGAAGGACCCTTTGTCATTCAACGGAAACTTGAAAAAGGAACCTTCAAGTTAACGACCGTAGATGGCGAAGAAGTCCCTCGAGCATGGAATGCCCAACACTTAATGCGATATTTGGATTAGAAATGCTATACTTTTTGTTATTCTTCCTGTAAACTCTGTAATAAGGCACGACTTGCCTTGGGAAAATATGACGATATGAATAAAGGACTATAAAGTGGATGTAGGCTATGACTTAGCCGAACCACTATAAAAATATTGTGTGTTATTTACTTTTATGCATTTACATTCATTAGTTGTTCTGTTGTGATTATAAAGTACAGGATAACTCAGAGCCTAAAAAAGGTTGAAAACAGTTTGGACATAAAAAGAAGCACAATGATTATTTGTGCAATAAGACGTAAAAGAATGAGAAAACGACATTCTAACTCTAACTCTCCAGAGAAAGAGAGAGAGTATAAAAGCGTCTCAGACTGAGCGCTGAAAAAGAAATTCTATTCTTAACTCTAACTCTCCAGAGAAAGAGAGAGAGTATAAAAGCGTCTCCGACTGAGCGCTGAAAAAGAGATTCTACTCCGAACTCTAACTTTCCAGAGAGAAAGAGAGTATAAAGGCGTCTCCGACCGAGCGCCGAGAAAGAAATCTTATCCCGTTGAGAGACCGGGGAATGAATAGATGACTAAGCTCGAACTCTAACTCTCAAGAGAAAGAGAGAGAGTATAAAAGAAATGCCAGGAAAAACAACAGGTATTGACGACACAGGAAATGCTATCCCGTTAGAGAATTGGGAGCATTCAGATTGCATGGTTAAGCATTGAATAACTTATGGAAATTGACTGGGGACACATATGCATACACATATTTCCCCCCTCCACAACTTTGTTTCATAACTATAGACATGCATCTTTACATAAGTGCAGAACTGCTAACAAATAAATATTGCAAAAAGTGAATTATTTTTATTTACAAATGAATGAATTTGTACAGGGAAATAGCTAAAAAAGAAAGTGCGGAAGCTGTTTTTGTAGCAGCACTTATTGGTTCACAAAGATGCTAAAAAGATACAGGGGAACCCACTATTTGGGTTTGGGATGAGCCTTCGATTTCTTGGCAGCTTTTTCCGCATCCTTTGCTTCCTTCTCGGCTTCAGTCAAGATTCGTTTTGATTTCTTTTTCCCTGAAGATGTAGTACTGGAGCCAGCAGACTTCTTCCCGGAGGGCGGGGCACTGGAATCAAGAGAAGATTTTTTAGCAAGTTCTTCGGTAATAGATCTAGTTGAGAGCTTAACAACTAACCTTGAACCCGCATCCACAACTGCGAGGGGCTTGAGGACCTCAGGGTCTAGTTCTTCGGCTTTTAATTGCAAGCGCTTGTCTTGATCGGCCTTCATGGCCGCCAAGGTAACGTCATCGGCGCTTTTCGACTCCCCAGTTATTGCAACCTCCGGTTCCTCATCATGCCCCTCGTCTCCTCCGTCGTCTTTTAAAGCTGCGATCATTTCTTCATCATGGGGAGTGGTGACCTTAGTTGGTTCATTTCCTTCTCCCAAGTCTATAGAAGCAGCCTTGTCTTCCCCTTTTTTGGCCCCATCTGCGGGCTTTGTCCCAGCGGTAGCTCCTTGAGCTACATCTGTCTTTGCGGATGATTCAACACCTACAGAATGAGAAACATCGGTTATCAACTCAGGCAAAAGCAAAGGGTTTCTCATCGAACGTTCAATCACGTAGCCAAAGGTAGTAGTAGCCTTGGCAAATTGAGGAGAAAAGATAGGAATACCTTCTGAAGACTTTTCAGCGGGGGTGACTACTACCTCTGGAGTTATTTCAGGAATGGGAGATAGCAAAGTTGTCCGGGAAATTCCCGGGTTTTCGGGATCATACCCTTCTACTTCGGGAGTTGTAGGAGCAGAAGACGAGGAGCCAGCTTCGAGAATGGTCTTCTGTTTAGACTTCCGCCTCTCTTCTTCCATGGCCTCAGCAATTAGGCGGCGCCCTTCAGCTAGGCGCTCCGGTTCATCGTCTCTCAAGTATTTCTCCATCAGCTTATCTTCATCAAGGGAATCGACCTTAAGTTCTTCTTTTTCCCACTCAACGATTTGATTCCATACTTGAACCAGAGTGGATGGATAGTCCTCGATCCAAGAAATGTTTCGACGACGAATAATATGTGCGAAGAATTCAATCATTAATTCGCCGAAACTTTGAATCTCAACCTCCGCCTCAGATAATTGCTTGCGGGCTTCCTCCGCAGATTTAATGGCACATTCCACATTGCCCTCGGCCAGAGCAGCCCTGTTTTCTGCCTCCAACAACTTCGAAGCCAAGTCAGCATTCTTCTTTTCTAATTCAGCACTCCTTTTTGCTAACTCGGCGTTTTTCCGTTCAAGCTCAACATAAGCAAGGTGTGTTTTAGCGGCTTCTAATTTGGCCTCGTCAGCTTGCTTTTTTAGTTCAGAGCGCTCCTGAGTATGGGACTCAAGCAAGTCATGATAACGCTTTTGCATGTCCTCAAACTGTTGTTTGAAATTAGAAGCGTTCTTTTGAGCGACAGCTAGTTGAGCTTGAGTGTCTTCTAAGTCTTTTCCTAAGGTTTTTAAGGCCTTAGCATCCTCCTCTGCGGTCTTTTGCATTGAGTTAGCATTTGTCATTAGAGTGCGGACGATTCTAGAAAGATTGCGTGAATACTTGAACATCTCGGAATATTGTTTTTCTACCAAATCAATTTTTGCCTTGGCCTCATCTGCCCAATTAGAAGAAATAGGTTCAAGGGTAGGTAGAAAGGTCAGAGTCTCGAAGTAGTGCTCGGGAAATTGCTCCTTTAAATATGCCAGCTTTACTGCAGTTCCCGCATCTGGTGGAGGAGGAGCGAGGATTGTTAATTCGGTGTCCCTTCCTGAAGAAGATTCTGTAGAACCCTTGTCTGTCCTAGGTCGTTTAGTAGCAGGGACCTTTTGCTTACTTCGAGACCCGGTTTCCTTTGGAGGAGTTTTCTCTCTACTCCGCTTTTCATGGGAGGAAGTGGAATCCTTAGATGGTGGTCTATCCTCCTCCCTACGACCTTGATAGCTCTTGTATTTTTCTTGTTCCGGTCGAACTGGTGAGCGGGAGCGTGAGGGCCGAGATCGATAGGGATCATAAGGTCTTCTTTCCTCCCTACCACGGTCATCCCGGCGATCATACTCGACATCCTGAGGAGGATTGGACATGCTGCGACGAAGCTTTCTTATATCATAATAGGATCGAGACATTGTACCTGCACGATAAAATAAACGAAGTTTAGAATCAATGGATTCATGGAGAAAGAAGTGCAATGAATGCTAATGCTGTGGTGTAAAGTGCATCCTAAGTGGTGTGTGTCCCCCCAACCAACCCGAGTCTGAAGCTAGACTGGTGCGGGCAGGCTCTTTGGCCTTAGCGGGAGTAGTTTCTTCAGAAGAAGTGAAGACTAAAGGGTCCTTCCTGAAATCCTCTGAAGTATATATAGTCTCAGGTAAGGGGAGATCCCCCAAACCCTGAAATATGTGCTCATCAGTGCTAGGAACATCCCCTTCGGAAGCGTGAAGTGGCGACTCTTGGGAAGATTTTGACTTGTCTAGAGAAGTAGTTTCCTCGGGGGCAATATACCCTTCACGATGCTTTTTGGCCAGATTAGCCAATTCATCATCTTGCGTAGAAGATGGAGAAGGTGAAGTGTGAAGAGAAGCTGTAGGAATTCCTGAACCTTCTCCTATCTCTGGGACCACCTCCACTGGAGGAATGTACGCGTATGGAACCGTCCCATGTCCAATGCTACGAAAAACAGATAGCAGCCCATGAAAGTGAAGGTATTCATCTTTAAGGACCTCGTCGATCGTCAAGAATTTTTGATCACCATTAAGAAGTCGGTGCATCCGATCAAAGAACACCTGATCTGATATCTGTTTGGGATTGTCAACTGCAAATAAAAAGGAAAACATGTCAGGGTGATGATTCAAGTGTATAGAGTTCGGGTTCAGAAAATCAACGCTTTACTTGATTTTGTCCATCTCCTGGCGCATCCAGACTGTTGCTTTATATAGAACCATTCTAATCTGGAATCTCCAGCTTTACTGCTAAATGGTGCAGAGATTATCTTTCTCTTTGGGACTGATTCAAAGTAGCAGAAGGATGGAGTCTCTCGAGTCCGATGCTTAAAATTATAAAAGAAATGAACGTCATTGAATGTGAGCTCTAGGCCTAGGATTTCACGATATGCTATGTACAAGGTGTGCAAATAGGCATATGAATTGGGATGCAACTGCATGGGGGCAATCCGCATTTGTCTTAAGAAATCAACGATGAAAGGCGAGAACGGAGGAATGGCGCCGACCATGCACATCAATCGAGTGACCGTCATATATCCTTCTGGAGGGTTGTGGGGACGGTCAGAGCGTGAGGGCACTAGGGTGTCCCTTTTCATTATTCCATACTTTAAGCAAATTCGAACAAGTCGGTCGTTGTCGATTGTCGATTCTACGGAATCTGGAGGTGACTCCAATATAATGGCTGAGTCAAATTCATCGGGTGCTCGATTGTCACCAATCCCTCCTTCCTCCTCAAAGCCCAGGGAAACTTCATTCTCTGAAGACGCTTCGTCGCTTTCCCGATGACCAACTCCGTAATCCGGACCTTCACTGTCCCATTCCGGATCGGACGAAGAAGATATATCCTCAAGAGTGATTTTGCTAGAAGTTTCCGGAGCTTCTTTCCTCTCAGCTAGACGGGAAGAGCGTCTGGGCCTCATTGTCATGGAACTATTGAAGAAGCAATAGCACGGATTAGAGTAAATTATCCCGTGCCCCCCTTTGTGTATGTGTGTGAACTAAAGTGTGTGCAGCAAATGTGGGAAATGCAAAATAAAAGTACAGCAATGTAAGACGAAGCTTTGAAGAGAAAGTGATAGTTAGAGTTGTTCTTAATTCTCGTTTATGTTCACAGGGCACTATCCTAACTGTCCGCGAAGTTATCGTCTAGAGTAAATGTTAGTTGAATTAGTTGGGTAGTCTTTATGTGCCAAGTTTGATACGTTCGGTTCGGTTCGGATATGCATATGATAATTGGCTCAATACAAATACAGATATAGGGTCGGTTCGGATGCTTCATTAAAGCAAGGTCAGTTCAAGACAAGGGAAACAATGGGTTCGGAAGCAGGACTGATCTGATCGGATCGGGTGACCTGATCTGAACCGAACCAGCATCACTTAACCAGTCCATTTATTTCAACTTCTTATCCCATTCTCTTCTCCGACCCGAACCGACATTTTCCTTCCTTCCCGTCTTTCTAAAGTATGAAACCCGAACCGATCCCCTTTCCTTCTCCTTCCTTTTTGCTCCTTCGTCTTCTACCCGAACCAACTCCAATTTTTCATCACGCTCTTCATCTTCTTCCTCTTTCCCCCCTACTCACAAACAAATCCGTTCTATCACCAAAGCTACCGTTAAGGACAAATATTTGCCCTCTCCAGCCTCGCAACGCCTCGAAGTGATGGCGGATCCACCAGTAACGACGTGGAGTTCAAGCAAAGCCCCGTGGCTAAACTGTCCCAATCAACCACGAATTGAAATCAAGAACAGTTACAACGAAGTTATTCGAGATTAAAAAAGCTACCTATATGTTCGATTTGAGAAATCTACAGGGAATAGTTTTAGGATATTGGAGTTTCTGAAGTTTTCGATACTAGAGTTTGGAAGCGGCGGCAGAAAAGAAGAAGAAAAGAAGGAAGACGGTGGAGGATTTATATAAGGGATGGTGTTGACTCCTCGTATTCCTATTCTTTCTCACCCGCTCGAACCGGAGTGAAGGCCCAGTAGCACAACTCTGCCTGAAGGCCCACTGTCCAAGAACCAAATCCACGAAAGCGCTTCGGATCGGAATCCGAACCGAACAAATTTCACACATTAATTTAGCATCTGACTCGAATTGAGTTCAAAAGAAGGGGAATAAAGGAAGAGCATACCTGCAAGAAGCATTATATGTCAAGAAAAATTCCCAAATTTGCTCAGAAAAGAAGAAAATGTGCTCGAGTCGGACACCGAACCGAATAGAAATCTGTGCATTCCTCCTGACTGTTCTGATTCAAGGACTAGCATTTAAACAACATCAAAGCACGCTTTGTACAACAGAAGCATCCTTTGAGGGGGCAAAATGTTAGCCTACTTTGTGAACTAGGCAACACAAAGTCAAGAAACCAACCATTGAAGGGTATTTTAAATTATAAGACTTCGGTTCGGATTGGAGGAAAACACTACAATTCAGATTGATAGCTGCAGTTGTTCGGATCGGGTTAGAGCAGCATATTGGTTCGGATCGGATAGAGTTCTCTGTTCGGATCGGTGATCTCTTACTGGATAGATTGGTAAAGCATATCCAATCGGATCGGAAGGCAACTAAATCTCGAATGGATCGGAAAGCCATCTGCTTGCCACAACACTGGAGCGGAGCGGAATAGGTTAGAGAAGGAGAGACGCCCAAGCCAATCCGGTTCGGATCGGATATCCCGATCCGAACCCCTTACCTGCACGCCTCCGACCCGCACCCATGATCCATGTTAATCTCCTGTAAAATCGCCTGGAGAACCGGACCGGCTATGACTAATTCCTACCCCTAACGTCCTTCCTTTTGATGCGTTGTCAACCTGATAGTTCATCCGAACCCGAAGAGAGTGCGATGGATGACACGTGCCCCGACCCGGATCAAGTCTCAAGCAAATTCACACCTATAAATACCCCATCTAGAGACAAAGAGAAGGATCTTTTTCAGCACTTAGAGAATTCAATCACCTCCATCATCCGAACTCCATTACTCCCGGAGAATCCAAACCATCTTTCATTTCTTGTTTTAGTCAATTGAGTGAACAAAAGTGAGTTGAGAGTGAATATTACTTTGTATTTGCAACTGAATTATTGAATATAGTGAAAAATAAGTGGACGTAGGCATTTGTTCGCCGAACCACTATAAATCCTGCGTGTTCATTTCTATTTTTATCTCATTTTATCTTGTTTTAAATCAATTTGAGTGTTAGAACCACTTTTGGGTCTAACAAAAATTAAATATAAAAACTCACATTGCCTTTTCAGAGGAGAAGGGGGGTTTCGCTGATCGTACGGAGGCAGGGGGTTAGAGCAGGCGAATGGGGGTCTTGGGGCTTAAATCGGAGAAGAGAGGAACAAGAAAGGGAAGTGGGTGGCCAAAGAGGTGGTGCGCCAGTCAGGGGGAGGCTCTGGCGATCGGAGTTAGGGTGCGGAGGGCTACACGAAGTTGCGTTGGTGGTCTTGGGCGTTGACTGCATCGGTTTTCAGGGTTTGGGGGTTCGATTGGGGAAGCGTCAGTGAGTGAGGAGGAGAGGGGCGTCGGTGGAAGCAGAGGGGGTGGCCGCGACGGACGGGGTTCGGCGGCGCTCCGCCTGGAGGTGGCGGCGCTCTCTTCCTTCGTCCTCCCTTTCTTTTCTTTTCTTTTATTTTTGTTCGATTGAAATGGTCAACGGGGGGGCTGAGGGGGAGTATGGAGAGAGAGGGAGGTTTTTTATATTATTTTATTTTATTATTTAATTCCCTAAAGTAACTTTTTCATTCGAATTCGAAATCAAACCCACCGACTGTCGTCCCTAGCTAATTACCCCATTCCGAACACAATGGGATATGTTTCGTAACCCGATTTTACCGTTTCGATCAGTTTGCATTCAGATTAAAATTTAAATCTATATATATTCAATTTGAATGTACATTTCAATTTACCGGGGCCACATACAGACTCAGAAAATTCCAGAAAAATTATTTCTAGCTTCGTATTGACGATACGGTCCTAACATAACTTATTTTGTCAAATTCTGAGACCATTTGAAAAATGGCCATTTTCCAGTCGATTAAAATCAACTAAAACTGGTCAAACGCGTTTTCCTTTGCCATGCTCACATATTGATTCGAAAATTTATGAAATTTGAAACCTAGCACTAATTTGACATCGCAAATCCAACAAAAGTGGTTTCGTCGAAAACCGAGGTCGTTTGCAGAATGGCCATTTTTAAGGGACGAAATTCCATAGCGACTATTCTGAATTTTCAACTGGACGTAACTTTTGATCCCTACTATGAAATTTCAAATTTTTTTTATTCGTAGGAAAGATATTCTCAAATAGATTCAAATATTTTTGGTTTCACTAAAATCCGGTTTATTTTGAATCCTGTACATTCATTTGAATTTTGAAACCGAATTATTGAACTACCGCGCCATTTTCAATTCCTTTTATATTTTAAAATAAATATTTATATTCTAACGACGACGTATATAAATATATACGTTCGAATTCTATTCAAAATAAATTTCTCATCGTTATTATTTAAAATAATTCATTTTAAATAATCAAAATTCGCTAAAATTGCCAAAATAAAAAAATTAAATTGGCTCAGATTTCCGGGTTATTACAATTTTCCTTTATAAGAAATCGTTTCAAGTCGATTCATTTGAATCCAACACTTTGGTTCGAAATTTGAAATATGAGATTCAATTCAAAACTTACACTTCAATTTAAACAAAACACATCGAGTTATGTAATTCAAGTCATATAATTCGAAATCGTTATTCATAAATGTAAACAATTCATATAATTTGGTTTTAACCCCTTAAAGCATTCATTTTAGTCGATTAATGAAATTCAACACTTAGGTACAAATTTCCTTTTATATAATTCAAAACGAAATCTTAAACTTCAATATAAACCAAATTGTCTTATAACTTATAATTTAAGTCATGTAGTTCAAAACTGTTACTTCTACATTTCAAATCAAAATCTTATATTTCCATTCAACCAAATTACGATTTAAAACCATTCATATACATTGATTTAACAAATTCTTAATTCAAAACAAACGATATAAAAATCAATTCCGCATATAACATCTATATATTCCAATTCATAATTAATCACTTAAAATTGAATTTAATTCTCATCGATTATAAATTCAAAATAAATCAATTTACCCGATTCAAATTCATTTCTTATCAAGGTTCATAATTTAAACCAAATCAAAATCAATTTCTTACTTTTACCCAATTCAAGTTCATCTCTACTAAAATTCGTATCGATTCCAATTCATAACTTAACATGAGCTCATTCGTTATTCAAATCGTTATATAAATTTACATCTTTAAACTTCGAATTTAAATCGTGAAATCTAACTTGTCCATCTTGACTTTATTAAAGTTTATAAAAATATATATATATAAGAAAATTAATTTTGAAAATAGATATGTATATATATATATATAAGTTTATAAAATTCTAAAATTAATTTGAAATAGATTATAAACATATATAATTTAAAATATACAAAATAATTTAAATAAAATATAAATATAAAAATATAACGTCTTAATTAAATATTTTAAAATAAAACTCATTTTACTTTGAAAACATGACCGACGGTGTCCGTATATAGTTTTCTACCTTATGGTCAAATGATACGGATATTTATCATTTCAACCCGCAATTTATAAATTTTCTACGGGTCTATCATGTAATAACCCGGAAAATCTGGGCCAGTTTAAAAATTTTATTTTGGCAATTTTAATGAATTTTGATTATTTAAAATGAATTATTTTAAATAATATCGATGAGAAATTTATTTTGAATATATTTAGAACGTATATATTATACGCGTCGTCGTTAGAATATAAATAATTATATATAATTATAAAATAGAATTGAAAAGGGCGCGGTAGTTCGATAATTCGATTTCAAACTTCAATTGAACGTACCGGGTGCAAAACAATCCGAATTTTAGTGAAACCAAAAACATTAGGATCTAATTGATGATATCTTTCCAACGAATCCGAAAAATCAAAATTTCATAGCGGGAATCAAAGGATATGTCCAGTTGAAAATTCTGAATAGTCGTTATGGAATTCAGGCCCTTAAAAATAGACATTTTGCAAACGATCTCGGATTTCGACGAAACCACTTTTGTTGGATCCGTGATGTCAATTTATTGCTAGGTTTCAAATTTCATAATTTTTCGAATCAATATGTGAGCGTGGCAAAGGAAAACGCATTTGACCGGTTTTAGTTGATTTTAATCGACTGGAAATTGGCCATTTTTCAAACGATCTCAGAATTCGACGAAACTAGTTTTGTTAGGACCGTATCGTCAATACGAAGCCAGAAAATATTTTTCCGGAATTTTTCTAGTTAGTATGTGACCCCGGTAATTTGAAATGTACGTTTAAAATAGAATATGTAGATTTATATTTCAAATTCAACTGAAACTGATCGTAACGATCGAATCAGCTTACGATATAAATCCCATTGTGTTCGGAATGGGGGTATTTTGCTAGGGGCGACAGTTGTTGAGGTTCGTTCGGAGTTCAGAGCGTTAAATTTGTAAATAAAGAAACATTTGAATTAAATATTAATATTTATATATTATAAAGCCCTATATCTTCTAATCCCTGGTCAACGGGGTCAAAAATCCATCGCGCCTCCAAAACAATAAACGCCCGAAGTTGCTCAGCCCTTCTCCCCTCCGATCTCCCTCTCCGAGCACCCATTCCCAAGCTTCCAATGGCAACGTTGATCAGCTCGATGAGCTCAGCACATCCAACGGTCGTGATCTCGTTTCATGAGGAAATCTGCTCGAATTTTGGTCTCAAAGTGACCACGGTCGAGCTCAATTCTCGAGCGCCAGAGGGGATCGAACTCCACCTCCTCGCAGGCGCAGGCAGGCGTCGCAATACCCCTTGACGTGGCGAACTCCGATCTGGTGCTGGCGGCTTGATGGAGGCGCGATTTTGAGCCCTAGAAGTTGAAGACAAGTCGGCATGAGCAGAAATGATACAGTGAGCAGTTTTTTTCATTAATCCCTTTGTAATTTAACTAGTTTCTTTTTTTTTATATAAAATACTATAACAAGGTTTATTTTCAGATTTATAAAATATTATAACATGGTTTATTTTCAGATTTATAAAATACTATAACAAGGTTTATTTTCAGATTTATAAAATATTATAACATGGTTTATTTTCAGATTTATAAAATACTATAACAAGGTTTATTTTCAGGTTTATAAAATACTATAACAAGGTTTATTTTCAGATTTATAAAATACTATAACAAGGTTTATTTTCAGATTTATAAAATATTATAACATGTTTATTTTCATATTTTTATATAAATAGCGAATTAAAAATGTGGTTTATATAAACATATAATATGAATAAAAATATGTTTTTAAAAATTATGGCGAATGAAAAATAGGATTTTCTTTGAATGGAAAATGGAATTGTCTTTGATTCGAAAAATTCATTTTCTTTGATTCGAGAAATACGTTTTCCTTGATAAGAAAAATATGTTTTCTTTGATTTGAAATGTATGACTTCATCTTATATAAAAATATGATACTTATCGTAGAAAGATATGATTTTAATATCATAAAGATTTGATTTTTAAATATGACAAGAATATAATTTTTATAATATAGAAAGAGTAAAAATGTGATTTTTATATTTTGAATAGCGAAGTAAAAATTCGATTTTTATATATTGAACAACGAAGTAAAAATTCGATTTTTATATATATAGTGGCTACGAGCAATAAAAGCGACAAAAAGGCGAAAAACGACGAGGACTTCTGCAAAAGAAGAGTCGAGATGGTTGGATAGCTATCGGTGAGAATTTCTCACTCTTCAATTTCTTTTCTAGCTATATATATATATACTAGGATGCAGACGGTGCTTAGTAGCACCCGACACAATCGTCCACAGACCATGGACTTGTTTGTTTGGTTGCATAAATTAGTTAGATGATTTGATTTGAATTTGGTTGTTTGGTGATTTTGATTGATGTGTGAATGGCGTGGGCCTTCACTAGATCGGGGATAAGGCTAGGCCTCGTCCCGTTTCTAGTATCGTGCCGTTATGCCGCCGAAATTTTCTAAAATATGTTAGAAAAATAAAAATATCATTTTTATTGCGTAAATGAACCGAATAAAAATTCATGTGTTAAAATAAAATGTTTTATCGTTAAAAATATAATTTTTAACGTGGAATGTGAATAAATAAATATTTATAAACAAATCGACCGATTTGTTCATATACACTGATTTGACTGATATTGATTGGGTCGATAAATTTTACACATCGCCCAACTGCACAAATAAAATCTGTGTTTGATTGTTTGAAACCCCACACGGGTGTTGGGATGAAATTTGAAGTTCACTCATCCTGATTGATTAAATATGTCGATCGATTGATTGACAGGCTGTTATAAGCGTTAGATATCTATATTTGTTGCTTATACAGTGTAGTGCACTTTGGTTGATGGTTGATTATTTTTCAATGCTGTTATATATGTGTGATGTATGAAAATCCATATAATTGACGTTATATGGTGATTGATTGGGCCTCATTTCAATTTAGAAAATAAAGAATAATATATAATAAAGGTTCATGTGTTGACAGTACTCATCCGTTGAGATTAGTCATGTGTTGAACGAAATATTTTAATAATAGAAATATTTGAAAAAGAAATATTTGAAATAGAATATTTGAAAATAGAAATATATGAAGCCGTGTTGATTAGATTGACGCCATTTTGACGTGAACGATATTTATATCGATTTTATTCATTTTAAAATGAATATTGAAAAATGATTTCGAAATCGAATATTTTGAAATGAAATTTGAATCGAATTGAAAAGAAAACGAATTCGAATTGAATATATAACGAATTTGATTTCAATTGAATATATAACGAATTTGATTCGAATTGAATATATAACGAATTTGATTTCAATTGAATATATAACGAATTTGATTTGATTAGAAAATGAATTGAATTTGATTTGATTAGAAAACCAATTGAATTTGATTTGATTAGAAAATGAATTGAATTTGATTTGATTAGAAAATGAATTGAATTTGAATTGAATAGAGAATGAATTGAATTTGAATTGAATAGGAAATCGAATTCGAATTGAATTGAATTGAAAAGAAAATGAATTCGAATCGAATTAAAATCGATTTGAATTGAAATCAAATAGAAATGAAGGTAAAAAGGATTTATAATAGAAAATTCAATTTCGATTTGAATTTGAAATAAAGGTTGAAATCGTTTTTGAAACGAATTCAAAACTATTTATAAAATTCGTTTTAAATAGTAATCGATGAAATATATATTATATATATTATATATATAATATAATGGCCTGAATAGAACACGCCGCAACGCGGCAGTTCGCGAATTTCGACCATTGACTTCGAACGGATATTACGGGAGATCCGACCGTCGGATTCTCCTGAAACCGGAACCGTTGGGTTCGTATCGATAAGAGCTTTCTAACGAATATTATAAATTTGAAATCTAACGGTTGGATTTGGAATTATGTCCAAATCAAATTTGAAAAAGGTCGCTGTAAGTGCAGTTCGATGACCGTTGGTGGAAATCGACTGTACGGGCCTTGATAAAATTATTAAAAATAGTAATAATTTGTGTAAAATCATAAGAAATGATTCTAAAAGAATTGGGATGAAAAACTCCATATTTGAAAAGATAAAAATAGATTTTTATCAAAATGAACAAGTTTTGAACTAGAATTATAATTCTATTTATTTTTTTTATAGATAAATTGAATTCGAAAAGGGCTTTAAAAATAACCAGAATTTCCAATGATTGCATTGGAGTGGATTTGAATCGAAATTGTCTTCGGAATATTTCGATGTTGGAATTCGTGATTATACAGATGTTGTTATGGAAATTTGAAAGATATATATATTTATATCGTTATTTCCAATACGACATTTGTTAATCGTAGAATTTGATATTGAATATAAGCCGATATATTTTCTATTCAGAGCCTTGTATTGAATATCAAATGTGATTTGGGTTTGTCGTGAATGGTGTCTTCATTAACACTGTTCTTGAACCCAGTTGAGAAAAGATTAAATCTTTTTATTTAGATTTAATGAAGTGTACCAATTAAATAATATTTAATTGGAATTGAATTCGAATTAATTTTTGGGTTTATCGTGAGCAGTGTTTTAAATAACACTTGTTCTTTAACCCAATAATTAATGGAATGTGATCTTGGGGTTTATCGTGAACAGTGTTTTTAAATAACACTGATTCTTTAACCCCGTTAAAGATTAAAACTAAGTGGAGTTTTAATGAATCTTTAATTAGATTGAAAAGATCGAGAATGGAGTATCACCAGTTTTACTCCAGGCGATAGTTAAATCTTTAATTAGATTTGAACGTGAAATGGTAATTGAATTTACCGATAACACTGTGGTGTTAGATATGAAGTATTACCAGTTTTACTTCATGGGATGAATAGGTTGGAATTGGGAAATTAAAATAAATGATTACTTCGGTAAGGTTCGCTAATCACGACTAGTTTGAATTGATATTCAAAAATAGATTAAAGAATAAATTCCAGAAATTTATCTTGGATAAAATTAATGGGAACCTCTCCCTATGAATGTGAAATTTAGAAACTAACTGTCGATTAGCTAAGCAGAACGGTTTTCTGGATATTGATCTGATGTTGGTTTCGGCCTTCGGGGTTAATATTTGGGGGATTATTCTCTTGATTAATTTACGGTTAGTGACTGATGAATTGGAATGAGGCGTATGATGTGTTTGTGTAACACTTATTTAAAGTATACGCGAGTTATTCGGGAAGACCGGGTTTATCCCATTCTGAATAACTGATACGACGATAAGTCGAAGATGAAGACGGTGGTCGAAGACCAGAAGTCTTCACGTTGTTTGGGTGATTACTGACGATCTTGATTGGGCTGTACACCCAAGAAGATGGAAACAGTTGGTGATCGTCCAGACGTACTTGGAGATCGAGGGATATGCGAGGTACAAGGTGCCTCCGGTTTCGTTCAGACCCAGAACGGACTTGTAAATGGATAGTGTGTCTGACGTTGTATTCCTTTATACTGTATTTGGTGATCTCTGCTAAATATATATCTATTTGGTGGCAGAGAATTTATTCTCTTGCTATACACCCTTCTCTGAGACGTACGAGCCTAGAGGTTATATATTGGCAGAAATCAGTGGTACAGTATGGACTGACAATGTGGCATGCTGAGTTGCATGGATCAAGGCTTTTGTTGAAAAGCAAAGTCTTGTGGTTGATGATAAAAGCACGGCCTTGTGTGGCGTAGCTTTGTGTAACGCTGATTCGCGAGTATCACACCCGGTATAAACCAAAAACGGGAGACGGACATCAGGGAGGACATGCGTTTCTTTCTAGTTAGGAGTGGCGTCAGTGCTTGAACTGGCTGACGAGTTTGACTCATGTGGATGTTGCTTATTATTACTTGCTGAAAAGCGAGGCGCCTCGTGATATCGGTTTCGGCCGATGCTTCTGGTCGGCTGACGGGCCAGGCTTACGCCCCAAAGGGCGGGGAAACGCGATGTTCAGGCATAATAATCCACATCGGTGGACCGGCCCTGACGATCCATGGGGCAGTTGCGGCTGTTCCTGAGGATCGGACTAGACAGTCTCGAATCGGTGAGGATCTTGCCCCTAGCCTCGGTTCATACCATAAATGATAACCCAACTTCCAATACGACATTGCGGTTTTGATTGTAAACTTATATATGGCGACATAGTGGTATGGGTCATTCATGCCGTCTATGATTGATACTTATGATTTGAAGTTGTTTTATACACTATGCACTTATTATAGTATCAAATAATCTATTTTAAACGTATCAAGCATTCTTTGGCTATTATAAGGTAAAAACCCTATCCCCCGGCTTGCGTTGCATTGTGTGATAGGACCTGGGTCTTATAATAGCTTCATTTTTCTTTATTTAGCATTGCGCTATTGTTTTATGCACTGGTATTCTTGGGAGGAAACCCGTTCCGTGTTATACGGCGTGGTCCCTTGATTTACCTAACTTTAAAAATAAAGATTAATAACTGTTTTTAGTTCTCACACCAGTCCCATGACTGACCTGACCTGGAGTTTATTGTTTTAACCTAAACTCTGGGTGCCCCTATTTGACACGGGCAGCTAGTAGTTTTGGTTTTGCAGATTTATATTCACAGGATCCTGGTTTACAGCTGGAATGATATCCGGGAAGCTTTGTATCCGTATATCTCTTCTAGTTGTGTATTGTATTATTTTCCGCTGCGACGTTTTAAATGTAATTTAAATCTCTGATATTTCTGTGTAATATTTATTCATTTATACTCTGTATATTCTTGTAATCTGATGCATTGTTGTAATATACAATGAAATGTTCTTCCGTCTGCGTTCTATTTTGTCGTGTTCTCAAAACGATCAGGCGTTTCGAACAGTCTGGGTCGGTTTAGCGACTGGTTCAGACCGAGCGAAATTCCTTCTCGTCACAGTTGGTATCAGAGCTTTGGTTTACAAAGCAGAGAACAAGACACATTAGAACCATACGAAAGAATTCATCAGATATTGGATTAGTACTATCCA
Organism: Allium sativum; assembly: GCA_030737875.1. Classification (NCBI taxonomy): domain Eukaryota; kingdom Viridiplantae; phylum Streptophyta; class Magnoliopsida; order Asparagales; family Amaryllidaceae; genus Allium; species Allium sativum. Next base: position 628,565,291 of record CM060916.1, read on the forward strand.
ATGAGAATGACTCGTTAGAGATGGGATCAGTAGTATCCTAGAACGAGTGTGGAGAGTATATTTTTCAAATGAAAACAATTCTGTTTTGAAATTTAGATCGTTTTACACGTATTTGAATAATTTATTTATATTGATTTTGGACAATTCAGTATATAAAGAATTTTCATATACGCCTTGCAAACGTATATTCAAAGTTTTAATATATTGGATAGATATAGCATCACACTCTAGTCGCCCGAAGATGATATTGATGATAGCGATCGCATCATCAACATTTATGTTCGAGTTTCGAAGGTGTGATTTTCTATATATTTCCATTAGACTGGTGTGAGAACCAAAACTAATATAGCTAGAATACATTGTTGTGATTTGGCATCAAAACATGATTTTCTTTATATATATCAAAATTATGAATTTGAAACGTTAATCCACTAATTGATTGATGTTTGTGTTGTTTGTTTAATTGTTTGATAATTTTGAACCATTATGCTTAATTTGATCAAATAATGAATTGTATTGAAATTTGGTCGCATTTGCTTGCATATACTTGTACTTACATTGAACAGGTCATAGCAAGGAGGCTAGAGCAGAGAATAAAATTTGTTTGCCCGACAAATAGGTACATGTTTACTACATAATTTACTGTTTTGTTTGGGTGATGATGATTTTATGAGCCTATTGGTTAGCCGCTTGGCTTTTTCTTTTTGAGATCCGAAGCCCTATATGGCAATTTCGGGATTTTCCCGTGGCTCCCGGTGCAGAGGAGGTTATGGTGAAATTTTTCGAAAATTCCGGGTGTTAGCCAAATTTTTGAAATTTTGAAAATTCTCAGAAACTGAAAGGTTGGAGAATGGAAGCCAGATCGAACGTAGAGTTGATTAATCAAACCACTTTCGACTTTGTTCCTTTTCTGGGACGAAAAGTTTTAAGTGGGGGAGATTGTAATAACCCGGAAAATCTGGGCCAGTTTAAATTTTTTATTTTGGCAATTTTAATGAATTTTGATTATTTAAAATGAATTATTTTAAATAATATCGATGAGAAATTTATTTTGAATATATTTAGAACGTATATATTATACGCGTCGTCGTTAGAATATAAATAATTATATATAATTATAAAATAGAATTGAAAAGGGGCCGGTAGTTCGATAATTCGATTTCAAACTTCAATTGAACGTACCGGGTGCAAAACAATCCGGATTTTAGTGAAACCAAAAACATTAGGATCTAATTAATGATATCTTTCCAACGAATCCGAAAAATCAAAATTTCATAGCGGGAATCAAAGGATATGTCCAGTTGAAAATTCTGAATAGTCGCTATGGAATTCAGGCCCTTAAAAATAGACATTTTGCAAATGACCTCGGATTTCGACGAAACCACTTTTGTTGGATCCGTGATGTCAATTTATTGCTAGGTTTCAAATTTCATAATTTTTCGAATCAATATGTGAGCGTGGCAAAGGAAAACGCGTTTGACCGGTTTCAGTTGATTTTAATCGACTGGAAATTGGCCATTTTTCAAACGGTCTCAGAGTTCGACGAAACTAGTTTTGTTAGGACCGTATCGTCAATACGAAGCCAGAAAATATTTTTCCGGAATTTTTCTAGTTAGTATGTGACCCCGGTAATTTGAAATGTACGTTTAAAATAGAATATGTAGATTTATATTTTAAATTCAACTGAAACTGATCGTAACGATCGAATCAGCTTACGATATAAATCCCATTGTGTTCGGAATAGGGGTATTTAGCTAGGGGCGACAGTTGTTGAGGTTCGTTCGGAGTTCAGAGCGTTAAATTTGTAAATAAAGAAACATTTGAATTAAATATTAATATTTATATATTATAAAGCCCTATATCTTCTAATCCCTGGTCAACGGGGTCAAAAATCCATCGCGCCTCCAAAACAATAAACGCCCGAAGTTGCTCAGCCCTTCTTCCCTCCGATCTCCCTCTCCGAGCACCCATTCCCAAGCTTCCAATGGCAACGTTGATCAGCTCGATGAGCTCAGCACATCCAACGGTCGTGATCTCGTTTCATGAGGAAATCTGCTCGAATTTTGGTCTCAAAGTGACCACGGTCGAGCTCAATTCTCGAGCGCCAGAGGGGATCGAACTCCACCTCCTCGCAGGCGCAGGCAGGCGTCGCAATACCCCTTGACGTGGCGAACTCCGATCTGGTGCTGGCGGCTTGATGGAGGCGCGATTTTGAGCCCTAGAAGTTGAAGACAAGTCGGCATGAGCAGAAATGATACAGTGAGCAGTTTTTTTCATTAATCCCTTTGTAATTTAACTAGTTTCTTTTTTTTTATATAAAATACTATAACAAGGTTTATTTTCAGATTTATAAAATATTATAACATGGTTTATTTTCAGATTTATAAAATACTATAACAAGGTTTATTTTCAGATTTATAAAATATTATAACATGGTTTATTTTCAGATTTATAAAATACTATAACAAGGTTTATTTTCAGGTTTATAAAATACTATAACAAGGTTTATTTTCAGATTTATAAAATACTATAACAAGGTTTATTTTCAGATTTATAAAATATTATAACATGTTTATTTTCATATTTTTATATAAATAGCGAATTAAAAATGTGGTTTATATAAACATATAATATGAATAAAAATATGTTTTTAAAAATTATGGCGAATGAAAAATAGGATTTTCTTTGAATGGAAAATGGAATTGTCTTTGATTCGAAAAATTCATTTTCTTTGATTCGAGAAATACGTTTTCCTTGATAAGAAAAATATGTTTTCTTTGATTTGAAATGTATGACTTCATCTTATATAAAAATATGATACATATCGTAGAAAGATATGATTTTAATATCATAAAGATTTGATTTTTAAATATGACAAGAATATAATTTTTATAATATAGAAAGAGTAAAAATGTGATTTTTATATTTTGAATAGCGAAGTAAAAATTCGATTTTTATATATTGAACAACGAAGTAAAAATTCGATTTTTATATATATAGTGGCTACGAGCAATAAAAGCGACAAAAAGGCGAAAAACGACGAGGACTTCTGCAAAAGAAGAGTCGAGATGGTTGGATAGCTATCGGTGAGAATTTCTCACTCTTCAATTTCTTTTCTAGCTATATATATATATACTAGGATGCAGACGGTGCTTAGTAGCACCCGACACAATCGTCCACAGACCATGGACTTGTTTGTTTGGTTGCATAAATTAGTTAGATGATTTGATTTGAATTTGGTTGTTTGGTGATTTTGATTGATGTGTGAATGGCGTGGGCCTTCACTAGATCGGGGATAAGGCTAGGCCTCGTCCCGTTTCTAGTATCGTGCCGTTATGCCGCCGAAATTTTCTAAAATATGTTAGAAAAATAAAAATATCATTTTTATTGCGTAAATGAACCGAATAAAAATTCATGTGTTAAAATAAAATGTTTTATCGTTAAAAATATAATTTTTAACGTGGAATGTGAATAAATAAATATTTATAAACAAATCGACCGATTTGTTCATATACACTGATTTGACTGATATTGATTGGGTCGATAAATTTTACACATCGCCCAACTGCACAAATAAAATCTGTGTTTGATTGTTTGAAACACCACACGGGTGTTGGGATGAAATTTGAAGTTCACTCATCCTGATTGATTAAATATGTCGATCGATTGATTGACAGGCTGTTATAAGCGTTAGATATCTATATTTGTTGCTTATACAGTGTAGTGCACTTTGGTTGATGGTTGATTATTTTTCAATGCTGTTATATATGTGTGATGTATGAAAATCCATATAATTGACGTTATATGGTGATTGATTGGGCCTCATTTCAATTTAGAAAATAAAGAATAATATATAATAAAGGTTCATGTGTTGACAGTACTCATCCGTTGAGATTAGTCATGTGTTGAACGAAATATTTTAATAATAGAAATATTTGAAAAAGAAATATTTGAAATAGAATATTTGAAAATAGAAATATATGAAGCCGTGTTGATTAGATTGACGCCATTTTGACGTGAACGATATTTATATCGATTTTATTCATTTTAAAATGAATATTGAAAAATGATTTCGAAATCGAATATTTTGAAATGAAATTTGAATCGAATTGAAAAGAAAACGAATTCGAATTGAATATATAACGAATTTGATTTCAATTGAATATATAACGAATTTGATTCGAATTGAATATATAACGAATTTGATTTCAATTGAATATATAACGAATTTGATTTGATTAGAAAATTAATTGAATTTGATTTGATTAGAAAACCAATTGAATTTGATTTGATTAGAAAATGAATTGAATTTGATTTGATTAGAAAATGAATTGAATTTGAATTGAATAGAGAATGAATTGAATTTGAATTGAATAGGAAATCGAATTCGAATTGAATTGAATTGAAAAGAAAATGAATTCGAATCGAATTAAAATCGATTTGAATTGAAATCAAATAGAAATGAAGGTAAAAAGGATTTATAATAGAAAATTCAATTTCGATTTGAATTTGAAATAAAGGTTGAAATCGTTTTTGAAACGAATTCAAAACTATTTATAAAATTCGTTTTAAATAGTAATCGATGAAATATATATTATATATATTATATATATAATATAATGGCCTGAATAGAACACGCCGCAACGCGGCAGTTCGCGAATTTCGACCATTGACTTCGAACGGATATTACGGGAGATCCGACCGTCGGATTCTCCTGAAACCGGAACCGTTGGGTTCGTATCGATAAGAGCTTTCTAACGAATATTATAAATTTGAAATCTAACGGTTGGATTTGGAATTATGTCCAAATCAAATTTGAAAAAGGTCGCTGTAAGTGCAGTTCGATGACCGTTGGTGGAAATCGACTGTACGGGCCTTGATAAAATTATTAAAAATAGTAATAATTTGTGTAAAATCATAAGAAATGATTCTAAAAGAATTGGGATGAAAAACTCCATATTTGAAAAGATAAAAATAGATTTTTATCGAAATGAACAAGTTTTGAACTAGAATTATAATTCTATTTATTTTTTTTATAGATAAATTGAATTCGAAAAGGGCTTTAAAAATAACCAGAATTTCCAATGATTGCATTGGAGTGGATTTGAATCGAAATTGTCTTCGGAATATTTCGATGTTGGAATTCGTGATTATACAGATGTTGTTATGGAAATTTGAAAGATATATATATTTATATCGTTATTTCCAATACGACATTTGTTAATCGTAGAATTTGATATTGAATATAAGCCGATATATTTTCTATTCAGAGCCTTGTATTGAATATCAAATGTGATTTGGGTTTGTCGTGAATGGTGTCTTCATTAACACTGTTCTTGAACCCAGTTGAGAAAAGATTAAATCTTTTTATTTAGATTTAATGAAGTGTACCAATTAAATAATATTTAATTGGAATTGAATTCGAATTAATTTTTGGGTTTATCGTGAGCAGTGTTTTAAATAACACTTGTTCTTTAACCCAATAATTAATGGAATGTGATATTGGGGTTTATCGTGAACAGTGTTTTTAAATGACACTGATTCTTTAACCCCGTTAAAGATTAAAACTAAGTGGAGTTTTAATGAATCTTTAATTAGATTGAAAAGATCGAGAATGGAGTATCCCCAGTTTTACTCCAGGCGATAGTTAAATCTTTAATTAGATTTGAACGTGAAATGGTAATTGAATTTACCGATAACACTGTGGTGTTAGATATGAAGTATTACCAGTTTTACTTCATGGGATGAATAGGTTGGAATTGGGAAATTAAAATAAATGATTACTTCGGTAAGGTTCGCTAATCACGACTAGTTTGAATTGATATTCAAAAATAGATTAAAGAATAAATTCCAGAAATTTATCTTGGATAAAATTAATGGGAACCTCTCCCTATGAATGTGAAATTTAGAAACTAACTGTCGATTAGCTAAGCAGAACGGTTTTCTGGATATTGATCTGATGTTGGTTTCGGCCTTCGGGGTTAATATTTGGGGGATTATTCTCTTGATTAATTTACGGTTAGTGACTGATGAATTGGAATGAGGTGTATGATGTGTTTGTGTAACACTTATTTAAAGTATACGCGAGTTATTCGGGAAGACCGGGTTTATCCCATTCTGAATAACTGATACGACGATAAGTCGAAGATGAAGACGGTGGTCGAAGACCGGAAGTCTTCACGTTGTTTGGGTGATTACTGACGATCTTGATTGGGCTGTACACCCAAGAAGATGGAAACAGTTGGTGATCGTCCAGACGTACTTGGAGATCGAGGGATATGCGAGGTACAAGGTGCCTCCGGTTTCGTTCAGACCCAGAACGGACTTGTAAATGGATAGTGTGTCTGACGTTGTATTCCTTTATACTGTATTTGGTGATCTCTGCTAAATATATATCTATTTGGTGGCAGAGAATTTATTCTCTTGCTATACACCCTTCTCTGAGACGTATGAGCCTAGAGGTTATATATTGGCAGAAATCAGTGGTACAGTATGGACTGACAATGTGGCATGCTGAGTTGCATGGATCAAGGCTTTTGTTGAAAAGCAAAGTCTTGTGGTTGATGATAAAAGCACGGCCTTGTGTGGCGTAGCTTTGTGTAACGCTGATTCGCGAGTATCACACCCGGTATAAACCAAAAACGGGAGACGGACATCAGGGAGGACATGCGTTTCTTTCTAGTTAGGAGTGGCGTCAGTGCTTGAACTGGCTGACGAGTTTGACTCATGTGGATGTTGCTTATTATTACTTGCTGAAAAGCGAGGCGCCTCGTGATATCGGTTTCGGCCGATGCTTCTGGTCGGCTGACGGGCCAGGCTTACGCCCCAAAGGGCGGGGAAACGCGATGTTCAGGCATAATAATCCACATCGGTGGACCGGCCCTGACGATCCATGGGGCAGTTGCGGCTGTTCCTGAGGATCGGACTAGACAGTCTCGAATCGGTGAGGATCTTGCCCCTAGCCTCGGTTCATACCATAAATGATAACCCAACTTCCAATACGACATTGCGGTTTTGATTGTAAACTTATATATGGCGACATAGTGGTATGGGTCATTCATGCCATCTATGATTGATACTTATGATTTGAAGTTGTTTTATACACTATGCACTTATTATAGTATCAAATAATCTATTTTAAACGTATCAAGCATTCTTTGGCTATTATAAGGTAAAAACCCTATCCCCCGGCTTGCGTTGCATTGTGTGATAGGACCTGGGTCTTATAATAGCTTCATGTTTCTTTATTTAGCATTGCGCTATTGTTTTATGCACTGGTATTCTTGGGAGGAAACCCGTTCCGTGTTATACGGCGTGGTCCCTTGATTTACCTAACTTTAAAAATAAAGATTAATAACTGTTTTTAGTTCTCACACCAGTCCCATGACTGACCTGACCTGGAGTTTATTGTTTTAACCTAAACTCTGGGTGCCCCTATTTGACACGGGCAGCTAGTAGTTTTGGTTTTGCAGATTTATATTCACAGGATCCTGGTTTACAGCTGGAATGATATCCGGGAAGCTTTGTATCCGTATATCTCTTCTAGTTGTGTATTGTATTATTTTCCGCTGCGACGTTTTAAATGTAATTTAAATCTCTGATATTTCTGTGTTATATTTATTCATTTATACTCTGTATATTCTTGTAATCTGATGCATTGTTGTAATATACAATGAAATGTTCTTCCGTCTGCGTTCTATTTTGTCGTGTTCTCAAAACGATCAGGCGTTTCGAACAGTCTGGGTCGGTTTAGCGACTGGTTCAGACCGAGCGAAATTCCTTCTCGTCACAGTTGGTATCAGAGCTTTGGTTTACAAAGCAGAGAACAAGACACATTAGAACCATACGAAAGAATTCATCAGATATTGGATTAGTACTATCCAATGAGAATGACTCGTTAGAGATGGGATCAGTAGTATCCTAGAACGAGTGTGGAGAGTATATTTTTCAAATGAAAACAATTCTATTTTGAAATTTAGATCGTTTTACACGTATTTGAATAATTTATTTATATTGATTTTGGACAATTCAGTATATAAAGAATTTTCATATACGCCTTGCAAACGTATATTCAAAGTTTTAATATATTGGATAGATATAGCATCACACTCTAGTCGCCCGAAGATGATATTGATGATAGCGATCGCATCATCAACATTTATGTTCGAGTTTCGAAGGTGTGATTTTCTATATATTTCCATTAGACTGGTGTGAGAACCAAAACTAATATAGCTAGAATACATTGTTGTGATTTGGCATCAAAACATGATTTTCTTTATATATATCAAAATTATGAATTTGAAACGTTAATCCACTAATTGATTGATGTTTGTGTTGTTTGTTTAATTGTTTGATAATTTTGAACCATTATGCTTAATTTGATCAAATAATGAATTGTATTGAAATTTGGTCGCATTTGCTTGCATATACTTGTACTTACATTGAACAGGTCATAGCAAGGAGGCTAGAGCAGAGAATAAAATTTGTTTGCCCGACAAATAGGTACATGTTTACTACATAATTTACTGTTTTGTTTGGGTGATGATGATTTTATGAGCCTATTGGTTAGCCGCTTGGCTTTTTCTTTTTGAGATCCGAAGCCCTATATGGCAATTTCGGGATTTTCCCGTGGCTCCCGGTGCAGAGGAGGTTATGGCGAAATTTTTCGAAAATTCCGGGTGTTAGCCAAATTTTTGAAATTTTGAAAATTCTCAGAAACTGAAAGGTTGGAGAATGGAAGCCAGATCGAACGTAGAGTTGATTAATCAAACCACTTTCGACTTTGTTCCTTTTCTGGGACGAAAAGTTTTAAGTGGGGGAGATTGTAATAACCCGGAAAATCTGGGCCAGTTTAAAATTTTTATTTTGGCAATTTTAATGAATTTTGATTATTTAAAATGAATTATTTTAAATAATATCGATGAGAAATTTATTTTGAATATATTTAGAACGTATATATTATACGCGTCGTCGTTAGAATATAAATAATTATATATAATTATAAAATAGAATTGAAAAGGGGCCGGTAGTTCGATAATTCGATTTCAAACTTCAATTGAACGTACCGGGTGCAAAACAATCCGGATTTTAGTGAAACCAAAAACATTAGGATCTAATTGATGATATCTTTCCAACGAATCCGAAAAATCAAAATTTCATAGCGGGAATCAAAGGATATGTCCAGTTGAAAATTCTGAATAGTCGCTATGGAATTCAGGCCCTTAAAAATAGACATTTTGCAAATGACCTCGGATTTCGACGAAACCACTTTTGTTGGATCCGTGATGTCAATTTATTGCTAGGTTTCAAATTTCATAATTTTTCGAATCAATATGTGAGCGTGGCAAAGGAAAACGCGTTTGACCGGTTTCAGTTGATTTTAATCGACTGGAAATTGGCCATTTTTCAAACGGTCTCAGAGTTCGACGAAACTAGTTTTGTTAGGACCGTATCGTCAATACGAAGCCAGAAAATATTTTTCCGGAATTTTTCTAGTTAGTATGTGACCCCGGTAATTTGAAATGTACGTTTAAAATAGAATATGTAGATTTATATTTTAAATTCAACTGAAACTGATCGTAACGATCGAATCAGCTTACGATATAAATCCCATTGTGTTCGGAATGGGGGTATTTAGCTAGGGGCGACAGTTGTTGAGGTTCGTTCGGAGTTCAGAGCGTTAAATTTGTAAATAAAGAAACATTTGAATTAAATATTAATATTTATATATTATAAAGCCCTATATCTTCTAATCCCTGGTCAACGGGGTCAAAAATCCATCGCGCCTCCAAAACAATAAACGCCCGGAGTTGCTCAGCCCTTCTTCCCTCCGATCTCCCTCTCCGAGCACCCATTCCCAAGCTTCCAATGGCAACGTTGATCAGCTCGATGAGCTCAGCACATCCAACGGTCGTGATCTCGTTTCATGAGGAAATCTGCTCGAATTTTGGTCTCAAAGTGACCACGGTCGAGCTCAATTCTCGAGCGCCAGAGGGGATCGAACTCCACCTCCTCGCAGGCGCAGGCAGGCGTCGCAATACCCCTTGACGTGGCGAACTCCGATCTGGTGCTGGCGGCTTGATGGAGGCGCGATTTTGAGCCCTAGAAGTTGAAGACAAGTCGGCATGAGCAGAAATGATACAGTGAGCAGTTTTTTTCATTAATCCCTTTGTAATTTAACTAGTTTCTTTTTTTTTATATAAAATACTATAACAAGGTTTATTTTCAGATTTATAAAATATTATAACATGGTTTATTTTCAGATTTATAAAATACTATAACAAGGTTTATTTTCAGATTTATAAAATATTATAACATGGTTTATTTTCAGATTTATAAAATACTATAACAAGGTTTATTTTCAGGTTTATAAAATACTATAACAAGGTTTATTTTCAGATTTATAAAATACTATAACAAGGTTTATTTTCAGATTTATAAAATATTATAACATGTTTATTTTCATATTTTTATATAAATAGCGAATTAAAAATGTGGTTTATATAAACATATAAGATGAATAAAAATATGTTTTTAAAAATTATGGCGAATGAAAAATAGGATTTTCTTTGAATGGAAAATGGAATTGTCTTTGATTCGAAAAATTCATTTTCTTTGATTCGAGAAATACGTTTTCCTTGATAAGAAAAATATGTTTTCTTTGATTTGAAATGTATGATTTCATCTTATATAAAAATATGATACTTATCGTAGAAAGATATGATTTTAATATCATAAAGATTTGATTTTTAAATATGACAAGAATATAATTTTTATAATATAGAAAGAGTAAAAATGTGATTTTTATATTTTGAATAGCGAAGTAAAAATTCGATTTTTATATATTGAACAACGAAGTAAAAATTCGATTTTTATATATATAGTGGCTACGAGCAATAAAAGCGACAAAAAGGCGAAAAACGACGAGGACTTCTGCAAAAGAAGAGTCGAGATGGTTGGATAGCTATCGGTGAGAATTTCTCACTCTTCAATTTCTTTTCTAGCTATATATATATATACTAGGATGCAGACGGTGCTTAGTAGCACCCGACACAATCGTCCACAGACCATGGACTTGTTTGTTTGGTTGCATAAATTAGTTAGATGATTTGATTTGAATTTGGTTGTTTGGTGATTTTGATTGATGTGTGAATGGCGTGGGCCTTCACTAGATCGGGGATAAGGCTAGGCCTCGTCCCGTTTCTAGTATCGTGCCGTTATGCCGCCGAAATTTTCTAAAATATGTTAGAAAAATAAAAATATCATTTTTATTGCGTAAATGAACCGAATAAAAATTCATGTGTTAAAATAAAATGTTTTATCGTCAAAAATATAATTTTTAACGTGGAATGTGAATAAATAAATATTTATAAACAAATCGACCGATTTGTTTATATACACTGATTTGACTGATATTGATTGGGTCGATAAATTTTACACATCGCCCAACTGCACAAATAAAATCGGTGTTTGATTGTTTGAAATCCCACACGGGTGTTGGGATGAAATTTGAAGTTCACTCATCCTAATTGATTAAATATGTCGATCGATTGATTGACAGGCTGTTATAAGCGTTAGATATCTATATTTGATGCTTATACAGTGTAGTGCACTTTGGTTGATGGTTGATTATTTTTCAATGCTATTATATATGTGTGATGTATGAAAATCCATATAATTGACGTTATATGGTGATTGATTGGGCCTCATTTCAATTTAGAAAAATAAAGAATAATATATAATAAAGTTTCATGTGTTGACAGTACTCATCCGTTGAGATTAGTCATGTGTTGAACGAAATATTTTAATAATAGAAATATTTGAAAAAGAAATATTTGAAATAGAATATTTGAAAATAGAAATATATGAAGCCGTGTTGATTAGATTGACGCCATTTTGACGTGAACGATATTTATATCGATTTTATTCATTTTAAAATGAATATTGAAAAATGATTTCGAAATCGAATATTTTGAAATGAAATTTGAATCGAATTGAAAAGAAAACGAATTCGAATTGAATATATAACGAATTTGATTTCAATTGAATATATAACGAATTTGATTCAAATTGAATATATAACGAATTTGATTTCAATTGAATATATAACGAATTTGATTTGATTAGAAAATGAATTGAATTTGATTTGATTAGAAAACCAATTGAATTTGATTTGATTAGAAAATGAATTGAATTTGATTTGATTAGAAAATGAATTGAATTTGAATTGAATAGAGAATGAATTGAATTTGAATTGAATAGGAAAACGAATTCGAATTGAATTGAATTGAAAAGAAAATGAATTCGAATCGAATTAAAATCGATTTGAATTGAAATCAAATAGAAATGAAGGTAAAAAGGATTTATAATAGAAAATTCAATTTCAATTTGAATTTGAAATAAAGGTTGAAATCGTTTTTGAAACGAATTCAAAACTATTTATAAAATTCGTTTTAAATAGTAATCGACGAAATATATATTATATATATTATATATATAATATAATGGCCTGAATAGAACGCGCCGCGCCGCGGCAGTTCGCGAATTTCGACCATTGACTTCGAACGGATATTACGGGAGATCCGACCGTCGGATTCTCCTGAAACCGGAACCGTTGGGTTCGTATCGATAAGAGCTTTCTAACGAATATTATAAATTTGAAATCTAACGGTTGGATTTGGAATTATGTCCAAATCAAATTTGAAAAAGGTCGCTGTAAGTGCAGTTCGATGACCGTTGGTGGAAATCGACTGTACGGGCCTTGATAAAATTATTAAAAATAGTAATAATTTGTGTAAAATCATAAGAAATGATTCTAAAAGAATTGGGATGAAAAACTCCATATTTGAAAAGATAAAAATAGATTTTTATTGAAATGAACTAGTTTTGAACTAGAATTATAATTCTATTTATTTTTTTTATAGATAAATTGAATTCGAAAAGGGCTTTAAAAATAACCAGAATTTCCAATGATTGCATTGGAGTGGATTTGAATCGAAATTGTCTTCGGAATATTTCGATGTTGGAATTCGTGATTATACAGATGTTGTTATGGAAATTTGAAAGATATATATATTTATATCGTTATTTCCAATACGACATTTGTTAATCGTAGAATTTGATATTGAATATAAGCCGATATATTTTCTATTCAGAGCCTTGTATTGAATATCAAATGTGATTTGGGTTTGTCGTGAATGGTGTCTTCATTAACACTGTTCTTGAACCCAGTTGAGAAAAGATTAAATCTTTTTATTTAGATTTAATGAAGTGTACCAATTAAATAATATTTAATTGGAATTGAATTCGAATTAATTTTTGGGTTTGTCGTGAGCAGTGTTTTAAATAACACTTGTTCTTTAACCCAATAATTAATGGAATGTGATCTTGGGGTTTATCGTGAACAGTGTTTTTAAATGACACTGATTCTTTAACCCCGTTAAAGATTAAAACTAAGTGGAGTTTTAATGAATCTTTAATTAGATTGAAAAGATCGAGAATGGAGTATCACCAGTTTTACTCCAGGCGATAGTTAAATCTTTAATTAGATTTGAACGTGAAATGGTAATTGAATTTACCGATAACACTGTGGTGTTAGATATGAAGTATTACCAGTTTTACTTCATGGGATGAATAGGTTGGAATTGGGAAATTAAAATAAATGATTACTTCGGTAAGGTTCGCTAATCACGACTAGTTTGAATTGATATTCAAAAATAGATTAAAGAATAAATTCCAGAAATTTATCTTGGATAAAATTAATGGGAACCTCTCCCTATGAATGTGAAATTTAGAAACTAACTGTCGATTAGCTAAGCAGAACGGTTTTCTGGATATTGATCTGATGTTGGTTTCGGCCTTCGGGGTTAATATGTGGGGGATTATTCTCTTGATTAATTTACGGTTAGTGCTTGATGAATTGGAATGAGGCGTATGATGTGTTTGTGTAACACTTATTTAAAGTATACGCGAGTTATTCGGGAAGACCGGGTTTATCCCATTCTGAATAACTGATACGACGATAAGTCGAAGATGAAGACGGTGGTCGAAGACCGGAAGTCTTCACGTCGTTTGGGTGATTACTGACGATCTTGATTGGGCTGTACACCCAAGAAGATGGAAACAGTTGGTGATCGTCCAGACGTACTTGGAGATCGAGGGATATGCGAGGTACAAGGTGCCTCCGGTTTCGTTCAGACCCAGAACGGACTTGTAAATGGATAGTGTGTCTGACGTTGTATTCCTTTATACTGTATTTGGTGATCTCTGCTAAATATATATCTATTTGGTGGCAGAGAATTTATTCTCTTGCTATACACCCTTCTCTGAGACGTACGAGCCTAGAGGTTATATATTGGCAGAAATCAGTGGTACAGTATGGACTGACAATGTGGCATGCTGAGTTGCATGGATCAAGGCTTTTGTTGAAAAGCAAAGTCTTGTGGTTGATGATAAAAGCACGGCCTTGTGTGGCGTAGCTTTGTGTAACGCTGATTCGCGAGTATCACACCCGGTATGAACCAAAAACGGGAGACGGACATCAGGGAGGACATGCGTTTCTTTCTAGTTAGGAGTGGCGTCAGTGCTTGAACTGGCTGACGAGTTTGACTCATGTGGATGTTGCTTATTATTACTTGCTGAAAAGCGAGGCGCCTCGTGATATCGGTTTCGGCCGATGCTTCTGGTCGGCTGACGGGCCAGGCTTACGCCCCAAAGGGCGGGGAAACGCGGTGTTCAGGCATAATAATCCACATCGGTGGACCGGCCTTGACGATCCATGGGGCAGTTGCGGCTGTTCCTGAGGATCGGACGAGACAGTCTCGAATCGGTGGGGATCTTGCCCCTAGCCTCGGTTCATACCATAAATGATAACCCAACTTCCAATACGACATTGCGGTTTTGATTGTAAACTTATATATGGCGACATAGTGGTATGGGTCATTCATGCCGTCTATGATTGATACTTATGATTTGAAGTTGTTTTATACACTATGCACTTATTATAGTATCAAATAATCTATTTTAAACGTATCAAGCATTCTTTGGCTATTATAAGGTAAAAACCCTATCCCCCGGCTTGCGTTGCATTGTGTGATAGGACCTGGGTCTTATAATAGCTTCATTTTTCTTTATTTAGCATTGCGTTGTTGTTTTATGCACTGGTATTCTTGGGAGGAAACCCGTTCCGTGTTATACGGCGTGGTCCCTTGATTTACCTAACTTTAAAAATAAAGATTAATAACTGTTTTTAGTTCTCACACCAGTCCCATGACTGACCTGGAGTTTATTGTTTTAACCTAAACTCTGGGTGCCCTTATTTGACACGGGCAGCTAGTAGTTTTGGTTTGGCAGATTTATATTCACATGATCCTGGTTTACAGCTGGAATGATATCCGGAAATCTTTGTATCCGTATATCTCTTCTAGTTGTGTATTGTATTATTTTCCGCTGCGACGTTTTAAATGTAATTTAAATCTCTGATATTTCTGTGTAATATTTATTCATTTATACTCTGTATATTCTTGTAATCTGATGCATTGTTGTAATATACAATGAAATGTTCTTCCGTCTGCGTTCTATTTTGTCGTGTTCTCAAAACGATCAGGCGTTTCGAACAGTCTGGGTCGGTTTAGCGACTGGTTCGGACCGAGCGAAATTCCTTCTCGTCACATATCATTTCAACCCATAATGATTTTTCCCTATTATACTGTCCGTTCGGGTATGTATCATTTCAACCCTTGGTGATTTTCCTAAACTAGGAGTGTCAAAAATCACAGTATGGAAAATCAGTGTACCTACATGTCATATAAATATCGTGTCACATATGAAAGTGTACATATTAAACAACAATTTCTACTAGCAGTCCTACATATTTCATGACAATACAAATAGTTGATCTACCATCCATGAAATAAATGTGAGTCGGGTGTGAGACAAACTCACCTTTCGTGGCACTGAATTGGAGACAGAAGACGAATTGACATTGAATGAAGCGATGATTTCCAAGTACGGTTCAGAATAGATTCTACTCGATGATCTGTCAATATTTATTTATCTTTCGAAAGAAGGTATGGATCGGTATGGGATTGGGTTTTGGGATGATACGGCTATTTGGTTTTGGAGCGGTCTTTCGAACTTAACATCAACCCGACTCAAGAAAAATAAACACGACAAATTTTACAAAATAAATTTTACAAACAAATTCACAATATATATATATACACACACACACGCGTACACACCGAAATCATATTATATAAATAACACACGCACAAAGCCAAAATAAATATATATAATATAAATTATTCATATATAAACATACATACCCCAAAACCATTATGGTATACATACAAACTACATTCAAACCATCATTAATTTTATAAATTTATATTTAGAAATAATACATAACACACCCAACATCAACACAAACACACACCAGGCACATAGCAAAGATGTAACACACGCATAAACTATATACATAAGATCAAAAACTCACGCCACTCAACTCACACATAGAATAACACAGTACATACGGCACAACATACACCAACAACAGATACAACTCACCCAAACTCATACTCACTCACGCACAGGAAGGGTAAGGCTCGGGAATGTCAACACGGAGGATGGCATGGGGTTCAGACATGTATGACGAGGCTGAAGGGTCCCGGTGAGGTGTTGGGCTTTGTTGGCGTGAGGCGAGGCGGAATGGGTAGTTGGGTTCAACAAATGGGAGGACCTGCGATTTATGGAGAGGGATGACTTCGGTTGAAGGTAAGGGGAGAAGCAAGGGGGTTTGGTCGGAGATGGGTTCAGTTAAGAGGAGAAGAGGGTCGAGCGTGACTTCCAGGTCAGAGGGAGGAGCAGGTGGTTCGGCAGCGGTCAACGGAGCAAGAAAGAGGGGAAGGTGGCTTCGAGGCTAATGGAGTTTGGCTTGCGATGAAGTAGGTGATGGGCGATGGGAAAAAGGGAGTAAAGGTTTTGGGACAGTCACTTGCATTTATAAATGAAGGAAGAGGACACAGTACATTTCGGTTATTATTTTTATAAATCTGAAGAGGTGGAAAAAAAAATCCAAAGAACGTGCGGATCGAGGGAGGAACGAGTAACATGGTATTTTAAATATATGAAGGAGCGGATAAATATGAATTTCAAATTTAATTAGCCTTGAACGGATGTTGATCCCGAAATAAAAAACCACGTTTCTTTTTCTCTACTTATTTGTTAAACAAAGTGGTGCAGTGCAGAACGTTGGCAAAAACATGGAACAGTGTTGGAAAGGGAGTAGATGAAAAATGGCAACCAGTGGCAAAATTAATTGAACAATTTAAATTTGAATGAACGGTTTTAAAATTTTGAAATAAATAATGTGTAACAAAGGGAATGATACTAAGGAACAGACGGGTTTGGCAAAATGAACAATTATTTTGGAACATGGAATGGAATATAACATATGAACGTACATGTGTCTTGCATATGGAATGGTTTTGAAAAAAGAAAAAAAAATTAAATAAATAAGAAAAACGCATGGGATGGCATGTATCTGAAGGTAGTAATGTGCATAGCTTAGAATTGAACATATATGCATGGAAATGGAAAGCATAGTATGGACAAAACGCATGCTTAAGATACATATATGCCTACTCACATTTGCATGCATGTTAACAAACGAAAGTGCCACTTTGAGAAAACAAATTTTTTTTGGATAGTTTAATAAAATCAAAGGACGGGTTTTGCAGACCCAAAATATCTAGAAAAGTATGCAGGACCAAAATATGGACACTTTGAACTCAAATGGCTTTGTTTCAAAAATGAACTGTGCAACCCTTTTCGCAATTTCAGCACGAACCAAACATCAAAACTAACAAATGAATATATTGCGGAAATCAGCACGATGAGACGGACACAACGGTATAAAATTTACAGTGCCATGACGCCCTGTTCAAAAACGCATTACGGACCCCTTTAAACGTAAAAATTCGAATAGAAAAACACTTAATCGAAGGTCAAAACCTCCGATTTTCGCGAAACGGATTTCACCATTGGATTCGTGACAATGTATAGAATATTTTTCGTGTTTGTCCGAACTGGTTTCGAAGAGATTTTAAAATCACTAAAATTTGAACTGTTATGCGCAGCTTTGCACTGAAAATTGCACGATCGACAAACATTCAAATGTACAAATGAAATTTTCACTACTGCTATATCTCACTGTACGTAATTCAAATTCTAAATTCCTATTATGAGAAACCATAGAATATTTTCAAAATAAAAATATCGATTTAAATCAGAATTTAAATCGTTAAAAATAACGGGTTGTTACAATCTCCCCTACTCAAAACTTTTCGTCCCCGGAAAGGAACGAGACAGAGAAACAGTAATTAAGTAATTTAATATATTTAAATCAATGGTTCGTATTTATTATCATATATATATATATATATATGATTTGAAAATACATATATATGTCAAAAGTTAAATATTTCAAACATTCCAAAATAGTTTCAAGTATTCACTCGACGCCTCGATTGCCAATATATATCCATCCCACTTTCGAAACCCGAAAATAGATATCGATGATGCTGCAGTCATCATCAGAATCATTTTCAAGCGACTAGAGTGTGACTCTATATCTATCTAATATGTATAGGATTTAACATATACGTTGATCAGACGTATACACCAAATCACTAAGTATTCGATAGGCCAATTTTAGCGTCAAATAATTACTCAAAACATCTTTTCTATATTTAAACATAATATATACCAAAATTTTCGAATTATATATTTCAAATCATTAAAAAAATAAGTAAGGAAAAATTATATCTCTCCTCACTCGTTTATTTAATAAAATTCAACAATAATCCATAATAAACATACAAAAAATATTATTATTGAATCAAATACATAACTATATTATTTTATACAATATTTAAATATTTCAAACCCTTCCAAACTTATAAAACTTGTCAAAATTCCATAAGTTTAACACATAAATATATTACAAATAAAATCTTTATAAACCCGTTTAAATTTATAAATTTTCATATATGTATACATACATTTATAAACTATATCATTATAGATTTCAAACAAGATAAAATCATTTTCTTACAAAATCTGCATCTTTGAATCTTATATAAAATATATGGTTTATAAAATTATAAATCTTAAAGTATAAACATCAAATTTTTACAAAATATAGGTGTTACCGAAACATAAGGTTATTTACATATATCAAATTTAATATTGCATCAGGAAAATCTCATATTATAATATTTATTTCAAAATACCTATTTTAATTCCATATTTAATAAGAATGAACAAGCTAGAAGACTTATACTCTTTTTCTACTTCTTACCTTGGTGTGGACGAAGATAAGTTATAGAATTCGAGTTAAAAGCTGAACGAACGAAAGAACCTAATCAAAGAGGATCTATGAAGGAAGGTGGATTCGAATGGAAAGAAAATTTCAGAAACAAAGATTTAAATACTAAACAAATTTTATATTCGAAAATATTTGTTTAAAAACATATAAAACCATTTTAAAAACTATTTATACTTTAAAAATACGATCTCTCTAGAAGGATTCTATGACCAATTCCACTCATCCTAGAGTTTCACTACCCTATCTCTGATGAGTTTTTACCCCATAGGCTAAAGCTTTGATAAACCAAAGCTCTGATACCACTTGTAACGACCCGCCATTTTGACCGTGCCGAATCGACAAAACATGTCAACTCGAAACGTCCAAAACAACAGATTGTTATTAGCTTCTGAGGTAAATAGAATAAATCACAGAATCACAGATTACAGACACAGATACAGAGCAATATAATATCTCACAGCGGAAAATTTAAAATGCAATAGTAGTTCACGAAGCTACTAAATAAAATTTTACATCAAAGTTTACATAAATAATACAGCAGAAAACTTAAATAATGAATTACAGATACATAAATGAATGATAACAATTTGAAATAGAAACGACAGAAATAGCTAGATGACTGGACTAACAGAATGAGTAGATACAAGTGAGCAAATGCCAAAATAAACTTCAACTCCAATAGTGAATCTCGAAGACTGGAATTCTCAATCTGACCCGAGCAATGATGCAAAACAAAACAACTCGGATCAGGACTAACATTCTCATGGAAGTAAATCAACTCAAATGAAATGTTCGATGAAATACAATTAATAACTTAAAGGATGTTTAGGATCACCATCCTCTAAGGATCCGTCAAACTAATACTATATAGTATAATACGCTATATACAATAGTGTCTATCAGTAAAGTAAAATATCAAAATAGCGTAAGCGGGATTACCACGATTACCTTTACACCGTTTATATATTCCCATAATATATACAGTACCATGATTCCTCCGGAAACTGGACGTTGATCAAAGGGCACTCCATATAAAACGGTACAAAACAAAGTCGTAGTGGGATCGTATAAGGCATGTGACAAGGCACGCAAGGAATGCCCGGGTAGATTCACCGTTTGTAGAGTCGGACTGGTGATAACGCATAGTAGAAACTACCGCCCACCTCGATACCCACTCCCATAATCAAAAGGGCCCAAATCGAATCTCAACAGTAATAGAATAATATCGAAGAAGTGTGCTCGATAAGAGGTATGACCTCTTTTAGTCCGTGCATAGCTCCTGTTTTAGCCACATCAAGCTGACTCAAGGTAGTCTAGGTCTCGTAATTAATATGAAATACAAAATAGAGTTGTTCGCCAAATCATCCCCTTCATTCTGGAACTCCACCGTGTGCACAGTTGTTAAAGTGGTTTTCAGCATCGGCAGAGAGTATGACAATAACCTATCCCGGTCTCTTTAACAACCAATCGTTTACATTTTTCACACCTTTGTCATTATTTTATAAAATAGTTTATACGAATTCTCATATTCGAATTTGAAATCAAATTTAAATATCTAGCTTTGATTATATTAAATTTTGAAAACATCTCACGAGAATCACTCAAATCAAATCGTTTTAAAACCATATCGAAAAGATTTCAGAATATAGTATAAGCAAATACTATACTATTTAACTTCGATTTTATATAAGTTTCCGACAAAAATCGAATAACAACTTTCAAATCCCAAATCGACTTATATTTAAGTTATACCTTAAATATCTCAAATTTCGCTTAAATCGATATCAAAACCTTTAACTTCGATTATAATTTTGGTTCGGCTTATATTCACAAAAATTCAAGTTCAAAACCATTCAAATAATTCAAAATTTTCCTTTATAAGAAATCGTTTCAAGTCGATACATTTGAATCCAACACTTTGGTTCGAAATTCGAAATATGAGATTCAATTCAAAACTTACACTTCAATTTAAACAAAACACATCGAGTTATGTAATTCAAGTCATATAATTCGAAATTGTTATTCATAAATATAACCAATTCATATAATTTGGTTTTAACCCCTTAAAGCATTCATTTTAGTCGATTAATGAAATTCAACACTTAGGTTCAAATTTCCTTTTATATAATTCAAAACGAAATCTTAAACTTCAGTATAAACCAAATTGTCTTATAACTTATAATTCAAGTCATGTAGTTCAAAACTGTTACTTCTACATTTCAAATCAAAATCTTATATTTCCATTCAACCAAATTACGATTTAAAACCATTCTTATACATTGATTTAACAAATTCTTAATTCAAACCAAACGATATAAAAATCAATTCCGCATATAACATCTATATATTCCATTTCATAATTAATCACTTAAAATTGAATTTAATTCTTATCGATTATAAATTCAAAATAAATCAATTTACCCAATTCACATTCATTTCTTATCAAGGTTCATAATTTAAACCAAATCAAATTCAATTTCTTACTTTTTTCCCAATTCAAGTTCATCTCTACTAAAATTCGTATCGATTCCAATTCATAACTTAATATGAGCTCATTCGTTATTCAAATCATTATATAAATTTACATCTTTAAACTTCGAATTTAAATCGTGAAATCTAACCTTTCCATCTTGATTTATTAAAGTTTATAAAATATATATATAAGAAAAATAATTTTGAAAATAGATATGTATATATATATGGATAAGTTTATAAAATTCTAAAATTAATTAGAAATAGATTATAAACATATATAATTAAAAATATACAAAATAATTTAAATAAAATATAAAAATATAAAGTCTTAAGTAAATATTTTAAAATAAAACTCATTTTACTTCGAAAACATGACCGACGGTGTCCGTATATAGTTTTCTACTTTATGGCCAAGTGATACGGAAATTTATCATTTCAACCTACAATTTATAAAATTTCTACAGGTCTATCATTTCAACCCATAATGATTTTTCCCTATTCTACTGTCCGTTCGGGTATATATCATTTCAACCCTTGGTGATTTTCCTAAACTAGGAGTGTCAACAATCACAGTATGGAAAATCAGTGCACCTACGGGTCATATAAATATCGTGTCACATATGAAAGTGTACATATTAAACAACAATTTCTACTAGCAGTCCTACACATTTCATGACAATTCAAATAGTTGATCTAACATCCATGAAATAAATGTGAGTCGGGTGTGAGATAAACTCACATTTCGTGGCATTGAATTGGCGACAGAAGACGAATTGACACTGAATGAAGCGATGATTTCCAAGCACGGTTCAGAATAGATTCTACTCGACGATCGTTCAATATTTATTTATCTTTCGAAAGAAGGAATGGATCGGTATGGGATTGGGTTTTGGGATGATACGGCTATTTGGTTTTGGAGCGGTCTTTCGAACTCAACATCAACCCGACTCAAGAAAAATAAACACGACGAATTTTATAAAATAAATTTTACAAACAAATTCATAATATATGTATATACACACGTAAGCGCGTACACACCGAAATCATATTATATAAATAACACACGCACAAAGGCAAAATAAATAGATATAATATAAATTATTCATATATAAACATACATACCCCAAAACCATTATGGTATACATACAAACTACATTCAAACCATCGTATATTTTATAAATTTATATTTAGAAATAATACACAACACACCCAACATCAACAAAAACACACACCAGGCACACAGCAAAGATGTAACACACGCATAAACTATATACATAAGATCAAAAACTCACGCCACTCAACTCACACACAGAACAACACAGTACATACGCTACAACATATACCAACAATAGACACAACTCACCCAAACTCATACTCACTCATGCACAGGAAGGGTAAGGCTCGGGAATGTCAACACGGAGGATGGCACAGGGTTCAGACATGTATGACGAGGCTGAAGGGTTCCGGTGAGGTGTTGGGCTTTGCTGGCGTGAGGCGGACTGGGTAGTTGGGTTCAACAAATGGGAAGACCTGCGATTTATGGAGAGGGATGGCGTCGGTCGGAGGTAAGGGGAGAAGCAAGGGGGTTTGGTTGGAGATGGGTTCAGTTAAGAGGAGAAGAGGGTCGAGCGCGACTTCCAGGTCAGAGGGAGGAGCAGGTGGTTCGGCAGCGGTCACCGGAGCAAGAAAGAGGGGAAGGTGGCTTCGGGGCTAATGGAGTTTGGCTTGCGAAGAAGTAGGTGATGGGAGATGGGAAAAAAGGGAGTAAAGTTTTTGGGACAATCACTTGCATTTATAAATGAAGGAAGAGGACACAGTACATTTCGGTTATTATTTTCATAAATCTGAAGAGGTGGAAAAAATCCAAAGAACGTGCGGATGAGGGAGGAACGAGTAACATGGGATTTTAAATATATATGGAGCGGATAAATATGAATTTCAAATTTAATTAGCCTTGAACGGATGTTGATCCTAAAATCAAAAACCACGTTTCCTTTTCTTTACTTATTTGTTAAACAAAGCGGTGCAGTGTAGACCGTTGGCAAAAACATGGAACAGTGTTGGAAAGGGAGTAGATGAAAAATGGCAACCAGTGGCAAAATTAATTGAACAAATTAAATTTGAATGAACGGTTTTAAAATTTTGAAATAAATAATGTGTAATAAAAGGAATGATACTAAGGAACAGACAGGTTTGGTAAAATGAACAATTATTTTGGAACATGGAATGGAATAAGACATATGAACGTACATGTGTATTGCATATGGAATGGTTTCAAAAAAAGAAAAAAGAAAAAAATAAGAAAAACGCATGGGATGGCATGAATCTGAAGGAAGTAATGTGCATAGCTTAGAATTGAACATATATGCACGGAAATGGAAAGAATAGTATGGACAAAACGCATGCTTAAGATACATATATGCCTACTCACATTTGCATGCATGTTAACAAACGAAAGTGCCACTTTGAGAAAACAAATTTTTTTTGGATGGTTTAATAAAATCGAAGGACGGGTTTTGCAGACCCAAAATATCTAGAAAAGTATGCAGGACAAAATATGGACACTTTGAACTCAAATGGCTTTGTTTCAAAAATGAACTGTGCAACCCTTTTCGCAATTTCAGCGCGAACCAAACACCAAAACTGACAAATGAATATATTGCGGAAATCAGCGCGATGAGACGGACACAATGGTATAAAATTTACAGTGCCATAACGCTCTGTTTAAAAATGCATTACGGACCCCTTTAAACATAAAAATTCGGATAGAAAAACACTTAAACTGAGGTCAAAACCTACGATTTTCGCAAAACGGATTTCACCGTTGGATTCGTGACAATGAATAGAATATTTTTCGTGTTTGTCCGAACTGGTTTCGAAGAGATTTTAAAATCACTAAAATTTGAACTATTATGCGCAGCTTTGCACTGAAAATTGCGCGATCAACAAACATTCAAATTTTCCGATGAAATTTTCACTACTTCTATATCTCAATGTACGTAATTCAAATTCTAAATTCCCGTTACGAGAAACCATAGAATATTTTCAAAATAAAAATATCGATTTAAATCAGAATTTAAATTGTTAAAAATAACGGGTTGTTACAACCACGACATTATGAGTTCGTTTTTAATTATATTATAAAATGTACATTCACATATAATGAATTTCATAAACCAAATAACAACGAATATTAACTAAAAAGTTGATTGCCACAGAACCTAACATAGAAATAAATACTAAAACTAAGGATGCAACAGATACTAACACAGAAATAGATATTAAATCTTAGGATAGAACAGATGCTAACACGAGATAAGGTACTTATCTCTTATTCGAATTCGTTCGCATAATGTTTGGAGACGTCTAATCATTACGGTTGAACCACAACTGTTCAATTATGTTTTGGAGACATCTAATCTCTTGTTCGAGTTTGTTCGCATATGTTATTCCCCTTGGGCACAATGGTTCGTTTATCCATTTGGAGTAATTGCATCCGTTCGGATAGGATGGACATCTCTGAATGTGCCGACCAATACTGTTGCCATTTGCTCGAACAACAACTTCAACTGGATAGCCGCAGTAGCAACAAATTTGATAAGAATCAACTTCCTATTCATAAGAAAATGGAACATATGGTACTTGATATGCCTCTACTTCTTGCTGTGGTTGAATGACCAACAGTTCATACGAATGTTGAACATTGGGTACTTGAGCTTGATGTGGAGGTTGTACGTTCCACTGTTCAGATAGTGGTTTAACCCGAGGTCTCAGTTGATTTAGAAACTGGAATTTGTTCTCAAGCTCTTGAAGTCGCATATGTTCATACGCCTGTCCATCAGAGTATGGAGATGATGGCCAAGAAGGCATAGTTATGGGAATGCACAGAGTGGTTGGAAACAAAGTTGTTGGAGTGAGGTAAGTTGTGAGTAATTTGACAGAGATATATAGCAGCATAGTGTATAAGTGAATAAAGGATAAAACAAAGAATGATGTGAATGCTCACTGGTACAACTTTACTTTATGTGATGCCTGACATTGTTTCATCTAACGTAATACTGTAAGGAATCTGCTTTATGTACTGCTTTAGCCCTGCACTGACTAGTCGTATCAAGAGAGATTTACCACTCCTTGGTTTAATGGGTCGTCACATGTACATTACTTAGTTTGCATCAAGATTTATGGTTTTTGTCAACAATGTTCGTGCTTCCAGGAATTTTAATATTTCGCATTACATAACTGAGAAGCTTAGATAAACAACGATTACAACATTAAGAAATGCAAACTACAATCATACGAACTACAACAACTGAACACACAAACATCAAATTCAAAGTACAATAAAACATATTAAGATTGTTTTCACATACACCTACCATGGACATCAGAAAAATCCAGCTCTAGTTGGCTCAGCAACATTCTTGTTCAAGCGTCTTATTTCAACTTGCATTTACAGTGCATACTGAACTCCACATTAGCAAATCGGAGGGTCAATCCATTGTTTAAGGTAATAACAATCAATTTCATCAGGAAAAACCTTGTGGTCCTCGTAAGCTTCACAGCCGAAAAATCGGCGACCAGCATTTTTTTCGGTTTTCGAAACAACCACGACTGATACTTCTCCACAAAGGCAAATTGGGTTAGATCCACCCAGACCTAGTGGCTCGACAACGCGCCCTTCAACTACCCTTTCTTTTCCAAGTCATTGATTTTCTACCGCCTCATCGTCATTTTTCTGGTTGTCCATAACTCAAATTGTTAACGTTGAGTAAACAAATTATAAGCTTTTAGAGGATAAAACTTGGACGTATAAATTCATCTTAGAATTTAACTTTATATATCAGTGCTACAGTGTTCCTAAGGGGACAACTTCTGAAGTGAGCATACTGAGTAGTCATATCAGTTTGGTCCCATAACTATCATACTGACTAGTCTCATTAGCAAAGATTCATCACTCCTTGATTTAAGGGGTCGTCACATGTACACTGCTTTAAAACTGCACTGACCAGTCTACTCCATGTACACTGTTTCATCACGTGTATCCCTCAATGCTCCAAACCAGCCTCTCTTCCTCTCTCCTTTATTAAAGACCAACTAACCTCTCTTCCTCTCTTTATCACTCCCTAGTTTTTTGAAGAGTAGTTCACCGTCAAAATGGCTAACTGGGCATACGGTGATGATTCCATGGTTCAAATGTACGATGAGTACAAACATAGTAAACAACCCGCAGAAGATGTTGACTTTGTGCCCTAAACCCAAATGGGAGTTCAAGAAGATGCTGCAGAGGTCGAATCTGAACTCTTTAGTGCAACGCAGCCAAATGTTGCAGTCCAGCGCATTGGACCGGTTCAAAAATCCCTCAATGCTCAGTTGATGGAAGTTCTTGCTCGACAGAACCTCGATAGGTCAAGCTCCAGCATGACGGGTCGTTCAGTCCTTTGCTATTGCGGAGTCTAATGTAATGTGCTTATTTCTAAAAGTCAAACTAATGAAGGTCGTCGCTTTTATAGTTGCAAATCATACATTCATGCGCATAATCGCCAAGGGTTGCAGAGTTGTAATTTTTTTTCATGGTACGATCCAGCTTTAACAGAGAGGGGTGTCCAGTACGTACTTGAGATGCAATCTGAGGTTAATCACTTTGAACGAATGAATACGGAAATTAATAATGAAATGCTTCATGGGTGCTATGGTTCATTCCGAAGCTATGGGTCGCTGTTACATTGTATTAGGTCATGGTTATGTTGTATTGTTGGGTCTAAGTTATGATGTATTGTTGGGTCTACGTTATGTTGTATTTTTGGGTCGTTGTTATGTTGGTCTTATTTTTATTGTTTTGTAGGCTCTTGGTTATGTTGTATTAGGTCGTAGTAATATATTTTTATCGAATTAGATCAAAGCGGTTTGTATGTTGTATGTTGTTCTTGTAAAATTGTTTGGCTTGATTAAAATGGTTTTTAGAGAGTTCAAAACCGAAGGCGAGTTCTCGAAAACTAGCCTACAACCGTGAATTTTCCTTTTTTATATTCACACAATAATACATTTCTTCAAACTTCATAAATTTATATTAAATCAAACAACCCATGAAAATACCCAAAGTTTAATCCATTGAACTCGTCAGCTCGACGACTTCAATCTAATGCAATTCTTTTTGAAGACGCATAGATTTTTTCTCGCTGGAAGGGATTGAATCAATATTCCTTTGCTGATGATATATGACAGTTGGGGTGGAACTGAGTTGATCTGAGATTGGCGATGGATTTATGGGGTCAAGGAGGGTTTGAGTATTGTCTGGAGCATGTATTCGGGTTACTGGCGGCACCATCATCATTTTTGAGGGAAGTGTGGGTGTATTGGTGATGCACTGTCACCATGACAGGAAAAAAAGAGCTGAGTATGTGTTATGCCGTGGGCTACAGCTATGGTAATGGCATATGAAGAAAAAACCAAGTGGTGGAGTTTTTTCTGTGTTTTCCTTACATGGCTTTTGGAGCAGAGGGGAAAGCATTAACAGAAAAGAGAATATATATAGATGCATGAATAAAGCGGATGGTCCATATAGTTGCAAGGGTATTTAGTAGTAATATGCCAGAGAAGAGTTTAAGGGGAAAAAATGTAGAGAAGCTGCAGGCGTTTTCATGTATAGGTGATTGTTGTACTACGCGCAGAAGTGGGGAAGTCGTGAGTTGTCGTATGTGACTGGAGTTTTGTAGGAGGTGACCAAGTTGAACAAAACAAGGTGGATGGGAGTTTACTTTTCCGTCATGGTTTGGTTGAACAAGTAGCGGTGGAGTTTGTTAAACGAGAAGAAGAAGATGTGGCATTGGAAGCGGGCTGTGTAATACTATATGTGGGCTTGAGCATGGCAACGTTCACTTTGAAGTTTACTGGAACAATTCATGAGAGGCATGTGGTGCGATGGAAGAAGTGTTACAAGGGAGTGGAGAATTTTTGCATACATGCTCAGGAGAAAGGAAAAAAAGGGAGGCTACACGAATGGGTCCTGTGCATGGGTGGGAAGGAATTTGTGAAATGGTAAAGTAAAAGTTTGGCTTTGTTAAAATACTATAGGGAGGAAAAAGACATTCGAATGGCCTGCATTGGAAATAGAAGGATGGACAAAGAAGAAGACATACTGTGGAAATTTAAGGCGGGCTAAGTTTTGTTACGTGGACTGCGAGATGCTTATGGGCTTGGGCACTGCATTTTATAAAAAATACATATTAAAAATGGAGTTAGACCGAGTGGGCTTCGGGCCTAGGCTTTGAGGGAAAAATTATATAAGAATGAGAAGCTAAAGTTTACGAAGGAACGTGAAAAGAAAAAAAAGGGAGTTGGGAAAGTTTGCATGGCGTGGAGTTACAAGCGTGTTATAACATTGTGTACATGGAGATTATATGTGGCTGGTGATGGTGAGCTGTAGAGATGGGACATGAAACGTGAATTCGAATATAATCAATCGACTAATGGAAATAATTAACAGACCTAATCACTACAATTAGCATAAGTTAATTATATAGTAAATTAATTATAATTTATATATATTATCATTGTCATATAAATGGTATAACTCTTATGTTAATAAACAGAATTATGCGAAAATGGGTCTGTTGGGACCGTGGCAAGGAGTACTTCACTGCTGAGCTAGTTTGGAGTAGTTGAGAAGCAACTGGAATTTTATATAATATCAAACACTTGTTTGAAATTGTATAAATCATTCTGAGTCGTCGAATCTGAAATAAAATTGTGAGTTAACTCTCACAGTTACCTGGAATATTATGATGTGCTAAATTCATATAAATTTAATTTATCGTTAGCAAAATAAATTGGATGATTTGATGCCTTGAATGCCTAGTGTTTGTTTAATGGTTGTCGACGTTTACATTGACATTGTATTGGATGATTGGTTGAATATTATCTCATATGTTATTATAAACAGTTATTCTAATTTGTGATGCAGGGAAGTACAGGTGTAACACCCCATATCCGTTAAGGTCACTCACAAAGGGAATGCCTTAACTTCGGTGGAGATTTATAGGTAAAAGATACAGATAAATTACAAGACAGACAAAATTAAAACAGCGGAAAATAGAACTTTACTTTATTGATCAAATAGTTTGTACAACAATTATTTTCCAATACCAGAATATCTGTTTTACATAATAAAGAAGCATAAAATAACATTTATATTCCCCAATGTAGCGTGAGCCAGCCATAGCAATGGAAAAGAGAATCCAAGTAAAACCTCGACTAATCTTCAGCTTGGAAAGAAAACTGGGCTAAGTAGTAATATTCCCTCCCTGCGAACCTGGGGGGGACGGAAGACAAGAAAGCGAAAGAAAACACAGTCAGACATAAAGTCTGGTAAGTTCAGTAACTTTCAGCATGTGAACAGGTAAAAAAAAGCAACATGGCACGAATTAACTGAATACAAGACTACACCATGATGACGGGAATCATAAGGTTAGCACAAGATATGATAAGGTAAGATAAACTGGATGCACTTTTATACTTTCTATGCTTCGCCACCACCTTGTTACTCTAATTTCTATGTCTCAGCACCACCTAACTAGTGTCCCAACTAGTAATCTGTATAGCATGATAACGTGATCCCAATCCTCGAAATTGCGGTTGCTTTCGGGTGTACTTCTATTATTTATTACTAGATCTAATCTAGGGTTTTCTATCGAGTGCTTCCTAGATTCAACCAGGGTTTATGCTACCCATTGAACATTTCTCGGATTTTAGGGTTTACGCGACCTAGGTCCAACTAGGGATTATGCTACCTATCGAACGACGCCCCTAATCTAGGACACACTACCCAGAGTGGTATATGTTTCTAGACTTTTCCCACGTATGTGTCGTGGATCGTTATCGCTGTCTAGATGCACATGTCCTCTATATGTGCGACCCGAGTCTCGTGGCAGGGCAAATCAAGAAACACGGGACTCGGTCGGGAGCTTTCAGATATCTGCCGATGCAGATGCTAAGGTCTGTTTTTCCAGTGGCTATAGTCCCACTTGACCCCTCCCTCAACTAATGAAAGGCACATCTTGAAAAATGAGAACTATACGCAGGCCCTCTATGCCCCCACTAACGTATGGCCATCCGCACCAATAACTAGATAGCAGGTATATGATCTTTTGGAGTTCTCCGCCTTTCCGCTGTACGTATCTCGACTGACTCAAGATGGTAGGTAGATGACGAGTAGCTATCACAGGGCTAATGGTCTCGCCGAATCACGCTGGTCCATCCAAGTCTTTAGGTTGCCTCATATTGCAACCAAGGCATACCCTTGGTTCTTCTAACGTAGACCTTAACCTTTGTGAGCCCAGGTGGATCATCTGCAGCCTCACAGAGGGATACCAAGAGTACCCTCACATCCCCTCGAAGCCGCGTGCTTCGTAACCCAGTTTGTTGGAGCCTTCTTTAAGATCAGATGGACGTTCGCTCCTTCTCGTGTTCTACTAAGGTTTACTACTTAGTTCCTTTAACTAAGGTTTACTGCTTAGTTCCTGAATCGTCGTTTCTTTAACTAAGGTTTACAACTTAGTCCTCTTAACTAAGGTTTACTACTTAGTTCTCTTTCTCGTCAAGTTGGATTGGTTAAGTGTCATTAGTCAATTCAAGTCAACTTAACCCCTTTCATTTGTCATGTTAAACTGGTTAAGTGTTATCAGTAGTTCATGTTGACTTAACCCTACCACAAATCAAGTTATATTGGTTAAGTATTTCTTATTACTTAACCCCACCCCTTCATCTTGTATTGGTTAAATATTCCTTTTTAACTTAACCCTGCCCATCTGTTTAGCTAACATGTTATAACGGTTAAGTGTTCTCTTAGTTAACTTAACCCTAACATCTGTTTAATTCACATGTTCTAATGGTTAAGTATTGTCCCTTCATGTTTTAACTTAACCTTGTTCATTAGTCACACTATGATGGCTAAGCATTCTAAGTTTACTTAACTCCACCTTCTAGTCTAGTTAACATGTTAAATTGGCTAAGTGTATTTTACTTAACCCCACCTTCTAGTCTAGTTAACATGTTATAACGGTTATTTAACCCCTACAAGTCTTGTCTTGTTAACATGTTAAGTTGGTTAAGTGTTCCTATGGACTTAACCCTCCTATTCTAGCTTAACCGTTTCTTAGCTCTAAATTATTCTTTTAAAGCACCAACCACTCACATTAGACAGATGTTGTTGCAGTCACTGGATGTGCCGGTCGGTTCCGGGAAGATTTACACCGCAACTCAGTCTAACCTCGGGTCCGTTTGGGCTCAATGCTCTAACCACCCACATTAGATAGGTATTGTTATGGTTGCTGGATTTGTCGGGCGATTCCGGGCAGTCTTATACCGTAACTCAATCTAACCTCGGGTTAGGCATATTCGTCTTTCCTAGATTTACATATTTATCCTTTTTGTCTATATGTAAATTGCTAAAAACTCTTTTAAACAAATTTGGCCTATATCATATTCATTTGTCATGCCCACTAAAATATCTATATTCTAGGCCCAAATCTTGATTTACCAATCATTAAACCCAACCTGCAGTTTTATGCCAATTTAGATCTAGTATTCCCATTTACAGTTCATGTCAAAACTAGATTCAATATATCAAATTACATCTTCTATAATTCACGTCAAATAACCCTAATTTGCATCTAATAGTCATGTTATAATACATGCTCTAAATTATGCCAATTAATATAGATTTCACGTTATACCCAAATAACCCGCATTCATAATGTACGTATACCATGATTTCACAAGTTTTCTAAATACTCATGAAATGAAACTAAAAAAGGGAATAGAGGATAAACATGAGAATTGACATAAAAGAATAGGCATGCAAAAGCGAGCCAAATACAAGGATAATGGATCCAATGGTTTTGGTGTACATAATAGCGAATAGGAATAAACTAAGCAAGTCACACCCTTGGTATGATATCCAACAAAATGCCAGTTCGGTGTACAACATGGTTTGTAACTATGGTCTTATGGGCATAAACAATTAACCATAATAGTCTTAGGCAATTAACCACAATAGTCATAGTCATGGTCATAGGTAGAAATCTCATAGTTATGAATCTTAGGCGATTAACCATAATAGTCATGGATAATTAACCAAAATAATCCTAGGCTAAATATTCATAGGCAATTAACCGTAATAATTTCAAAGTCATAGACAATAGTCTTATGTTCATAATCATATGCAATAATCTCATAGTCATGAGTCATAGGTGATTAGCCACAATTGTCCTTGTCATAGTCATAGGCAATAGTCTTATGTTCACAATCATAGGCATAGGCATAGTCTTATGTTCGCAGTCATAGGCATAGTCTTATGTTCACAGTCATAGGCATATACAAGCACAGATTCAAATGAGAGGATGAGGCATATTCTTATATCCATTTAATTACATGCCACAAATAGAACTAGACGTTCAAATCTAAAAAGTAACTGACTTACATTGATCGGTTTTAGGAAAGGATAATAAGATAACGTTGAGGTGATTTTCTATGATTCGCGCGACGTTGCTTGAAGCCGTTGAATTAGCCTTTCCTTCCCTTCTTGAAGCTCCAACTTGATTTGAATCTCCAATTTTCAATTCCTAGCCGTAGTCTTCGAGAATAGTCTTCGTGGTTTTAATTTATTTATTTCAGAAGAAGCCATGTCCATCAAGAATTTGTGCAACATAAGGTTAGAGAAGAATGGTGTAAAGAGAATGAGGCTAGGAGGCTGTTTATATAGGATTAAGCGGACGAATCAAGACAGAAAACGTGACCAGATACATCAGAATGAACCCAGGCTCAGAACTGGGTTCTGGCACCAGGTCGACCTGGTCCCTGGGAAGTCGACCATAGTGTCGACCCCCAGGTCGACCTGGTCCTGGGCGGGAAAATTTCCGCCCAGTCTGCCATGGCGTTTGAATTCGAATTTCAAATTCGAATTTCGAGCTGTTTTCGATTTTGAAAATTCCTGAAACTTCGGAGGGTCATATCTCCCTCATACGGACTCCATTTCTCGAAAACTCGGACTCGTTTCCAAGAAGAATTTCGAGACGAACGCAATGCGCAACCCGTTTCCCCTGATTCTTATTTTAAAATTTATTTATACTTTATTTTGCGAAACTTAATATTATAGAATTACGGGGTGTTACATTCTCCCCCTCTTAAAAGGATTTCATCCCCGAAATCTTCAAGTTAGGAAGAATGTATCCTACCATCCAATCACACATCGACTCAACCATTCAATCACAGGCATTCATTGTCCTTAAAAAGATTTCTAATGCTTTCATGTTCATACGCATAGTGTGTATATGTCTTTATCCAATGCAAAATCAGGCGGTCTACTGATTCAGTTGACCTCCTTAATGTGAATGATGTCAGTGCCATGCATCCAATCATGTATGCAAGCATCCCTAGTTATGTAAATACTACATGTGTGCATAGCCATTCATCCATATGCAACATCCATATGATAACATATCCAGTTAAATCCGTTAAGAAAATACATATATGCTAATGCAATATGAAAGCATCTTAGCTGATTTAGTAACTAATATATATGCATCCACTTGCAGCCACTTGCAACCATCAATAATAACATGTTTCAAATACATGTTTACATCCATTGGATTCTACCTAAGAATCGATGATATGTCGTAGGGGATATACCTTAAAAGATGGGAAACAAGTATGCATAACATTCCTAGGAAAAGAGATCGAGGTTACCCTCAAGAAAAAGGTATGATGCGCGTTTCTTATCTTCAGTCTCACACGTCGCGTCTTCTTGAGCTTCGCTCCACTGTACCTTAACTAATTAATCTTCATGATTGCGAAGCTTCTTGATCTCCATTTCCAAAACTGTCGTTGATCGGACAACTGGCTTTGCACTATCAACTGGATATATGCGGAAGTCTATCTCATGTTTTAGGGGACAAACCCCTAACCTAACCAAAAACTTATGCGTACTCATGGACTACCCTAACGGATTGCAAATCGTCGATAAATGCATTAAGCGATTCTAGCTAGCTAAGCCTAACTGATTATTTTCATGGAATCTCGAGGGTATTTCCAAAGCAAGTCAAAAGTCTAACTACCCTCCTTTCAGAATTACTAACCAACCAACCCATGCCTAGAATCAACTCATAGCCCATGGTACCAAAAACATAAGCATTACGCTTAAACCCAATACTTAATTATAGCTATTCTCAAATCCTTAAAAACCAAAGGTAAACGGGTCGAACCACCAATTGGATTTGAGACTAAAATGGGATCTTCTACTATATAAGTACTATGGTGCAGAGACTA
Organism: Allium sativum; assembly: GCA_030737875.1. NCBI lineage: Eukaryota > Viridiplantae > Streptophyta > Magnoliopsida > Asparagales > Amaryllidaceae > Allium > Allium sativum. Next base: position 628,600,473 of record CM060916.1, read on the forward strand.
AGCTATGGAAGTAGATATGAACAAATGCGAAGTGCTAAGATCAAAAGAGTACTAACTAGTTGATCAAAATGAAAAGCTAAACCTTTCCAACAGAGACTTTTACTATCTCTCTCTCTCTCTCAGGTATTCTGGTGGTGGAAGCATGCACCCTCCAAAGCATGAAAGAAAACTAGCTGCAGGTGAAACTACTATGGCTATAGATGGAAGTCGGGCACTATCTTGCCCTTCGATAGGTATCGTAGTCTTATCAAGCCTACGGACCCGTGCCGAGATGAGGTTACCTACCAGAAAGCCAGGAGCCCCGAAGACTCAAGAAAGAAGGGGACAAGAATTCAAATAGAGGATCAGAAGATAGTGCATATGGCTTTTGGGGAATATGCCTTTAAAACAAAACTTTTCTTTTGAAAATGCTTCTTTTAAAACCGTTGAAAATAATTTTTCAAATCATTTATCTGATCCGGTAACCTTCAGCTCTGATACCACGTGTAACACCCTACATCCGTTAAGGTCACTCACAAAGGGAATGCCTTAACTTTGGTGTAGAGTTATTGGTAAAAGATACAGATAAATTACAAGACAGACAAAATTAAAATAGCGGAAAATAGAACTTTACTTTATTGATCAAATAGTTTGTACAACAATTATTTTCCAATACCAGAATATCTGTCTTACAAAATAAAGAAGCATAAAATAACATTTATATTCCCCGATGTAGTGTGAGCCAGCCATAGCAATGGAAAAGAGAATCCAAGTAAAACTTCGACTAATCTTCAGCTTGGAAAGAAAACTGGGCTATTAATATTCCCTCCCTGCGAACCTGGGGGGAACGGAAGACAAGAAAGCGAAAGAAAACAGAGTCAGACATAAAGTCTGGTAAGTTCAGTAACTTTCATCATGTGAACAGGTAAAAAAAAGCAACATGGCATGAATTAACTGAATACAAGACTACACCATGATGACAGGAATCATAAGGTTAGCACAAGATATGATAAGATAAACTGGATGCACTTTTATACTTTCTCTGCTTCGCCACTACCTTTTGCTCTAATTTCTATGTCTCAGCACTACCTAACTGGTGTCCCAACTAGTAATCTGTATAGCATGATAACGTGATCCCAATCCTCGAAATTGCGGTTTCTTTCGGGTGTACTTCTATTATTTATTACTAGATTTAATCTAGGATTTTCTATCGAGTGCTTCCTAGATTCAACCAGGGTTTATGCTACCCATTGAACATTTCTCGGATTTTAGGGTTTACGCGACCTAGGTTCAACTAGGGATTATGCTACCTATCGAACGACGCCCCTGATCTAGGACACACTACCCAGAGTGGTATATGTTCCTAGACTTTTCCCACATATGTGTCGTGGATCGTTATCGCTGTCTAGATGCACATGTCCTCTATATGTGCGACCTGAGTCTCGTGGCAGGGCAAATCAAGAAACACGGGACTCGGTCGGGAGCTTTCAGATATCTGCCGATGCAGATGATAAGGTATGTTTTTCCAGTGGTTATGGTCCCACTTGACCCCTCCCTCAACTAATGAAAGGCACACCTTGAAAAATGAGAACTATACGCAGGCCCTCTATGCCCCCACTAACCTATGGCCATCCGCACCCATAACTAGATAGCAAGTATATGGCCTTTTGGAGTTCTCCGCCTTTCCGCTGTACATATGTCGACTGACTCAAGATGGTAGGTAGACGATGAGTTTCTATCACAGGGCTACTGTTCTCGCCGAATCACGCTGGTCCATCCTAATCTTTAGGTTGCCTCATATTGCAACCAAGGAATACCCTTGGTTCTTCTAACACAGACCTTAACCTCTATGAGCCCAGGCGGATCATCTGCAGCCTCACAGAGGGATAACAAGAGTACCCTCACGTCCCCTCGAAGTCGTGTGCTTCGTAACCGAGTTTGTTGGAGCCTTCTTTAAGATTAGATGGACGTTTGCTCCTTCTCGTGTTCTACTAAGGTTTACTACTTAGTTCCTTTAACTAAGGTTTACTACTTAGTTCCTGAATCGTCGTTTCTTTAACTAAGGTTTACAACTTAGTCCTCTTAACTAAGGTTTACTACTTAGTTCTCTTTCTCATCAAGTTGGATTGGTTAAGTGTCATTAGTCAATTCAAGTCAACTTAACCCCTTTCATTTGTCATGTTAAACTAGTTAAGTGTTATCAGTAGTTCATGTTGACTTAACCCTACCACAAATTAAGTTATATTGGTTAAGTATTTCTTATTACTTCACCCCACCCCTTCATCTTGTATTGGTTAAGTATTCCTTTTTAACTAAACCCTTCCCATCTGTTTAGCTAACATGTTATAACGGTTAAGTGTTCTCTTAGTTAACTTAACCCTAACATCTGTTTAATTCACATGTTCTAATGGTTAAGTAGTGTCCCTTCATGTTTTAACTTAACCTTGTTCATTCGTTACACTATGATGGCTAAGCGTTCTAAGTTTACTTAACTCCACCTTCTAGTCTAGTTAACATGTTAAATTGGCTAAGTGTATTTTACTTAACCCCACCTTCTAGTCTAGTTAACATGTTATAATGATTATTTAACCCCTACAAGTCTTGTCTTGTTAACATGTTAAGTTGGTTAAGTGTTCCTATGGACTTAACCCTCCCATTCTAGCTTAACCATTTCTTAGCTTTAAATTATTCTTTTAAAGCACCAACCACTCACATTAGACAGATGTTGTTACGGTCACTGGATGTGCCGGTCGATTCCGGGCAGATTTACACCGCAACTCGGTCTAACCTCGGGTGCTTTTGGGCTCAATACTCTAACCACCCACATTAGATAGGTATTGTTACGGTTGCTGGATTTGTCGGGCGATTCCGGGCAGTCTTATACCGTAACTCAATCTAACCTCGGGTTAGGCATATTCGTCTTTCCTAGATTTACATATTTATCCTTTTTGTCTATATGTAAATTGCTAAAAACTCTTTTAAACAAATTTGGCCTATATCATATTCATTTGTCATGCCCACTAACATATCTATATTCTAGGCCCAAATCTTGATTTACCAATCATTTAACCCAACCTGCAGTTTTATGCCAATTTAGATCTAGTATTCCCATTTACAGTTCATGTCAAAACTAGATTCAATATATCAAATTACATCTTCTATAATTCACGTCAAATTACCCCAATTTGCATCTAATACTCATGTTATAATACATGCTCTAAATTATGCCAATTAATATAGATTTCACGTTACCCAAAATAACCCGCATTCATAACGTATGTATACCATGATTTCACAAGTTTTCTAAATACTCATGAAATCAAACTAAAAAAGGGAATAGAGGATAAACATGAGAATTGACATAAAAGAATAGG